>CM072517.1:64533268-64725768 GCA_036898135.1 Oncomelania hupensis
GTTCCTTTAGCACGACTGCATTATTTCCCCTTCCTTCCTTCCTTTCTTCTTCTTCTTCTTCTTCTTCTTCTTCTTCTTCTTCTTCTTCTTCTTCTTCTTCTTCTTCTTCTTCTTCTTCTTCTTCTTCTTCTTTCTTCATCGTCAATTTTGTCTTCTTCATTTTTATCGTCCATTTCTTCTTCTTCTTCTTCTTCTTCTTCTTCTTCTTCTTCTTCTTCTTCTTCTTCTTCTTCTTCTTCTTCTTCTTCTTCTTCTTCTTCTTCTTCTTCTTCTTCTTCTTCTTCTTCTTCTTCTCCTCCTCCTTCAAATCCAGCGTCACTCCTCCAGCCCGTCTCCTTATGATTGTAATAACATCCTCTTTATTGCACTATAGCACGCATTCTCAGTGGATACAGGGTCTTCCAAGAACGCACGCACATCCATGTCTGTTCGAATCGGAATCGTACAGTTTAACAATGGACATTTTAACGGTAGACAGTAACGATACGATACGATAAGACAGTACCCCACAAAACCACACAACACACACACACACACACAACAATCACCCACCCACACAACACACACCCACATAACACACACATACAGCACACCCACATAAGGCACACATACAACACCCGCCCACCCACACAATACGCCCACACAAAACACACACACCCACACACAATACCACCACACAAAAACACACCCACACACAATACACCCACACACAATACCATCACACAAAACGCACCCACACAAAACACACCCACACAAAACACACCCACACACAATACACCCACACAAAACACACCCACACACAATACACCCACACAAAACACCACACAATACACCCACACAAAACACACCCACACACAATACACCCCACACAAAACACACCCACACACAATACAATACACAATACACCACACAAAACACCCACACACAATACACCCCACAAAAACACACCCACACACAATATACACCCACACAAAACACACCCACACAAAATACACCCACACAAAACACACCCACACACAATACACCCCACACAAAACACACCCACACACAATACACCCACACAAAACACACCCATACATAATACCACCACACAAAACACACCCACACACAATACACCCACACATTACATTGCATGATTATTGCTTTAGGTCCAGCGGACTCTTCTGGGCCAAATCAGGACCAGAGAGACGTTATCTTAAAATGTTATCAAATGATTCAAATCATAAAAAACAGGCCTGTTACTCTTAAATACTCACACAAACTTTCACACGCAACCTCGTGAAATATCCTATTTAAAACCGATGTACCGAAAACACGTTCTCTTTCTTCAAATTACCAAATTCAGTCTTACCAATAAAATCCAACCAACACAAAACAAGACGACATGATTTATATGAGATAAAACAAACCAACATCATGTAAAAATTTAAACAGGTGTTGACCATTGCATACTTTAAAAATCTCTTTTAAAGGTATTGAACCAAAATATGTTTCTCTTTTATCAAGCAAGTCATCACATTCAGACATGAAATGGCGAACGGAAAAGGATTTATCACATGCAAAGCACCATGGTGGTTCTTCTCCTTTTAACAGGAAACTGTGGGTTACATAAGTATGCCCAATATGAAGGCGAGACAAAACTGTTTCTTCTTTGCGAGTGGATGCAAAGCTAGGCAAAGAAGCAGACAAATCGGGAAGAATTTGAAATAATTTGTTGTTGATATGGTTAGACCAGTCAGTCTGCCACAGCCGTTTACAATAAGACCCAGTCATACAACGCAGGTCAGAGTAAGGAACAAACTGGAAAATCTCTGAAGGGAAATCTAGATGTAGAGCTTCTTTAGTCGCTTTGTCCACTGCAATGTTGCCGCGGATGCCCATATGACCAGGTACCCACATAAAAATTATTTTTTTACCCTCAGAAGCAAGTTGTGTGTGGAGGTCATTGATCTCTGCCAGAAAAGGGTGTGATATCTTTCTCGTGGAAAATCTCTGAAGGCAAATCGAGATGTAGAGCTTCTTTAGCCGCTTTGTCCACTGCAATGTTGCCGCGGATGCCCATATGACCAGGGACCCACATAAAAACTATTTTTGTACCCTCAGAAGCAAGTTGTGTGTGGAGGTCATTGATCTCTGCCAGAAAAGGGTGTGATATCTTTCTCGTGGAAAGAGCCTGAAGTGCTGACAGTGAATCAGACATGATTAAAAACGAGGTTCTTTTGGATTGATAAACTTGTTTCATAACTAGATTACACCCACACAAAACACACCCACACACAATACACCCACACAACAATACACCCACATACAATACACCCACACACAATACACCCACACAAAACACACCCACACACAATACACCCACACACAACACACCCACACACAATACACCCACACACAACACACCCACACACAATACACCCACACAAAACACACACACACAATACACCCACACACAATACACCCACACACAACACACCCACACACAATACACCCGCATACAACACCAACCCCACACACAACATCAACCCACCCATACAATACAACCACATAGCACACATATAACCATACACACACAATTCACCACACAACACTTACATACAATAGCCACCCACCCACATAACACACCCCCATAAAACCCACACAACACACTCGCAAACAA
This sequence comes from Oncomelania hupensis, assembly GCA_036898135.1. Lineage (NCBI taxonomy): Eukaryota > Metazoa > Mollusca > Gastropoda > Littorinimorpha > Pomatiopsidae > Oncomelania > Oncomelania hupensis. The sequence goes on from CM072517.1 coordinate 64,535,931, forward strand.
CACACACACTCTCTCACACACACCCACCCACCTATACCCATACACACACACGCACGCGCGCATTGATATAAGCACACAAATATGGGTATTGGATTCTCGCCCCAGCGCTACCGCGGTATTGCCGAGGGTAATCTGCCCCTGTTTGAAGAGTCGTCAGCGATTAGCGTGGGTGATTGCCTTTTGTTTGATCCACAAATAGAGGACAGTTGTTCCCCTTGATATTAACTCTTTGGCGACAGACAGCACAAAGGGACAGAGGGTTATGGCGTGGTGGCAATTGTGTTAATGATGTTTTGTTTTGGGGTGTTGCGTGCATGCCGTGTTGTCACACCGTTTGTCACTGGGTCACGACGTCAATATGTTGTTGACGCGTCCACACGGAGCGCATACTGTGCTGTTCTGATTAGTCTCAGTTTTAACGCCGTTGTCATTGTACATGGGATATACTGTCTAATGCATGTCGAAACTTTCTCGTTGCTGTTGCTGCTGCTGCTGTTGTTGTTGCTGCTGCTATTGTCGTCGTCGGCGGGTAGCCTCGTGGCGCAAGTGGGTTAGTCGCCTGCTTCCTACGTCGAAGGTCGCGGGTTGGAATCCCGTAAGGGGCGAACTTACGTGATTTAGGTACGAGACTATTGAGGCCACCGAGAGTTTTCTCTGGGTACTCCGGTTTCCTCCCACGCTTCAATAATGGTATTGGATGCAGTAAATCTGACATTTCAAAAAAAAAATCAATTTCATTTACGTCTTCTAATAGCGATCTTCCTGCCTTTACAAGTTTGAGTGATAGATGTGTGTTTGTTGTGTATGTGAGAGAGAATGGGTAAAACACGTGAGCGTGTATGTTGGTTCAGATCGCCACGCTTTGAGCTTATAAGGGGGGAAAAGCGCGTTTATAGCCTCAAGTATTATTGCTTGTTTGTTTGTTTGTTTTATTGTCTTCTTCATCGAAATGATAAGACACACAACAAACAAAAAATTCCCCCTAAAATTACATAATTAGAAAATGCAGTACGTGAATAAATAAATATATTTCGGCGGTCAGAGTTAATAATTATGCATCCTATGAACTGGCCAATTGAAGAGGATATAAACGCTTTTGCCAATGCAATACAAATTTCAAAGCTAATGTCTCCTATTTGTGCTAAATTTCTAGGCAGTGTATCGTTCACAATGTCGCACTGATATAATGCATGTTTCAAAGAAAAATTTTCTTTGCACGCACACACAACATTTCAGTGACATTGTTAAGGATTATTGTTGTTAACTTGGGCTTTGAGAATCCAGTGTTAATGTGTTAGTCCGTGTTAGACTGGTTTCTAGTTATTCAAGTGTTTCACACAAGTTGCACAGTTACAAAGAGGAACTGACAGAGGTGTAACAAGATTTAAAAGACTGACAGCGAAATAAGAATCTGAACTTTTATTGTATATTAACTTCTCGACTTTGATAGCTAGCAGTCGATCATTTTGTGAAGTTCTTCCGAACTCAAAAGAAAGGGAGATGTTTGGGAATATTTAGACGTCATTATATTAAGTACGTCATGTTAGGGTTTAGAGTTTTACGTCATCAGAAACCGCAGACGAAGCCGGGTGCTGTTGCTTGGTCATTCAATAAAATTGTACTCTGCATAATAATACCTGGACTCCACTGTCTTAAATATTTGTGGTAAACAAGCATGGTTAGGCAAGATCGTATTATTGCTGTTGTTGTTGTTGTTCTTTTTGCGCTTATTCTTTTCATTTAATTCATTCATTTTTCTTTTTTTTCCGCATTCTCTGTTTTTTCTTCTTCAATACCTTACAAAAGAAACATAGAATATGTACATAAACACGCGCGCATGCACATAACCACACACACACATACACACACAAACACACCCACACACACACACACACACATTAATAAAAGCAACAATCAGCATGTGATGGTAACGGATCACTCGTCGCCTGCAACTAATCAATAGAGATGGAAAGGAAACAAGGGGCTGTACTCGTCATCAGCCTCTTCGCTGTAATCGAAAAGTAGTCTCCTTTGCCAAAACAAGTAGTTCTCTCCCTTCAATCGCTGCAGGCCAATCGCGGTGTTCTCCCTTTTAGTGGCCAACTGCAAGCTGTACTTCGCTCCCCTTTAGCGACCCACTGCAAGCAGTTGTTGCCTCCCTCTGGTGGCCATAGACAAAGAAGGACCGGGTGGCGATAATTATGGAACAAGAGGCGCCACTTATTGATCATCGGCTTTCACACACGTGTTGCATTCGCACGGACAAAATGATCAGCTCATTCACAACGTTTGTCTGTCTGTCAGTCTGTTGGTCTAGCTCCCTTCAATAAAGGTACTGAACGCAGTAAGAGCAGTCAATCAAATTTAAAAAAAAAGAAGAAAAGATTCTGTTCCTCCTTCCGTAATTCGCGGATCTCTTCAGATCGCTGCCCTTTAAGTTTTATTGAAGAACAAGCGCTCTGTCTGTCTCTTTCTCTGTCTGTCTCTCTTTCTCTCTCTCCTTAAAGAATCAAACTATCATGCTCTCTCTCTGTACATCTTCTCTAATAAAAACTACCGCGTATGAGTGGCATTATTTTATATAATATTTTGGCTGTTGTTAGTTCCCGAGCGACAGTTAAGGAACTATTGTTTTTGGCTCTGCAAGTCGGACCGACTTGCAGAGCCAAAAACAATAGTTCCTCAACTAACTGTTAGTCAGTCCGTCATCATCATCATCATCATCATCATCATCATCATCATCATCATCATCATCATCATCATCATTATCATCATCATCATCATCATCACCATCAACATCATCATCATCATCATCATCTGGTACTTGTTCTTGTTGTTCTTGTTCTTGTTCTTGTTCTTCTTCTTCTACACAGCGAAATGGACATCTGTATCTATAGCGCAAATCCACAAATGCAAACCAATGGCAACAGAGAGGGAGGGATAGACCTGTCCTATATCACTCCCTCATCTGTGTGTGGTATGGGGGTGCATCCCAACAACAGAAAGAAAAACTAGACCATTGTCTCCGCTGCCAGCAAGATCATTAACACCGACCTCCCCTCTCTGGCCTCCATCTATACCAAACGCCTGATGAGCAGAGCCAGAAAGATAGTGGATGATGCCTCCCACCCCGGATACCACCTCTTCGAGCTGCTTCCTTCTGGCAAAAGGCTCAGAACTATGAAGACCCGTACCTGCCGCTTCAAGAACAGTTTTTTTTCCACAAGCAGTGACAAACCTCAACTCCTTGTCTGGCACCCGATGATCCCGGACTATCTCAGTGACTTATGCATAAGAGAGAGAGAGAGAGAGAGAGAGAGAAAGATGGAGGGAGTAGGGGGGGGGGAGAAGTGAGTGAAAGAAAGACAGAAAGAAAAAAAATAAAACATTAAATGCAAAAGAATGTGACATTGAGTCACGCTGTAAATTCAGAGAATGTTTGTGGTGTACATATAAGGATGGTTCAGGGAGAATGTTTTAATTGGTCTTATATACAGGAGTCCCAGCTCTTCAGAAGAAAACATTCAGAATTTGTACACTCTATTACGAGATGATGAGTTGCAAAAATATAAGAAAATATGTGTACTGGGTGATTTTAATTTTCCCAAGGTAAAATGGGATAGAACTGGGGTTGATGACAAAAATTACGATTTTGTTGATTGTGTGCATGATGCATTCTTAACTCAAAAAGTCACACATCCTACACGACACAGAGAGGGCCAACAGTCTACGTTGGATGACCTTGTTTTGGTGAGCGATGAGGATATGATCTCTGAAATAGAACATATGGTGCCTGTTGGAAAAAGTGATCATGACGTTCTGTATTTTAAGTTGTACACTTCTAAAATTAAGGTCACAGAAAGCAAGAAGTACAGATATAGTTTAGGTAAAGGGGACTATGATGCGCTGAGAAGGTACGTTTCTAACGTTGACTTCGGGAAAGTTAGCCCAGAAGGAAGCAGTGTTGAGGAGGCCTGGGAGCGCATCAGAAGTACTGTGCTACAGGGTATGGAGCAACATATACCTAAGATACAATGTAAGAAAAAGAAAGCTACACCTACTTGGATGAACAAAGCGTTACTGAGAAAAATAAAAAAGAAACATAAATTGTATAAAAGATATATGCAAACAAAAGAAGGTAGAGCATACCAGAAATTTATTGATTTGCGCAACGAATGCAATAGATCAATAAAAAGTGCCAGAAAAAATCATGAAAAAAAAATAGCAGATAAATGTAAAGATTGTCCAAAAACGTTTTGGAAATATGTGCAAGAGCAAACTAAATGTGACGCAGGAATAAGTGCGTTGGAAAAGGAGGATGGTACTTTTGCCACCACTGATGAAGAAAAAGCAGAAACATTAAACAACTTTTTTGCAAGTGTATACGTCAATGAGAATGAAGAGGTGCCAACACTTGGTAAGTGTTCATGGTCTAATGGACAGTGTGTTGAGGACATTGTTGTAACACCCGATATTGTGAGAAAGAAATTAAAAGAACTGGATCAGAATAAGGCCCAAGGGCCCGATGGAATTCCACCTAGAGTGTTGAAGGAATTACATAATGAACTGGCAGAGCCACTCTGCAATCTCTTTATAGCTTCCCTGGAATCTGGTGTTGTCCCACACGACTGGAGAAAAGCAGAGGTAAGTGCCATTTTTAAAAAGGGTAATAAATCAGAAGCTGGTAATTATCGACCTGTTAGTCTAACTTGTATTGTCTGTAAAGTCTTTGAATCAATTTTAAGAGATAGTATTGTATTGTATTTTACTGAAAATAACCTGTATACGGATTGTCAGCATGGGTTCAGAAAGAAGAGATCTTGTGTAACTCAGTTGTTACACGTAATGGAAAATATTACTAAACTATTAGATGATAGAAAACCAGTTGACGTAATTTACCTGGATTTCAGGAAGGCATTTGACACGGTTCCCCACAAGAGGCTTTTACAAAAATTAGAAGCTTATGGAGTGTGCGGTAAGATAGCCAGTTGGGTGTGCAATTGTCTATCAGACAGGGAGCAAGTGGTGAGAGTTGGTAATGAAAGGTCTGAAAAGGTAAGAGTATCTTCTGGTATCCCTCAGGGAAGCATCCTGGGCCCAATCCTGTTTACCATCTTTATAAATGACCTACCAAAGTGTGTGGACAGCATGTGTGAAATCTTTGCGGATGATACCAAAATATATAATGATGCAGGTAAGAGTGATGATCTGCAAAAAGACCTTACAAAGCTACAAGCTTGGACAGAAACATGGCAATTACATTTTAATGTCGGTAAATGTAAGGTGCTACATGCAGGTAAAAATAACCCCGAACATGAGTATGTGATGCAGAGAAAGGAAGAACGTTCACGTGTAGAAAAGTGTGAAGAGGAAAAGGATTTAGGGGTTGTCTTTGACAAGTACTTATCTTTTGATGCACACATCCAGACCTGTGTTAAGAAGGCAAACCGAATGGTCGGATTAATCAAAAGAACTTTTACCTATATTGACAAACAGGTATTTGTAAAATTATATAAGGCAATTGTTCGACCCCATCTTGAGTATGGGAACATAATATGGTTTCCAAAACTAAAGAGACAATCAATAGCCATTGAGAAAGTCCAAAGACGGGCAACCAAACTGGTTAAAGAGTGTCGTAACATGCGTTATCACGATAGACTTAAGTATCTAGATTTACACTCCTTGTATGGACGAAGAGTGAGAGGAGACTTGATCCAAACTTTTAAAATGTACCATAAAATTGACGATTTGTACTGGACTGACTTTTTCTCAACACCTAGTTGTAATTCAACGCGAAACGCGGAGGGGAAGATATTTGTAAACCACTGCAGAACTAACACTAAAAAGCTTTCTTTTTCTAATCGTGTTGTTACTAACTGGAACGAACTACCCATTTCTCTTAAGAAAGCACCTTCAATTAACTCTTTCAAAAACCAGTTGGATGAGCTGCCTAAGTACAAAAATTGTTCTTTTACTTTGATGAACGATAATGCGTTCAGGAAAATTGCATGCACTATCAGACCCATGTAAATCATATGAAAGATGGGACATTCAGAAAGGCCAGAGGGCCTGTTTTGTCCTCAACATACTACTACTACTACTAAAGAAAGAGAGGAAGAGAGAGACAGAGAGAGAGAGAGTGAGTAGAGGAAGTGATAGAGAGAGAATTTATAGATGTATGTAGAGTGTGTAAGATAAGAGAAGAGAATAGAGAGAGCGAGAGATAACGCATTAACGGAGAAGAGCGCGCACGTGTGTGTGGATGTGTGTGTCTATTTGATTTGATCATTCTGTTTCTACTATATTCCAGTCAGTATTATTCCTAGTCTTGTATGAGTGTGTCAGCAAGTGGATGGTTGCGCGTAGGTGTGGTTGGCTTTGTTATTGTGTTTTATATAAATATGTGTGCCAACATCAAAGTGTATTCCTCGTGCTTGTCACCTGGCGAAATAAAGTTCTGTTATCTGTTATCTGTTATCTGTTATCTGTTATGCCCCCCCCCCCCCCCCTCAGCTCCTTGCCATCGTCCTCTCTCTGAGAATGGCATCTAATAAGCATTATGTCCAGGGTGCTGGCAATAAAATCCAGTCCCTTTTCTTTGGGCGAGGTAACTATTACATGTGTTTCACACACACGTTGTGTGTCTTCTCCTTGTTCTTTTTCTCCTTCTTGTTCTCTTCTTTTTCTTCTTCTTCTTCTTCTTCTTCTTCTTCTTCTTCTTCTTCTTCTTCTTCTTCTTCTTCTTCTTCTTCTTCTTCTTCTTCTTCTTCTTCTTCTTCTTCTTCTTCGTGTTCATGTTCTTGTTCTTTTCCTTTGTGTCTCACCGCTGCGAGAACAGTGGTAGAGCGTTCGCCTAGCGCACCGATGACCCAGGTTCGAATCCCGTTTAAGGGCCAATTTTCTCTGTCCGTCTTAGCTATATAAAGGTGGTTTCAGTGTTGATTTAGGTCATTACTCCGTCTTTTCTTCTATGGCTCTTCTTCTTCTTCTTCTCCTTCTTCTTCTTCTTCTTCTTCTTCTTCTTCTTCTTCTTCTTCTTCTTCTTCTTCTTCTTCTTCTTCTTCTTCTTCTTTGTTTTCTTCTTCTTCTTCTTCTTCTTCTTCTTCTTCTTCTTCTTCTTCTTCTTCTTCTTCTTCTTCTTCTTCTTCTTCTTCTTCTTCTTCTTCTTCTTCTTCTTTCTTCTTCTTCTTCTTCTTCTTCTTCTTCTTCTTCTTCTTCTTCTTCTTCTTCTTCTTCCTCTTCCTCTTCTTCTTCTTCTTCTTCTTCTTCTTCTTCTTCTTCTTCTTCTTCTTCTTCTACTACTACTACTACTACTACTACTATTTCTTCTTCTTCTTTTCTTCTTCTTCTTCTTCTTCTTCTTCTTCTTCTTCTTCTTCTTCTTCTTCTTCTTTTTCTTGCAACTACCAATAGGGTGTGACTTCAGTTGAGATTCTGTCACCAAGTCATTGATCGCAGACACCGTAACCGGCATTGACACAGTCCTATATTATCTTTGCTCTTTTTCAATTGTGTAAAATTGTAACGAATGTACTAACTTAAAAAAAATTAAAAATATGTGTTTTTTTCTTCTCTCTCTCTCCCTTTCTCTCTTTCTCTCTCTTTTATCCTCTCTCGGCAGTAAATTTCTTATGTTTTATGACCTCAGATAACGTGTAAGAATCAGCATGGTAGGCGAGAAAACTGTGAAAGGTTGATAATAAAAAACGGGTTGAAATCAATGTTAAAATGCTGAAGAATGTCTGCAAGGAAACTTACACATTGATCCTGCTTGCAGCTGCAAAAAAACATCTTAGAGACAAAATCATCAATCAGACAGTTGTTAGTATAAAGCAGAAAAAAAAATTACATTGAGTCTTAAGCCTAGGTCTGACGATGAACGTTTTAATTGTAATCACAATGCAGTGACAGTTTTCGAGTCATGATTTGAATTAAAAAAGAATTGGTGCTGCCTGTCTTCCATCTTGAGTATAATTTTGAATTGCGGGACTTTTACCATCAAAATGTATATGTATGGCGTTTTCTAATGGGAATATTATCTTCTTTGCGTGATAGGCCTAAGGGTTGTTTTCTGTCCACGACGTAAAAAGGGGGACATAATCTACACCTTAATAACTTTTGATTAAAGTAAACGGTGCTTATTTAAAATGCACAGGCGATTGTGTCATCTCTAGGGCATTAATATAAGTTTGAGCGAAATAGTCCAACAAACAAGGCAGCATAAACATGTGACGCCCTGTGAAGTTTTGTACCCACAACGGTGTAGCCAAGTTTAACCTCGTCAAGTGTTAAGTTAGCACAGCCACGGTCGTTGTAGAAACAGGTTCAATAACTCGTGGTCAATAATTATGCAGTCGTCTCCCGTTACGTTATGTAATCGGGTTCATTCTTAATCTGCGTTTCCTAATTTTTATTTAGTTTTAGTTTTGTATTCACATATGCGAATTGTACGGCTATCTTTTTTTCTTTGTCGGTTTGCTTATTCTTTCGAGAATTTCTTTCTTCCCTTTTTTAATTTCAGCTTTGTTTTTTTACTGGAAGATGAAAGTAAGAGCCCAATTCTTGCATGTTGCTAATCCTCTCTCTCTCTCTCTCTCTCTCTCTCTCTCTCTCTCTCTCTCTCTCTCTCTCTCTCTCTCTCTCTCTCTCTCTCTCTCTCTCTCTCTCTCTCTCTCATGTAAATGTTAAAGGTTCTTCATTATGTTAATTTGTTAAGGGACAGATTGGAATATTAGATTTCCTAATTAGTCTAAAATCTTTATCCGTAATATTTTTTTAAAAAAAGGTTCAACAGTTTTTTCTCTTTCTCTCTCATAAATATTCCATCGCACCGACTTTAGATATCCTGACGCTCATGTCCTAAACGGGTGAGCGCCGGCTACACAACTACGCCCAGCACGTACCAGATCCTTTCTCTCTCTCTCCCAGGTCGCCCAGGATTGTCCTTAGTCGTCTGGGCGCGTCTGGGCTTCAGACTATGTGCCCAAAGATTGGTAGTGGGCGCCGTGGGCGGCTTGAGTTAGATCTTGTATCGGCCAGCGCCTTGAGCAGCTCTTGAGCTGAAAAGGCACTATATAAGAACGATTAAATACCACAATACAACCCAAAACAAAACAATGCAATTAATAATACAGAACACAATACAAATGCAATTTACAATGCGGTACTTTAAGTAGGATGTTCCTCCAAAATAATACTTTATAATAATATAATAATTTATGTCGTTCGTCAAGCACGCAACCCACACACTGGCGTGACGTCACAGGTCCTGCCGCGCGACGCCTCTGTAAAAGCAAGGCCTTCCTCTGATCCGTTGCAACGCGAGCTTCTAAGTTGGTGTGAGGGAAGGCGGGCAGAAGGCGCAAAGTGGTAGGTGGGACTTGATAGCATAAAGCCCACTCTTGGCAAACTGTCCAACTCTTTTGACTAGCTACGCCAAGCAGCAGGCCCGTCCCAGGCCCAACTTTAGTTTGTTGTCTGTCGTAGACCAGAAAGAAGAAAGTCCGCTCACTGTAAGGGGGACAAGCGAGAGGGTGTTTGTGTTGCTTATCTGGCACTCACTCACTCCAGTACATTCCAGTCTCCTTGCTAAAGTCCACAACAGTTCGGAGGTACGTGAACGTAGACAGAAAGAAGCGACAACTGAATATAGGCAAGTGTTTTGCTGCAAAACTAAAAGAAGAAAGGAAACAGTACTGCACACAACAACAACAACAAAAACAACGACTAACAATAAATGTAAAAAAAAAAAATTCAGCTTCGAAGACAAAATCAAATCTAGTTGTGATAACGTCAAGTAACGTGCAGTGTTTGTACTTCATTGAACGACGTCAGTACTAGTTCGTGAACACATCTCACGGCAAACTTCACCCACAAAAAAATATGTTAAAACATTCTAACAAATTAGTCCACGTCTTTTAAATATATACCTTTTTTAAATTTTTTTTATTGTGTTACTTATTTATCTTTTATTTCCTTCCAAAGTGCAGGACTAACAAGGCGGTTAATACCAGTTGGCTGCGGAACTTTTCGGATCAAACCTTGTACAAAATTGGATTGAGTTGTGTTAGATTCAGGTAAAGTAAACACACAATTAAATAGGATCTGGCTATAAATATTCTTAACTCATCAAGCACAAAGTGAAAGCGGGATAAAAGTTCGTGAAACTTGTTTTTTTCTCCCAAACAAAAGCATCTCTAAAGCACAGTCACCACAAACTAATCCCTCATCGCCTGTTTTAAATCGCTGATTGCCAAGACGCTCTTTTCCATCCAGCGCCGTTTTAACCCTTCGACTGCTGCGAAGCTTCCGACGATCAGTGCACAATGGCATGCAGACCGTGTACAAGCGCACCTCATTCCTTCACTTTCTTGATCGTCTTTTTCCTCACCATGGCCCTCGCGGCAGGTAAGGGTTAATGTTTTGTTTTGTTTTTAATTTTATTTAAATCTTTGTTGAATTGATGTAATTTAATTTAATGTTATTTACTTTAATTTCTTATGTTTGGTATTTAATATAATGTATTTTTTAAAAAATCTGTTTCTTTTCTGTAAGGTAAGTTTATTTATATTTTGTTGCATTTATTCTATGTCATTTTATTTTAATTTTGTGTGTTTGTGATGTAATCTGTCATTTAAGCAGAACACGGTCACAGTTCAAAGATTTAGGTCGGCAAATTAAGGCAAACCAAACATGAACACGTAAGCAGGAAAAGAAAAAAAGAAGAAGCTATTTTAGACGAGAACGATTTTGTTCAAGCAAATGCCTTTCGTCTGGCCCAAATGATAATAATAATAATAATAATAATAATAATAATAATAATAATAATAATAATAATAATAATAATAATACTAATAATAATAATAATAATAATACTAATAATAATAATAAAAATGGAAGATGCTAAAGGCATTTTATTCCTAAATCAGATTCAAAGTGCGATGACCTGTAACCCAAATTTGTATCTGTAACCAAAATCCCGATAAAAAGGGACAATAAAGTGTAAAGAAAACAAAAAAAAACACGCTCCTGCATACATAACACGCATTCATCGTCCCACCATGTGGTGTAAAGGCTGTTAGATGACGACAAGAAAAGTATCCCCTCCTCCCTCAAAAAAAAAACCCACAAAAAATGTATCCAATACCATCCTCGACAGAATGGAGGAAACCAAAGTACCCGGAGAAAACGCTCGGTGACTTGCGAAGTCTCGCACCTAAAGTTACATAATTACTGTCTCACCCTGCACGTTTTGAACTCGCGACCTTCTGCAAAGAAAACTAGCACCAAAACCTACTGCGTTGGCAGGCCACCCTTTCATAAACCAAGACTAATAAATTTAAAATAGTTGTATAGTACCGGTTCTTAGTCTTGTTATGGATAAACAATTGTGACGGACGGAATGGCTTTGCTTGAAAATTGGCATCCTTTTGTTTTGCTTCTTTTTGTTCTATCTCGCGTATATTACCGTTCTGTTCTAATTTACATATTTAAGTTTGTGTTGTGTGTTTTATTTTGTAATGTTTTTAAGTGACGTCAAAGTCTGTGGTGATTTAAAATGCCTTGCGTGGTGAATTTTTATCTTTCCATGTCATCTGTATTGTCTTGGTTTTAGGCAATCTGTATTTTGATGATAAGGCTATATTGTTTATGAATAAATGTATAATTCCGTTTTTATAAAAGGCACATTTCTAACTTTTTATTATGGCAGTAAAGCTGTGTTGTGTTGTGTTGTGTTGTGTTGTGTTGTGCAGTGTTGTATTGTGTTGTATTTATTGTATTGTATTGTGTTGTATTGTATTATATTAACAAAAAACAACAACCTCTGCCTTCATAGTACACTATATAAATATGAGCGAATCCGGTTCTTTGCTTTGTGCGGAATAACGAGAACTGACCAAACATGAAAGCTATCTAACCACATACCGATGACAGCCTATTAGCGCTAACAAGTATCACGAGATACTTGAAATTAACACGTGTTCTGTGTAATTTACAGAGATACCGGTAATCCAGTGTTATTTCATAAATTTCCGTATTTGCCACGCCTTCCTAGCGCCCAAAACCTGTTAATTACAATTTTCGCGTAATCATAACAATTATCGTGAGATAATTACAACTATCTCTAAAATAACAAAAATGTTTGCGGGATCATATTTAATTTTCAGTTTTGCCAAAACCGAGAATTTTAATTTTCACCTCATAATTACAATTTTTACGTGTTACTATGTCGTGTTCCGATGAACTGTTCGTTTTTGTCTCAACCGTGCTACAACTAGGCATTCGCAATATGTAGTGACCAATCAGCGTAGACTTCCGACAAAACCCCGCTCTTTTCCCACGCTGCAAACTTGTGGCAATGGAAGATTATCCACACTGAAATCACTTACCATATTAGGGATCTTTCGAAAGCGGGTGAAAGTGAAAGTGAATGTGAATCGGGACTACTTATTGTTGTGACGTCAGCAATTTATGTGACGCTTTAACTTCCCGTGGTGAAAGGTCACGAAGTCTGCCTACCACAAGGAATAAAACTTCGTGGAAAACCTGATTTCCACGAACTAATGTTAGTGAGTACATTTTGGTTATTAAATCGTTTGTAAAATGTCCAAAAATGATTTGAATTTGTATATGGTACATTACTCAACCATTTTAGAAGGAATAATGGGGATCTAAACTCGGTCTCAGACTTAAAACGTATTTTCAAACGAGCTACTGAAAAGCCGTCATGGCTGTCTAGAATCTATCTATTCTGTATCACCAATCAGCAGTCCAAAAACTGTTTTATGTGACAAAAATGAAACTCGAAGCTAGAATGTAAAATATCTTCAATGTTAGAGCACTAATCCATCTTTAAAGTTCAACCCAATCGTTACATTCGTGTCAAATCATGATTTGTTAGAAGAAGCCTTACGTAGGCATAATAGTGCTCTGCCTCTGGGCCTGCCCTGTGTGTGCTCAATAAAATCACAACGAAACTAGGTGCTGGAATCGAAAGCGCACAGAAACACGTTCGTTTCGTTTCGTAACGCGGCGTAAGAATCTCCCGGCGTGCCTCTCGTTGGACGAAACGAACACACAATCACTTTCACTTTTACCCGTTCCGAAAGACCCATAGTGTTAGTCAACTTTCTTCGATCCACTGTTACGTTCGCACCATTCAAAACTTGTTCTAGTGCCTCCGCCATCGCTCTCAATTTAATGCTGATGCGCATGCGCATGCGCGGTCCGATGCGCATGCGCGGACACTGTTCACAGCGAACCTTAGGTTTTGGCGCTACGAAAGCGTGGCCAAAACTAAAAACTGTGAATTACCTGTATCTCTGCGAATTACACAGAACACGTGTTAATTACCATTATCGTTGACACATGTTACTACACGTTTTGGCGCTAGTAAGCCGCCTTAGCAGACATTAAGTATGACCACGTAAAAATGGTAATTATCATGTGAAAATTGTAATTATTAAGTGATAATTACAATTTTCGGTTTTGACGTATTTCTGCGCGAGTTGCTAGAACCAAAACTGAAGATTAAAAAGGATAACGCGGAGATATTTGTAATTTTTCCAATGATAATTGTAATTAGCTCTTGATACTTATAAATATCCCATGATACTTGTAATTCCATGATAATTAGTAATTATGAGGTTTTGGTACTAGTAGGCAGTCATAACCCCTTGTTAATAGAGAACAATTTCCAAATGCGTTATGTAATGAACAAATAGTCGGTAAACCAAAACAAGGAAACAAGCAAACAGACAAAGCAAAGATATTAAAGAGATGAGGGGGGGGGGGGGGAAACCAAATTTCAACATTTTAACATAAGATATTATCTTCTATTTTCGATTCGAACTATTTGTAATGGTTCAACTTTTTCATGAGCATTTAAATGACCATTGTGTCTATCTGTGGGGCCTTATATCTGTCTGTCTGTCTCTCTGTCTCTCTCTCTCTCTCTTGGATCAGTACAACTTATGTTAATGTGATGAATAAAAATTGATGCAACAACAACAATGCTATCTGGAAATCCTTACGAACTTTTCTTCGTGCCTGCGGTTCTGCAGCGGGAGTGCCTTTAGTGCAAGACGAAATATTGTTCCTCCTTATCCAGGGGAGGTAAATGCCATCGTAACTTTCTAATTTGTCGAGGTTTGTTTTTCTCGAAAACGCACGAGTCACTAGATTTGGTTCATCACGGGCTAAAGCAGACACTTTTCCCAAAGAAAGTTTTGTAGAAGTTTAGGATAGAGCTTTGGTAATAGGAGTACTTCCTAAATAGCAGCTGTCAACATGTATTTTGTACCGCTTTTCAGGGGAAGCAACTCTCATTGACCTACTTTCGGTTTATTTAGGATAGCTGTCAACATGTATTGTGTACCGCACTTCAGGGGAAGCAACTCTACTTTCGGTTTATTTAGAGATAATGCCTATTGTCTCTTATCTTAAAAAAAAATCAGCAAAAACAACAACAACAAATTAGAGAGCTTCTAATATCCCCAGCTTGTGTTCATTGCCTACGCTAGCCTACTAATTAACCCGTTTAGGTTTACGAACCTAGTAGTATAGGACTCATCTAAACCACAGGCCTCAATTACATACTATACCAAAGAGGCGTACGAGTTTACAAAGACGAAAGAAGAGACTTCAGAGCCTGTGATCGAAACCAAAAACTGTTCGTGCACATTCATAAGAATACACCAGAAAAAGTGATTTTACATCTTTACCATGCCCACTTGAAACCTAGACATAATGCAAAACTTATGTTGAAAATCTCAATCAGAACCACAAACTCCTCCGTCAATTTACATCTGAAAGCAAAAGCAGACCAAAGACAGCACCCTTTTTTCCGGAGCGAAGTACGCCTATTTTAATGAATCAACAACAAGAACAACAAATAGTGAAAGAATACAATTAAAGCATTTATTCAAGCTTACGTTTATAGCAATTGAACCAATATACTATGCACAAAATACCAGAAACTTACCTAAGAATCACGGTTCGTCAAAATGATGAAAATTCCGCATTTTCACTCATTTTTTTTCGTAATGCAAATGAGAAGGTCGTGACCCTCCGGAAGCGCAAAAGTTATGACGTAGACGGAGAGAGGGGTAGGGGTGGAGGGTGGAGGTGGGATAGGGTGGGGAGGGGGGTCTTCTACGAAAAAGAATTACGAACCAAGTTTCTTTGCTTCCTAAAGCTCTCTAACGTGAAATGTGTGTGTGACTCGATGCGATTGGCTGTCGATGGTCATGCGTTTCAGGGCCAATCAAAGTTCACGAGAGAAATGCTCTTTTCAGGAGTCACAATCAGTTTCCTTATAAATCTGACAACAGGGTGAAATTTCTGTAAACTTTTTTGTTGTTGTTCGTTTAAGTATTTGTTTTCTCTGATGCGGGCGAACAATAATAAAAATGGGGTTTTAGTTCAGACTTTTGTTTTGTGTTGAGGTGTGAAAAGGGTTATTTTGATTAACGAAAGGTACTAAGTGTCCCTTAGATAAAGCATAATGTTACTCGCAGTTTTCGGTGATCCTCGGTTTTGTTGTTGTTGTTGTTGTTGTTCTTGTTGTTCTTGTTGTTGTTGTTGTTGTGTGTGTGGGTGCGATTATTATTTCCCCATTATTGTTGTTATTAAGCGATTTTCCAGCTCCAAAACTGCTCAAGGCGCTGAATTTGTATATTTCCAGACTTATTTGGAAATACTTTGAAATAAGTCAGGGGGAATCAGAGGGAGCCAAATGTCGGTCCGTCGGACGTCATATCTCAAAACCCACTGAGCGGATGTTTTAAAACAAACTTCATAGGAAAATTCCCTAGACTCGGGACCTGCCTACCATGTCATTATAGTTTGCTCTACCACAAAGGTCAAAGGTCGCTGTATTATTTTCTTGCTAAACAGGTTTTGCTCAATATCTCAAAAACGGCCGGAGCGATTTTGTTGAGGTTTGGTACATAGGTACTTCAACTCATTGGCAATAATTCGGCAACAGTACGGTTTATCGGTCATTGGGTCGGTCAGCAATTCGTCGCTCTGAATGTAAACACGATGACCTGCTCACAGTGGTGAAGAAACGGAAACTGCGTGGTATGGCCACGTCACCAGATCATCAGGCCTTGCAAAGACCATTCTGCAAGGCACAGTGCAAGGAGGTAGAAGAAGAGGGAGACCGAAAAAGAGGTGGGAGGACAACATTCGAGAATGGACTGGTTTGACACTGAGCGAAGCCATCAGGGCTGCTGAGGACAGAGAAAGATGGAGTATGCTGGTTAAACGATCATCATTCTGTGGTGCCCCTACGACCTCCGGGTTACGGGACAGGATAGGATAGGATAGGATAGAATAGGAAATTTGTTTGCCTTATATGAACTGAATACCTGAACCGAATTTGAGTATTTGATTATTTTTACTATGCCGACAATCTAACTACTGGTAGGCATGTTTCACAATTAATATTTTTGCACTTTCTCAAAGGTCAAGGTCGTTTGCTGTATTTCATACTTTTTAAAAACAAGTTTTGCTCTTAATCGCAAAATTGGGCTGAACCGACTTTAATGGCTCTTAGCTGGCAGATAGTCCATTTTTTTTATTTAAAAAAAATATTTAAAAAAATTTATATTGTGTTTTTTCATAGTGAGTATAAAATCATCTTGTATAAATACTGTTCGTTCTCTTCTTAACTATCTCGGTTTGTTTTTCATATGGTAGCGCGATTGTATTTATTCTTTGAACTATTTTAAGAACCTGGTCAAACAACGCCAGAGAGACCAATTCTTGCAAATCTGGCATCAGGTTATTAATGAGCGTAACAGTTGTATTATAATTATTGAACTTTCAAGGACATGTTTTGTTTTGAGGGATGTTTAGTTAATTTGTCACCATTTTAATTTTTTTAATATGGAATGAACCTGTTAAAGTTTAGGCTTAGTTGCCACAAACTTCCTATTCAAACTCAAAGATATATAAATATTCCGAGAGAAGAAAGGCTGTGTTCTTTGTGTGATCTGTGAATTCCATTATTCGTTTAATTGTCCTGTTACCTCAAAAGTTTTGGAGGCGCCCAAACTTCTTCAAAAATAAACCAGCAAATGAACTCGAAATTTAAAAGCTTACTAATGAATTTAAATCGTTTTATTGGAATCATATTTTCACTGCCTTGAGTAGTACCGCATTTTATATTTATTATTCTTTTTCAAGTGCGTCAGTACTGTTTGGTGGTCATGCGTGTGTGCTTTACTGTGTTTACATTCTTTCGAAGTGTTCTTTCACTTTTATGACGACTGTTGTTTGTATTCTATCTTGCATATTATGAGGGTTCGATAAATTAGAGTATAGCCTCAGCGTCCCCTGCGTGGGATGCCCTTGTTGTCGGGTGACCGGCTGGTAGAGCGCCTTCAGTGTTGCCGCTAGGGTTGTTTCAGCAGATCTTTTATACGGATCGGGGGTGAGTCCTCTTTCAGCCAGGTTTTTGTCCTGATTTTGTGGTCCTGATTCGGCTCCTTGCAGTCCGCTGGACCCTGTAAGCAATGAATAACTAACTACATTGCATATTATGCGCTTGCATTTTTTCCTTTCCCCTTTTGAATGCATAGTTTCGAGGTATTTATTTTTTAAAAATAGTTGAACCTTGTTTACATTCATAGGAATCCAGTATCTTTGCTGTCGTAGCATTCAGTAACTTTTATATGTTACTGTTTGTAGTTAGATGCTACTTTGTCTTTTTTACGTTTATTTTATTGTAATATAGCGCCTTCCTTGCTGTCGTATGTATATATTGTGTATCCCTACACCCCCACTCCCACCTTAATCCCTTGTCAAGCTATACGCCCCCTTCACACACATCCCCCTCCCTCCCGGGCTGGTAGCCTAATTTGATAGTTGTTTCATTTTTTGCTTAATAAAAGGACAAAGTTCCAAAGTTCCATTATTTCGCTTCTTAAAGTTAAAGCCGACTCACAACATCGCCACGAAATAAAACACGTTTGAAAATTGCTGATTGTCAGCTATGTGTGGGAATGTTTGGAAATACATTATGAATGGCTTGCCATCTTGTTTCGTCTTGCTCTGCTTTGTTACAAAGTCAAGCGTATAATATCAAATGCGCAATGAATTAAGCAATCATATTTCATGCATTTCGCGCTGGTTTGAACAGAGTTTCCAAATGTGTCAAAAATCGCTCTTCTGGTCTTGTTATTACACACTGTGAAAACACGGCGTCAAACAGGAGCACGTTAGCAAACACATTTGTCAAACTGTCGTGGAGTAATGTGAACTCAAACGGCTTACCTATCCACAGGGGCGGTGAGAATGAGAGAAAGGTATTATGCACTGATGACAAAAAGATACCTTCAAATTCAATGGCAAAAGCTTTTTTCTTTTTTGGGCTCGTTTTGGGTTTCGTTCGCCTGACGAAGAGCTTAAGCTCGGAAATGGTGCGTGCACTGTGTTGTTTTGATTGGTTTTTATTGCCCGAATTAGCATTCTTTTAAGTCCTATAGGCACCGTTTGGTTTCTCTTGATTTCCCACCGCCGTAGCTGAAGTGGTAGAGTGCTCGACTGGCACCCAGATGACCCAGGTTCGAATCCAGCGGAGGGCGAAATAAAAAGGGGCCATTTTCACTGTCCATTTTAGCAGTATGATTGCTATGGTGGTTCAGTGTTGATTTAGGTCCCTACCCCTCTTTCCCTGGGATGGTTGTCCCCCGTTTGTAATATCGCTAATGGTGGGGGTAGACGTTAAACATCAATGTTCAGGGACGGATCTTGTTCTTGTGCCACTTGTGCACGTGCACACCCCCCTGGCGGTCAAAAAAAAAATAGAAAGAAAAAGAAAAGGAGGGAGAAAAGGAGAAGAAAGAACAGAAAAAAATTACTAATTCTCACTCACCACACAGTTTCATGTACCTTCAAATTAGTTTTTTTTTGTTTGTTTTTTTTTGTGACCAAACTTGTACATGCATCAGGTCAGTTTTGAATAAAACTGATGTGAGTGACTATTTCTTGTTTTATTTGCAGTAACTTTATCTGTCTTTGTATAAGCCTTTATGCAAGATGTTCTGCTATTGTAAATTTTATCATCAGAGTTTGCAGAGGGGTGTTTGTGTGTGTGTGTGTGTGTGGGGGGGGGGAACTAAAAGAGGACTTTTAGCACAAAACAATACTATTTTCAGTCCTTAAAATAATGCCCCAAAATGCACCAGATTGCACAGATTTTAACAATTATTTTCAAATTTTTCCGGGGGGAGGGGGGGGGGGGGGGGCATGCTCCGGACCCCCCTAGTACACTCGCTTGCTTCGCAGGCTCGCGCTTGTGGCTACGCCACTTCGCATTAGCTGTGCACACCCCCTCAACAATGGAAAGATCCGCCCCTGATGTTCATACTTCATACTCTTTACTGTAAAGTTTGAATGCTAGTAGTCCTCTGTTTCATTGGAGATTATTTATTCAATCTAATAATTATGGCGCTTTTCCCGCTCAAGAGCTGCAGAGGGCGCTGGTCGATACAGGATACAACTCAAGCCGCCCGAGGCGCCCACCTGCAACCTCTGAGCGCACATTCTGACGCCCAGACGACTGAGCACAATCCTGGGCGACAGGGGATAGGGAGAAAGGACCTAGTGCGTGCTGGGTGTAGTTGTGTAGCCGGCACTCACCCGTTTAGGACATGAGCGTCAGGATCTTTAAAGTCCGTGCTATGGAATGCGTGCGTTCACCGACTAGACCCCGGTTTATACTCCCATCCGAAGGAGTGCTACTAGTTCTCTCTCTTTCCCTCTTCCTTTCTCACTCGCTCCATCACCCCCCTCCTTCCCCCCCTTGCAAAAAATTTGATTTCCACTCCAAAGCTCCTGTGTTATTTGAACTCGCTACAAATTCCATCTCTCCGTTACTTCCCTGACGAAAGAATACGCCTGCATTCTTTCACCAAGGATTTTGTTCTACCTCTAAAAGTTCAAACTGTTATCATGGCTTACAAGGCTTACAACGTAGCAGTCTTTGCTAAATGTTTAGATTTGTTCGTTCGTTTTTCATCAGGGTCGTCATCATCATCATCATCGTTATCATTATCATCATCGTCGTCAGCGTCAGCGTCGGGATCATCATCATCATCATCATCATCATCATCATCATCATCATCATCATCATCATCATCATCATCATCATCATCATCATCATCATCATCATCATCGTCGTCGTCGTCATCATCATCATCATCATCATCATCATCATCATCATCATCATCATCATCATCATCATCATCAATCATCATCAGCAGCAGCAGCAGCAGCAGCAGCATCATCGATTGTTATTGTTTTTATTGTTATTCTTTTAGTTTTGCATTGCCGGAAGTAATTTTTATTTGTTTGTTTGTTTGTGGACGAAATACAATTTCTTTTTTCTTAAAAAGGTATGTGATTTCATAGAAAGATGGTTATAAACCTAGTACAACCCTTTGCGAAAGTTTCCTCAGGAAGTACAGCCGTAGACTCAAGTTAGGGTTAGTTTGTAAAGGTAGCGTTTCTAATAGATTTAAACTACTCTCCTCTGATATAACCGAAAGGTTCTAATAACGTTTTACTTGTCTGTTTGGAGAATGAATGAGCAAACTGTGACAGCCTTTTTTTGCGTAAAAACAGCAGAGTTATAACGAGATACTTGAAATTAACACGTGTTCTGTGTAATGTACAGAGATACCGGTAATCCACAGTGTTAATTAATAATTATCAGTATTTGCCACACTTTCCAAAACCTGATAATTACAATTTTCGCGTAATAATAACAATAATCGTGAAATAGTTAAAATTATTATTAGATATTTACAACTATAAAAAAAAATTACAACTCGATCATGTTTAATTTTCAGTTTTGGCTCTAGCAAAACCGTCTGGAAATGCGCCAAAACCGAAAATTATAATTTTCACTTACTAATTAGAATTTTTACGTGTAAATTGTAAATATGTCGTGTTCCACGGAACTGTTCGTTTTTGTCTCAACCGTGCTACTTGCTTGCTTGCTTGAATAGATTAACGTCCCCGGACAGATGGCGTATAGAGGACTACAACCGTACTACATATACGCATGCGCAATATATAGTGACCAATCAGCGTAAACTTCTGAACACCCGCTCTTTCACCACGCTGCAAACGTGTGCAATGGAAGACACTGTTCATGAAAATTAGGATGATCCACACTGAAATTGCTTTTGACATCGTTAGTCAACTTTCTTCGAATGCTTTCCACTATTACGTTTGCTCGATTCGAAAATTGTTCTAGTTCCTCCGCCATCGCTCTCATTTTAATGCTGATGCGCATGCGCGATCCGATGCGCATGCGCAGGCACTGTTCAAATCGAACCTTAGGTTTTGGCGCTACTAAAGCGTGGCCTAAACTAAAAATGAGTAATGAACACTGTGAATTACCGGTATCTCTGCGAATTACACAGAGCACGTGTTAATTACCATCATCACTGATATCCGTACCTGCAAATTTTGGTGCTAGAAAGCCGCCTTAGTCAGAATTAAGCATGATCAAGTTAAAATTATAATTGTCAACTGAAAATTGTAATTATTACGTGACAATTACAATTTTCGGTTTTGGCGCATTTCCATGCGGATTGCTAGAACCAAAGCTAAAAATTAAATAGGATCACACAAAGATAATTTGTAATATTTCAATGATAATTGTAATTATCCCTTGATACTTGTAGTGATCCCATGATATTTGTAATAATCAGATTTTAGCGCTAATAGGTTCATACAACCACTAAACACTGTTGAAGCACAATGGATGTTCTAACAGCGCTCGCTTTTAGCCAAACGTGAGTTGGCATCTCGGATGCTGACAGGATACTTTTGTTCTCTCACAGGACCGGACTGACTCTTTTTAAATCGGCGGTTCACTTCCACCTCGCACTCGTGTCGCCACATTGGCACATTAAAGAATCCGGTAATTGCATACCACTGCCTAAGGCTGCAAGGCGGTTGTTTTGAGTTTGAAAAGCCCAGCGCCTGCGGCAGCTCTTGAGCTGGGTAAATGCGCTGCATAAGGGCAATTCATTTGATTGTTTACAACATTATCTCCCTTGACAGATGAAACTTTGTACGGGAAACATTGAACACACTAGCACGACAACAGTGAAGCTCGAATGAATTGTTCGGATTTATTGAAGTCTAAGGGAAAGAGGAGATGGTGGGGGGTGGGGGGAAGAGGGGAGGGAGGGGTTCAATTTAATTATTTGTGTTCTTGAATGTGATCGTGCGTGCGTGTGTGTGTGTGTGTGTGTGTGTGTGGGTGTGTGTGTGCGTGAGTGTGTGTGTGATTGGTTTGCGTCTGTGTTTATCTACGGACTATAATGTGTGGAGTTGTTTGATGTTTGGATTCCTCTGCCATTGTGTGATATGCACCTTGTGTTGTGTTTCTGTTATCTAAACTGCATTTGATATAAAGAATTAAAGTGTACGTGTGAGCGCGCGCCGGTGTCTGTGTGCGCGTGTGTGTGTGTGCGTGTGTATGTGAGTGCGTGTGTTTTGTCTTGTGGAAACAAAAGCTAAGATCAACGGTATTGAATGCCAACTTTTCACACCGCCCTCGTTCGACTCATTTCCTGAGAAAATAAATCTCATCCTAAGAATCCAGAAGCCCTCTTCCTCTTGTCGGTCATTGTCTTCGTCTTCGTAAAGGCTTTGAGCGTCAGCCCCCATTACTCTTTAGAAGACAGTGAATACAACAACAAATGTCGAGTTTGACATTTGTCATTACAGAGCGGAGTATATCAAGGATCCGGTCCTGATTTGGCTCGGAAGAGTCCGCTGGACCTAAAGCAAAAATCAATCAATCAATATCAAGGATTGTAGTGAAAATTCATAACAGAAGAGTGAAGGAGTGCAGTTTGTATAAATATGATACGTGATTCTCCGATAATGTTACATAGAAGAGAAGCTAATAGCACACTCATTTTATCAATCCGTAGGGCCTATACAGTTTCAACAAACATCTGCCCTTGGTGAGATCCGTCTGGGCTGTTTGTTGTTGTTGCTGTTGTTTGTTGCGTCGCCACACGCACACACCTACGCACACACACACCCAGCCGGGGGTACACAGTATTATCATGACTTTCCTGAAACGCCACATACGTTGTGCTGACAATAGGTCATATTTCGTCCCCATTTTTAAGTACTTTAACGCGTTCGAACTCTAACCCTAACCCAGCCCTAACCTTAACGGATCATTGTTCTGACGTCAAAACAAGTAGGCATGTCAATACAAGTTATGTAGATGTTCACCGATTTGTCCAGATAACACTGTGTAAGTGTGCCGCCCTCCCACACACCCCCACCCACCCACCCACACCTTACACACACCTACAAACGCACACATATGATGGCTGGTCCGCGGTTTTGTAAAAGTCTTGCCAGAGTATATGTAACCCTGATAAATCCTATGCGTAGAAAACAGTTACAGTATTGTCCGTATCCCTTAGACACTGCGCCCCTACTCATTCGACGAGAGTCTAAACCGAGGTCAAGCCTGTGCACGGATGCATTTCATCACACGGACTTTAAAGATCCTGACCCTCATGTCCTAGACCGGTGAGTGCCGGCTACACGAATACACCCAGCAAGCACTAGGTCCCGTCCCCTAAGTTGTCAGGGCGTCACACTACGCGCACAAAGTTTAGAAGTGGGCGCCTCGGGCGGCTTGAGTTAGATCCTGTATCGACCAGCGCCTTGAGCACCTCTTGAGCTGGAAAAGCGCTGTACAAGAAGGAATCATTAATGTTGACCCAGGTTCAGGCTTACTTTAAAGCTAATCCGATCGACCTTGACCTTATCATTTTGTGGTTTGACAAGATTCACCGGGTTCGTTTACGTGCCGATGAAGCAACATGGCTTAATGGAACAAGCGTCATTGCCTTTAAAATCAACACGTGTGTGGAAGCTGCTATCTCGTTGACAATGACGGAAATCGAACCCTGGTTCTTCGACTGTTAGTCATACGCTTCAATGTACATGGACGGTTGAGCACACACACACATACACACCCCCCCCTCCCACACACACACACACACATATTTGCAATACATCACAACTGGGTTTATTTAAGAATGTAGGAATCGGAAAGTGATTTTTGAAAAGAAAAGGGTTAGAGCAAGGGCTAGGGATAGATCTACAACTAACCCTTACCCGAACCCTTGTCTAAAAAGTTGACCTAGTTCGTCTCCTATAGGCGACGAAATAAGTCGAATTTTCTTCACAATTTCTCCGTAAAAAAACTGTAGTTTCTCCGTCCCAGATCGGATAGAGCACTCCTGTGTACTTAAAACACTCTCATGCACTACAACTGCACTTTCATGCACTAAAAGAGCACTCCCGCGAACTTAGAAAAAAGTGGGGTCCTGGAAAAAAAGTGGGTTCTAAGCAAATAACCCATTTGTTACTAAGAAAGACAAGGTCTGCTACCCATTTGTGCGTTTATTCACGTGCAAATACACTCACACACACACACGCACACACAATTTGAGCGCAATGCACTCTACTGCTTCTGATTGCCATTTTACACACATATACACGCACGCTCACACCGTCTCTCTCTCTTTTTCACACACACACACACACACACACACACACACACACAAAACATACAATTTGAGCGCAATGCACAGCACTTCAATCATCATCATCGTCATCATCATCATCATCATCATCATCATCATCATCATCATCATCATCATCATCATCATCATCAGCATCATCAGCATCATCATTACCACCACCACCGCCGTCATCCACCCATTGCACATAGCTACGATCGAAAGAAAGTATAGTCCAGGCACACGCTGCGCAGCAGGCCAAAGTATTGTCCCTTGTCCATTGAAGGGATACTTTGGCGAGGTTAGCAGCTTGCTCAGTTACAGTGTCGGTGAAAGACTAGAAACGGAAAAGTAAGTTTCGTCTCCTCTAGGCGACGAATTAGTTCACGCTGTATTTGTTTCTAGGTCAACTGTCTTTTACGAACCGTTTGAGAATCTTTTCGAACCGTTTATTGACGCCGGACAGTATCCTCACTTGGTTTCATACAATTTAAGAATCCAAGAAGGCAAAGGGTTTTGGGGACGGAAAAAGAGCATTTCTGTAGAGAAAAGGGCTAGGGCAAGGGCTAGGGATAGATCTACAACTAACCCTTACCCGAACCCTTGTAGCAATTTTTCCGCTCTTTCCGTCACTTTTAAACAGTAGACTACTGCGGTTCGCATCCGCGGCTAGCAGCGAGCCCAAAGTATACTTTGAAGGGATGGAGGAAATACTTTCACCTGCTGCTAACGGGAGTTTTGGCGATACTTTCTACCTATCGCAGCAATGTGTATTATCTCCGTCATCACCATCATCATCATCATCATCATCATCATCATCATCATCATCATCATCACCATCATCATCATCATCATCATCATCATCGTCATCGTCATCATCATCAGTCGACGAATCCAAACCAGACCCACAGACCATTTTCATGGCAGAACTTTTTTCTTTTACAAATTGTAAAAATGTTGGGAGTAGCTTTATGGCCACATTGAGAGAGATAAAGCCGGAAGGTACCTCTGTTAATAGGACGGTCCATTTTGTATCTTCGACATTGCACCTGCCTGTTCACGTGTTCAGCGGAAGTGCAAACAACCCATCCATCTTCTGTCAATCACCAGGGAAGCCCCTCCTGTATGCTTCAGTGGACGGAATTCAATCGATTGATTTATTGTTGCTTTAGGTCCAGCGGACTCTTCCGAGCCAAATCAGGACCGGACAACCCCCGATCCGCATAAAAGATCTGCTGAAACAACCCCAGTGGGAAAATTGAATGCCCTCCACCGGCCAGTCACTTTACAATAAAGACATCCCACGCGGGGGACGGCTGAGGGTTGACCTCAACTACGCGAACACCCCGGTTACAAAAACAAAATAGAATACAAACATCATTATAAATCATCAACCAAACACATACATATAAAATGCCTATAGTGCTAAATAGTACATTCATAGGAAGCCCTAGTGACCACCCGGCAGAAAGCGTCCAACACTCCCAAGCTGATCCAACAGACCTCATACACAAACAAGGAGTCTTGTCCAGGAAGGGTTTTCAAGAAAAAAGGTAGGTCATTGATCTAGCGAAGAAGAAGATAGTATAGCAGAGTGAAGGACAGAGCAAGAATAGGAAAGAGTAAATGAGGAAGACAGCGACAGTGGGAATTTAAAGCACTAAATTTCCATAAAGTGGGGATACTATTTATACTGAAAACCCCCGGCACTCCAACGGGGGTACTGTTGCCGCAGTGAAGCGTCTTGCCTATAAAGGAAAGACAGGTTTTCAACTGTGGCTTTCACTGTTCCCTTTATAGGTTTGAACAATCTACAGTGGCAAGATTGCTCATGACCCCAAGGGGTGCGGAATTCAATCAGCAACGATACAATGATAAGAAAAGAAAAGAACAAGAAAAAATATCCAACTTGATGATACTGTACATTACATTTAACCCAGTATTTGTACTCTAAAATGGTCAAAATGGAAACAACATCTATACTGTATTCTAGTCACACACACCCACACACACACCCACACACACACACACACACCCACACTATATATATATATAAAATAAACGTGTACAATATAATGATTAAAATCAGTTGATACCTTGCTGACCACTCTTTACGATATATGTGAGTTCTACTCACCAAGCGCGTTTCCTGTGTAATGTTTGGGTGGGTGGTTCAGATTTTAGTCGTCACCCATAAGGGCCTGATTTCATTGGAAGGTTCCCGAAGGGTTCGTGGAGACTCGCGAACCTTTTTTTTTTTGAGGTTCTCAGATCCAGAACCTAGGTTTCTGAACCTTTTTGTTGTTGTTGTCGTTGTTGTTGTCCAAACACGAATCTCCAAGAACCTTGCAATTAAGACCTGTCATAAGCGGGTGAAGTTTGGGCTGCTTTCTCAAAGAAAGCCCGACCGCCGCGCAAGAGTCGTGAGGGAAAAATACACTGTAATATGGTCACACTTTGGGCAGGTCCCTGGTTCGATTCCTGCATTGGCCAACGTGTAACCATATTATTTTCCTCTTACCATCAACTGGTTCGCTGGTGTTAGAATAAGATAAGACGACTTTAGTATCTCTTTCAAGAAATTACATTGTGGTGTACAAACTGTCAACACAAACACACATCACAATACAATAACAATATTAATTGACATTGAGAATAAAATTCGTTTTTTTTGTTACAAATTCAACTATTGTGCGGCATACAAGTTAGTTAGTTATTCATAGTTTAAAGGGTCAAGCGGACTGCAATGAGTCGTATCCTGACCTCGCTCCATACAAGTGGATCTTGGATTGGATACAAATACAAATACGACAACTTTATTATCTTTTTGAGAAATTACAACTTGGTGTACATAACATGATCAAAAACGGCAGGATTATAACTTCATTATCAAACCAAGCATACATGCACACCCATACACACATATTGTACAACTGTTTGAGTTTATTATCTGGTAATCAGACCTACAGAATGTGGTATGAAACTGTTTTTAGTTCTCAAGGTACGAATCTTAGGCATTCGGAAGCGCCGACCAGAAGGTAGGAGCTGGAAGTGGTGAGCAAGCACGTGACTTTTATCATGGATGATGGAAAGAGCTTTCTGCGTAACACGCTTTTCATACAGTGATGTGACCAGTAGGCGCCTATACGCTCCGGCGTCGCGTGACTATAATCTACAATTAAACGTTTAGCCCCAAGAGCAGCGCCACCTACGACATAGCTGGTGGTGTGGGAGGAGGAAAGATGGATGGGGGAGGGGGGTAGAGAAAGAGATAATGTGGAGAAAAAAAAGGTATCGCTCTATATCATGTGTTCATAGACTTCAAGAAGGCGTTTGACCGAGTCTGGCATGCAGCTCTATGGGCAACAATGAAAGTGCACAACATCAGCCCTAAAATTATTGAAGTCATCAAAATCCGGGATGACAAGGCTACCAGTGCAGTCCTCCATTACAGTGTCATTGGGAACTGGTTCAGATCAACAATCGGTGTGCGTCAAGGATGCCTACTCTCTCCAACACTCTTCAACATCTTCCTAGAGTGCATCATGTCAGAAGCTCTTGCAGATCACGAAGGCACAGTCAGCATAGGGGGTAGAGCAATCTCCAATCTTCGTTTTGCGGTTGATATTGATGGATTGGCTGGAGAGGAACAAGAACTTGAACAGCTGGTACAGAGGCTTGACACCACCTCCAGAGCTTATGGAATGGAAATAAGTGCAGAGAAGACCAAAATAATGACCAACAACACCAATGGCATCAACACGGACATCAAAGTCCAAGGCCAATCCCTCAACACAGTGAATAGCTTCACATATTTAGGAGCCATTGTATCAGACAATGGGTCCCGACAGGAAGTCCTTTCCAGGGTCGCACAAACAACTGCTACCCTGACAAGGTTGAAGCCCATTTGGAAAGACAGGACCATCAGTCTATATTCCAAAGTAAGACTGCTGCGCTTCATTGTCATCTCCATCTTCCTATATGCTTGCGAAGCATGGACCCTCACAGCAGATCTCCAACGAAGAATACAAAGCTTGGAGATGAGGTGCTACAGAAGACTTCTGGGCATCTCCTATACCCAACACATCACCAACGACGAAGTCCGACAGACCATTACACAAGCCATTGCACGATGACCTGATCACAGTGGTGAAGAAACGGAAACTCCGATGGTATGGCCACGTCACCAGATCATCAGGCCTTGCAAAGACCATTCTGCAAGGCACAGTGCAAGGAGGTAGAAGAAGAGGGAGACCGAAAAAGAGGTTGGTGGACAACATTCGAGAATGGACTGGTTTGACACTGAGCGAAGCCATCAGGGCTACTGAGGACAGAGAAAGATGGAGTATGCTGGTTAAACGATCATCTGTGGTGCCCCTACGACTTCGGGGTTACGGGACAGGATAGGATAGGATAGGATAGAAGAAAAAAAACGACATCGATATAGGTAAGCTGATCGCAAAGAAGCTATTAGAAAATGTTTTGTCATCAATTTATCGTGACGACTAGTCTGGATTTCTACCACGAAGAATAAAAAGCATGGAAATGAGGTGCTACAGAAGACTTCTGGGTATTTCCTATACCCAGCACATCACCAACAACGAAGTCCGACAGACCATTACACAAGCCATTGGACAATACGGTGACATGCTCAAAGTGGTGAAGAAACAGAAACTCCGATGGTATGGCCAGGTCACCAGAGCATCGGGTCTTGCAAAGACCATCCTGCAAGGCACGGTGCAAGGAGGCAGAAGAAGATGGAGACAGAAAAAGGTGGTAGGACAACGTTCGGGAATGGACTGGCTTGACACTGAGCGAAGCCTTGGAGGTTGCTGAGGACAAAGAAAGATGGAGTACGCTTGGTTAAACGATCATCTGTGGTGCCCCAGCGACCTTCGAGTTACTGCATAGGATAGGATAGGATAGGATAGGATAGTCTGGACTGCATAAGTATCCGCAATTGGAAACTGTCCGCAACTGGGTACCCCTACCCTTATCGACGGATGATGATAGTAAAAACAGGGTGCTAGGGACGGAAGGGCAAGACATTTACGAAAGTTGTTTTGTTTGTTTGTTTGTGTGTGGACTTATTTTGACATATTTAATGGGGAAACCGAACGAGCCAAAGGTCGGTCTGTCGGTCGGAACGACATATCTCGAGAATCACTCAACGAATCTTGACCAAACTTCATAACAATATTACCAAGGTTGGTGTTACACTAGATGTTGGTTTTTATCAGTAGTTGATTCAGCCCCAACGCTTGAAATCCTGATATGTGTAACTCGGATTCGTTTATCCACGCAACCCATTCACTCAGCAACAAGGCAGGAATCGTCGTATAAAGTTTTCCAACTTTATTCAGCCTACATCAACAACTGCATACAATCGCTCAATCGCTTTTCACTTTCTCTCCTCTTCTCATTGACACAGTGCATCAATTATATAGTGTTTTTGTTCTAGACTCCAGATAACGTCAGAATGTTCCAGCGTGACACATTACAAGCAATCAAAACAGACTTCGTCACTGTCATAGAAGAACCTCTCAGCTTACAGTGGATCTATCTAGATTCTTCAATCGATAATAAACAAGCAACTCTAGAGAATTCTCCAATAATATCGACCAACGAAAATTATCAACATTGTACCAAGCTTCATCTAACAACAACGCAAAATTAATTCAAAGGTAAATACATTCTGTTATTGAATGCTTTGCAAAACAAAACGATCGGATCTATCGTGCGCGTTTCAACGTAACAGTTGGCGATCTGCCTCCCGCGCCATGTTAGATATCTGCTGTACCGATCTGTCCAACATGTCCACACACAAAAACAGGTTGAAGCGATTTTGTTGAGTTTCGGTATGCAGGTACTTGAAATCATGGGCAGTAGCAAGTCGGTTGTCGATCGTTTGGTCAGCCCATCTCTCCGTATTTCACTATTTGGTTCAAAACACACTTTTGATCTGATCTCGAGAATAAGAATTGAACCTCAAAATTCATTATTTTTACTTTGCGGGTACTTTAACTAGTGCTAAGAATGTTCGACCATTGGTATTTGTACTTTGTCAAAGGTCAAGGTCATTGTCCCTCATCATTGTCTAAACACGTTTCGTGCTGTATCTAAACATTGGCTGAGCCGATTTTTAGAATTGTTTTGGCTTGCAGATAGTTCAGATATCATATTTTCCCTTTTGCTTCGTTAAGGTGCGGTCTGACGGAAGTGACACAGAAGCAAAACAGCCAGTAAAACACGAAAAATCGTAGTTTTGACGATGTTTATCGTGTGACTAGACCTAAAGCATAACAGCAGCAAAGCGTCGAAATGAAGCAAAGTCGATGCTTTCAGTGTTTGAGCGTGCTCTAAAATTTTGGGTTGTTTCGCTGAAGCGTTTGATTGCCAGCCAATCAGAAGGGCCGACGTACGAAAACGAGGTTGTTATCATTATAGCGATCATGGCGGCATCAAAAGCTACTGGGCTATTAGCAAATCTGAAACAAGACGATACGTTTATTCTCATCGATCTAATTCAAAGCCACTAGGCATTATGGAATGTTAGAAGTCAAAATCACAGAAACCAAACCCTGAAAAAGGCCTCATGGACTTCGGTGAGGGTCAATCTGAGGGGAAAAAAAAACTGGGATCGTATGCACAACTTATTGCGCATTGCTTCCACGCAGACTGCTTATGCGAAACTTCTCATCGTGTGACCGGTTCACAAAGCAAAGCATTATAAACGCACTTATTTTTAGATGCTTCTAGGCATTGCTTTGTTTACCGCTTTGCTTCTGTTTCACGTCACGTCAGACCGCACCTTTATAATAAAAGCCGAGCCGCAACAGCACCAAAAAAATGAAAACACTTTTGGAAAGGATTATTTTTCGGCTGGATATGTGTGTGAGTGTTTGGAAATACGTTTGAATGGTTTGCTCTCTTATTTAAGCTCTGCGTGGCCTGTTGTCAGATTTTACCAACGGTAATCATCAGTATAATAATAATAATAATAATAATAATAATAATAATAATAATAATAATAATAATAATAATAATAATAGTAATAATAATAATAATAATAATAATAATAATAATAGTAATAATAATAATAATAATAATAATAATAATAATAA
Organism: Oncomelania hupensis; assembly: GCA_036898135.1. Classification (NCBI taxonomy): domain Eukaryota; kingdom Metazoa; phylum Mollusca; class Gastropoda; order Littorinimorpha; family Pomatiopsidae; genus Oncomelania; species Oncomelania hupensis. The sequence goes on from CM072517.1 coordinate 64,567,642, forward strand.
TAATAATATTATTATTATTATTATTAATTATTAATATAATAATAATAATAATAATAATAATAATAATAATAATTATTATTATTATTATTATTATTATTATTATTATTATAATTAGTAGTAGTAGTAGTAATAATAGTAGTAGTAGTAGGTCATCAGGTCTTGCAAAGACAATCCTGTGCAAAAAGGTAGAAGAAGAGTGAGACCCGAAAAAGAGGTGGGAGGACAACATTCGAAAATGGACTGGTTTGACATTGAGCGAAACCATCAGGGTTGCTGAGGACAGAGAAAGATGGAGTACGCTGGTTAAACGATCATCTGTGGTGCCCCTACGACCTCCGAGTCACGGGATAGGATAGGATAGGGTAGTAGTAGTAGTAGTAGTAGTAGTAGTAGTAGTAGTAGTAGTAGTCTACAGTATTAAGTCCCATACACAGGCGCTTGAATCTGTACACGATAGCGTCCTCTCAATACAAGGCGTCCCTTTCTGTTATTTTATATTAAGGTTTTAAACTCCTCTCCGCAAGCATGGCGGGTCATCCTAATTTTTCAAATCTATACGAACGAACTTGAAGATTTATCCCGAAAGAAGGCAACTCAATCGATTCATGCAAACATCAAAACGAATAAATATTTTCAAACCCTTTCTGTAAAATTGTTTTTACCCCTAACCCCCTCCCAAATACTACCGGCAATGTGTGAAACCGGCATTCTATACTCAATAGAATGCCTAGATAGAATGCCTAGATAAAGTATAGAATGCACCATCAGGCATTCTATAGTTATACAATACCGGGATTTCACACATGACTGACGTTCATCGTGATCACTGCACCGAATTAGAATGTAGGATCTAGGACATGTGACGGCAAATATTACAGTTGTAGAGACATATAGGCTATAAAGCAAGGGAACTTACTCCTGGTTTATTTCATTTGCAAAGTTCATCTTGGCTGTTACATCGAAACCGTTACTATCAACGGCATTTATAGTTGCTGTAAACCCATGTGTCAGAGATCTAACTTCCGTCAAGTAATCATTATAAACGAGATTTTAAAAAAAAAATCAATTTTACAGAAACTGAAAGGGTTTGAAAATAGACTATCCTATCCTATCCCGTAACTCAAAGGTCTTTGGGGCACCACAGATGATCGCTTAACGAGCGTACTCCATCTTTCTCTGTTCTCAGCAATCCTCATGGCTTCGTTCAGTGTCAAATCAGTCCATTCTCGAATGTTGTCCTCCCATCTCTTTTTATGTCTCCATCTTCTTCTGCCTCCTTGCACCGTGCCTTGCAGGATGGTTTTTGCAAGGCCTGATGCTCTGATGACGTGACCAAACCATCGGAATTTCTGAGCATGTAATCGTGTTGTTTAAAGGCTTGTGTGATGGTCTGTCGGACTTCGTTGTTGGTGATGTGCTGGGTATAGGAAATGCCCAGAAGTCTTCTGTAGCACCTCATCTCGATGCTTTGTATTCTTCGCTGTAGATCTGCTGTGAGAACCCATATGTCGCAAGCGTATAGGAAGATGGAGATGACAAGGGAGCGCAGCAGCCTTACCTTGGAATGTAGACTGGTGGTCCTGTCTTTCCAAATGGGCTTCAACCTTGTCAGAACAGCAGTTGTTTATGCGATCCTGGAGAGGACTTCCTGTCGGGACCAATTGTCTGATACAATGGCTCCTAAATACTTTGAAGCAGTGCACTTTGTTGAGGTATTCCATGGTTTACGAAGCAAATCAACACATTACGAAAGAACATATTAAAAAAAAACTGTAATGGAATCGAAAAGAACAGCCATATAAAATATAACATGTACATGTAAGAATAGAAAATAAAACAGAATGGAACCGAACCGAGAATAGAATAAAATGACAATGTCAGCAGACCAAGGCAATTACTTTTTCCCAGTGGACAGAAACCAATCAAGTAGGATATTGTGGTTGACGAGGGAGAGATGCAGAATAAGGAGATTGTTACACTCGATGTTGTTTTTTTCTCTATCAGTAGTTGATTCAGCCCCGATGCTTGAAATCCTGATAGGTGTAACTCAGATTCGTTTATCCACGCAACCCGTTCAATCATCAACAAGGCAGGAGTCGTCGTTTGAAGTTTTCCACTTTTGTTCAGCATGCATCAACAACTGCATACAATCGTTCAATCGCTTTTCACTTTACAATTTTCGACTATCAACTTTCCACTTTTTTACAATTTTCTCAACTCTAACACAACTCTCTACTTTCAACTCTCTCTTTTTGAAACAGTGCGGTACGTATATAGTCTCTACATACTCCAGAACAAGCGAGAATACCCCCGCATGGAACACCACAACCAATCAAAACGAATTTCATCATCACTGCCTCACGTCATAAACCTTATTAGGGATGGAAGCTTCTATAGTTACCACTAGAATTATCCATATGCTTCGATCGACAGTAAACAACCAACACTAGAAAATTCTCAAATAATATCGAACAACTAAAATTACCAACGTTATACAGTACTCCTCTCTTAAGGTGACCCCCCACGGGACCAAATTTTTGTTTGATCTTATCCGAGGGGCACCATAAACAGTCCTCTGATAAGATCACCTACCAGTAAAAAAAACTTGATCTTATACGAGGTGCTAAATTTTTGTGTCGTGTGACAGTGTGTATGTGTGTGTGGGTGCGAGTGTGTGTGTGTACATGTGTGCACGTTGGTGCGCGCGTATGCATGTATGCATTACTGTATATGTATTTTGTGTGCGTGTGTATGATGCATAAGCACACACTCAAACGAACGGATGCCAGCATGCATACACATACACACACTCTCTCACACACACACACACACACAACACAACATAGCATCACAAGACTTCAGGAGTGTGAAAATTACCGCGCCATCAGTCTCATCAGCCATCCCAGCAAGGTACTCCTGAAAATAATACTCAACAGGTTCAAACCCCAAGCTGAACAAATAATAGCTGAAGAACAAGCAGGATTCAGGGCAGGGCGAAGTACCACTGAACAAATTTTCAACCTCAGAATAATTTGCAATAAATACCTACAGCACCAACAACATCTTTAGGAAAGCTCTGTGAGCAACCATGAGAGTGTACAACATCAGCCCTAAAATTATTGAAGTCATCAAAAGCCTGTATGACAAGGCTACCAGTGCAGTCCTCCATAACAGCGCCATCGGAAACTGGTTCAGAACAACAAACGGTGTGCGCCTAGGATGCCTACTCTCTCCAACACTCTTCAACATTTTCCAAGAGCGCATCATGTCAGATGCCCTTGCAGATCATGAAGGCACAGTTAGCATAGGAGTTAGAGCAATCTCCAACCTCCGTTTGCCGGATGACTTTGATGGACTGGCTGGAGAGGAACAAGAACTTGAACAGCTGGTACAGAGGCTTGACACCACCTCCAGAGCCTATGGAATGGAAATAAGTGCATAGAAGACCACAAATAATGACCAATAACACTAATGGCATCAACACGGACATCAAAGTCTAAGGCTAATCCCTCAACACAGTGCATAGCTTCAAATATTTATGAGCCATTGCAGCATCAGACAATGGGTCCCGACAGGACGTCTCTCCAGGATTGCACAAACAACTGCGACCCTGACAAGGTTGAAGCCCATTGGAAAGATATGACCATTAATATACATTCCAATGTAAAGCTGCTGCCCTTCCTGGTCATCTCCTTCTTCCTTTACGCTTGAGAAACATGGACCCTCACAGCAGATCTACAACGAAGAATACAAAGCATGGAGATGAGGTGCTACCAAGCCGCTAGCGTACTCTACTCCAGGCCTTCTCAGCGCGCGACTGAATCTCTGACTGGGGGCCTACGCGAAGAAATGAAGGGAAGCAACTCGTAAAAAACCTAAAAGGCTAGCGATCAAACTTATTACCGCAACACAAAATGAAGTCGCGTAGGATTTGAAATTCGACATTTTTTTTTATTTTTATATAACCCTTTTTCCTTCCCAAACCACTGTATTTGATTAGTGTGAGATAAAACTGTTATTTAAGCCGCAAAATTATATCGATTACGTATGTTTGTGTCTGAGTTTTGTCTTATTTGCGGTAAGTTGTTAGTTCGTGTCAACATCCGCTTTTACAAAGTGGCATGCTACTGCACTCTGTTCTTAATAAAATAATCTTCAATCTTCAATAGTTTCCAGCAGTTGTGTTTGATCATGGGCAAGAAATGTTGTGTGTACGGCTGCAAAACAAACAATGCGTCTGAAAAAGAACGCGAAGCGGGTAAAAAAGTGTCTGTGTTCAGATTTCCAAAGGAAGAGAATGCGAAACAGGCATGGATTTCTGCGATTCCAAACGCCAACGTGACTGTTTCCAAAGACACTGTGATATGTGAACTGCACTGACCTTCAGAATTTGAAAACTATCAGCAAAAATGGGAAACTCCGCCCTTTAGATCCTCCATCTGTTTGGCCAAATGTTCCATCAAGCCAAATCCCCACCCCTGCCCTTCCTCTTCGCACAACAAAGCGTGCATTGTGCTCTCAGAGAAACATAGAGGAAGACCAACTTGCAACTTCTTGGAGCAGGACGCAGTTTCTTTCTGTGAAATGAAGGACACGCTATTGCAGAGCAAGCGAGATTTTCTTGTTCCTGTGATTACTTACATGGATGAAAGTGTTTTGATTGTACAGTCAAAGAAACTTTCGCGTGGAATTCCATGGTTTGTGATAAGGATTAGTAGTGATCAAACATTCAACAACTTCCATCTGGGTGTGCGATGCACAGCTCCCTCCCTGTCCAAAAATCGCATCACCACACTGACTACCTGGTCAGCACTGGAGGAAAATATGAGATCTCTGAACTGCCTAGAAATGACTGATAAAAAACAGATCATCCAGGAACAACTGCAGGCCATGGGAACACAACGTGTCGGCAAACCACTGTACACACCAGAAATCATCATCAGGGCCTGTCAGTATTTTGCAACGTCCAGGTGCCTCTATCAAAGACTCAGTCAAGATTTTCAATTGCCATCAACACTGACACTGACTCGCATCACATCAAAAGTTGCAAAGCTCGACGATGGTGCATTTTCAAATGCAGTTTTCAAGTCAGTCGAGGAACACCAGAAAATGTGTGTGATTATGCAGGAAGAGGTGTATGTATGCAAAGCTGAGGTCTGAAGTTGCACTGCTGAGGTCAGTCTTGCCATTTGATTTTCTGTCAATGTCTGGATTCTAAATCTCAGCGTGTGATGCTACTCAAATGACCACTTGCCAATTAAAATTATGTATCATTTCAACATGTTTTTTATGTTTAGTAACCATTTACACCTACAACCTCAAGTAAGGTTGAAAAAAAAATCGTTGATTGTGAGTTAGCTGCAAAAGAGGAGGGGTGATGGGTGAGGTGGAGTATGATGGGTGTTTGAAGGAGGTTGATAATATGAATTATTTAGAATGTATAAGAAAACAAAAAGGTCCAAAACTGATTCTTTAGTAAAACTTCTTATCTATTAGTTTTTCAACAGTGACAAAGAAAAACACTGACAACTATACTTATGCTGTTCATATTTAACTCATGGATTTAACTCTATTATAAATACAAAACAGCGTATAAAACACTCTTTCAAAACCAAAATACAACGTTTTGTTTGATATCTATACTTCTTTTTAGCAGAATAATCAATATTGTTTGCTTGTGTGTGAACTGAGCATGAGAAAAGAACACATAAATGTATATAGTAACAAAGAAACCATAGGCCCCCAGTCTGAGACCCCAGTCGCGCGCTGAGAAGGCCTGTAGTAGAGTAGGCCATGGGTGCTACAGAAGACTTCTGGGCATTTCCTATACGCAGCACATCATCAACATCGAAGTCCGACAGACCATTACACAAGCCATTGAAAAACACGATGACATGCTCACAGTGGTGAAGAAATGGAAACTCCGATGTTATGGCCACGTCACCAGTTCATCAGGCCCTGCAAAAGACTATCCTGCAAGGCACGGTGCAAGGCGGCAGAAGAAGAGGGAGACAGAAAAAGATGTGGAAGGACGACATTCGAGAATGGACTGGTTGACAATGAGCGAAGCCATGAGGGTTGCTGAGAACAGAGAAAGATGGAGTACGCTGGTTAAACGGTCATCTGTGGTGCCCCAACGACCTTTGAGTTACGGGATAGGATAGGATAGGATATGATAGGATAACATCACACAACATAAATGGCATTTAAAAAAACAATTAATTAACATTTTCAATTTTAAAAAAATGCAATGACGTGGACTTCGCACCTCATATTGCTAGTGCACGGGTCACTCACCGGTCCACAAAATAATACAATATATAATTATAAGAGGAAAAAGTACTATAACTCTCAAGTTTACGGAAAAGATCGGCCTAATAATTACGTTATGAATCATGACTGTGTACGTGTTATGACAGTATTTGTTTAGCTCACAGTATCTAAGTGCAATCCATGCAATTTAAACACAAGTGGGTGAAGGTGCGAACAAAGAGCTTATTACGGAATGAGGGGGAACTTCCATTATATCCTATACAAAAATGCGAGACGCTCTCACGGATTATTTCCCTTTGCTCGGGCTGGCTATATTTCATCATCTGCTATATGAATGATCTGTGCGTGGTAACTTATTGAGCCTATGCCATTGCAAAAGAACATTTTTATGGCAACGTTTGCAAAAACCAAACTTTTAACCATCATTATTATTAACATTCCGCTACTGCTGTCTTTTTTGTTTGTTTGTTTTTGTTTATGTTTACTTATTGACATTTATTAGGTGCTTTTATGCTGCTTATGTGTGCATGTCATAGGTTCGTTTTCTGCCCTGGAATTTATTATTTTTTAATCAATGACAGATATTTTAACATTAAAAAATGCATGACAGACTGTTTCATTTATCCGAAACTGTGTAAATCCGTAATCGTGAGAGAGAGAGAGAGAGGGGGGGGAAGGGTTGGGGGAAGAGAGAGCTCTGTCATTCAATCAATTAATCACAATAAAGCAAAATAACAAAATGTTTCACTAATAGTGTGAATTTAATTTATATCAGGTGTCCCCCCAACCCTCTAACCTCCCACATCACTGGCTTAATAATATCAGTCACTTCATGGAAAATAATTAATTAATCAGACAGAACAATCAGAACCTAGACTACAACATTCCACGCAATATAGATCTAATGCACAGAAATTCACAGATCAGAACAAGGACTGAGTTTCTACATTACATTTTTTTTCCCGTTTACACTCAAACGAAAAGGGATTACAACAGATCAAGGACCATTTTTGTGCCTAGGTAAGGGGTTATCTTGCACAGTATTTGATCACGAGGAGAAAACACACTTAGTCTAATTTAACATGTTAACATAAGCAGTTTGACGAAGCCAAACTGCCAATCTGACAACATCTACGTTTGAAATGTAAGTACAAATATAATAGTCAAACAACCTAGAAACAACGTAAACAGTGAGCGACCTTTTGAACGTAAACTGTCAGCAAGCAAACAGTTTTTGTTTTAGCACATAGAATAGATATAACATGAATCACTGAAGCCTCTCCCCGATTGTTTTAACAACACTGCAGCAGTCTTGGTTTAGGCCTATATAAACACACAAAAAAGAAGTTTTTCGATTGCAATTTACATTTCTTTGTCTCTTGGAAACTTGAAAAAGAACTTGCCATCACAATTTTCTTGTATCTGGCATTACGGCAATTGATGGCTGTGCAAAAGTCACCGCCCTGTTTTACTCGGTCGCCTTTTGTCTTTCTGCCACGAGCCATTTTTAGCATGTCGACAAGGGAGCGTAACTCGTATCTTCCGTCTCGCGGTTCTGTTCCAAGTTCCCCCTCTTTCTATAATACGCTCTTTGGTGCGAAATTTAATCAGTCATCAAGTCAAAGTTGATCTTAACCTGCATGTCCGGGTATAATGACGATGACTCATGGGTTAGTTTGTTGATCTGTCACTTAATAAGTGCAATCCATGCAATTTAAACACAAGTGGGTGAAGGTGCGAAATTTAATCAGTCATCAAGTCAAAGTTGATCTTAACATGCATCTCCGGTATAATGACGATGACTCCTGGGTTAGTTTATTAATCTGTTACTTAATAAAGGCGCTGAAAAAACAAGTGCTGGACTCTAACGGGCGCAGAGTTCCATCACGTGCTGTCACACACACACACACATGCACACACACACACACACACACACACACACACACACACACACACACACACACGCTTGTATACAATCAAAACCAGGGTTTCTTTAGAATGTAGGAATCGGAAAGTGATTTTGTGACGAAAAAGAGCATTTTTGTAGAGAAAAGGGTTAGGGCAAGGGCTAGCGATAGATCTGCAACTAACCCTTACCCGAACCCTTCTCTAAGAAGTTGACCTAGTTCGTCTCCTTTTGGTGACGAAATAGGTCGAACTTTCTTCAAAATTTCCGAAAAGGGACTGGATTTTCCTTGTACTTAAAACACCCTCATGCACTATAACTGCACTGCCATGCACTAAAAGAGCACTCCCGCGCACTTTGAAAAAAGTGGGGCCCTGGAAAAAAGTGGGGTCCGAGCAAAAGACCCCATTTATGACTAAAACAAACAAGGTCGAGCTACCACTTTGACATCAATACACGTGCACCTACACACACCTACACATACCCCCCTCCCCCACACACACACACATTGATGCGCACGCACGTGACAGACTTACCAGCACAGTGTCCCACTATGTGAACAGGAAATGACATCATAAGGAATATATGACATCATCTCAAAACAGGAAGTGACCTCATAAATGACGTCATCTGTGACATCAATTTCTCTTAAGCAGTAGTCTCCTCCATTTGGGAACCAAAACGGGGTTGACTTTATCCGAGGTTTTCCCTTATGCGAGGTGACGCTAAGCGAGGAATTCTAAATGGTACAAAGAAGGTGTTTGGCCGGGACCAACAACCTGATTGATCTTATCCGCGTTGTGACCTTAAACGGTAATGGCGTTAAAAGAGGAATACTGTACAAAGCTTCTTCTAATAACAATGCAAAATCAAATCGAAGATAAATACACTCTATTACTGCATGCTTAGCAAAATAAAACGATCTGATCTATCGCGCGCGTCACACACGCAAGCCTACTATCGTGCGCGTTTCACACGTAAGCCTACCATCGCACGCGTCTCCAACGTAACAGAGATGAAATTAGCTTGAGAGAGAAAGAAAGAGAGAGAGAGAGAGAGAGAGAGAGAGAGAGAGAGAGAGAGAGAGAGACAGACAGAAAGACAGACAGTTAGACGGACAAACAGGAAAAAGAAAGACAAAGACGGACAAACAATCAGAACACACACCAAGAACCAGGAATCCCGAACGCACGTGCTGTACGAGTTTTGAATTGACAATCTTCCCATCATCAGCGAACTTATGCTGCACAAATCCTTAGAGGCTTTGGTCATTTTGCCCTCAGATACTCGCGCTATGCATACGAGTATACAAATGGCTAAAGCAGTTCGTATTTATGCCAGAGGAGCGTGCAGCTGGATGCAAAAGATAGTTTATGCTCGTCGTATTTCTGTCAGAGATAAATAATTCTTCTTTATGACGACGAGGATGATGATGAGGAGGAGGAGGAGGAGGAAGAGAATGAGGAGATTTTTAATGATGAAGAGAAGGTTGTTGACCATGACGACGATGACGATGGTGACGACGACGACGACGATAACGACGACGATGATGATGATGATGGTGATGATGAGGAGGATAATGATGCTGTTACCTTGTAGAGTGCCAAAGTTCCATGAGAACATGCTCAGTGCACTTATAGAGAAAAGAGAGCAGCCACCAGATTTGGATTTTTCTTATGACAAATGATAACGTCACATTATTTTGACAGTTTCACAGAGGATACAGTTCATAGCTGGGCTTGGGGGGGGGGGGGGGGGAAACAGACATGTCATGGCTCTTCTAAAAGCCTCCGTGGCAGAATTACTTTATTTTAAAGGGAGTGGGAGATTGTTCCAGAAGAATGGATTGGCTCCTGAGAAGTTACAAAACCCCAATGCCTTGATTGGTATTGCCTGACTCATCAAGATCTAAAGACTTCGATTTAAACGGTGTCCGCCCACAGGGTACACGTATCCAAATGTCGGAAACGGCAAGGTACGTTTTGGGGTTCGAATCTTTAGTTACAAGCAAACTGACACCCACCGTGAAATACGTATATACCCCTATTTGCAGCGAAGAGAAGCGAGGTGCTTTAGGAGTTCGAATCCCAATTCTGTTGAGTTACAAGCACATCGTGAAATACATATTTAACCCTGTGGGCAGCTAGCGTCGATGCAAATCTGCTGCGATTCCGCTTTCTGAAACCTATCCTAATTGGGCTGTCGTGTTTGGCGCTGAAACAGTGCTCAGCTTTGTGGAGAGTTGGTCTTATGATTCTATTTCTAGCATTCGTAATAGTAATCGAAGCTGGTATTTCTTCTTCTTCTTCTTCTTCTTCTTCTTCTTCTTCTTCTTCTTCTTCTTCTTCTTCTTCTTCTTCTTCTTCTTCTTCTTCACCTCCTCTTCCTTCCTCCTCTTCTTCTTCCCTCTCACTTTTCTTTTCCTTCTTCGTCTACCTTTTCATTTTGATTTTTCTTTCCAGTCGATTGGTCAAGTGGGTCATTAGAAGGCCCTTGAGCGCTCAATGAAAAGAATGCTTGTTGAATGTTCACACGGCGAATTAGACAGCTTGGCAATCTCCAGAGCATTCTTCTGCATCTCGATCGTTTCGCCATGTCTGCGAAAAACAAAGAAAGCTTGGATCAGTGGGTAGAATGATGAGCTCCTGTTGAGAAACGTCGCGGGGTCGATCTTACGTGTTGTGACACCAAAACCGTTATTGAGGTTTCATTTGATTCTGTACGAACGGACGAACAGAAGAAGCATCTGGGGGCAGTTCACACATCTATAGACATAATTTAGTAACTTCGTTTGCGCCGGCTCATCGAGGTATCTTTCAAAACGTTGAACCAATTTACTTCACGCTTTATAACAGGTTAACATTTAGAAGGTTACTATATAATAATAATAATAATAATACCGGATGCTAATACGCGCTTTACTTCGAATGATTTCAAACTCAAAGCGCGGCGACCTATACCAACATACACTCGCTTTTTATATAGTGCTTTTTTTTTAGCTTAAGAGCTGCTCAAGGCGCTGGCCGATACAAGATCAAACTCAAGCAGCCCGAGGCGCCCACTTGCAACCTTTGGGAGCATAGTCCGACGCCCAGACCACTGAGCACAATCCTAGTCGACTGGGACCTGATGCGTACTGGGTGTAGTAGTGTAGTCGGCACTCACCCATCTAGGGCATGGGCGTCAGGATCTTTAAAGTCCGTGCGATGGAATAAGCGCGTGCACAGATTAGACCTCGGTCAAGGACTACTAAATTGAGTAGTCCTTGACCTCGGTTTATAATCTCATCCGAAGGAGTATGTTTGAAGACCGTTGTCAAAATTAATAGACACATTAAGATTGAAATGTATGCAGACATTCACTGTATGTGTTGCATAAATAACGTGATATCAGTATCCCATATTCTTATTTGAATGTCCAGTTGTAAACTGAATGTATGAAATTGAAAACCAAGGACATAATACTCATGTCTGACCTGAATAGGGTCATTCTTTAGTTGATGTATTACATCGTTAACAGGCAAACAGCAACTGTGAAAATTATTGCAACGTCGCCTACTGGTAGACTTTTATAGATTGGTGTTAAATCTCTCTCTCTCTCTCTCTCTCTCTCTCTCTCTCTCTCTCTCTCTCTCTCTCTCTCTCTCTCTCTCTCTCTCTCTCTCTCTCTCTCTCTCCATCTCCTTCCATTTTGTTGTAAGGTTTGCACATTGTGATTTGATTGTGGTTGTTTTTGTTGTTATTGTTGTTGTTGTGATATTAAATACTAAAATGATTTTTTTCCTCTTCAGATTCCAGACGCCAACATATTTAGCAGTTATCTATATCAGTTGTGTCTTCCTTGCTCAACTCGCCTGCAGTCAACTTCTTAACAAAACCTTGTTCAAAACTACCAGGACTGCAATGTTAAGCATTATATTTTAGCAATACTACTGGCAACGAATTCCCTTTCAAAATTTTAGGTTTCTTCCCACTTCTGTTGCCAACCCGCCAAACGTTAGGCAGTGACCCAGCCCGGAGTAATGTTGTGGTCCACACATTGACCTCTAACCCAATGCTGTGATCAATGACTTGTTCAATTGTTCGTTTTCATGCCTCTCTTAGATTTAGGTCACAGCCAGTCATCATTTTGTGTGCGAGTGACTGTGCGTGTATGATATCCATATCAAGTTAAATTATTTTTTTAAATGTACAATGTGTGCTTGGGTGTTTTAGGACTCATGAAGAAGAACTCAAGAGTTTTTATTTCAAGACACATGATTTTAACCATCTATACAACGAAAGGCTATACGCCCAGGGGGCTTTTTAGCCAAGAGGGGGGAAATGGGGGTATTGGGGAAATACATGAAACAAGCATGAATGGCAATATAAAACAACTTTCATGTTATGAAAACAACAACCAACAAAAGGACACAAAGAAAGGTATACAAAATTCACACTTACAGTGAGTAACTCAATATTCCAAAATCCCTTAGTTTCTCCAATAAGTACAGTAATACCCATAGTTTAATAAATAGTCACCTTCTCAATTTATTTTCATTTTTCATGGAAATGTAGAGCACACAGAGAGAGAGAGAGAGAGAAAGAGAGAGAGAGAGAGAGAGAGGAAGAGAGAGAGAGAGAGAGAGAGGGGGGGGGGTGGAGAGAAGATGGAAACCGTATTCGTGAAGGTGACCCTGAAAAAAGTGTGTGTGTGTGTGTGTAAGCGTGTGTATGTTTGTGAAAATAAAACCAACGACAACACCTGGGTAGTAGACGTTAAAACGTTTCGGTTTATTTGATGAAAACCTCCATCAGTTAAACCTCAGGACTGTGTGTTTGTATGTGTGGGTGGATGTGTGGGTGGATCTAATACGTTCCTCACCTCCATGACCCAATGGTTGTCCTTGTCCATTTGGTCTTCATGCACATTCCCAATACTGCAAGCGGGAGCACTAGAGGCCCAGTTCCACCAGGAAGTCAAAAGCCATTTCAGTGGGGAGTGGGATGGAATCTCGGTACGGTTATGTTCTCAACACCCTCCACAAGGGTCCTCAAAAGCAGGTCCCTCTTATCTTTTATGTGAAGAAGAAGAAGAAGAAGAAGAAGAAGAAGAAGAAGAAGAGTGAGTATGGGGAAGTGGAGTGGTAAGAGCTGGAAGGTGGGAAGAGGGGGAGGGGGAAATAGAGAGAGTTGGAGGAAATGTGCTAGTAACGTCCCTTGGTTCTTAAGAGTCGTGCCCCTTTTTTTTCCCGCCATTTCCGGAGCTAGTTTTGACTGCACTGGTTTGCAGTGCAGCCGCCATTTTGACTACGCGCCATCTTTACTGAGTTGTCTTTCTTATACTTTTTTGTTCTTCCTCTACTATGACTCATATTCGCTACAAAAATACTCCGTGTTACATACAACCATACAATTGCAACGTTGCATTGTCGCTTCTAAACATACACGAAGGGACGAAGCTTACGTTGGCGTTTTGAAGCTGTGTGGAACAACTTGTATGACCCGCCTTTAGGCTTTGGGGCCCTGCAAAGGTTTTATTGCCCAAAGCATGCCTTTGAGCCATAAAAGGCACAAATAAAGCCACCGTTCGACAAGAGGGGCCGGGTAGCTCAGTTGGTAAGAGCGTCTTGCTAGTAACCGAAAGGTCGCTGGTTCGAATCCCGGATTGGTCAACGTGTGATCATATTATTTTCCCCTTTACCAACAACTGGCCCGCTGGTGTCAGTATAAATCGGTCCAGTAGTCACCTATATGCGAAAGTGTCGTGTGACTATAATCTACATACAAACAAACCGTTCGACTTGGGGCCGGGTAGCTCAGTTGGTAAGAGCGTCTTGCTAGTAACCGAAAGGTCGCTGGTTCGAATCCCGGATTGGTCAACGTGTGATCATATTATTTTCCCCTTTACCAACAACTGGCCCGCTGGTGTCAGTATAAATCGGTCCAGTAGTCACCTATATGCGAAAGTGTCGTGTGACTATAATCTACAAACAACAACAACAACAACCGTTCGACTGAGTATGTGAGAGAACTGTGCGAGAGAAAGAGACAGACAGACAGACAGAGATAGTGAGAACTGACGCTAAAAACAAAATGGTCATACCGTTTGATGAATTTTGCTCGGTTCAAGGGTAACTTTCTTCCCCGACATATTGGAATAGACCCGCAGTTCACCCAAACACTAATGTTGACAAAATACCCCCTACGATCCAATAATAAATAAATGAAAACATTTTTTTAAAAAGTTAATAAGTAGAAACTATAAATAAATTTATAAACAATAAATAAATATGTAACTATTTATTTATTTTAAAAATACGATTATTGGTTTATTTTTTGTAATGGGTCTCGGGTGTAACCTTTTGGGACGTTGAGGAAAGAGGGCGGCCCTATTCTCTGGGCCAGCTTAACGAGGGCCGTGCCCATCCCCTTTCCATTTCTGCCTCACTTTCCTCGGTTCTAAACAAGAGTCCAAAGACCCGTTCACAACTGGGTGGACTTGGTTGTTGTGCTGTGGTTTCATTCTCTGCGTCGCTTGGTGGCTAGCGTCCAAGTGCTAGTTGCGTCCCCATCCAAGTATCAAACCAAAGCTAGGCTAGACGATTTCTATTTCTATCGAAAACACGTCGGCTTTTGTGGCACTGAAAATATATACATAAATAAATTAATGAATTAATAATAATAATAATAATAATAATAATAATAATAATAATAATAATAATAATAATAATAATAATAATAACTTTTTAATTATAAATAAATTGAAAAACAAATACAATTTTCAATTAGTGACGATAATGACGACGATGACGATGATTATGATGATAATAATAATGATGATGGATGATCATCATCATCATAATGAAGATGAAAATGATGATGATGATGATGATGATGATGATGATGATGATGATGATGATGATGATGATGATGATGCTGCTGCTGCTGATGATGATGATGATTGTGATGATAATGATTAATATTATTATTAATGTTTTTTCTTTGTTTTGTCTTTTAGAAATTATTTTGGGGGGATCAATTTTTCTTCCTGCATGCGCACTGAGCATAGCACTTGACTATAAGTGACCACCGGCGACTGTTATTAACGGTTAGGTTACCACAACTTCAAGGCGTGGTGGACAGGCGGTCGATGACAAGTGAATTAGCCAAATCGCTCCAAACACAAACGGTTTACGCCTCCGCCCCCCAAATAGACCTAATCGCTGACGACAAGCTCATAAAGTGGTGATGTCACATGCTGCCAACATGGATTCGCGTTTGCCTCTTCTTCTTTCTCAACCCCCCCCCAACTCTCCTCCTGCTCTCACTCCCCCTCCCCCTCTTCTTGTATAACTGGCTTACCCTCTCCTTTTGCAAGGCGCGCTTCGACACTTACAACGTTTGCTGTGAGCGTGCAACTCGGTTGCTTCTATGAGGAGATGTACTTTTCACATGCTCATTGTATACTTCGACCGTTACTTTTAAATAATAATAATAATAATAATAATAATAATAATAATAATAATAATAATAAGACCATCCTGCAAGGCACAGTGCAAGGAGGTAGAAGAAGAGGGAGACCAAAAATAAAAATACTTCGACCCTTCCGTTCTCGGATCGGTTCACTCTATCCTTGATTCTATCTCCACTCTCGCCGAGCGCGGCGTCCAGGTCCAGTTCTTTTGGATACCCTGCCACGTTGGACTCAGGGGCTACGAGAGGGCGGACCGCGCGGCTTCTACTGGCTCTGCCGGCCTCTCCTGTGCTTCTTTGCTAGTGTCCCCCTCCCCCTTCGAAATCAACTCACGGACCAGAAATAAGTTATGGAGCAGTTGGGATGGTGATTTTACCACCCTAGTGCGCAGTCAGATGGGAACTTGCCCTTCTTCAGGGACACCGTCCTATACCCCTTTACTCTGCTTGTCCTCCACATAGGAAGACCATTGCCCTCCGACTCTGCTCGGGATGGTGCCGCCATGTCGATCCCCCGGCACGGCGCGTCTGCGGGGACTAGGTCAATTATGACCATTGCATCTTCGGTTGCTCGGCCCTGGAGGCCGACTTTCCTGCAATAAGGACCGCCTGTCGCGCCGCGCAACTAGGCGGAACGGTCTACTCCTGACTTTGGACTATTACTTATGACTGCTGCGTGTGCTCTTAGATCGGGTGTGGCCGCTCACCTCTAGGACTTTCCCCCCACTATTTGACCCTCTGTTAAATGACCTATGCCGTTGGCGCGGGATCTGTCCTGCCCCCGGCACCTCACTTTGGGGGGGGAGGGGGGGGGGAGACCTGGTTTCCACCTAGTGAGCACCCGACTGTGTACCTCCCTCATCACGAACCGACAAACCGTGAGCGACCTGGTCCCCCACGGCGGGTGGCTCGCGTCATTGTGATTATCTGACTTATATGGCTCCTTAGTGCGATTCCCGCCCCGACGGCGGTAGAGTCGACGCGAGGCTGGAGTGACTGGTGCCGGCCGACCTTGGGCCTTGTCCTCGGGCGGTGGCGCTCCCGCCTGTTGGGTGGGGGACCTGGTCCCCACACCCCACACCCCACTTGGGTCCACTACCCTGTTATCCCTGTAAACTACATATGTTGGACGTCCTGGTCTCCACGCATTCGCAACTGGAGTAGTTAACTGATCGTTGTACTCTGTTTGGCCATGTCGGGGGCGACCTGGTCCCCCTGCTTGCCGACGGACTTTATGGCGGAGCCTGTTCCAATCCTATACCTACGTCTGGCCCGCCCCACCCACCGCCGGATCGGTGGCCTGGTGGGGCCGGCCGGAAACCTGTTACCCTGAGCCCAGCCCTTGTGTTTACGGGTGAATAGTGATCGTGTTGCGAGTGAGGGGGGGGGGAGGGTACTGGTATAACTCTTCCACATCGCCATAGGCAATGTGCCCCCGGCTTAAGACTCAACACCTGTGTACTATTTTAATCGGATACACCTACCCATGCGCCTCTGTGTCCGCCCCGGGCCTTGCTTAGGTGGGCGCGGCGCCATGTCAGGGCCGGAACGACCTGGTCACTTCTGGAACTCTGCAGACCATTAAACCCTTGAACCGAACTAGTTGGAGGATTTTATATACTTGTTTACGATGGTCTTCCGTGCTCCCACCGACCTCCTGTGGTTTTTGCAACCAACGTATTGGACTCATTACGGGCCTAGTTAGACACATACCCGAGCGATCTCCAGTGCCACCTTGGGCCTGGCCCCGGTGGACCCACATGTTGCCGGCTGCTGGAGTGCAACCTGGTCCCATCCGGTGTCTAGCACCTTCCTCGGTAGACCTATTCCCTCGTCGTGACTCACCAGAAATCTTATCCTAGCCGCGCTTTTCCATTGAGTCACGCCCCTTTTTTCTGGCGTCTCAGCGCATGATTGTATACACCCCCCCCCCCCGTTTTATTCCTTTTATCTGTTACTATTTTATCAATTTTTATTGTGGTCCTGATAGGATTTTTGTTCACTCGGAGCTCAGAGTCCTCATTTAATTGTTTTTATATAACTAGAAATTCTCCTACACAATATCATACCTGTCAAGTGCTACGGATTTTTGCGTAGCGCTACGCATTTTAAACATTTTCCCATTGCTACGGCGTATCACAAAGCTGCTACGCAATTTTTCAAAAGTGACGATAATATTTTTTAACCAAGGGGGTTTTCGCGCGAAAGTAGTCTGTTCCGGTCGAGTCCGGTTTAAAGACACTTAGTAAAAGCACCGCACTTCCGCAACACGTGTTCGTTCTGAACTTCAGTCTACGATCAGTCTTTGTGAGGGAGAGACAGACGGAGTTGAACAAAGAAAATGGCAAAGCCTCCACCTAAAAAACTCAAACGACCAGGAAGGCACCTGCCTGAATGGGAAACCGATAAGGATTTTGAAGGCCTAGTGGAGAAGTCCAAAAAAAGTAGACTCAATAACTTTATTGAGTCTACTGATGCATTAAAAAAAATAGTTTTCCTTACCAGTGCTAGGAAAGTTTAGATCTACATGGAAGCCATGTAAATGATGTGATGCTGAACCTGGTCTTGAGACAAAATAGGAGATTTTCCTACCAATATCTTTTCTCTTCTTCTTCTTTTTTTTTTTTTTTTGCATTTTCACTTTTATTTTAAAAAACGTACATGAAATTGGAAAATGTTTATAATGATAATGGTAATAACTAAAGTGTTGTGCATTAACAAGATTTTACAATAAATTTGTAAACACATTGGATGTGTGTGTTTATATTGGATGCAGAAGTTTCCAGTTTTGTTGCGAATCGCGTGAATCACATTAGTGCTAAACCAAACCTCCATTTGCTATGGTTTTTCTGATAAATTGCTACACCACAACCCCAAAAACCCTTGACAGGTATGCAATATAATCTTAAAAAGATAGTCCCCTATACGCTGATGTGTCGGGGACTATACATTTATGTTCGTATCGTATCGTCGCATCGCCACCACGCCACTAGTCGAACTGGATGCATACTCGCTGTAATTGATTGCCCTAAAAATACCCGCTATTAAGCCTAGTGAAGGGCGGACTACTAACAGATTTGTAAGTCGCCAGCGATCATGTGTTGATATCGCAAGAGTAGTCCGCCCTTCATTAGGCCTAATAGGGTGTATTAATAAGCGACCAATGAGAGAGAGCGCAAGGCAGTTGGCATGTATCCGGAGCGACTAGCGGCGTTTGGAAACGGAAGCCGGTGAGTGTTGGACCTTGTATGTAGTATACGTATGTAGGAGGCCCACGAGTTTACAAAGACAAAAGAAAAATCTTCAGAGCCTGTGGTTGTCATTGCTCGCTGCTGGCCGTAGGCTTAAAACAATTTCAGTTCTCGGACCGCTAGCTTGTTTTCTAGGAAGACAACACATTTTCACATAAGCCTAGTAGCACCTCCAACGTGCTAGCGGCAGTCCATTTAGCGACTTGGTGACGAAAAGGTTGATTTTTCCAAAACTATGAATTACGGCAAGCACTCGTGAAAGCGTTTCCTGGTAGCTTGGCAAAGGGGAGCACGCCTCTAATTATTAGTGTGCGTGTGTGTATGTATGTGTGAGAGAGAGAACGAGAGGTAAGGACAAAAGAGGGAGAGAAAGAGTGAGAAGGGGGAAGGGGGAGGGAGAGAGTTAAGATATAAAGAGTTAAAAGAGAGTTAACTTTGAGTGTGAAAGAGAGGGAGGGAGAATTTGTGTGTGTGCGTTTGTGCTCGCGTGAATGTATGTCTACGTTAATGTGAGGGGAGGGTGGAAGTGTAGTTAGTGATTGAGTGAGTGAGAGAGAGAGAGAGAGAGAGAGAGAGTGTGTGTGTGTGTGCGTGCGTGCGTGCGCGCGCGGGTGAGAGTGAAAGGTTGTGGTAAGGAGAAGGGACTGGTGGGTGAATGAATGAATGAATGATTGAATAGAACCTTATCAGTGGCAGAAACATGTAACCACAAAAAGCATGTTCACAGTTCCTTCGATTGGTGAATGCTCTATTTTGTGTGGGAACAAGCATCTTCGTCAGGTGCTGATGATTGGTGGCTTGTTCCGATTCTTCTTCTTCTTTGTCTTTGGTCTTTCTTTGTTGTTTTTTCCCTTCCTTTCATTCTTCCTTTTTTGTGTGTGTATTTTTCTTTCTTTCTTTGTTTAATTCATTAAAGCTTTTTTTCTTTTTGTCTTTCTGTTTTCATCTGTTCCTTCATTTTTATGTTTCTTGCTTCCCACCTTCTTCCTTTTTCTTTCTTTCTTTCTTTCATTTTTTTCCTATTCACAACGTATCTCTAAATACATTGAAATTGTCGGAAATCACAACGAGCTCAATGTCGATCTGTCTGTCGGTTTCTCGGACTGTTTGTCATATCTCAAAATCCACTGAACTGAATTTGAACAAAATGGATGAGCATAGAAACACTACCTCAGTTATTGGCCATCCTTCCCTGCCATAGTATTTGCTCTACCTCAAATGTTAAGGTCACTTGGATCATTCGCTGGCTAAACAAGTTTTGCACTGTATATGTCAAGATTTTGAACGAGAGAGATAGAGAGAGAGAGAGAGAGAGAGTGAGAGAGAGAAAGAGAGAAAGAGAGAGAGAGAGTGAGAGAGAGAGAGGGGTGTACGGCCGAAGAAGGGAGCCGTATACTCGCGGAAGTTGGAGTGCCTTTCGCGCATGCGCGGGGATTGAAGACGTAGTCGGGGTGAAGTCGTGTGTTCTGTAAGTAAAATCGTTTCCAAGCTCAAAGAACTACTTTCCAGACCAAAAGTATGGCTAAAGTTTTCACACCCACACACACACCCACACACCCACACCCACGCACGCACACACACAGGGACACCAGAACGAGCGTGTTCTATTTCTGATTATCGATTCGAACCATATACGCACAACTAAGTGGTTAAGTAATAGATAAACCCAACACGGTGGCTAAAAACATAGAACATGTAGTCTGGCCACATAAAAGAACGCTGGGGCTAATGTTTAACACAAACGTTTCGTCTCCATTTAGCAAACTATTGTCAGTAGACTCTCCCACCCCCGTCTTACCCACCGTCCCTTCCCCCTCTCCGTCAGTTTCCCCCAGCCCCAGCCCCTGTCGTACTGCAGGCTAAAACATGGAGAGTGGAATACAACAGAGTTGCTGGTACTCCAAATACACAACGATGAGAATCCAATACATTAGCCAAAAAGAACGCTAATTTTGACAAACGCAAGGACCTGCAGTGCATGCTAGGTGTATTTATGCTTCCTGGCACTCACCCGCCTACAACATGAACGTCTGCATTTCTCAACGTCCAGCGATGGGGTTCGTGCACAGACAAGACCTCAGTTTATACCCTCATCCCAAGGAATAGTAGATGTAACTGTAACTATTGGTGAGATCTGAAACCACAGTGCTCCTAGGAATGGTGCAACGAACTGACATAAACATAAATGAAAGCTTTTGAAAAGTTAAAAAAAAAAAGGTAAAGGTAGTCCCATAGCCTTGTGGCCGTAGGGGAGCGTGATGTTGGAGATCACACTTATCTTGGGCCAGCGTAATGAGGGTGATGCCCAACTCTCTCCCTCGCTGCTTTACCTTCCCCACCCTCAAGAGAGTAGGTACTCAATCACAGTTGAGTCAACTGGGGGCGTTGTTGTTTGTCGCTTCACACCTTAGCGGTCACCCATCCAAGTGCTAACCGCACCGGACGGTGCTTCACTTTCGACACAGTAGCGAGTGCTCCAACCACTGCACTATCCGACACCCCAAAAAAGTTAAGGCTGAGAAATGTAGAAGGGCTTAAAAAAAATTTCCGGACTTATATAGCGCTTTTTCGATTCAAGATCTGCTCAAGGCGCTGGCCGAGCCGCCCACTGGGTTCAACTTTTGCCCTTCAAAAACCACGAACGTAGATTAAAGAAACCTCTCGACTATAGTGGCGGAGGGACACAAAAGAGCTATTCTTAGTAGAAGACACTTACTATAGAGGTATATACGAAAAGGTAGTACCAAAATGAAGAATCTAATTACCGAAGAAGAAACAGCAAGAAAGAAAGACTAAAGAAAGAAAGCTAGAACGAAAAGAAAAAGAAGGAAACAACAACATACAAATGACTTGAGTACATACTTGCCGAATCGCCGTCTAGCCGCACTACCCCCTAAGACCAAAGTGAATCATTTGCCGGTAATGTAATCACTGCGATCCTTTCGAGCCAATCACGTGTCAATCGGGTTCGTTAGTGACGCTAGAGACTCCACACCCCTACACCGCCCAAATGCATTTGCTGAAACACCACCATGGCCTTGTGTGTGGGTTGAGTCCAAACTCTTACGGCATGACGCTCGTTTTCCCTTGAGGCTGACGTAATTAATAGTAAATAAATTAATAAATAAATAAAGTACCAAGAGTGGGGAAGGTGTTGCAGTAACCTGTCGGTGGTCGGGAAGAGAGGCGCTTGGGACCTCTCCTTGTGATGGGCCAACTTAATTAGGGCGGCGCCCATAGTCGTTCTTTCGCTGCCGCCGGGTCTAAACAGGGCCAGGTACCAATGCACACAGCTGGGTGGACAGGGGTTGTGTTGTGCGTTGTTTCTCATTCTTGTGTCGATTGGTGCCTTTGAAGCATGGACACCCTTTCAAGTACAAACAGCGCCCGAAGTTGCTTAACAAAAGGGTCCAGTATCGTTAGTCAAACAGGAAGGTTGTCAGCTGCTTACCTTAGGAGTGCGTGTGTGGATGTGTGTGCGTGTGTGTCTGTGTGTGTGTGGAGTGGGCGGGGTGGGAGGAGAAGGGAAGACACGAGTTAAAAATGTCTGCTTTGTTGTTTTATTGCGTGGGCCGTAACTCAATTGGTAGAGCGTTCGCCTGGCACACCGATGACCCAGGTTCGAATCCCGTGGTGGGCGATATAAAATGTGGCCATTTTCACTGTCCATTTTAGCAGTATGATTGCTTTGGTGGTTCAGTGTTGATTCAGGTCCCTACCCCTCTTTCCCTGGGATGGTTATCCCCGTCTGCCATATCGCCAATGACGGGTATAGACGTTAAACCTCAATGTTCATTAATTTTTATTGCGTTGTTGGTTCTATGCCATTTACTGGGAAGCTAAAACACACTCCCCGGCCGAGTCGAGTTAGTGTGCTATCTACAAATAACTCCCAAATAACTGAACCCCCTTATTTGAGGGATTATTTTAGGGTTATGGCAAATATGTCACACACAAAAAAAGGGTTGGGAAGGATAATCCGTCAAAAGCATTATGGTCACACAGCGAAAGGGGAGAGAGAGAGAGAGAGAGAGAGAGAGAGAGAGAGAGAGAGAGAGAGAGAGAGAGAGAGAGAGAGAGAGAGAGAGAGTTTCAGCCATTGATTTAACACTCGTCACTTCAGATGTAGGATCTGAATGTGTGTGAAGTACAGCCCGACTCCCTAGGTAGGCAAGGACCAATCATTGGCCTGTTATAACAACTGTGAATTCTTTTGTTGAATGTCAGACTGAAGATGATGTCGTACCCAAATATATTTTAGATCGCGCGGACTGGAGTTTATTTCAAAGCTTAATATTGTCGTATGAAATACATTTTAATAAATATGATGATGATATCCTAAATGGCATGTATGCTAATTTTGCTAAAATTATACTTTAGCGGCTGGTAATTCCATTCCAAAGAAAAGATATAGAAAAAGACCATAGTGGCAGTATTTGGTGGAATAATGCATGTGAAAAAGCAGTAAAACAAAAAACAGATCGCGTACAAAGTTTGGCTTAGATTTCATTCAGAAGATTCTTTCAAAGAAATTAAAAAAGCTAAAACTGCATGTAACAAATAAATTGCTTCTAATAAAAACATTTTGGTCTAAATATTGCCTTAATGAAATAACTAACTAAAAAATGTTCAAAACTTTGAAAAAAAAAGAGTGTCTGAAATGAAGATGGATTTCAACCTCCACAATGTCCTATTAAAATAATGGATAATAATTTCCCCTCTCCGAAAGATAAAAAATGAAGAATTTGTTAAAATGTTTGCCAATGCTAGCAATTCTTCAACTTTACCAAATCAAATATTAAATAACAGAAAATGTAAAGTAAATTCAATTGAATTTGAAAATTCCCCTTCTAACGACAATTTGTTTCTTAATGCAGAGACTTCTTGTAGTGAGTTGAAGGATGCCATATTTGCTGTGGGTGTTAAACAAAATCTGCAGTTGGTTTAGATGGGATTTCCTATACTTTAATTAATCATCTCCCTGATGAGTGGATTCATGCATTGCATGCTATTATAGTTAAATATTGGAAAACTGAATATAGTCCCGAGATAGGCCTATTTTATTTAGCTACATGAGAACTATTTTAGAGAGATTAACATATTTTTGTTCCAAGTACCACATTATACCAGAAAATGAGGTAGGATTTCAAAAAGGTGGATCTACTATTGATCATTTAGTTAGGTTAACAACTCACATTAAGAGACAGTTTGCTAAAAGAAAGAGTACGTTAGCGACATTTTTCGATGTACGATAGACATATGAAAGTGTTGCATGCACGATTATTATTTAGGCTAAAGCACATTGGAATTTCTAGATATATGTATAGTTATATCAAAACATTCCTTACAGGGAGGTCTATAAAAATTAAAGTTGGAAAAACTCGTATTCTTCTAATTATAAAGCTGACATGGGTATTGCACACGGGTCTATAATATCACCTATTTTATTCAATATCTTAATTCATGATTTACCGACTGCTGTTAGTGAAGGAGTGCACCTAGTACAATATGCAGATTAAATTGCTATTTGGATGAATGTATCTCTCAAGAAAAATATTTATATGAAATAAAACATATTACTAAATTGTATCAAACCGAAATGAATAATATTTATTTTTATATGGTTCAAAATGGTCAAGAATTATCACAAGAGAAGACAAATATGGTTTTATTGAATAATGGTCAAGAACCTAGAGAAGTGCTTAATTATTTTTTATTCATAATGAAGAACTAAAGTATTGCAAAGGGTTAAAATGTTTAGGCGTATATTTAACACCTAAGTTACACTGGAAAAGACGTATTCAGTATGAAAAACAAAAAGCAGTTAAAAGTTATAACTTGATGAAAATAATTAGCAAGCAGTCCAGGAGACAAGATACAAAGATATTAGTTCATTTAGCTTGTGCTTTCATACGGTCTAAATTAGTTTATGGACAGGAGGCTTATTTTTCTGCAACAAAAACCTGTCTCAGTACGTTACAAAGTCTAGATAGCAAAGCTGTAAAATTAGCACTTTGGAGTCCACATTCACACAAAAAACTGCAGATGCATATAAAATCTAATTAGAGCAAGGTCAACAAATAATAGTACAGATGAAGAATATAATTACTACATTTTCCCCACCAGTCTCAAACAGTACAACCTTTTCAGACCATTGCAACATTTACTAGGGATATACTACTTGGAGACAATGATACAGAAGAATACACTGCTAGAAAAGAAATAATATCTAAGATTCCTTTATGGGAGTTTGAAAAAGCTAGTTATGATATTCAATTATACCAAGCATGGAAACAAGAGCAATAACTTAAATATGATAACAACGGATGCTGTAATTCATTTAATTGAAAAATATGATCAACTTATATTATATACTTTATTTATTTTTATTTATTTATATTTATTTATATATATGGTTGTGTTTTACAAAATGGTGATACAGGAGCAAGATAACAGAGTCGTATTATTTTGGAAGGGGATATTCAATATTTACAGCAGAACTAAAAGCTAATTTAATGGCCTTAAAGATAATTTTAAATTTAAAAATTACCTTATTTAGTATCGCTGTATTTGTTGACTCGTCTAAGTCTGTGTTAGAGGCTCTAAATTCAAATATTAGTAAAGAAAGAACAGAAATTATATTAGAAATTATCACAAATGGAACTAATGTTACATTTTGTTGGATTCCTTCTCACTGTGGACCCATTTTCAATGACTGGACTGATCGAGATGCTAAAAGGGGAGCTGCAAATGTTAATGCGTTATCACTACAAATACGTAAGGAATTACAACGATTAGTGGAAAATAATATAAAGAAATCATTTAACTTTAATAAACAATATGAAAAGGACTGTGGAGTATCCAGATCTGTTGTGACAATGGTCTACAGAATACTTTTGGATTCTATAAGAACTAAATAATGCAGCAATGTGAATGGTTTATCCTATCCCGTAACTCGAAAGTCGTTAGGGCACCAAAGAGGATCGTTTAACCAGCGTACTCCACCTTTCTCTGTCCTCAGCAACCCTCATGGCTTCGCTCAGTGTCAAGCCAGTCCATTCTCTAATGTGAATTGTTTATGTAATCACATTATTTATCTGAGTCATGTATGATTTGATTACAACTGTATACGTAATTATTTACCTGTCAGCTTTCAATTCTTAACTTCTAGAGACAACATTAGCTTTAAATTATGTGTTGATTTGAATTGTCCCAAGTCTCCGAAAGGAAGTTGAGGCAGCAGTGCAGTCGCTGAAAAGGGGGAAATCAGCGGGAGTGGACAACATACCCGCAGAATTGCTTCAAGCAGAAGGAGAAGAGATGATTGACGCCCTCGCAAATTATCTATAACACAATCTGCCAGAGTAATGAGTGGCCTACACCATGGACCCAGTCTTTTGTCATCACTTTTCCCAAAAATGGTAACCTTCAGGAGAGTGAATATTACCGCACCATCAGCCTCATCAGCTATCTTAGCAAAATCCTCCTTAAAATAATACTCAACAAGTTGAAACCCTAAGCTGAACAAATCATAGCTGAAGAATAAGCAGGATTCAGGGCACGGCGAAGTACCACTGAACAGATTTTCAACCTCCAGAATAACCTGCGATAAATACCTACAGCACCAACAACGTCTATATCATTTGTTTGAAGACTTCAAAAACGTTTTTTTGGCCGAGTCTGGCATGCAGCTCTGTGGGCAACCATGAGGGTGTACAAGATCAGACCCCAACATTATTTTAAGTCATCAAAAAGTCTGTATGACAAGGCTACCAGTGCAGTCCTCCACAACAGCGCCATCGGGAACTGGTTCACAACAATAATTGGCGTGCGCCAAGTCTCTCCAACATTCTTCAACATCTTTTTGGAGCGCATCATGTCAGATGCCCTTGCAGATCATGAAGGCAAAGTCAGCATTGGGGGTAGAGCAATTTCCAAACTCCGTTTTGCGAATGACATTGATGAAATGACTTGAGAAGAAGAAAATATTAATGAACAGCTGGTACAGAAGCTTGACACCAACTCCAGAGATTTTGGAATGGAAATAAGTGCAGAGAAGACCAAAATGATGACCAAACAACACCAACGGCATCAGTACGGACATCAAAGTCCAAGGCCAAACCCTTAAGCCGATGCACAACTTTAAATATTTAGATGCAATTGTATCAGACAATGGGTCCCAACAGGAAGTCTTCTGACAAGGTTAAACCCATTTGGAAAAACAGGACTTGTACTTTTAAGAAACATGGACCCTCACTGCAGACCTACAACGAAAAATACAAAGCATGGAGATGAGGTGCTGCAGAAGACTTCTGGGCATTTCCTATACCCAGCACATCACAAACGAAAAAGTCCGACAGACCATCACACAAGCCATTGGATAACACGATGACATGCTCACAGTGGTGAAGAAACGGAAACTCCGATGGTATGGCTACGTCACCAGAGCATCAGGCCTTGCAAAGACCATCCTGCAAGGCATGGTGCAAGGAGGCAGAAGAAGAGGGAGACATAAAAAGAGGTGGGAGGACAATATTTGAGAATGGGCTGGCTTGACACTGAGTGAAGCCATTAGGTGTGATGAGGAAAGAGAAAGATGGAGTACGCTGGTTAAACAATCATCTGTGGTGCCCCAACGACTTTCGAGATACGGGATAGGATAGGATAGGAAGGATTATTATTATTATTATTATTATTATTATTATTATTATTATTATTATTATTATTATTATTATTATTATTATTGTGTTTGCTGTTGATGATGATGAAGATTTGGAGGAGGAAAAGGATTTTGATGATGATGTCGTCTATAACGAAGGACATGATGCCTAAGTTTAGCATGTATAAATTATTTAAAGCTATGACGAATTTTGTAATAAATAGGATTTGTTGCTGTGTTCGTTGGCTGTCATTAATAATGTGGACAGCAAAACAGGAAGCATTAGATCTGCTCAGTTCACATAATTACTAAAGCTTAATTAAATAACTTGTTTTGCATATTTGATCGCCTTACTTGTTACAGGCTTGATCCTATCGATCACTCAGGCATCAAACGTTATTAGTTTATTAGTAATCTGCACACCGTGCATGCAGGTTCTGAAGTTAATGGCTCTCATCATCATCATCATCATGATCAACATCATGATCATCATCATCATCATGATCATCATCATCATCATCATCATCATCATCATCATCATCATCATCATCATCATCATCATCATCATCATCATCATCATCATCATCGTCGTCGTCGTCGTCGTAATCTTCATTATCGTCGTCCTCCTACTCTTCCTCCCCTCTTTCTCATCGTCATCGTCGTTTTCATTATCATCAATCATCATCGTCGCTTTCATCATCAGCGTCATCATCATCATCATCATCATCATCATCATCATCATCATCATCATCATCATCATCATCATCATCATCATCATCATAATCATCTTCATCATCATCTGTTGTAATATTTGTGCACATAAGCTTGTTGTGAAAGTGAGCGCATAAAAACTGCTGCTAGATCATCATCATCATCATCATCATCATCATCATCATCATCATCATCATCATCATCATCATCATCATCATCATCATCATCATCTGTTGTAATATTTGTGCACATAAGCTTGTTGTGAAAGTGAGTGCATAAAAAATGCTGCTAGGAGAATTGAAGAAGACGCACTCTGTTGTTTCTCTTGACATCATGCGTAAGCCTGAGTGTTATCTCGTTGTTATCGAGGATCTTGCGCTATAGGGTACAGGCGTCCAACTCGTGTAATACTTTTCCTCGTGGTTCATACCGGGCGATTTAGCACCACATAAAACCGAAAAACCCAATCTTCATCTCTGAATGTTATTGTATGTTATGGGACGTAACCTTTAATAATAATAATAATAATAATAATAATAATAATAATAATAATAATAATAATAATAATAATAATAATAATGGATAAGGGCTTTTCCCCAAATCATCAAATTAGGTTCAAAGAGCGGCGATCTGTACCAACATATTTCACAAACTCTTATATACACACATGACAAACAGGCATCTACCTCTAAAATGTAAAGTGTAAAGGCAAGAGAGACCGCTATTAGAAATATAGATGTTTTTATATTTGAAATTTCAGCTTGACTGCATCCAATAACATTATTGAAGGGAGGGAGGAAACCGGAGTACCCTGAGAAATCCTTTATTGTATGTTGAAAACCATTACTGGATGTTGTGGGACGTATAAGACATCGAAATAATACAACTGTATCATTTACTACAACTTTACAGGACAACACCGTTGTATGTAGGCCAGCAGTTGTACTATGTCCATGCACCAAACGCTCTCTGCCTCTAGAGCTGATTGTTTTCAGAGATGTATTCTAGAATCCGTATGTTCACATATCTCCGTTTTCATATTCACTGCTATTGTTCGCACAGCTTGTAAAGAGCTTTAGCTCGACCAGCAAAACTTGGTTCGCAGTGATCCCTTTCGTTTCCGGTACCGGAAATCCTTGCGAAATTTCCTTCGTGCCTGCGGTTCTGAAGCGGCAGCGCCTTTAGTTGCAGACAAAATGTTGTTCGTCCTTATTCAGGGGAGGTAAATGCCGTCATAACTCTCTAATTGGCGGAGGTTGTTTTCCTCGAAAACGCACGAGTCTTATGATTTGGTTCTATCACTGGCTAATAAAACAGACATTTTTTTTTTACAAACGAAACTTTAGTTGAAGTTCATGATAGAGCATTGGTAATCTTTTCTTCTATTCTTTTCTAAAACACAAATTAGAGAGCTTCTATAGCCCGAAATTGTGTTCATTGCCTACGCTAGCTTACTAACTAGCCCGTTTAGGCCTACGAACCTAGTTGTTAATCCAAACCAAGGGCAGTTCATGCACATTCATAAGAAAACACCAGAAAACTGATTTTACATCTTTACCATGCCCTTCAAAACTAAACATAATTACCCCTTGGGGTCATGAGCAATCTTGCCACTGTAGATTGTTCAAACCTATAAAGGGAAAAGTGAAAGCCCCAGTTGAAAACCTCTTTCCTTTGTAGGCAAGACAGATTCACTGCGGCAACAGTACCCCCGTTGGAGTGCCGGAGGTTTTCAGTATAAATGGTATCCCCACTTTGTGGAAATTTAGTGCTTTGGATTCCCACTGTCGCTGTCTTCCTCATTTGCTCTTTCCCGTTCCTGCTTTGTCCTATCACTCTGCTATACTATCTTCTTCGCTAGATCAATGACCTACCTTTTTTCTTGAAAACTCTTCCTGGACAGGACTCCTTGTTTGTGTATGAGGTCTGTTGGATCAGCTTGGGAGTGTTGGACGCTTTCTGCCGGGTGGTCACTAGGGCTTCCTATGATTGTATTAGTTAGCAATATAGGCATTTTATATGTATATGTTTAGTTAATAATTTATAATGATGTTTGTATTTTATTTTGTTTTTGTAACCGGGGGTTCGAGTAGTTGGGGTAAAGCCTCAGCCGTCCCCTGCGTGGGATGTCTTTATTGTAAAGTGACTGGCCGGTGGAGGGCGTTCAATTTTCCCACTAGGATTGTTTCGGCAGATCTTTTATGCGGATCGGGGGTTGTCCGGTCCTGATTTGGCTCGGAAGAGTCCGCTGGACCTAAAGCAACAATCAATCAATCAATCAACTAGACATAATGCACAATTTACGTTGAATATCTCAATCGGAACCACAACCTCCTCCGCCATTTTACATTTGAAAGCAAAAGCAGCCCAAAACATCGCCATTTTTAATTAAAGAGCAAAGTACACCTATTTTAATGAATGAACAACAAGAACAAATGACGAGAGAATACAGTCAAAGCTTTTATTCAAGCTTACGTTTATAGCAATTGACCCGAAATATGCAAAAAATACCAGAAACTTACATGAGAATCACGATTCGTCAAAATGATGAAAATTCTGCTTTGCTACGCAGCGAAGTTTTTCTGCGTAATGCAAATGAGGAGGTTGTGACCTTCCGGAAGCGCAACATTTATGACGTTGACGGGAGTTTTTTCCCCCGAAAACGTTCTACGAACCAAGTTTCTGTGCTTCCTATAACTCTCTATTATATTCCAACAGCTCTATGCCTCCAGAGGTGACTGTTCCCAGAGCTGTACTCCAGGATCTTCATGTTCACGCAGTTCCATTTTAGTATTCACTGCTCTATGTTTCCTATGTTCCCAGAGCTATGATGGTCCACAGCCGTGTTGCAAGGTCTAGTTCCCATAATCTCCCTGTTGCCTCTGCAATGACTTCTTGATAATATACAAAAGCTCTGTGGGATGAGATTATACGTTGGGGACTGTGGAACTGTGTCCTTCTATTAAGCAAACAACAACGGAACAACAACTATTAAACTAGGCTAACGGTCTAGGGGGGCGTATAACCAGATAAAATGGAGAGGGTGGGGATATGGAGGTCACACTACATGCACAAGGCAGCAAGGAAGGCATGCTGTTGTACACGTGCTGTCAGATCGTAGACACGGCCCCCTATCTACAATCCTTCAGTAATTGTATCGAACTATACCATGCAGGCTTCAATCTTTCATCAGTCTGAGGACATTCCACAGTTCAATTAAATGATAACCGGCGTCAAGCCTATTTCGATCTTAAGCTGAACGTGATTAGCGCGTGCCATATTTAAAGTGAGTCTGCTGCCTTATAAAACCAATTAGGAGTCAAACCTTTACACTAGATAATAATAATAATAATAATAATAATAATAATAATAATAATAATAATAATAATAATAATAATAATAATAATAATAATAATTCAGTTTGCAAAGCGCAAATCCAAACTAAAAGTCTACCCAAAGCGCTCGCAGGCATTTACACACATATCGTACAGGGGCCGGGTAGCTCAGTTGGTAGAGCGTCTTACTAGTAACCAAAAGGTACCTGGTTCGAATCCCGGATTGGCCAATGTGTGACCATATTATTTTCCCCTTACCATCAACTGGTTCGCTGGTGTCAGAATAATGTGACCAGTAGTCGCCTATACGCTTCGGTGTCGTGTGACTATAATCTACAGTTACACATATATGTACTCTATAGTCATAGAAGTTCGCAGTATCAAGCTAAACCCTTTCCGATAAGCATAGTTAAAACAAACAACTCACAAAAAAGATAGCATGCTATTGAAACGTATTTCCAGACATTCACACACATATCACCGAAAGAAATAAAATTGTTCTTAAGTGTAAATTTTTCTTGACGGCGTTATGACCCAGTTTTATTTTAAAGAAGCTTATTGAGAACATGTAATGATGTGCCACCATCTGAACTATCTGTAAGTAAAATATGATCAAAATCGGTTCAACCAGTTGTGAGATACAACGCAAAACAGCTAGAAACTGGTGACGCGCAACGATTTAGCAAATATGAAACATTTCAAATGTGTAGAAGTCAAATATGAATAGTAAATTAATCAAATTATGTCCAGGTATTCTTCAAAATAGGCCACACAATTTCTTTTGAACAAACAAAAATTTGAATTTTGGAGCAGCAGACCGAACGACCAATTGACCGTCAACCGTACTACTACTGTATAATTGGCCGTGAGTTGAAGTACCTGTATAGCAAAAATCGACAAAATCGGTTCAGTCGTTTTTGAGATATAAAGCAGAACGTGTTTAGCAGCAAAGTGACTCCAAAAGACCTTGACCTTCCGATAAGAATATAAACCGAGGTCTGGTCTGCGCACGCACGCATTTCATGGCACGGATTTTAATGATCCTGACACTCATGTCCTAGGCGGGTGAGTGCCGGCTACACAAATATACACAGCACGCACTAGGTCCCCTCTCCCCATCACCGGTCGCCCAGTCTGGGCGTCAGACTATGCGCCCAAAAGTTGCTAGTGAGCGCTTCGGGCGGCTTGAGTTAAATACTCTATTGGCCAGCGCCTTGAGCAGCTATCCTATCCTATCCCGTAACTCGGAGGTCGTTGGGGCACCACAGATGATCTTTTAACCAGCGTACTCCATCTTTCTCTGTCCTCAGCAACCCTCATGGCTTTGCTCAGTGTCAAGCCAGTCCATTCTCGAATGTTGTCCCCCCCACCTTTTTTTCTGTCCCCCTCTTCTTCTACCTCCTTGCACTGTGCCTTGCAGGATGGTCTTTGAAAGGCCTGATGATCTGGTGATGTGGTCATACCATCATAAGAACGAGTTTAAAAAGACATAATATAAAAGCAAATGTGACGGCACGGGAAGCTAGCCCCATAATGTTTGCAATGTTCCTGTGAAGTTTGGTCACAATTCTCACACCCTCCTGAACACCCACATGTATATAAAACACAGTTTCAAATTCTAAAATTCTCTGCGGTCTACCCCCACCCCTTCTTTCGCCCTCCCTTCTGGCCCCTTACCTAGGTGCTGGTGACTGCGCTGCGACTATAGAACACAGAGGTTACTTTTCCTTTAACAATCAAGTAGCGGCATTTGGAAGGGAAGTAATCCTGTCAAGTTTTTTAACCCTAACGTATTTGTCAGACTCGCTTTAATGCTGACAACTGCAACAGGAATCTGTGCTTTGGGAGCGTATAATTAGCTCAGTGATGTTTCTTCCACGACGCAGGCCTTGCTTCTTAAGCTTGCCGGTCTCACGTGCCCCACAAAGAACGGCTTCTTGTTCATGACCCAACTCGGCGTTAGTAGCCTAAAAATATACGAAAGAAGACGGTTCGCTACATTATGAGTCCACAGGACAGGATTACCTCCCCGTCCAAATGTGGCTCAGTATTGGTCGACTTTAGCTGCAGTAATATCCCTTCGCGAAAGGCGTGACTCGGTAGCACAGTCGATAGAGCGATGGTTTCCTATATCGCAGGTCGTGGTCGGGTTCGAACCATGCATGGGTAAAACTTTCTGTGACTTTGGTACGAGGCTATTCAGATCACCGAGGGTTTTCTCTGAGTACTCCGGTTTCATTCCTCTCTTCATTAGTGCTATTGGAGGCAGCCTATGTCAAATTTCAAAATTAAAATAAAAATCCGATTTCCGTCATCTAATAGTGACTTGCTTCTTACACCGCATGTTTTGAGTGATAAATACGTGATTGTTGTATATGTAGGAGTGTCCGTAACATGTGTGGGTTACAGATCGCCGCGTTTTGAGTCTGATTTAGGAATAGGGCGCGTATAGCATTCATTGTCACCATCGATCATCATCATCATCATCATCATCATCATCATCATCATCATCATCATCATCATCATCATCATCATCATCATCATCAGCAGCAGCAGCAGCAGCAGCAGCAGCGGCACAATCTTCTTCTCCTTCTTCTTCTTCTTCTTCTTCTTCTTCTTCTTCTTCTTCTTCTTATTTCAAGTTTTCTTGTTATCGAGCAATAGAGTTGTATTGTATTGATTGTGTTGTATGGTAGTCCCTCTCACAGTTAAATTAGGGTTGAACTTTGACAAGACTTCCTTCAGTCCAAATGCTGCTCATTGATTGTTTTAGGAAGTAACCTCTGAGGTCAGACACCAACAAAATAATGTGAGGAACTTAAGAGTGATAGTGGTGGTAGTGGTGGTGGTGGTGGTGATGATAGTGGTGGTGGTACTCTTGGTGATTATGTTTGGAATTTGAAGCTTTGTTTAAATGTGGGGAGTTAAGGAGGAGGATAATTCTAATACTATAACAGGGTGTGTGAATTATGATCGGGACAGAGATACAGACAGACAGAGAGATAGAGACAGAGAGATAGAGATAATACACAGAGAGAGACTGAGGGATAGAGACAGAGAGATAGCGACAGAGATAGAGACAAAGAGATAGCGACAGAGAGATAGCGACAGAGATAGAGACAAAGAGATAGAGACAGAGATAGAGACAAAGAGATAGCGACAGAGAGATAGAGATAATACACAGAGAGAGACTGAGGGATAGAGACAGAGAGATAGCGACAGAGATAGAGACAAAGAGATAGCGACAGAGAGATAGCGACAGAGATAGAGACAAAGAGATAGAGACAGAGATAGAGACAAAGAGATAGCGACAGAGAGATAGCGACAGAGATAGAGACAGAGAGATAGCGACAGAGATAGAGACAGAGAGATAGAGACAGAGAGAAAGCAACAGAGAGATAGAGACAGATAGAGAGAGAGACAGATGCAGAGAGATAGAGACAGAGAGATAGAGACAGATAGAGAGAGACCGATAGAGAGAGATAGAGACAGAGAGATAGAGACAGAGAGATTGAGACAGAGAGATAGATACAGAGAGAGAGACAGACAGAGAGATAGAGACAGAGACAGAAAGACAGAGAGATAGAGACAAAAAGACAAAGAGATAGAGACAGAAAGACAGAGAGATAGAGACAGATTACGATTACGATTACGATTGTTTTATTCAGTATAAGGCCTATGCCCCCTATTGAAGGGGTGTGTACAGTGAATTTTCAAACAAAATATACATGTATAATAAACACTCAATCAGAGGAAACAAATCAGTGAATCTTACGAAATTGCTATCTCCCTCATTTTAAACGCTTTGTACAAGAATATACATAACTTTCGAACAGTTTCTTGGCTTGTGGATGACAGCAAAATATTAAAGCTAAATGCGTTTGGGTTTCTAATAAACTTAGTAGCAATAAATTGTTTTCTCAAATTTTCAAAAAATGGACAGCGTAATACAAAATGCACTTCGTCCTCTCTTGATTCTTTACACAAGGGACATAATAACTCACTATCAGTCACTTGCCGATAGCGGTAATGATGCACAGCTAGGTCTGACACACCAAAACGAAATCTAGTCAAAATAAATTTCATATGCTTATCTATATTCGATTGCAGATAAACTGGTATATAATGCATAGAAGGACTGAACATTCTATAAAATGCAAATCTATCACTAGTACTAACATGTTCATTCCAGTTCTGCCACCTACAATCAATCAAGCGTCCTTTAAACGCACGTAAAAATTCTTTCATGTTACCAACACTTTGGTTCATCCATACATAGCCAAAACCATTCTCACAAAGACATGATCGTACCTTAGAAACCCAAGTAATCTTTCCTCTTGCATCTAAATTATACAGCATTAAATAAGCTTTCCTCGGAATTCTATGCGCTTCCATCTGTGTTAATCTTAACCAATAACGAACACAATTAACAACAGAATTAATAGAGATAGGATATCTGTTAAGTTCTCCGTAAACAAGGTCATTAGGTGTGCGCATATCTACAGCCAAAAACTTTTTTAATGCAAACAAATGAACCTTTTCACAATTTTGTGCTGCTTTCTCCAACCCCCAAATTTCAGATCCATACTGCATAATAGGCTGTATTTGAGCATCAAAAAGCTTCAAAAACAATTCTACTGATTTGTTGTTAAATGCATTTAGTTTCTGTATTACACAAATAAGTGCTTTTTTAGCTCTGCTAGCTAGATCTTTACATGCTGCTGAAAAGCTAAGTCTCGTTGAAAAATAAATACCCAAGTATTTATAAGCATTTACAACCGACATAATATTACCGTCAAACATCCACCTTTCTCTTGCACCTAAATATCCGCCTTTCCTAAATACAATAATGTCACTTTTGTCTGCATTTACTTTAAGGCCTAATGAAACTGATGTGCGTTGTAAGTTATTCAACTGGTTCTGCAGCCCTACAACCGTTTCTGCCAAGAGAACCACATCATCTGCTAACAGGAGAATAAACAGTTCAAAAACCTCAATCTCCAAATTTACTCCATGTCTGCCACAATTAATTACTTCCACTGCTAATTCATTAATAAATAAGGAAAATAAAATCGGACTGCAGACATCTCCTTGCTTTAAACCAGCCGAACAGTTAATATAATCTGTAAGCTTAGCGCCGCATCTTACTCTTGCTCTAACACTACTATACATACTTCTAATACACTGGAGCAGCTTCCCCTTTATACCATTTTTCAATAACACGGGCCAAAGTAAATTTCGGTTAATGGAATCAAAACATTTTTCAAAATCAATGAAGGCAACATAAAGCTTACGGTTAGAATTAAATTGTTTCTGTACACATGCCAAAAGTGAGAACAAATGGTCTATCGTTGAATATCCTCTTTTAAAGCCAGCCTGGTATTCACCGGTCAGGTTATTTTCTTCCGCCCATAACTGCAGTCTTCTGTTAATAATTGTACTGTATAGTTTACTGCTAATGTCACAGAGGCTAATACCACGGTAATTTCCCGGTCTGTTTACATCCCCTTTCTTAAATATTGGCAAAATAATAGATTCAGTCCAAAGATCAGGGAATATCCCCTTATCAAATAAAACATTGAAAAACTTAACAAAAAACGGCACAATAAATTGACCAGCATTTTTAAAAAGCTCTCCTATTATCCCATCAGGTCCTGCCGCCTTTTTAGATTTTAATTTACACACTGCAAACAACACGTCTTCGCCTGATATAGGCCTATTAAACTCAACATCATCATCCTCGGCTCTTTCATCAGAGGCGATAAACGTATCCCCAAGATCATCTTTTTCAAGCAGTGCTTTGAAGTGTACAAACCATTCACCTACAGTTATTTGATTTCTAGTGCTTTTTTTCTTTGGCATAATATTATGAACTGTGTCCCAAAATTCATGTTGTTTATTAATTGACTTCATTAACTTATCCATCATATCCTTATTGTACTGCTTTTTCTTATTAAACAACATATTTTTATATTCCCTCCTCAGTTTACAAAAAGCAACACGATCCTCAGATTTTAATGAGCGACGAAACCGTGTTAACATATTACGTAATTTTCTTCTTGCAGTCTTACACTCAATATCAAACCAGTCCTGCACTTTCTTGCTTCCCTTTAAAACAATTCGTTTTTTCATGCAGTTCGCTAACTCTTTAATACAGTCATTAAACATTATGAGAGCCAGATCAATATCACGGTCAATCATTTGCACTGCCAAGTCTAATTTATTACGAGCTTCGTCTGTAGCAAAACCATTCTTATATACATCACCAAGATCAGCATTCCAGACAAATTTTTCAATTACAATGTCATCTAAAACAGCCGGTTCTACGGTATTTTCTTTGGGAAAAACAATGGAAAATGTAACAGGCATATGGTTGCTTTCCGTGCGAGCTAATACATTTAAATAACAACCATCAAACACAGAGGCTAAGAGATCACTTGACATTAAAAAATAATCAACAACACTGCTTCCTGCATCACAGATGTACGTAAAGCGTCCTTCACGGTCACCATGACACGTACCATTCAATATACACAAATTCAATGCAGTGCACACATTTAACAACGACTTCCCAAATCCATTCAAAACTTTATCTTGAGAACATCTTCCATAACTAGCAGTACTACTTTCACACGAAATTTCAAAGTCAACTTCAACACTAACAGATTGTGAAACAGAACCAGTTCTTCCATTCAGATCACCACAAATCAGAAGATAATAGTCATTGTTTAAAAGTGCGTGATCTAACAAACAGTTTTCTAACAAAGAAATGCCGTCTCCATCAACACCCACAAACTGATAATATCTAGACCCTTCAGGCGGTGCGTATGCACATACATATAACACATCCTTATCAACACCAAACAGGCTTTTGTCAATCACAAACAACATAAAATTTCCAGTTTTTACTTCAATACACTTAACAAAAGGCACCATTTCATTTTTAATAAGGCAAACCACTCCACCTGACGGTCTCCCAGCATCTGACAACTTTACAGACGGCTGACAGAAAACTTTAAATCCAGCAAAAACATCAATAGTCAATGATGCAATGAATGTTTCCACCATACACACAAAATGAAATGATGAAACAAATGTAACAAAATCCTGATCAAAAAGTTTTGACGTCAACCCATCCACATTCCAATGCAGAAACAAAAACGGTTTATTTGTATTTACATTTTCACACTCCGAAACATCAACGGCAGCAACATCAGAAAGCGTTTCCGTATCATCTTCGTCACCACTATCCGTGTCCGGTGCCCCAAACAACGATTCATAAGTAGGAATGTAAACATGACCTGTAGTAACCTTGTCCTTGACCTCACATGAACTCGAATTGGAGTATAAAGTTGACTCAACATTACGTGGCAGTAGAGAGTTTTCACGTGCAGTAAAACTACAGACAAGGTCTTGAACCTGAGGGCATACACAATCAAAACAACGCCCCTGTGTCCGTGCATAACAACATTGATCTCTGTCGTCAACTTGACATGTATTCTCCAAAAAATTAATTGCATTGGTGTTAATTACAGTAATGTTAACATCCGATTGACAAAAATCTCGTGCCAAACAGTCATCACGACTTGAGACTGAGTCAACATAGCTGGTAAACAATATATTTTCATCAGAACAACTGCACTTTGACAAAAACGGAATTTCTGGATATATACAACAACAATTTGAAACTTTCGAATCAAAGTTAGGCAAAATTTGTTTCAAATTGACACACGGGCGGCCACCACATTATTCCTCTCCCACGAGACTTTTCCCATCAGCAGACAGAAAACATTTCTTTCCGTCAACAATCAAGTGGTCATGCACCATAGACACCCTCATACCTTCACCCCTCTTTTCTTTCAACAATTTGGTCAACTTCTTCCTAATCTCCCTCACTCCTCTGGAAAAGTCCTCTCCGATGAAAATGTTACTTCCTTTTAATTTTTCTTTGGCTTTGAGAACTTTAATCTTGTCTTTATAGAAAGTACATCTTGCGATCAAGGGGGAATTGGGTTTAGAACTGACTCGATGCACCCGATCAAACTCAATGTCCTCTGCAAAATCAAGCCGATCAGTAAACAGTTCTTTTAATCTCAATTCACAGCTCTCATTGGTCTCACCTGGTTCTCTGTCCAAACCATAGAACAATAGGTTATTTCTTCTCGATCTGCCTTCCACGTCATCCAACGTCTTCTCAAACCCCACCACTCTCTTCAGCAATGTATCATTCGATCGCTCTAATTTTTCATTTTCTTTTTTCAGACCACTAACCTGCTCTTTCAAATTATCCACTTCATTCTGTAGTTTTCCAACTTGACCTTTGATCGCCGCCACGTCCGCCTTCATGTCGTCTAGTTTCCCGTTCATAGAACTGTCCATGACGTTTAGTTTGGCCATCACGTCCTCCAAAGTCAAGCTAGAGACACTTCCAGTAGACACCGTGCTCAGCCTCGTTTGCCGTGTTGTTGTAGTCTTGCTGTTATCCAAGGGACCTGGGTTCAACTCCACATCTCCTGCTCTTACAAGCAACACACTCCCCCAAAACATGTAGGATAGCACGAAGCCCATGATGAGACCACTAGTACGTCGTCGTAGGGACAGCACCCGAATCCTCATTTTTGCTCGAAAATTGGCTCTTTTCTTCATAAAATTAATGTAGATGTAAATGAAAGAGCCACACACAGACCTAAAATCAGTAGCGCTAGTAGGCATGATGCAGAGCTCATGAAGTCAGTCAGGCAGTTGTAATTAGTGAAAATCACGGAGCGATATCAGACACGTCTTACTCCGACGAGCGCTATGCACACACTCCAGATAGAGACAGAAAGACAGAGAGATAGAGACGGAGATATAGAGACAGACACAGATATAAAGACAGAGATATAGAGACAGAGAAACAGACAGAGACAGACAGACAGAGAGATCAGATAGAGAAGCGGAAAGGGACAAATCTTGTTTTAACAACGATCTACATAAGAGAGCTGAATCATTTAAAGAGAGAGAGGCGGGAGTGGGGGGGGGGGGAGAAATAGGAGAGAAGGGGGGGGGAGGGAGGGACGGGACGGGAGGAGTGGGGAACAAAAATCCGCAACACGGGACCAATAAAATACTTGAACGCGGCGGCCGCCGTTAACTAAAGAACTTGTATAAAGATGATGACGAGACCCCAGTATCTCATTCAAAAGACGTGATGACAGATGAGCAGACTTGTACAGCAGAAGTGAGCCTTTTTCCCAAAGGTCTAGTCGTGCTTTCACCGCTTGACTGTGATCAACAAGTCCAGCGCTACGTTGAATGGAAAAGACCATCGCCAGGAGCCAGGTTTACCCTTTCTCTCCCCGGCCCCTCTTGCCCCACCCACCACCTTTTCCTTCTTTTTTTGACCCCCCCCCCCCCCCCGACTTTATCCCGATTCCCTGTCTATCTGTCCGTCTCCGTCTACCTCTCTCGTACACACATGCACACACAAACACGCCCTCCTTCTCTCTCTCTCTCTCTCTCTCTCTCTCTCTCTCTCTCTCTCTCTCCTCTCTCTCCTCTCTCTTTCCCTCTCTCTTTCTCTCTCCTCTTGCTCTTCAACCACTAACCTTACCATGACCCCTCTCCGCCCAATCCTCTTGGCTTTTTATTCGCTTAGAGAACCAATGTTGGGGGAAGCTTTCCTGTGTACAGGAGATAATGAGTCGAGACTATGTGATCCTTGGAACGATGTACAATTGACTCCTATCTGACCAAATCGTTGGTAATCAGTCTTTTATATACAGTGTACCGAGTAGCCCTTCCGCAGTCAATGGCACGAGGCAGACAAAGGGTTAAAGAGAGCCGTCCTGTAAAGAAGATTTTTTTTAAAAACGTGTTCCCACAACCTTTGTTTGTTTATTTATTGTTGTTATTATTGTTGTTGTTTTAAACAGAGGTGGTCGGGACCTCTCTTTTTCTTGGCCAGCTTTCGTGAGGGCGATGCCCATCTCCTTTCCTTCGCTGGCTTACCTTGCTCGGTTCTAAACCAGGTACCCACTCATTCACTGGGTGGGACTGGGTCCTGTGCGTTGTGTACTTGTGTAACCCTTGGAGTCGTGTTGGTGGTTGCGTGCTCGTCAAGCATGATCACCCATCCAAATAGTCTAGTAACTCTCGCTTGACGTCGCGAAAACCAAACATATACTAACTAGTGCTCAAACCAAGACCTATATACGCTACTGCACCGGCCTAAGAAGACAAAAGGTTAAACGCGTTCGGCGGGTTGGGCATAGAACGGGTTAACACGGAGTCATCACCTAGAGCTGCGAAGGGTTAAAAGAGACGCGACGATTGCTCGTATATGTATGATAGACGCGCATTGTCGCAAGTTCACCCTGCCCGTGTTAATATGGTAGACGGCTATCGACAAAAGTCCGCAAAAAAACTCCTCCACGACAATAGCGCAAAGGGGAGTAAGTCGATGACTCACCAAGGGGAAGCACTACAGGCGAACAAGCTTCCAATAATAATAACAATGGCGCTGCTTGGGCAACAAATACAGCAGAACCACACACTACGCCCGATGACTTATTCGGTGTTGTTGTTGGAGATGGTTTGGTAAGTACACAGCGATTGTGATCGCAGCCGCCTGCTCTACTTTGGACTAAGAAAGCCACCCGAACTTTAATCTTCATACCACGAATGTGCTGAAAATAAATCAAAATCAATATCAAAAATCAAAATCGAACTCCTGATCCTGTATTCTTCCTGTCTTCACCCACTGAGAAAAAAAAATACAAATAAATAAATAAAGAAAGAAATCACCAATCAGGTTCAAAACGCAGCGATTTTAGATCCGCATACACGCTGATGTTTTGCACACACTTTCTATAAAACAGAAATCTATCACTCATGTATGTGGTGCAAAGTCATGGACATAGCTGTTAAGAGACACGGAAAGGAAATCGGATTTATTTTTAAATTTAGGAGTGACTGCATCCAATATCATTATTGAAAAGAGATAGGAAACCGGAGTTATCAGAAAGAGGAAAATACAACAACAACACCTTGCTAACCTGAAAAGTCTCCTATCTATGTCACGTACGTTCGCTACCGATCCCCGCGGAGTTCGAATCCGCGACTTTCGGCTTAGTCGACTGCACCATCACGCCGGCACCCCGATCATCCTGACACGAAGAAGAAGCAAGCAAGCAAGAAGAAGAAGTGCTGAATAATTTTAACACTTCTGAGTAGAATAATGGCTTTTCGTTACTCGCAGTGGCACATCCTCTAACCTATAGATACATTTCAATGACAGGAAGAATCGAGTGGTGTCCCATGCCGGAACCGACAACTGTGACGTTCCCGATTTGTTTTGTCAATGGAGTCAATATGAGTGTTTTGGAGACTGTTGATTCAAACGCTAAAGGTTTGAAGATGTAGAAACTTACTTGCAATATAATACAATATGCCGAAGCTGACGTCCCATGAAGAAGGAAGCTTAACATATAGTTTTCGTCTATTATTTTAAGGCAGTAAAGTTTGTTTGCTTTTCTTCCCTCAAACGTCTACACTAAAATAGTATAATCATAAAAGATTTTATAAAACTACAGTATTTGGGGGCGATAACTCTGAATAAAAGTGTACGCATCTTTTTTATTAAAAAAAAAAAAAATAGAGAGAAAGAAAGAAAAACAACAGAATTCCGGCCCTTGTTATTACGACTACGTCACTCGCGCGTGGCCTACTACGCAGTGCATTATGGCGTACGAACAGCGTCAAACGCGCGATGAAAAGTAGCGATGCTTTGCATCGATACTATTCTCATAAGGATCCATCCGTTTAGGTACCCCCGTTGGGGTGCCGGGGGTTTCAGTATAAATAGTATCCCCACTTTCTGGAAATTTAGTGCTTTAAATTCCCACTGTCGCTGTCTTTCTCATTTGCTCTTTCTCATTCCTGCTCTGTTCTATCAATCTGCTATACTATCATCTTCTTCGCTATACCAGTCACCTACCTTTTTTCTTGAAAACTCTTCCGGGACAAGACTCCTTGTTCGTGTATGGGGTCTGTTGGATCAGCTTGGGAATGTTGGACGCTTTCTGCCAGGTGGTCACTAGGGCTTCCTATGATGTTATTATTTAGCAATGTAGGCATTTTATATGTATGTGTTTTGTTGATAATTTATAATGATGTTTGTATTCTATTTTGTTTTTGTA
Source organism: Oncomelania hupensis (assembly GCA_036898135.1). Classification (NCBI taxonomy): domain Eukaryota; kingdom Metazoa; phylum Mollusca; class Gastropoda; order Littorinimorpha; family Pomatiopsidae; genus Oncomelania; species Oncomelania hupensis. The sequence goes on from CM072517.1 coordinate 64,611,410, forward strand.
AACGGGGGTTCGATTAGTTGGGGTAAAGCCTCAGCCGTCCCCTGCGTGGGATGTCTTTATTGTAAAGTGACTGGCTGGTGGAGGGCATTCAGTTTTCCCACTAGGGTTGTTTCAGCAGATCTTTTATGCGGATTGGGGGTTGTCCGGTCCTGATTTGGCTCGGAGGAGTCCGCTGGACCTAAAGCAACAATTATGTAATGTAATGTTCATCCGTTTAGGAAAGTAGCGATACTTTTCTCAAAAGGATCGCACATTTTCTCAAATGGAACGCAAATTGCGAAAGTATCGATGCTTTCTGAAAAGTATCGATGCAAAGCATCGCTACTTTTTAAAAAGTATCGATACTTTGCATCGATACTTTAGCTCGAGCAGTTTCATCGCGCAGTTCCGAAGTTTACCGAGGCGAAACACGCTGTTTCTGCAAAACTGAAATCGGTCAAGCTAATGGAATAATATACATGTATTATGTAACATTCCGCAGTTCCAATTGTCCTGTGCAGAGCAAATTAATCAATAAATATAACAGGTCTCTCTTCAAGTTCTCTCATTCGATCGTCGATCATTTCAATCGCATCCATCTTCCCGCCTCAAGTAACGCAAAACGAAAGGAAAGCAAGCAGATTGGCGCGATTGCCTGTTTTGTGTTCCGCTTTAGTTCCGATCAAACTTTTGGAAAATTTGCATACTGTGTATTCGGAAGAACTCGGAAATGCGCGATGAAAAGGATCGATCCTTTCGTAACGGAGCGATGCAAAGTAGCGATACTTTTCAAAAAGTATCGATGCAAAGCATCGCTACTTTTCATCGCGCGTTTGACCCTGTTCGTACGCCATATTATGGTGCATGCCGCGCTGCACGATACTACAGGCGATAAACCCGGTGGCATAGAAACAACCACTGCACTCCAAAGCCGTTGTAACTATAGTTGCGTTGAGTCGCGCATGTAACGCCATGTTTTCCGTGCCTGTATATGTGTTCTAATGGGCGGTGAGCCATCAAGTGACATAGCGCAGAGACCATTTTGAATGGTTGGACACGAAATCTATATTCAATTTTGGCAAACTTTATTTAGACTACAATATAAGCAAATAGTTATCTTCTAGCGGGAATTACACATTTTACAAGTTTTGGTGAAATTTCGACTTGGACTTCAGACCTACTATATAGAGTAAGGAAGGAAGACTCGCCTTTTTCTTTTCGCTGTCTTTCAAACAAAAGGGTCCTAGACTATGTATGGCTGGCGGCTGGAGTCACAATCTCGGAATCATGGTCGCTGTGAATGAAACTGACTGGTCATTGAGAAAGGGGTTGCCTGTCACAATGAAGTAGCAATGACGTCCATAATGACGTCACGGGACCGCCAGGCGCCGGCGTCAGCAGCCGAACCAGAAGGCGTATTAGGATGTTGATTGATGATGGATAGATGGACTATGGGAAATAGTAGAGACTGAAGAATTTGATTGTTACTATCAGAAAGACAGATGGAGATCGTGGTATTAGATTGTTACTATCAGAAAGATGGAAATTGTAGTACTTGTTTGTTACTATCGGATAGAAGGATGGAGATCCACGTTGGAGATTGTTACTAACAGAAAGAGAGTGGAGATTGGAATATTAACAGAAGGAGAGCCTGAGATCCGAGTATGAGATTGTTACTATCGTAAGTGGAGACGGAGATTGGGCCAGCAGAGTCACGTGCCTCAGATGTAGAATTCTCTCCTTGCGTCCCATTGTCCACAGTGATAATACATTTTTGTCAGGAGTAGACTTCATAAATAACTTTTTATACGATGGTTCACATTTTTCTGTTCCCCCATTTGAAGTTAGGTGGGGTCCCGTCGCCTTTTTGAAGTGTTGTGACCTAATTGTCTTTATGAACTGACTGGAACTGCAAGGTTAGACAAGAGTTTTTATAATTATGAGATAAAACATTTAATTCATTGTATTATTTTAAGAGGATTGTGTTTAGATTTTTTCTGGGTCACATCACATAGCGGAATTTATTGGAATGAAATATGTGATACCTTTGCCAAAGAGGGAGCTAAGAATAAGCCTAGTGCAATAGTTGTTCATAATTTGAGTTCAAATTCAAGTAAGACTGCTGCGCTCCATTGTCATCTACATCTTCCTGTATGCTTGCGAAGCATGGACCCTCACAGCAGATCTTCCACGAAGAATACAAAGCATGGAGATGAGGTGCTAAAGAAGACTTCTGGGCATTTCCTATACCCAACACATAACAAACGACGAAGTCCGACAGACCATCACACAAGCCATTGGACAACACGATGACCTGCTCACAGTGGTGAAGAAACGAAACTCCGATGGTATGGCCACGTCACCAGATCATCAGGCCTTGCAAAGACCATTCTGCAAGGCACAGTGCAAGGAGGTAGAAGAAGAGGGAGACCGAAAAAGAGGTGGGAGGACAACATTCAAGAATGGACTTGTTTGACACTGAGCGAAGCTATCAGGGCTGCTGAGGACAGAGAAAGATGGAGTATGCTGGTTAAACGATTATCTGTGGTGCCCCTAGGACCTCCGGGTTACGAGACAGGATAGGATAGGATAAGATAGGAATTTAAGTTTGTCATAAAATGAAATGATTTATAAAATTGAGAGGTTAATGAATAATACATACAACCTTTAAAAAAAACGTATCAAAAATAGTAATTAAGTTAAGAATAAATCCTTGGTGTACAAAATATTCTTCGGACGTTAGTTGTTCGCGTTCAGGAAAAAATTTTGTACAACATATTTTTTGTGAATTCTTAATTATTATGATGTCAAAATTAGAAGAACAGGTATTAACACCAATAGAAAACATTTTATATCATACAGACATTGATAATGCTGTTCATGTTATTTTACAGTCAACAGTTGGTAGATTGGTTGGTTTTTTTTTGTATGTTCTTTCATTTCATTATAGTTTTTTTAAATTCTCTAATATGACCTAGAGTGAACAGACGTAAAATTTAAATTCTGACTGACCTAATTTTTTAAAAGCCGGTTCTTTTTGTTGTTGTTGTCGTTGTTTATGTTTTCATCTGAGAGATTTCGTGTCAATGATGTAGATTATCAAACCCGTCTATGATCATACTATATATGAGACTGTATATATATATATATATATATATATATATATATATATATATATATATATATATATATATATATATATATATATATATATATATATATATATATATATATATATATATATATATATATATATATATATATATATATATATATATATATATATATATATATATATATTTATATATATAGTTTTAATAATTTGGATTGTTAAACTAAAGATATATATATACTAGACTAAATGTGGGGGAAAAAAAAGACGCAAGACTCACTTTAAACTGTCAAGATATCAATGATTTTGTTTTGGCGCTGTCGTGCGAATGAGATTATTTGGGAAATTGCATTGGCGTCATAGTACACCAGATCTAGTGGGAACGCGTAACTAAAATCGACCCTTTAACATAAACAAAACCAATGCATTGATACAAATATCAAAACTGTACTTTTGAAAACGTTTCTTTACTGACTTCATCTCACTATTTTTTTCTGGTGGAGTCAACACTCACTGTGAATTTGAAAAGAATTTGTGAGGCTGGGATAGGTGATCTTGGGGCCCTTTAAACGAAAGAATTTTAGAATGTGGTGAGTGTAAGCCAATCATAACTTATCAGGTTACGCAGTGTTTAGGGCTGTCAGAACCTTTGTTTTCGTATTTTGGTTTGTGCAATGCACAGGGGATCTGGCTGACCAGCTCCTAATAATAATAATAATACCGGATGCTAATACGCGCTTTACTTCGAATGATTTCAAACTCAAAGCGCGGCGACCTATGCCAACATACACGCTCACGTGCAACAAATATATTACAGACCCAACCCAAGATCCTAACCCAAATCTTACTTCACATTTTGCAACTCTGTTCAGCAGTAATAATACATTTAGAAGCACTGAAAAGTTTAAGTTTGAATTGTGTTGAAATAGAAATATATTATAAGTACCTGTATTCCCCATCATTATGAGACTCAACTAATCCTATCCTATCCTATCCTATCCCGCGTAACTCGAAAGTCGTTGGGGCACCACAGATGATCGTTAAACCAGCGTACATCTTAAACTGTCGTGGGAAGCCCTCATGGCTTCACTCATTGTCAAGCCAGTCCATTCTCGAATGTTGTGCTCCCACCTCTTTTTATGTCTCCCTTTTCCTCTGTCACCTTGCACCGTGCCTTGCAGGATGGTCTTTGCAAGACCTGATGCTCTGGTGACGTGGCCATACCATCGGAGTTTCCGTTTCTTCACCACTGTGACCATGTCATCGTGTTGTCTAAAGGCTTGTTTGATGGTCTGTGGGACTTCGATGATGTGCTGGGTATAGGAAATACCCAGAAGTCTTTAGTAACACCTCGTCTCCGTGCGTTTGTATCCTTCGTTGTAGGCCTGCAGTGAGGGTCCATGATTCGCAAGAGCATAGGAAGAGAAGACTCAACAAAAATTGAAAAGGAAGGTATTTGGCAGACAATAGAGTGGTAACTGCACACTTACACTCAGGGAGCACAAAGCCCTTGCTTCCACCATCCATCATGTTGCTCAATTGTAGGGTCGTCACACGATGCGCTTGAAGGCAGCAAATGGGCTCCATGAGAGATTTGAGTTATATCCTGTATCAGCCAACGCCTTGAGGAACTCTCGAGCTGAACCCCCCCTCCCTACCCCCCACCCCCCCCCCCCGCTATAATTATAAAATCGATAATATAAATAAACAAACAGACAACAGTGCTCTCAGACCAGGATAGAGAAGTCGAGCAAAACATGTAGGTTGATAATTGAACGCGTGAAAAAGCGGCTGTCGTAGCTTACCTACCATACTTTGACAGAGGGAGGCGGGTTGTGTGGTCCGTCTGCCGTATCGCAAAATGGTGGGTGTAGACGTTAAACTTTAAAGTAAATTCTGGATATGTAGGTCACTGAGACGGGAAAAAACAAGTGTCTCAACTGCGATTTTCTTTTTTCAGTCTTTTTGCGCTGCAGTTCTGTCGGTGCTGGACAAAATATAGCCTAACTTCTTAAAGCGTGTGAGATAAAAATGTATGAGTAACCCTGCGGCTGCGTAAAAAAAAAAAATAACAGACTACAAAAACGATTTGAAATATATAACTGATATTTACGACCATCTGGAAGTTCAAATAGAATAACGGTAGGAAAATAGAGAGAAAGATTGCTTTCACTAACACCACCGGCACCCCTTTCTCTTTCTCTTCACACTCACAATATCGAAAGCTTGGAAACGTTTAAAATTGAGCGCTCTCCAAATCGTCCATATTTAGGTGTAGGCTTATAATACTATGTCTACATTGATGCCTATTATGATATGACTCATCACCCTTACAAAGAAGATGGCGGATGAGTTTGAGAGCGGGAAAAAAAACCAACACCGAAACAGCAACAACCCACATCAACAAAATCCGGGTTTATTTATTTATTTATTTATTTATTTATTTAACGGCTCTTAAATAGCGCTTTTTCCAGCTTAGCGGCCGCCTAAGGCGCTGCCGATACAGATCGACTCGAGCCGCCCGAGGAGCCCGTTTGCTGCATCCTCTAATGCCTCAGACCACGGAGCACAATCCTGAGCGACAAGGGATGGGTTGAGAAAGAGACCTCAGCGCTTGCTGGCCGTATTCGTGCGACTGTCACTCACCCTTCCAGGACATGAGCGTCAGGATCTTTCAAAGTTGGTGCGATGGAAAAAGAGGTTTGGGCGTCGGGTTGTGAGCATGCAGACACTATCCAGGCTATTGCAGAGCAGTGGTCAACACGAAAGGAGAGATGACTGCAGGGAGAGAGGAACGGGTATGAAAAAGGTGTACAACTGGGATTGGCGTTTGGTAGGGTGGGCGGGTAGAAGGGGGTAAGAAGGGGGTGGAAAAGATGGGGCGAAGGATGGAGACGGAGAGAATAGAAAGTTCTTTTTAAGAAGGGCCTGGTCAGGGATAAGGAAGATGGTGGGGAGAGATAGAAAGAGACAGAGAGAGAGAGAGAGAGACAAAGACAGAGAGAGACAAAGACAGAGAGAAACAGAGCGACAGAGAGAGGACAGAGACAGACAGAGAGAGACAGAGCGACAGAGAGAGAGGCAGAGAGAGGACAGAGACACAGAGACAGACAGAGAGACAGGGGATTGTGTTGCCAATACAAGCCTAGGGAAGAGAATTAATAGAGGTGTCGGACGAGACGAGTGACGGATGTTGTTGGAGGAGGGGTGGGGGGGGGGGAACGGAGGTGGTACGTGAGAGAGGATGGAGACAGAACGGGTCAAAAATCAGAATGGAAGCGGGCATCAGAGGGCAGACGTGTTGTGCCTTAATGAAAAAGCCCCGCAGTCATTAGTTAGTGGTAGTGGTGGTTAAGGAGTTGGGAAGGGGGTCCTAGTATGTTTCGTTTTTGTCGAGGTAGAGCGGAAACCGAAGAGTGTGGGTTCCATCCCTGCCCTAGATACGACTATTTAACTTTGGCGTGTGAGACTTATCACTCGTCACGGAGTTTCCTTAGGAGTTCACAGAGGGAGGGATGGTCAGGGAACTCCACATACAATGCAATACAATACAATACAATACAATACAATACAATACAATACAATACAATACAATACAATAGATATAGTACAACTTTATTTTCCCCGTAAAACAACAGCCAAAAAAAAAACATTAAAAAACAACAAGAAAAAGACATTTACCTTTGACATAATTGTTGAAGGGGTTGTGAAGTTCTGGCTGTGTGTGTCACATTCGGGGTCAGCTATGGATGGGTGGGTGTGTGTGGGGTGTGGGGTGTGTGTGTGTGTGTGTGTAGGTGTGTGTGTGTGTGTGTGTGTGTGTGTGTGTGTGTGGTGAGGAGTAGAGGAACATCGTGAGGAGAAGGGTCAAGAACTTTTGAAAGGACCAAGCGTCCCGATCGGGAAGTTTACATGTAGACAGTGGCTTAAAAGCTTCTTCTACCGCGTACAATACTGCCATTACAGTCAGTCAGCAACCCACTGTCACCCATGTGATCCCCTTGCGTGTGTAACGCCACAGTTTAGTATAACAACAATGCCATTTCCTAAGTCAACTCATCATTCACTCACACACACACGCACACGCACACACACACGCACCCCCCCCCCACACACACACGTCGATAACTTTATTACAACCCAAATCGTAACTTTAACAGCGTATAAGTAATACACTCAGCACAGTTCGTTAATTACGCCACCCCCACCCTGAATCATCTCATGACTTGACTTTTACTTTCTTCCGAAGGAGTACTCATTCCTAGAGCTATTTTAAAACCCGGCATAAACCGAGGTCCAGTGTGCACGCACGTATTCCATCGTACGGACATTCAAGATCCTATCCTATCCTATCCCGTAAATCGGAGGTCGTAGGGGCACCACAGATTATCGTTTAACCAGCGTACTCCATCTTTCCCTGTCCTCAGCAACCCTGATTGTTTCGCTCAGTGTCAAACCAGTCCATTCTCGAATGTTGTCCTCCCACCTCTTTTTTGGTCTCCCTCTTCTTTTACATCCTTGCACTGTGCCTTGCAGGATGGTCTTTGCAAGACCTGATGATCTGGTGACGTGGCCATACCATCGGAGTTTCCGTTTTTTAACCACTGTGAGTAGGTCATCGTGTTGTCCAATGGCTTGTGTGATGGTCTGTCGGACTTCGTCGTTGGTGATGTGCTGGGTATAGGAAATGCCCAGATGTTTTCTGTAGCTCATCATCTCCATGTTTTGCATTCTTCGTTGGAGATCTGCTGTGAGGGTCCATGCTTCGCAAGCGTATAGGAAGATGGAGATGACAAGAGAGCGCATCAGTCTTACCTTGGAATGTAGACTGATGGTCCTGTCTTTCCAAATTGGCTTCAACCTCGCCAGGGCAGCAGTTGTTTGTGCGATCCTGGAGATGACTTCCTGTCGGGACCCATTGTCTGATACAACGGCTCCTAAATATTTGAAGCTATGCACTGTGTTGAGGGATTGGCCTTGGACTTTGATGTCCGTGTTGATGCCATTGGTGTTGCTGGTCATCATTTTGGTCTTCTCTGCACTTATTTCCATTCCATAGGCCCTGGAGGTGGTGTCAAGCCTCTGTACCAGCTGTTCAAGTTCTTGTTCCTCTCCAGCCAATCCATTAATGTCATCCGCAAAATGAAGGTTGGAGATTGCTCTTCAAGATCCTGACGCTCTTTTTCCTTGACGGGTGTGTGCCAACTAGACAAACGTACGTTCACACGGCCAGCAAGCGCTAACATCCCATTTCTTCTTATCCTCAGTCGCCCATCATTGCGCTTAGTTGTCTGGTGCGTCCAACGAAGCGCCTATGGCATCAAGTGGGTTCCTCGGGTGGCTCCAGTTAGATCCTGAATTGGCCAGCGCCTTGAGCAGCAGCTCTTGAGCTATAAAAACGCCATGTAAGAACGAATAAAACATTTTAAAAAAAAAGGTAAGTACACAGACTACAGCATGACGTCGATGAAGATTGAGAAAAGATAATTATATACCAAGCCCAAATCCCTGAAGCCTCACTACAGTCCCAATGTCAGGGCGGAGTGGGCGAGTTTGTAAATTAATTTACTAATGTAAACAGCCCAGACCTACGTGGGATGGTTGTAGCGATCTTGATGGGCTTACAGTCGTTGCTGTTGCCGGCTGCGGTGTAGGGGATGGGCCTAGGCGTCTTTGGGTCTTTAGCCTTAGACGTGACTAGTGTGAGAGTTTCTTCTTCTTCTTCTTCTTCTTCTTCTTCTTCTTCTTCTTCTTCTTCTTCTTCTTCTTCTTCTTCTTCTTCTTCTTCTCTTGTTGTTGTTGTTGTTGTTGTTGTTGTTGTTGTTGTTGTTGTTGTTGTTGTTGTTGTTGTTCTTCTTCTTCTTCTTCTTCTTCTTCTTCTTCTTCTTCTTCTTCTTCTTCTTCTTCTTCTTCTTCTTCTTCTTCTTTTCTTGTTGTTGTTGTTATTGTTGTTGTTGTTGTTGTTGTTAATGTTCTTCTTCTTCTTCTCCTTCTTCTTCTTCAGTACAACTTATAAATTTGAAAAATTATACAGCAAATTTCAGTCTTCATTATCTTCTTCTTCTTCTTCTTCTTCTTCTTCTTCTTCTTCTTCTTCTTCTTCTTCTTCTTCTTCTTCTTCTTCTTCTTCTTCTTCTTCTTCTTCTTCTTCTTCTTCTTCTTCTTTTTCGTCATCATCTTGTTCTCGTTCTTCTTGTTCTTCTTGTTCTTCTTGTTCTTCTTCTTCTTCTTCTTCTTCTTCTTCTTCTTCTTCTTCTTCTGTTTTTGTTATGTTTCTTTATTTGCCGTTCTTTTCTTTTATTCTTCTGCGTGTTCTCTTTCTTGTATCATGTAGGGGAAAAATGCACACCTCGTAAATTATTCCTTGTTTATCCGTTTCTGAAATATTGCTTTCAATCAAAGCGACGACTGGTAACAACGATAATGAAAAACGATATTGATAATGATAATAATACCCTGGGATTTATGCACCTCTAATAAACACACTACTGTTGCATACTCCGTGAATGTTTTTATTATTTTTTATTATTATTATGTAATCTGGTTGCAATGATGGCCGATAACCTATACTTTTTGATGATGAAAGATCGGCTTGTCTGTTCCTTTTCTTCGGTACAACGCAGACGATAATGAACCAAAATGTGGAGTTTCCGGGATTGGGCGAATTAGCTAGGTGATGTTCATAAACAACAAACCTGCCTGCTAAATCTCTTTGAAGCGGACTGTTGATGATCACGGCTACACTTTCACCTCGTTGCACGGAAACTGCCTATGTGTAGGCACTGATCACAGGGGCCCGTATCTGGATGTAAGAGAATCTCTCTCTCTCTCTCTCTCTCTCTCTCTCTCTCTCTCTCTCTCTCTCTCTCTCTCTCTCTCTCTCTCTCTCCCCCCCTCTTTCTGTCTCTCTGTTTGTCTGTCTGTCTCTCTCTCTTTCTCTCTCTACTATTAATATAATCGTATTTTAGTATATGTAAAGAGCGACACTATTTAGGCTTCGGCATCTCTCACATTCAGATAATACTATAAAATATGTTAATAGAAAATATGTATTATTTTTATTTTTAATTGTGTGTGTGTGTGTGTGTGTGTGTGGGCATGTAGAAATGACGTTACAGTGACACACTCATGGAACTCCACATGGTTTCTTTTGACTTTTTTGGAAGGGCGCCCTATTTTGACGTCAAAATAGTTCCCTGCTGAGTTAGAGCTGTTTTAGGCCTAGGGTTAGGTTAAGGGTTAGGGTTAGTGTTAGGGTTAGGGTTTGGGTTAGGGGTTAGGGTTAGGGTTAGGGTTAGGGATAGGTTCAAAAATTTGAAAATGTCAAAATAATGTCACGAAAATGAAAAGTGTGTCAAAATAATCCCTGTTTTTTTCACAACAGTCATCAGAATGTCGTTTTTACAAAAATGCGTGTGTGTGTGTGTGTGTGTTCGGTTTTTAATACCCTTCTTCCGGGCATTCAGAGCAAATATCATAATAATAAAACCAACATTTTCAAAACTAACTTAAACACCATGTTATCAATCACTTTGAATCCATAATCAAAAACAGTCACCCCTAATCAACATTAACACTTATATTCGAAAGCCCTGTCTAATAAACCCCACACCTACATTTCCCACTACTCCATAACTACATAACCAACACTTACACACATACACAATAAAATCTATAAAGTGTACACCTCATCCAAACTACTACCAAAGTTGGCCCCCACCCAAAAAAAAAATTCCCAAACCAACAAACTCCCCCCCTCCAAACCCCTCCCTCCTGCCCCCTCCCCCACACAAGACATTGCACATTCTAAACACTATCAACCTATCCTACATAAATTATACTAAACTTAAGGATCTACATACATTTCATTATAAATACGAAACATGTTGAATGCTGCTGGTTAAAGGACCATCTGTGGTGCCCCTACGACCTCCGAGTTACGGTACAGGATAGGATATGATAGGATGGGATAGGTTGAATGCTATCAGCATTTCAATAACGCACACAATTATTATATTGAAAAACTCCAACTTTGTTAAACAAAGCGAACAGTTTGCCTTCTGTTTCTTCCACTCCTGCGCAATGAAATAGGATATGGGACTGGACTCAACGCGCTTGAAGGCGGAGCAGGAGGTAAGAACCCATGTGCAGGTTGTGCTGCATGTTCTTCTTCTTCGGGGATGTAGACGTCATCATGAGTCTGGATCTTGTAAGAGCGCCGCCCACTGTTGTCTGCTGGCCCAACAATCTCGCCACTGCGGCTCCATTTGTTCTTGTTGTCCTGAATGAAGACTCCAGTACCTGGTTGTAGCATAAACATTGGTCGTGCACCATGGCGTCGATCAAAGTTGGCTTTGCTCTTCTTCTCTTCTCTGCTGCATCGTGCTGCCTTTACTGCCCGGTCATCCACGGTGATTGGTTTTAGCTGCCCTGCCATGACTGGAACTTTAGTGCGCGCGGAGTTGTCTCCCCATCCGTGCGACGGACGGACTGGTTCCAGTTGCGGAGTGCGGTGTCGTCCTGTAGTTCAGAATGGCGATATCGAAATCCTTCTGCCTCATCATCTTCTTCACTGTCTGCACAGCTCGCTCCGCCTCTCCGTTTGCTTGCGGAAAGGATGGGCTGCTGGTGTGATGCTGAACCATAGTCTCTAGCAAAGTTGGCGAAGACACGTGCTGTGAACTGCGGACCGTTATCCGTAACAAGCCCATGAGGAATACCGTGCTGTGAACCTGCGGACCGTTATCTGTTACAAGCACATGAGCAATACAGTGCTGTGAAAACACTTGTTGGAAGCACACAATGGCGGTTTCACTGCTTGTCGATCTCAACTGCTTCACTTCGATCCATCTGGAATAGTAATCTATCATGAGCAGATACTCTTTGCCCTTGAACATGAAGATGTCAGCTGCAACCTTCTCCCATGGTCGTGAGGGAAGTTCAGTTGGTTTCAATGGCTCATGGCGCTCCAGCTCCGCTCCTCTGGATTTGGCAACCTCACATGCGGTCGCTTCACGCTTTGGATAAGCTTCTTGAATTTGAACTTTTTCACAAGCTGATCGAACTTTTCAAACTGATTCCCCCTTTTCCTCATCAAACTTAAGAGTAGTGAAGATTTTGTCCAGCTACCCTAGAACCCATGGAATACAATAGCGAATCTCTCTGGATCTCTCCGTCTTCTCTGTGCAGCTTTGTGGCCCCACGAAACCGTTGGAAATCTTCCAACCATTCGGCCCACTCACTCGGCTTGAACGATACTTTCTCAGGTGAATCGAACTTTGCCATCGCAAATTCTGCTCTGTTTATTTAATCCTACTTCTGGCACCAAATCAGATTAGGCGGAGGCGTTTGAACTGTTGTAATAATTGACATTTATTAGACTCAAAGACAGGCATGTCTGTCACAACCGACGTTACATAAGAGTACACCAAATCAAGGGACGCTACTCTCGTTATTGTTGACAATCTCCATGGTATCGATTAATGGAGCATAGTAGTCCCTTGACAATGAGAACGAGTATTTAAATGTCAGATCTCAACCTGTATTAAGGTTCTGGGTAGAGCAACTAGCAGACCTGTGCACATCTACGGATTTTCCGTATTTTCTGCGATTTTCATGAGCAGAATACGGAGCTACGGATTACTTATTAAAATTCCGAAATTCCGAATTTTTCACTTAAAAATTTTTTTACAACTTTTTTTCTGTTTTAAGATGTTTTTGACTAGTTGTGCTTAAAAGACGTTTTTCGAACCGGAAGCGCGCGTTTGTTTCTAGTTCGTTCAGCATTTGTGTGATTGCAACTTCATACTTGTGATTAAAAAAAATTATGGAGCCAGTTTTGAAAGATAAAAAAAAGAGTGAGAAGAGATAGTGAAGAGGATTCATCTGACCCAGCTCTGTCACCAAAACAGAAGAGAACGGCACAACAGTGCTGGAAATCAAGTTATTCAAAAGACAACCCGGAAATAAAAAAGTATGTAACCAAGTTAAAATCATTATTAATCTGTCCAGCCATACATTTTGTTAAATAAAATATTGTCCTAATTTGTATATTTTGATACTCTGCTAATAAAGGTTTTGTTAAACCAAAAAAAAAGTAACAGTGTTGATGTTTTAGCTTGGCTTGAATAGATTGTAATTCCCATTCTACTGCCTCGTAGTGTTTCAGTTTGTGTGCTTTGTGAGCAAAATTATGTCTTGAACTGTCGTTACAGCTTGCTACTGAAAATTTTTAACAACTACTGAAATTTGGTTTGTTTGCTACTGATGAGCATTTTGAGTGTGCACAGGTCTGAACTAGGATCGATTAAATAAACCTAACAAAATTAAAAGGAATAACGATGTTCATTCAGCGATGGCTCTTCTGCTGTTAAAAGAAATAATAAAGAGCCGCACAGTCGTCGAGCGGCGAGTTTTAATAAGAGAGCGTCAATTTGGCGAAACACAACTTGCACATTTTTTACTTTTTATATTTTTAAAAATATTTTTTACACACACTGGGTCATCCCGTATATAGAAGAATTGAACTGCCGAGCAAACGTTTGATGGAAAAACAAATCAATAGGCCGATCAATACGATCAATTTCTAGCTTGGGAAGGCACCAGGCCCTGCAATTATTTTCAATTCCCTTTTGACAATGGCAGTTGTCTGTGCCAAGGAAATTGAAACGGTGGTCTTTACTTAAAACTAATTGCTCTTCTCGCTTGCACATTCAAGCCTAAAATACAAGAGCTGAAAAGAGCTGAAGTGAGCAGTCCACTAAAGCAAACAATTTAAATTGAAAACACAAACAAAAACAAAAATAGCCCATGGAATGACATGCACGCTTGCTTGTGTATAAAGGGTTATGTTATGTTGTCATAACACTAGGTCATCAAGAGAGAGAGAGAGGTAGATAGATAGACAGGCAGACAGACAAACAGGCAGGGAGAAACAGAAAGAGAGTGAGAGAGACAGACAGACAGAGAAATAGAGACAGAGTGTGAGAGAGAGACAGAGAAATTGAGAAAGAGTGTGAGAGAGAGACAGAGAAATAGAGAAAGAGAGAGTGAGAAGGAAATAGAGAAAGAGAGTGAGAGAGATAGACAGACACGCTTACCGAGAAATAGAGACAGAGAATGAGAGAGAGGCAGAGAAATAGAGAAAGAGAGTGAGAGAGATAGACAGACATGCTTACCGAGAAATAGAGACAGAGAATGAGAGAGAGGCAGAGAAATAGAGAAAGAGAGTGAGAGAGATAGACAGACAGACAAATAGAGACAGAGAGTGAGAGAGAGGCAGAGAAATAGAGAAAGAGAGTGAGAGAGATAGACAGACAGACAAATAGAGACAGAGTGAGAGAGACAGAGAAATAGAGAAATAGAGTGAGAGAGACAGAGAAATAGAGAAAGAGAATGAGAGAGACAGAGAAATAGAGAAAGAGAGTGAGAGAGACAGAGAAATAGAGAAAGAGAATGAGAGAGACAAAGAAATAGAGAAAGAGAATGAGAGAGACAGAGAAATAGAGAAAGAGAGTGAGAGAGATAGACAGGGAGACAGACATAGAAATAGAGACTGAGAGTGAGAGAACAGAGAAATAGAGAAAGAGAGTGAGAGAGACAGAGAAATAGAGAAAGAGAGTGAGAGAGACAGAAAAATAGAGAAAGAGAGTGAGAGAGACAGAAAAATAGAGAAAGAGAGTGAGAGAGACAGAGAAATAGAGACAGAGAGTGAGAGAGACAGAGAAATAGAGAAAGAGAGTGTAAGAGACAGAAAAATAGAGAAAGAGAGTGAGAGAGACAGAGAAATAGAGACAGAGAGTGAGAGAGACAGAAAATAGAGACAGAGAGTGAGAGAGACAGAGAAAGAGAGAAAGAGAGTGAGAGAGATAGACAGGCAGACAGAGAGTGAGAGCACACCAGCTCAATGCCTATGTGAGCAGCACTCTTAGGTTCCCCCACATTTTGCTGGCTGCAGGCTATTTATAGCTTGCCTACACCCTCCCTTTTCAGTGAAAGGATAGGAAAGAAAAGCACCGGCGAAGCTATTTATAGCTAGCCTGGCTGAACTAGCTTCAAAACCTAAAAGCTTTGGTTGAGTCGGTGTGAGAGAGACAGACAGAGAAATAGAGAGAAACAGAGAGAGAGACAGAGGCAGAGACAGATAAACGTACTCGTACACACATAGCCTACACAAAAACATGAAAGAAGCACGAAAAAAAAAGAAAGAAAGGACAGAAAGAAAAGGTGGAAACAGAAATAATAAAATTGCTTTAAAAAAAAAAAGATATCGAGCTAAACGTTCTAAGCAGCGAATGACTCCAGTGACCTCGACCTTCGTGATAGGGCAAATATGATGGCATGATAGGCAAGCCTGATAGGCAAGCTGCTTGATACCACCTCCAGAGCCTATGGAATGGAAATAAGTGCAGAGAAGACCAAAATGATGACCAACAACACTAATGGCATCAACATGGACATCAAAGTCCAAGGCCAATCCCTCAACACTGTGCATAGCTTCAAATATTTAGACAGTGGGTCCCGACAGGAAGTCCTCTCCAGGATCGCATAAACAACTGCTGCCCTGGCGAGGTTGAAGCCCATTTGGAAAGACAGGACCATCAGTCTACATTCCAAGGTAAGGCTGCTGCGTTCCATTGTCATCTCCATCTTCCTATATGCTTGCGAAACACGGACCCTCACAACGAAGAATACAAAGCATGGAGATGAGGTGCTACAGAAAACTTCTGGGCATTTCCTATACCCAGCACATCACCAACGACGAAGTCCGACAGACCATCACACAAGCCATTGGACAACACGATGACCTGCTCACAGTGGTGAAAAAACGGAAACTCCGATGGTATGGCCACGTCACCAGATCATCAGGTCTTGCAAAGACGATCCTGCAAGGCACATTGAAAAGAGGTAGAAGAAGAGGGAGACCGAAAAAGAGGTGGGAGGACAACATTCGAGAATAGACTGGTTTGACACTGAGCGAAACCATCAGGGTTGCTGAGTACAGAGAAAGATGGAGTACGCTGGTTAAACGATCATCAATGGTGCCCCTACGACCTCCGAGTTACGTGACAGGATAGGATAGGACAGGATAGGATAGGAAAGGGAGGGGCAAGCCACTAACCTAGGTAATGTTCATGTAAAGTTTGATTAAAATCCGTTCAGTCGTTCTTGAGCCATGGCTTCCAAGGGACCGACAAACTGAGATTTTGGCTTGTTCTGTTTCCCAGCTATTTGAGAATATTTCCAAACTGGAAATATAAAACGAAAGGAGTGAAACAAATAAAGTGTAGAAATGGAAATAAAGTTAGACAGAGTAGAAAGCGCGAAAGAAAGAACGATTCACTATTTTATATGTAGCCGGGCGGGCTACAAAGAATTTCTGACCATTACGATACTTAGGGCCTCACTCTGTTCTCTGTTATGTTTAAACTAGCTGTATGCAATAATTTGATAGATACTTTTCAGATCCCTTAAAGCATATAACCGTTAGACGCAGCATTAAATTCTCTATTAGAATATATAAACTTTATTTGTGATTTATGTAGCAGTTTTAAAGGAGAGCGTGATGTTTAGAATAGCGCGATGCCTCTCACATTGATAAAAACACCGCGTTGTTGGGTGCGATGCCACCGCTGATACGAGCTTGACCGGTCGCCTCAGCTTTCCCGCCTTGTGTAATCGTAGATTAACACATGATACGAACATAATTGTCGATGATGGCGATAGCAAAGATTTTCCACTGTAACACCTTAAGTGTGATATTTTCCGATGCCTTAGTTCATTCTCTAACAGTATATACTTAAATTAAATATTAGTTTTATAGGGACATACATCGGAAGAGAAACAGAGGAAAAGTTGTAAGAAGAGGCTAGATGTAAATATTGTTGTTGTGTTAGGTGTTTGCTAATTTAGTCCGTCATAGTCGGAATCCATAATAATAACCATGTCATATTATATATCGTTGGAAAGGGGAGACGTTGTTCTTTCTTTGTCATTATTATTACAGTATTATTTATAATTGTATTAAATTAAAGAATTAGTACGAGTTTAGAGTCGTGACATTCTTAAGATCAGCAGCCAACTCCCTCTTAATTTGCGTATTATTTTTATTTCGTAGCAGATAGGTCCGATATTATTATATCAGTAGAAAGGTCGTATTTCCGCGGTTCCGCCCATATATATTTTGTATAGTATTCGTTAGCGTTTCAAGCATTCTACGTAAAATAAAGATTAACAACTAAAACAAATTACCGAGAGAGGCTAACATTATGTGGCGCGCATCACGCGTTAAACATCGGGTCCAGTACGGTCTCCGCTCGCACATAAAAGTACGGACGTGCAAATATTTCGATACACTCGGGGGAGAACGACACACACGGCAGACACGGGAAGAACGAGTCAGACACACAGAGAGGGCAGAATGTAACTGTTATCTCCACGAGCATTGTCTTTTGTACGATGCACTTCGAGAATAAAACTTTCAACGGTCACGAACTGGCGTTGGGGAGAGAGACAGAGAGAGAGAGAGAGAGAGAGAGAGAGAGAGAGAGAGAGAGAGAGAGAGAGAGAGAGAGAGAGAGAGAGAGAATGTGTGAGAATTCTTCATCACCCTGACCTCCATCACTTTATCTTCTCTCCAAAAACACCAACACCACTACATCTAAATACCAAGTTTCAAAGTAATCCATCCGCTAGTTTTAGAGAAAAGTACGCTAATGTCAGCTCCTGACGGACGGACGGACGAAAGCCAAAAACAGTGGAACTAAAACTATTTTAAAAAAAGAAAGAAAGAAAGAAAGAAAGCAGGAAAGAGAGAAGTGGTGACATCAGAAAGAACGAATATGGAAAGAGAGATTGAAAGGAACGAAGATCGAAGCTTTACGTCCTGTTTATAAAAGTTAAGAACAATAATATTGATTGTCCACATTTTAATTTTGGGGGGTATAATTCCAGAGCAGGTCTGGTAGCTAATCATCAGCATGCCTATGAATGATAGAAAGATCAGTGTAAGGGTTTATATATTGACAGGATCTGTGACCAGTGGCCTGAGGGAATGTGGGTAGTTTGCAATGAAGGCGAGGATGGCTGGTCCGAGTGAGTGACCCTTGTCACACGACTTCATCAACATATAACTCAACGCTAATTTTGTCCATAGAAGTTCAGGACTGAAAGTTGGCTGGTAAATAATGAAACACGCGCGCGCGTGTTTGTGTGTGTATGGGTGTGTTTGTGTGTGTGTTTGGGTGTACTTGTTTACACGGTGTTATTTGGACAAACCAGTGAACATCTACATAACTTGTTTTGACGTCAAACCAATGATCCGTTAGGATTAGGGCAGTGTTACGGTAAGGGTTAGGGTAAGGGTTAGGGCTAGGGTTAGGGTTAGAGTTGGTGTTAGAACACTTAAAAGTACTTAAAAAGGGAGACGTAATATGACCCATTGTCAGCACAATGTATGTGGCGTTTTAGGAAAGTCATAGTACTCTAACACTGTGAAAACAAGTATACGTGTTCACACAGTGTTATCTGGACAAATCAGTAAACATCTACATAACTTGTATTGACATGCCTACTTGTTTTGACGTCAGAACAATGATCCGTTAGGGTTAGGGCTGGGTTAGGGTTAGGGTTTGGATTAGGGTTAGGATTCGAACACGGCAAAATACTTAAAAATGAGGACGAAATATGACCCATTGTCAGCACAACGTATGTGGCGTTTCGAGAAAGTCATGATAATACTGTGTAACCTCGGCTGTGTGTGTGTGTGTGTGTGTGTGGGTGTGTATGTGTGTTTGTGTGTTTGTGTGTATGTGATGAGAGAGTACCTTTGTTGTGCTAAGCTGTTTATAGCAATTTACTAAATGATAAGGTAGTATGCGTATTCTTTTGTTCCCAATAGTTTAATGTCTTCTTAAACGCTGAAGAACCTGAGAGACTGAAAAAGCTGGTTCAGTTTCTGGATATAAAAAAATTCAGGAAAAAGGAAGCTGTGATTTAAATAATAAAGATTTTCTATTATCCAACTGAAAACTTAACCGCAGGCAGAATTTATAAAATCGACAATTACTAGAGCGAGCATATAATTCTTAACACAAACCGCCGTTCTTCGAGGACAATTCTGCAGTGCAAAGTGCGTAGTTTTGTATCGATATCCTTGGTGGTGTGTTTGCTTCTTTCTTCTTTCTTCTTGTCCTTTCTTCTCATTCTCCTTGCTTCTCCTGTTGTTTTTCAAACTGTTAGCGACGCAGAACAATAGCAATTAAGTGCGTTCTTCAAAGAGCAGCTGATCCTAGATGTTTTCACTTAATAATATATTTGAAGAGGAGAAAGGAGTAAAAGCATCAGGGGGTCGAAACAAACGCCGCAGATTGCTTGGTGCGTAAAACAGTGCACAAGGGAAGTAATGATGACGACGGTAAGTTGAAACTTGAAAACAAGGGAGACGACTTGTCATTTGATCTTTCTCTTAATTTTCCCTTCAATCCCCTCAGAATGATGCTGCCTATTGGGACATTGTTCTCATCTGTGCCCGTGTCTGCATCCGTGCTCTCTCAAAGGTTGGCTGTTAGGTCTCTAGGACCATTAGTATCATACAGATCAATCATATAGCCCATAACTTTGGAAGTCCAAGTCCAAGTCCAAGGGATATTGCAATAAAACATTTAAAAAACCCAATTCGAAGGCTTCGTTTACTTTTGGCGAAAACGGGTTTCCAGGATCGCACAAACAACTGCTGCCCTGGCAAGGTTGAAGCCCATTTGGAAAGACGAGACCATCAGTCTACATTCCAAGGTAAGACTGCTGCGCTCCCTTGTCATCTCCATCTTCCTATATGCTTGCGAAACATGGACCCTCACAGCAGATCTACAACGAAGAATACAAAGCATGGAGACGAGGTGCTACATTAGACTTCTATACATTTCCTATACTCAGCACATCACCAATGACGAATCCGACAGACCATCACACAAGCCATTGGGCAACACAATGACCTGCTCACAATGGTGAAGAAACGGAAACTCCGATGGTATGGCCACGTCACCAGATCCTCAGGCCATGCAAAGGCCATCCTGCAAGGCATAGTGCAAGGAGGTAGAAGAAGAGGGGACCGAAAAAGAGGTGGGAGGACAACATTCGAGAATGGACTGGTTTGAAACTGAGCAAAGCCATTAGGGTTGCTGATGACAGGGAATTATGGAGTATGCTGGTTAAACGATCATCTGTGGTGCCCCTACGACCTCCGAGTTACGGGATAGGATAGGATAGGATAGGATAGGATAGGGAAACGGATTTACCCTAAACTTCGCATTGTATCACATTACGCAATGAGAAAGTGGGTTTTCGTTTGCTCAAATCAACCCTGAAGTTTCAATTTTCAATTTCGCGTTTGACAAGGAGTTATTTTCCCCTTATTTAACGTTACAGCCGTGTGACCCTATCTGTGAGTGGACGATGCCTCTTGACCTGTGCATCTTTAGTGTCTAAGGTGGGTAGAGTCTATTTTATCCACCTACAACGAAAAACCTTACGAGCAATTGTTTTTACGGGTTCTGTCTCTTATCGGGTTGGTAGCTGCTATTTTTAGCCCTTTGTTGTCATAAATTCTGTCTATTGCTGCATCTAGCCCGTATTAGGCCTTGGCCTATTGTAATTGGGTAAGGCGCACCCTCAATAAAGGCAGCATAGAATACACAAACACACACACATACACACTGACTGCATAAGCTTCAAGGCATTGTGCTGCGGATAAAGAGGGCTGACAACGCTGTGTCTGTAGTCTCGAATGACGCCTTGGGACGGTGTCTGGGTTCCCGTTACCTGTTGAAGTCGTTTGACGTGACCAAATGGTGGCGAGCTGCATCTTGTCTTGTTGTTTATATGCTTACTCGCTTATCGGAGAGAATTTCCCTCAATAATGTTGGTTGATAAACTCTTCTATGATGAAGCTATTTGGTGTGTATGTTTGACAAAATGGCCGTAGGTTCATTTTAATTTTATCAGTACAACTTATGTTAATCTGATGAATCAAATTTGATACAACAACAACATCATTTTAATATGGCTTCCTTCCGTGTTTTTTTTTTCATTTTTAAAATGTCTTCTTTCTGTCTTTCCTTCCTTCCTGCCTCCTTTCCTTAGGTATCTTGATCTGTTTGTCCTGTTGTCCTGTAGGTTTGTTCTGTTTATCTGTGTGTATGTATGTATGTCATTTGTTGGTTCAATCGTTCTTTCTTTATTTCTTTCTTTCCTTTTGTTCTTGTTCTTCTTGTTCTTGTTCTTCTTGTTCTTGTTCTTGTTCTTGTTCTTGTTTTTGTTCTTGTTCTTCTTGTTCTTCTTGTTCTTCTTCTTCTTCTTGTTCTTCTTCTTCTTCTTCTTCTTCTTCTTCTTCTTCTTCTTCTTCTTCTTCTTCTTCTTCTTCTTCTTCTTCCATTCGCTGTTTTTTGCTTGATGACTTCTGTTAGACTTTCGAGAGTCGTACTTGACTAAAAGTTTCTTCCTTGCTTCTTTCCATCTTTTCCTTTTCTTTCTCTCTGTTATTTACTTTTCCTTTTTTTCCTTAATATTTGTTGTGTGTGGCTTACTTTGTTCATTCTCTTTGTTCTATTTTCTTTTCATCTGACGACTTTAATGCCAGCGCGAGGTGAACGAAAAGTTCTCCTGGAGTGCGGTACTTGGCTGTGGTCTTCGTGGGTCGTCATGAAAGTTTGATAAGGTCTTTACACCGCCACCCCAATCGCTTGTTCCTCCTTCTCACCTTCCACCCGACTCCGCTCCCAACCCCACCCACCCCTCACACACCCTTCCACTGCGTTCCATTTGATTGCAAAACCTTAACTCGTCACCCTAACATCAGCCTCCGCCTCCCATCAGACCCCCTGCCCTTAGCTTCTCCACTAGCCCCCTCTGCTGCCTTCACATCCTCTCAACGTGTAACCTTCCCCCGGCCGACCATGCAATATTGGCAGATAAAGAGAGTTTAAACGTGTGCAGCGAGTTGTTGGTGTGGGGCCGGGTAGCTCAGTTGGTAGAGCGGCTTACTAGTAACCGAAAGTACCTGGTTCGAATCCCGGATTGGCCAACGTGTGACCATAGTATTTCCCTTTACCATCAACTGGTTCGCTGGTGTCAGAATAATGTGACCAGGTGTCGTGTGACTATAATCTACAGTTACATTTCCAGAGAGTTGCTTCTAGTTATTATCTAAGATAACTCTCTCTCTCTTTCTCTCAAATTTCGATAACGGATGTCTTAAAAGAAAATAATGCAAGCTAGACAGTTATGTGTTGTGTGTATGAGAATGCTGGTGTCAGAGAAAATGATGCAAGATTTACAGATATAGAATTCGTGTTAAAATGCGGGTGTTCGTTTGCTAAAATGGCTGCAAGATAGCCAGACGTTATGCTAGAATGCAGTTGTCCGAGAGAAAAGTATGCAAGACTGACAGATGTGCGTTAGAATGCAGGTGTTTGTTTGATAAAATGTTTGCAGATGGACAGGGGGATGTCAGAAAGCAGTTGCTTGTGAGAACATGATGCAAGATTGACAGATAGCTGTGGGTAAGGATTCTGATGCTTGTGAGAAAATGATGCAATGAAGATAGTTGCATTTAAGACTAAGGGAGAAAATATATTTGAGAGAAAAATGCTGCTAGACAGCTCGCTAACAGCTAGAATTAAAGTATGCGTTTGGGAGAAAATTATCAATGATAGATGTGGGTAAACTGTCATGAACATTATGTGTTAACTTAATGGCAGAAAGGTGTTTACTGCGCTCCCCCTCTCTCTCTCTCTCTCTCTCTCTCTGTGCCCGCTGCGCTGTCATCTAGGTATGTCGCGTGAGAATAAGGGTATTAGAAAGCATGGTCTGTCAAGTTGCAGCGTTTGCCTCGATTGAGTCGCCTTCTTTCGGGAGAAATCTTCAATAGAGATGATGATGATGATAATGATGATGATGATGATGATGATGATGATGATGATGATGATGATGATGATGATGCCGGGCAGTTTGGTTACAATCACAGCCGTGTGATGGCAAATTACAACCAATCTAGCGACGCACGTTTAATGCAAAAGTCATCATTTTGTGCTTTGATACCCACGCTTTTTACTGTAAAGACGCGTGCACACAAATCAAGGGTGGGCATTGATAGCCTTTGAATGAGCTACACTATGGAGAGGATCAGTGATGAGTGATGAATGAGCGTAAATCAAAGACCATTGAAGTTTAACGTCTACACCACACCATTGAAGTTTAACGTCTACACCACACCATTGAAGTTTAACGTCTACACCACCCCATTGAAGTTTAACATCTACACCACACCACACCATTGAAGTTTAACGTCTACATCACACCATTGAAGTTTAACGTCTACATCACATCCCACCATTGAAGTTTAACATCTCAATCACACCAATTGAAGTTTAACGTCTACACCACACCACACCATTGAAGTTTAACGTCTACACCACACCATTGAAATTTAACGTCTACATCACACCATTGAAGTTTAACATCTACACCACACCATTGAAGTGTGACATCTACATCACACTATTGAAGTTTAACGTCTACACCACACTATTAAAGTTTAACGTATACACCACACCATTGAAGTTTAACGTCTACACCACACCATGGAAGTTTAACGTCTACACCACACCATTGAAGTTTAACGTCTACACCACACCATTGAAGTTTAATGTCTACATCACACCATTGATGTTTAACGTCTACATTACACCATTGAAGTTTAACGTCTACACCACACCATTGAAGTTTAACGTCTACACCACACCATTGAAATTTAACGTCTACACCACACCATTGAAGTTTAACGTCTACACCACACATTGAAGTTTAACGTCTACATCACACCATTGAAGTTTAACGTCTACACCACACCATTGAAGTTTAACGTCTACACCACACCATTGAAGTTTAACGTCTACACCACACCATTGAAGTTTAACGTCTACACCACATTACACCATTGAAGTTTAACGTCTACATCACACCATTGAAGTTTAACGTCTATACCACACCACCCCATTGAAATTTAACGTCTACACCACACCATTGAAGTTTAACGTCTACACCACACCATTGAAGTTTAACGTCTACACCACACCACACCACACCACACCATTGAAGTTTAACGTCTACACCACACCACACCACACCACACCACACCATTGAAGTTTAACGTCTACACCACACCATTGGCAGACAGGGATAACTATCCCATTTAAAACGGGAATATCGTCTGAACCAGCCGTCTTACACTGAACCATCAGAGCAATCACCTTGCTGAGATGGACAGTGAAAAATGGCCACTTTTGTCTTACCCCACTTGAGTTTGGAACCCAGGTCATCGGTGTGCCAGGCGATCTGTTGACCTCCGAGCTACGGCGGTGGGACAAGATAAGCGCCCCACTCCCCACACCACCTTCCCCCCACCTTCCTCCTGCTTCCTTTCCCAGCTGTAAAAGTGTTGAAAGGAACTAGAACGCTCATCTACTTGCGGGCAGCACCTACGTGTCAAGGATGCGTCCGCGGGGATAGTAGCACAACGCTGAAACCAGTATTTCAGTCACAGTCGCTGTAGCTCAGCGGTAGAGCGTTCGCCCGGCACACCGGTAAATCAGGTTCCAATCCTGTGGCGGCAAGATAAACGTGGTCATTTTGTCACTGCTCATCTAAGCATAGGATTGCTCTGGTGGTTCACGGTTGATGTACGTCATTACTCACTTTTTGGGGGGTGAAGGTTATCCCCGTCTGTCGTATGGTCAATGGTCAATGGTGGATGTCGAAGTTACAATTTCAAGTTCGTTCATTCAATGAGGATACTTTTCTTTTCTTTTCTTTTCTGTCTTTTCTTTCTTGTCTTTCTTTCTTTCTTATTTTATTCATTTATTTTGTTTTACATGTGTGGTAGAGCGTTCGCCTGGCACACTGTTGACCCAGGTTCGAATCCCGCGTTAGGGCGAAATAATAACAAGTGGCTATTTTTCACTGTAAATTTTAGCGGTATGATTGCTTTGGTGGTTCAGTGTTGATTTAGGTCCCTACTCCTTGTTCCCTGGTATGGTTTTCCCTGTCTGCCCTATCGCCAATAGTGAGTGCAGACGTTAAACCTCACATTACATTTCATGCGATGATAAGGAAGATGAAACGATCTTCCTTTGTGATTGATTGATTTATTGTTGCTTTAGGTCCAGCGGACTCTTCCGAGCCAAATCAGGACCGGACAACCCCCGATCCGCATAAAAGATCTGCCGAAAAAACCCTAGTGGGAAAATTGAATGCCCTCCACCGGCCAGTCACTTTACAATAAAGACATCCCACGCGGGGGACGGCTGAGGGTTGACCTCAACTACGCGAACACCCCGGTTACAAAAACAAAATAGAATACAACCATCATTATAAATCATCAACAAAACACATACATATAAAATGCCTATAGTGCGAAATAATACAATCATAGGAAGCCCTAGTGACCACCCGGCAGAAAGCGTCCAACACTCCCAAGCTGATCCAACAGACCTCATACACAAACAAGGAAGAGTTTTCAAGAAAAAAGGTAGGTCATTGATCTAGCGAAGAAGAAGAAAGTATAGCAGAGTGATAGGACAGGTCAGGAATGGGAAAGAGCAAATGATGAAGACAGCGACAGTGGGAATTTAAAGCACTAAATTTCCAGAAAGTGGGGATACTATTTATACTGAAACCCCCGGCACTCCAACGGGGCGAACTGTTGCCGCAGTGAATTAGTCATGCCTACAAAGGCAAGACAGGTTTTCAACTGGGGCTTTCACTGTTCCCTTTATAGGTTAGAACAATCTACAGTGACAAGATTGCTCATGACCCCAAGGGGTTTCCTTTGTGATAAACTGGAGTTACTGTCCTTTATCACCGCACCACAGATAGCGCAACATGCCACAATAGCGACGTCCGCCAGAAATCGATACATCTGCCCACAAAAGAAGAATCCATAGGGTGCTGGTGATTTGTGACGTAATTATGTCGTGACATCATTCTTTAAGGTACATTATCGCGCCGCGTGACGATGTGATTGGCAAACTTAGCACCTCGGTCATGCATCAGGGCCGCGGTGGCTTTGCTTTGGTCATGCTTGGGGTTGCAAAATCACCTGCAGCTGACACGCTGTTGCACCTTGGAAGGATGTGCGTGTGTGTGTGTAGGTAGGTATGGGTGTGTGTGTGTGTGTGTACTTGCATAAACGTACAAATGGGTTCCAGACCTTTCCTTTCTTAGCTACAAATGGGTTCATTTGCTAGAAACCCACTTTTTTTTCCAGGACCCCACTTTTTTCAAAGAACACGGGCGTGTTCTTTCAGTGCATGGGAGTGCAGTTGTAGTGCAGGAGAGTTTGTGAAATACAAGGGAGTGCTCTATCCGGGACGGAACAATTCCAGCCACTTTTCAGGCGAATTTTGAAGAAAATTCGACCTATTCTGTCTCCTGTAGGAGACGAACTTGGGCAACTTTATAGACAGCAAGAGCCAATTTTGCATCAGATTCTTACTTTTTTCTATAAATTTTGCTTTCTTTCAGTAAAAAAAACAACGAAACAAACACTTTCCGATTCCTACATTCTTAAAAGTTAAATAAACCCAGTTTTGCAAATATGTGTGCGTGCATGTGTGTGTGTACGTGTGTGTGTAGGTGTGAGTGCGTACGTGCATGCGTGTGTGTGAACGTGTGGGAGCGTGCGTGTGTGTGTGGGTGAGAGAGGGGAGAGGGGAGAGGATGGGGAGAGTAAGACGAAAAAAAATTTTTTTTCACACTGAATGTAAGTGGATTTATTTATTTATTTTTACGTTAGGTTTCCAATTGTTGCAAAAGCAACAAAAAACAAAACAAAAAACTCCAGCATTGCTCTCAAGAGAAATGTGTGTGCATGTGTGTGTGTACGTGTGTGTGTGTAGGTGTGAGTGCGTACGTGCATGCGTGTGTGTGAACGTGTGGGAGCGTGCGTGTGTGTGTGGGTGAGAGAGGGGAGAGGGGAGAGGATGGGGAGAGTAAGACGAAAAAAAATTTTTTTTCACACTGAATGTAAGTGGATTTATTTATTTATTTTTACGTTAGGTTTCCAATTGTTGCAAAAGCAACAAAAAACAAAACAAAAAACTCCAGCATTGCTCTCAAGAGAAATGTGTGTCTTCAATTTTAGCATTGATTATTTCCTTGTCCCCCCCCCCCCCCCTCTGCAATCGGATTGAAACAGATTACTCTGCAATCCTTCT
The DNA here is from genome assembly GCA_036898135.1 of Oncomelania hupensis. Taxonomy (NCBI): domain Eukaryota; kingdom Metazoa; phylum Mollusca; class Gastropoda; order Littorinimorpha; family Pomatiopsidae; genus Oncomelania; species Oncomelania hupensis. The sequence goes on from CM072517.1 coordinate 64,638,770, forward strand.
ATTACAACGTCAACAGTTATTAGGTTTTATATTGGGAAATTAAACATTGTCCTCGTAGTTATTGTGTTCCAATCAAAAGATTGGAAGTAAAGCAACAGCAACCCACTCCGGATGAGAGGGTAAACCGAGGTCAAATCTGTGCTACGGACATCAAAGATCCTGATGCTCATGTCTTAGAGGGGGGGGGGGGGGGGGAGAGCCGGCTACCTTTGAATCCAGCAAGCTCCCCCGTCCCCGTCACCTGGTAGAATGTGCTCAGTTGTCTGAGCGTCAGACGATGCGCCTAAATGCAGCAAGTTGGCGCCTCGGGCGACTTGGGTTAGATTCCTGTATGGGCCAGCGCCTTGAGCTGCTCTTGAGCTGGAAAAGCGCTATATAAGAACGCTAAAAAAAAAAGCAGCAACTTGGAGACAGTGACACTGGGTTTGTTGCTTTAACGAACATTTATTTATTTATTTATTTGTTGTTATAGTGCACATTTCCGACTCCAGAGGAGCTGCTCAAAGCGCTGGCCGCTACTGGATCTAACTCCAACTTCACACACAATTATTGCACATGGGAAATACTAGACTCTGCATTCCATATCTGTGTTAATAGTAATCGTTTTCTGTATGTTAGTAATCCTACTACTAAGTTGATTTTTATAAAGTTACCGATCGTAAGGTGGGGGGAACTATTGTTTTTGACTTCATTTATTAAGGCTGGACGGGTTTACCGATACGTAACTGTATTCAGGTTCGGAAACGCGACGGTACGGTATACCGGTGCGGGTGTCCAAGGTCCGGTTTACTGGGAAATCTCGACAACACATAACCCGACAGTGGGCGACATCTTGTCCGCCCAGAGAGCGAGCCTAAAGCCGAAACACGTGGATAGGCAGCTTGCTTGCTTGGGTAAATTAACGTCCCCGGAAACTTAGCGTATAGGGGACAGTAATAGGCAGCTGTTCTTGAAGAACTTATAAGAACAGCAGCTTATCGGTATCCACGTGTTTGAGCATGGTACCAGTCGCCAATCCTTCTGAACTCTTAAAGTTCTTAAAGACCTTTCCCGTTAAATGTTTTTGTTTTAAATTTTGATTTTGTGGTTTAAAGTTTGCTGATGTTCTAAACAGTGATTTATCATAATTTGTTTTAAAGGCGTTCAAGCAAAAAATAAAGCTTTAGTTTCTATGAAAATGTGGTTCCTTAAAACTGTTTTGAAGTGTATGACAATCTTTCTTTTGCGTCGGTCACTACTGTCTGTGCCATATTGCATTTGATTGTAACACTTAAAATCGCGGTATACCGGTACGAAATACCGATACGACATAAAAATACCGCGGTAATACCGGTACGACTTTGACCCACGGTACCCAGCTCTATTATTTATCCGGTGGCTGACGTCCGGTGTTCGGTGTACCGCGTCCCACGTGCGCCCGTCACTTGTACGCACTTTTATCTGAACCTAATGGACGGATTTCAGTTAAACGTGGTTTTAGTTAGAACATAACGATCACTCCCAGATGAACCACTTGTATACATATCGGGTGAGGTCATCATGGTGACGTCATTACTTGTTGTTGTTTTTTTCTATTCACGTTTTCTCACAAACTACTGGAAGGGTTTGATTCAAATTTCGTATCTAGGCCTACTTAGACTTTATGCCTCCAACTTAAAGCCAAAATTATGAAAATCGAATGAGGTAATTACTGTGAAATAATATTTGTTAACAGAAAAAGTGTTAAATTTTTAAACAATCGCTTTCTTTTAAACTTCGGATGGGGGTTGCGAGTGGGCGTGCGCCTGTGCTTTACTCCTTAAAATAACTTTCTCTATTAGAGTATTTTAATGTTTTAATGTCCAGTGGAAGGTTTTTTGTTGTTGCAGAGGGGCTGAATGTTTTACCGCATCACCAAAACAAAATCCTATGTATTTTGAATTCATTGGGTAATAAAGTGTCTTGAACTTGAACATGAACATGTTGAACATGTAATTAGAGTGCCCAGATGCCTTGAGCTTACAACAAAACTTTTCTATGTCAAGTGACGGAATCGTAGTGACGTAATCGTAGTGACGTAATCATAGTGACGTAATCATAGTGACGTAATCGTTGTGATGTAATCTTAGTGTGGTAATCGTAGTGACGTAATCAAAGTGACGTAATCGTAGTAACGTAATCGTAGTGACAAACAATGTAAAAAAAAAAAAGCTTTAAAAGATTTTTTTTTCTTTAAACTTCGTATGTAATTAGTGTGTACAGCGGCCTTGTGTACTTTTTTGGGGGTATTTTTTACATTAAAACTAGTTTATTATTATTATTATTTTTATTTTTATTATTATTATTATTATTATTATTATTATTATTATTATTATTATTATTATTATTATTATTATTATTATTATTATTAATTATTATTATTATATGTTTTGATTTGATTGTTCTTTTTTTTTTCCTAACAATAGAGACAAAGTATTCAACGAATGAACTCGAGTGGAGGACAGACGGATTTTTTTCTTTCATTTTTATTTTTTCATAAGATAGGCATGGATAGATAATCACCATGTTTAGAGTCAAGCACTTTTTTTTTTAAAAATTATTTGTTTTTAGATGGACTTCATTGTGCTTTTATCAAAGCATATTTCATAAAGATACGACAAATCCTCCCGCGTGTTTGACATGGAAATATGGTATTTATCGTATCACACACAGATTGCAAAGCAATGAATCGCTCTCTAGTGGGGAGGGACACTCAGTGCTGAACGATTATTCTTCTTTTTTTCCACCAGTGGGATGAGGAGAAAACTAATGAGGTATGGGAATTACCAATTCGCTGGTCCACATGTAAATGGTATGAGTTTGAATCGTAGAACGAAAGCCGTAGACCTGAACTTAGTTTAAGTGAATCGTTTTAAAAAAGCACGTTTTTTTCCTTCTTAAGAGCTGCTCAAGGTGCTGATCGATGTACCGGATCTAACACAAGCCGCCCGGGACGCGCACTCGCTGCCATACAGGCGCATCGTGTAACGTCCCCTACCACTGAGCACAAAGACCCTAGGGCTTGCTGGGTGTATGGGTGTAGGTGGCACTCATCCGCCTAGGACATGTGCGTCAGGATCTTTATCATGGCAAAAGTGATTACAACGATTGTCAACTGAGAAAGAGTATGAATTAGTGTAGTATGGAAATTTTAGTAGTGCAGTAATAAACTGTCAAATTCTGTCTCTTTCTCTCTGTCTCTCTCTCTGTCCTGTCTCTCTCGCTCTTTTTTTTTCTCTCTGTCTGTCTCCCTCCATTTTCTCTCCTCCCTCCTATCTCCTTCCCTCTCTCTCTCTCTCTCTCTCTCTCTCTCTCTCTCTCTCTCTCTCTCTCTCTCTCTCTCTCTCTCTCTCTCTCTCTCTCTCTCTTTCTCTTCGCAGCTCTCCGAACATAGCCACTTTAAAAACTCATCTTTTCTTCAAAAATGTCCGATCAGCAGCTGAGTTCTGAGCACATTGGAGCAGATGATTACATGATAAAAACTTATCAATAGATTTACTCAGATATGTGCTTAATTACACTGCGTAGTCGCCAGTTTATTCAACACTTTTATATTGGGCCATAAGAAATTGAAAATGCGTCACAACACCGGAAATCTGACCATTACATAAATTGCTAGATGCGTTAGGAAATGAAAGTAATTTTGCGTTATGTTAATTACTTCCCTCTTAATGCAAGAGAGAGAGAGAGAGTGAGAGAGAGAGAGAGAGAGAGAGAGAGAGAGAGAGAGAGAGAGAGAGAGAGAGATTTTCTTTCTTTTTTTTGTCTTCATCTAGTGAAGTGTTGTTGCTAGAGGCACATATTAGTGGAATTTGCATAGATATTTCATTGAAATTCTCTTTGTAGAAGCTTCTCAGTTGCCCAACGTTCTGTCTGTATAATTGAGTAACTTTGTGAGGTGTATGTGTGTGTGTGTGTGATTGTGCTGTATCTTTTAAAATGCTGCATCCAGCCATATATTCTCGCGCATGCGCCGGTAAGGTAAACTGCTAATATATCTAAATTGAAAGAAATCTACGAGAAACATCTTTTTACATGTTTGTCTGCACACAACAGTTTAGATCATATTCGTTTGCCATTGTTTGCTTGTGACTGGGACAACGTGCAAACATACTTGTGTTTTGAGTGACTGTTTTTAGATTGGATGGGGATGAGGATATTGATTTAGTATAGAAATCCCTATAAATATAATTGAATCTCTGTATGGCATTTATTACAATTGGCTATAACGTCACTTTCATAATTATATTTGTGACTCACATGAATGCAAGGTTTTATTTATATATTCTTTCAATTTTTAAAAAAAATTTCAGTATTACCAGCGTCTGAGTAAGGTGATAGCAGCATGGTTTCAGCACAAAAACACGAAAGCTACACAACCAGTACATGCCACTGCTCAGCGTAAAAAGACTACAAACGTCGAATAGGATAAGTTTTAGTCATATGTTGCATGCATAGATTGTACGTTCATTTTTAATATTAGTATTATTATTTTAAAATTAACTTTAGCTAATCATTTTAAACGTTGAAATGATCTCGAAATAGTTCATAAATTGTTTTTAAACCTTTTTTGAGGGCTTTATTGCTAAAGACATTACAAATCAAATTGTCAATATTCTCTCTCTCTCTCTCTCTCTCTCTCTCTCTCTCTCTCTCTCTCTCTCTCTCTCTGTTTTTTTTTAATTCGCAGGACACTGCTTTCTTCTTCTTCTTTTTAATTGCCGGTTGTGGTTAGCCTCCATTAGAGGGCGGTACGTTTGATCCCGGTTTCATGAAAGGTCGTGGCGGTTATTGTGGCGGATTGGAATCTTGCCTCGGGGCACAACGGGCACCCACTGGAAATAAGGCGACTTCAAACTGATGCGGCCATGCAGGCCACAATAAGTGACACACTTTCAAAGCCCTGTGTAAGGAGACACAAGGAAAGAGCGTGAAACATTTGCCGCTGAATGCTGTTTTGGAAATGGCCTGTGTGTGGAACTGTTCATTGTATTTCCAGACCTACTTGGAAATACTTTGAAATAATCGAGCATAATGTCGTCCTGTCGGTCGGTTGGAAGCCGTGTATCCAAAACCACTTAAGGGACCAAATTTCATAGACACGTTACCTAAGTTGGTGGCCTGCTCCCCGTGCCATCATCATATTGTCTATACCGCAAAGAGCAAGAGCACTAGTATTATTTTGTTGTTTAACAACCTCTGCTCGATACCTCAAGCGATTTTGTTGAAGTTTGGTATACAGATGCTTCAAATCATGGGCCATCCTTCAGCAGCAATCCGGTTGTTGGTCAATAGGTCAGTTCGTCGAATATAACTTCGGATAGTTTTTTTGTTTTCTTTTCAAAACTATCGATTTGCTGTATCTGAAGGTTAGGCCTAATGGAACCAAAATTCATCAATTTTTCTTCTGTGCGGATACTTGAACTACTGCTGAGCATGTTAAATCCTTCATATTTGTCATTTCTCTAAGGTCAAAGTCACTGTGCATGGTCATTTTCAAAACACGATTTGCGCTGTATCTTACATTTGGCTCAGCTGATTTTGATACTTTTTTATGCAGGCAGATTGTTCAGATAGTGGCCTGTCATTCCGTGTTTTCATTTGGCTTCGTTATAAGATAAAGCCCAGTTACCAATCCGCCAACAAAATGAATCCTATCCTATCCCGTAACTCGAAGGTCGTAGGGGAACCACAGATGATCGTTTAACCAGCGTACTCCATCTTTCCATGTCCTCAGCAACCCTGATGGTTTCGCTCAGTGTCAAAACAGTCCATTCTCGAATGTTGTCCTCCCACCTCTTTTTCGGTTTCCCTCTTCTTCTACCTCCTTGCACTGTGCCTTGCAGGATGGTCTTTGCAAGACCTGATGATCTGGTGACGTGGCCATGCCATCGGAGTTTCCGTTTTCTTACCACTGTGAGCAGGTCATCGTGTTGTCCAATGGCTTGTGTAATGGTCTGTCGGACTTCATTGTTGGTGATGTGCTGGGTATAGGCAATGCCCAGAAGTCTTCTGATCTATCTCCATGCTTTGTATTCTTCGTTGTAGATCTGCATTGAGGATCCATGTTTCGCAAGCATATTGGAAGATGGAGATGACAAGGGAGTGCAGCAGTGTTATCTTGGAATGTAGACTGATGTTCATGTCTTTCCAAATTGGCTTCAACCTCGCCAGGGCAGCAGTTGCTTGTGCGATCCTGGAGAAACAAAATGAACGCTTTTGTAAATACTTCTTTTGACGGCTAAGTGTGCAAGTATCTGGAAATACATTTGAACCCGTTTGCCATCTTGTATTTCCTTTGCTGATTAATATTTATTTCCTCCAGACAATGGTTTGTTGCGCATGGTCGTTACTGAAACTGTCACATCTTGTACATGTAGATAGCATATAGTGCGTTCACAACTATCCAACTCGGTTCCTTAGATTAACACACAAGCGTCCAACTGGGTTCCAAAAACAAGTGGATTTCAAAAAATGGAACCCACTTTTTTTAATACTGTTTCTTGAAGAGAAGTGCTAAATCAGGATTTTTAGAAGTTTTCAAGGCTGGAACCTCCTTGTGCACTTTCGTCAAATTCGTGTGTGAATTATTTCACACATCAAAGTGTGTGAAAAAAGTTTCCACTTGCCAAAGCACACATGGCAAGGGAAGATAACTTTCACTGACGAGTTGCAGTTTCAAGATGGCGATGCTTTGTGGCCCCAAGGTGAGCAAGAATTTTAATTGTATGATTGTTTGATATGTGTTATGGAACATAAACTGTATGCTTTTGTCATTGTTGATTTTACTTGTTTGTTGATGATATTTTATTCGTAGGTTATAATTGTATTGGAATGAGACTGTGATCGATCGAATGGTCGGGAACCGAACGCCGAAGTTAAGCTAGATCTAGGCGAGATAAGTAGATCTGTTCTTTACGAAATAACAAAAAGCCGTCGTTACATCTAGATTCATTTCTTTTTCCATCCAGAGCAGAATGTATATTATAAGGATAGGTAATATGGCTAAACATTTTATTTGGTATAAAACGTAGGAAGTTGGGAAAGCATGTGTCTTTTGTCGTGCTGGGGCCTGTGATTGTCACGTGACCCGTGCGATTTACGTGGAAAACATAAACACACAGACCTCAAGTACAACTACTCATAAATTTTACAAGACCACACCGTTTTGCTGAGTTTTTTGTTGATGTTTCACTATTTCTGTTCTTTCATACACATATATACAACATGCACATCAATGAGGTGGAGTGAATGATGTCAAATGGTATAATGCATGCACATATATATATTGATGCTACAATGTATTACTTATTACTTATTTATCTTAATATGAACTAATACTTGATCATTTTCCTCGACGATCCATTCAAGACATAATTAGCATTATGAATCTACTCACAGTTTGTCAGCTCCAGCTTCAACACGTAATAATAAAAGAATGAGTGTTTTCAGTCAGACAGTCAGGTCTTTGCATTTTCTTTCACACGTAGAATAGCTCCTTGTCGTAGATCTTCAATGGATATGACTTCTCCGTATTGTCAAATATGCAAACTCCTTTTTAGAGCCCAGCCTCCACTCGTTTATAAAAGTTATTATACGTTGAACCTCAAAGTCTTAGATCTTTATAGTTCAATGTTATTCACACGACAGGTTATTTGTTGATATCAATAGTAATAGTCTTTATATAACACTGATGATATCACAGAATCTTCATAAGAATAGTCATGTCACTGTATCACACATGTAGATTCACAAAGTTCAGCATTTGTAATGATGTCTTTGAATGATGTTCATTTCAAATGATCGAGGATCGTAGAATTCATAAAATTGCAAATGTCCAGATCGTCCTCGATAAATAGAACTAACTAAAACTAAAAACTAAAACTGAATCCCAACACTAAAATGAAAAGTAGTAAAAAGTAGTAAAAACCAAAAATACTTGGAAAGTAGTCAAACACTAAAACACCTGAAACATATGATACATACGGAAATGATAGTGAGACGCCGCCATTTTCGCGCGATGACGTCAATTCAGTCTCACCATCACTTCCGCCTACGCAATCCCCTAACTGCTAACGAAAGTATACCTTTTTCTCGTTGCTGAAAAACCGAATGAATAAGCATGCAACCATGCACGAAACGATCGGATTTACGAACCGTACAAATCATTCATTCACTCATTCGCAACTGGAAACCAATGCCCCGCTCGCGCGATCATTGCCGACACAAATACCGCCGAAGCCGCATCTCGATCCCTCGTCCTATAGATAATCTATGACTTCACGGACGTTTCCAGCCACGAATTGCACGCAACCGACGAATTACATACCCAAACGGTGTCTGAATAAACTGGCTATGACTCTCCTGCTATTACGGCTGCAGTACGCCTTTCACACAAATAATCTGTAGCATTGAATCGTTGCTTACAACGCCAACCATCTTATTGCTGCTGACAGAATTTGCCAAGATGGAAGTGTAGCTACCTCAGCATACCAAATCTTCCAATGTTCGTGCCTAAATGCTCTTCACAGTTGTCCTATTTGAAACCAAAATGTTTCCACATCAACATAGGCTGTGATCCATTTACAACACAACGCTTTTTTAGTGGTAAAAAAGTCGAAAAACCGTTTGTTAGGCCAGCGCCTATTGCACGTGAGTCTCCCTCTTCCAGAGTTTCCTGCAGACTGATTTTCAACCGTGAAAAATTTGCGTTCCTACGCGACAAGGCTTTTCTCTGCAAATCATTGGTCCTCGAATTGACACAATACAAAATGAAAACAAATGACGAAACTCCAAAATGACGCATCTGCTACGTCATTCAATATTTGTGTGTTCGTCTCGGTACTTTACGAAACAGAATAATTATTGAAAACTTTTACCTTCAACAATATCATTTTTAAACAGCGTTATAATATACAGCTTATCAACGTATCTCAATGGAGCTTGTATCGCGACATCAAGCCCCCCCTTTTGAAGCTAAAACTATCAGTTTTAGTTGACCTCATCGTGGTACATGCGACTGAGATAGTCCGCACCCACATTATCATTTCCTTTGATGACTTTCACCACGAAATCATGCTGTTGCAATTGTAGCGCCCACCTCATCAATCGGCCGTTTTCCGTTCTTGACTTCTTGAGGTAATGCAACGGTTGGTGATCAGTTTCGAGAGTGAATTTTCGACCAAACAGATAAGGTTCGAATTTCTTGATTCCCCATACTGCACCAAGGCATTCCCGTTCAATTGTCGAGTAGTTTCCTTCTGCCTGACTCAGTTTTCTGCTTGCATATGCCACCGGTTGAAGTCCTTCACCGTGGTCTTGCATTAATACTGCTCCAACAGCTCTATCTGATGCATCTGTTCTCAAAGTGTATGGGAGTGAGTTGTCTGGCAATAACATAACAGGTTTCGCAGTCAGATGTTCCTTCAGCGTGGAAAAGCTATTTTCTGCCTCTTCCGTCCACACTACCTTGTCAGGTCGCTTTGCTTTGGTCATGTCGGTCAGTGGTGTTGCTATCTTAGCAAAGTTTGGTACAAACTTTCTGTAATAGCCAGCCAATCCCAAAAATGCTCTGACTTCTTTCTTTGTTCTTGGTCTTGTTGCTTGTTGCAATTTCTTGATTTTATCATCTTCCGGTTTGATTTTCCCTTTTCCAATTTGATGTCCTAGATATTCAAGTTCATCAAACCCGATGAAACACTTGGAAGGTTTTGCCGTCAAGTTTACTTCCTCTAATCTCGTCTTTCCAGGTAGTTCAGTGAGTACTGCTGATCTTTTCTTGCATATTTTGTTAACTTGGTCTCTCTGTTTTCCAGTTAGCTTATCGCAGATTTGTACATCCTTCGCAGATCCCTTGGGTTTTAAGGACAATGTTGGTAAGCTTGTCAGCACTGGGTTGAATTCATCCCTTTGTTCGTCATTGTCTTCTTGAATTACCATTGCTACGCGTACAGTATCTGTTTCACGCTCAACATAGGGCTTTAGTAGGTTAGCGTGATATACTCTCCCTAATGGTATTTTCCCGTTGTTCTCTTTGTTAGATGTATTTCGCTGGCATGTGTCGCACGAAGCGCAATATCGTCTGATATCTCCGCATACTCCAGGCCAATAAGAATCTGCCCATACTCTCCCTCTGGTTTTTCTTGCGCCTAAGTGTCCACTCATAGGTGTGTCGTGTGCAAGTTTCAATACTTCATCACGGTATTGCTTGGGTACTACAACTTGGCTGAATCTCTTCCCATTTTCTTCAAATTCGCGTCGCAGAATTCCATTTTTCCACAAATAGCGTGCTTTTCTCGCCTGCTTGGATTTTCCATGTCCAAATTCATTTGCTTCTCGACGTACCTTTTCTAAAGTTTCGTCTGTAAGTTGCGCCTTCCTCAAATCGTCTTTTGACACGTTGATGATGTCTGCTTTAGTTGTTTTTAATTCTTTCATTTCCTTAGTCTTCGCTGCAGCCCTTGTTTTCACTTCTGCACAAATATCTCTTGTTGGATATACTGAGATGTGCCCCTTGTTTGTTGACGTTATATACCTTTGGTTTCCCACCAGAACTGGTATTACGGGTCTTGGCATCACAATCACGTCAGCTTCACCTTTAAAGAATGGTGTGTCTAGTTCAACTCTGGCTACTGGTACATCTTGAGTATCACTAGATGCAAACTTTACATTTCGTATGTCTCCTGTGTACTTTTCTTTGGGTACAAGTTTAGTATCCACAACGCTGATTGTTGCTCCTGTGTCGCGCAATCCTTGTGTTTCGACCCCTTCAACTCTCACTTGGCATAGCGGTTCGTAGGTGATCTTGCTACACTCATCGCATAGTGGCTTGTTCACTACAGCTACGATGGGTTCTTCACTGGTTGGTACACTGACTCGAAGTGCATGGTAATCGATGTGGTCTGAATCATTTTCTTCATCTCCACTGCCGGATTCACTGCTGTTACGCGGTACGTAAACGCAAAACGCTCTGTGTTTCCTTTTCGGACAGTGTGCTATTCTGTGAGGTCCTCCACAATTGAAACATTCTAGTCTAGTGTGCGAACGCGATCTTTCCGGTTTGTCGGTCGATCTATGCTCCGTTTTTTCAGCATCCACTGATGTAGATTGTTCCTTATGGTTATATTTGTCATCTCTGCGTTGATGGTGATCTTGGTGTCTCGTCCTTAACTTGTCTTGGTGTCGCACTCGGAACTTGTCTTGATGTCTTTCTCCAGCTCTCGCTTGTTCGTAAGCTTCCGCTGCGTCAACTGCTGTCTCTGATGTAGTAGGTCTCTTTTCCCTTACAAATCGGGCTTCATCTTGAGGTAGACCATCAAGAAAAATTTCTGTCACCAATTGGTCAAATAATTCGTCGAATGATTTTCTTCTCCCGGTCAAAGCAAACCATCTTTCCACCCACAATGACAATCTGCCGAACCAATCTTTTGCTGTTTCTTCTGGTTTCTTCTTTGCTGACTTGAATTTACGTCTGTACTCTTCTGACGTAAGTTGGAACTTTTTCATCAGTTCATGCTTTAAATCTTCATAATTCGCCAAATCGATCTGCTTCATTTGTGCCGTGGCTTCTCGAGCTTTGCCCTTCAATAATGAAAGTAGGCGTATGCCCCATTGATCTTCAGAATATCCTTCTGCTGCCATGATCTTCTCAAATTGCCACAGGTACGCTTCTAAATCATCTCCATCTTCGTAGTATGGTAATTTGATTTTTGCTCCTTTATTTCCACCTCCATTCATAGAAGATCTCGATGAAGTAGCTGTCGCATTTTGTTCTCTTTGAGCGTATACTTCCAATTCGCGCATTTTTAAAGCTAATTCTGCTTCATCTCTTCGTTGTTCTCTTTCTGCTTCTAGTCGTTTGTCTTCTCTTTCTGCTTCTAGTCGTTTGTCTTCTCTTTCTCTTTCTGCTTCTAGTCTTTTGTCTTCTCTTTCTCTTTCTCTTTCTGCTTCTCTTTCTTCTTTCCTCCTCTCTTCAACATAATGGGCCAGGTCTTTCCCTGTGAAACCGAGGAGTTCGCCATCCTCTTTCCATACTTGCATGTTTGATTTGTTTCTCTGATTTGTATTTTCTACAGCAGAATTATTAGAATCTTGATTTTGCTGAGCGTTAACATTTTTCTTTTTGCTCGGTGGTGCCATCTTATTTTGGAAACGAACTATACGTCACGCTGTAAATTATTTACGCAAAGAAAAAATCGACGTCACTACAAGTTGACGTCATACGTTTTGTAAACACAGACACGTGTCTTTATGCCGCTCTCAAAACCATTAACTTCACTGAAAACCCTACTGATTATAAAACAACCGATCCTTCTTATCACGATTCCCTCTTGTGATAATTTCTGCCTCTACAGAAATCGGAGTTGTCTTATAAACTTTCAGTCAATTCATCATTATGAAGTTAATATCGCGAATCACTTACTACGTGTCCCCACTCCACGTGTACACGCTAGTATTCGCAAATCGACGTTAATAACCGATTTTATTGATCAACATCAATATGATACGCGAATACTAATAATCGCGTTTTGCTATACAACTATAGCTGGAAACGTTCCGGAATTCAAAAGAATTACGGACGACGGTGTCGATCTGAAAACGACAATGGGTTAGATGACTGTGGTTGGCTAATGTTCGCGCAAAGCGTAGCGAGGTTATTATTCCGCCCAGATCGTATTTGCGCCCGCCAACCGCCCACAATATCAGCAAAACGATGGTCAAGTAGAATTACGTGACCTTGATGTTACACCACTAGTTGGAAAGAATTGGACTACTCCAAGTTCGAATCCCTAGACGTGACTCATGCACTGTCTTTAGACTAGTTTATGTGTAAGGTAAGTACTGCTACTTAACATAGAATTACGTAAATTTTTACGTGTTCTTATCCCGGCTTGGCCCCCAAATTATGTCACGTGACCCGTGCGATTTACGTGGAAAACATAAACACACAGACCTCAAGTACAACTACTCATAAATTTTACAAGACCACACCGTTTTGCTGAGTTTTTTGTTGATGTTTCACTATTTCTGTTCTTTCATACACATATATACAACATGCACATCAATGAGGTGGAGTGAATGATGTCAAATGGTATAATGCATGCACATATATATATTGATGCTACAATGTATTACTTATTACTTATTTATCTTAATATGAACTAATACTTGATCATTTTCCTCGACGATCCATTCAAGACATAATTAGCATTATGAATCTACTCACAGTTTGTCAGCTCCAGCTTCAACACGTAATAATAAAAGAATGAGTGTTTTCAGTCAGACAGTCAGGTCTTTGCATTTTCTTTCACACGTAGAATAGCTCCTTGTCGTAGATCTTCAATGGATATGACTTCTCCGTATTGTCAAATATGCAAACTCCTTTTTAGAGCCCAGCCTCCACTCGTTTATAAAAGTTATTATACGTTGAACCTCAAAGTCTTAGATCTTTATAGTTCAATGTTATTCACACGACAGGTTATTTGTTGATATCAATAGTAATAGTCTTTATATAACACTGATGATATCACAGAATCTTCATAAGAATAGTCATGTCACTGTATCACACATGTAGATTCACAAAGTTCAGCATTTGTAATGATGTCTTTGAATGATGTTCATTTCAAATGATCGAGGATCGTAGAATTCATAAAATTGCAAATGTCCAGATCGTCCTCGATAAATAGAACTAACTAAAACTAAAAACTAAAACTGAATCCCAACACTAAAATGAAAAGTAGTAAAAAGTAGTAAAAACCAAAAATACTTGGAAAGTAGTCAAACACTAAAACACCTGAAACATATGATACATACGGAAATGATAGTGAGACGCCGCCATTTTCGCGCGATGACGTCAATTCAGTCTCACCATCACTTCCGCCTACGCAATCCCCTAACTGCTAACGAAAGTATACCTTTTTCTCGTTGCTGAAAAACCGAATGAATAAGCATGCAACCATGCACGAAACGATCGGATTTACGAACCGTACAAATCATTCATTCACTCATTCGCAACTGGAAACCAATGCCCCGCTCGCGCGATCATTGCCGACACAAATACCGCCGAAGCCGCATCTCGATCCCTCGTCCTATAGATAATCTATGACTTCACGGACGTTTCCAGCCACGAATTGCACGCAACCGACGAATTACATACCCAAACGGTGTCTGAATAAACTGGCTATGACTCTCCTGCTATTACGGCTGCAGTACGCCTTTCACACAAATAATCTGTAGCATTGAATCGTTGCTTACAACGCCAACCATCTTATTGCTGCTGACAGAATTTGCCAAGATGGAAGTGTAGCTACCTCAGCATACCAAATCTTCCAATGTTCGTGCCTAAATGCTCTTCACAGTTGTCCTATTTGAAACCAAAATGTTTCCACATCAACATAGGCTGTGATCCATTTACAACACAACGCTTTTTTAGTGGTAAAAAAGTCGAAAAACCGTTTGTTAGGCCAGCGCCTATTGCACGTGAGTCTCCCTCTTCCAGAGTTTCCTGCAGACTGATTTTTAACCGTGAAAAATTTGCGTTCCTACGCGACAAGGCTTTTCTCTGCAAATCATTGGTCCTCGAATTGACACAATACAAAATGAAAACAAATGACGAAACTCCAAAATGACGCATCTGCTACGTCATTCAATATTTGTGTGTTCGTCTCGGTACTTTACGAAACAGAATAATTATTGAAAACTTTTACCTTCAACAATATCATTTTTAAACAGCGTTATAATATACAGCTTATCAACGTATCTCAATGGAGCTTGTATCGCGACAGTGATAATGCCCCCAATATAAGTTAAAGCAGAGGACTAGATGTTTTCCGATTTGTAAAAGACGAGGACAGATTTATAGTAATATAATATATATATATATATGTTGCCATTAAGTGTGTTTGAAACAGATTAAAAGAGTGCATCTAAGCGTGCATGTGCTGTTTTTTGTGTACGAATTCTGTCCTATAGGCCTGTAATTGCTTTTGGCTTAGAATGTTACTCTTCACCTCTGATAATTTTTATTTTCAATGAAGTTTTTATGTGTCGATTTTAAAAAAAAAATTATCATAGTTTTATGTTGATATTTGGATTGCGGTAATGCATAACTAAAATATTGTGTAGCCTACACTCTATTATATATTGTTATATAAATTAAATTGACCAAGAAAGTTTAGCACATGACATTCACAGCGCCCCAATAGGCCTACACAAACTAAAAAGGAGTACAATCCGCATTCATTTTCAAACAATTTCTAATCATTATCAGCAAATGAACCAAATTACTGATACTCTATTCAAGACGAAATAAATTTTGATCTAAATCGACTGTGTGTAGGTTACGAAGGGAAATTAGATCTACAAATTTTTTTTTTTATTCTGAGCTAAAGTGACGCAGGATGCTATTAAAAGGAATGTTTTGATTTGGGTAAGGAATATAATGTTGTTCAAATATGAACTGAAAGTGAAGTTAAAGAAGAGAATGGAGGGCGAGAAAAGAAACACAATAAATGTGTGTTTCGTTGCTGTCATTGTTTTTACATTTCATTTGCAGATGTTTTCTTCAACAAGCCAGGTGTTTGCTTTTCCTAAAGGACAAGGGATAATTCAAAGGTGAGATTAAGGATCATTATTAAAAATTGTGCACTATGAATTGGTTCTCTCTCTCTTTTCCCACTCTCTCTCTCTCCCACTCTCTCTTCCTCTCTCTTTCTCTCTCTCTCTCTCTCTCTCTCTCTCTCTCTAGCTTGTGTGTGTTGCATGAAGATCATAGATGTTTATTTTTATAAGGTTAATTTAGTAATTCATTATTATTGTTACAAGGGCAGGATGTTGACAAAAAAGGAAGCCAGCGCTTATTTTTTTACCACTGGAAAATAAAATTGTCATCCTCTCTCTCTCTCTCTCTCTCTCTCTCTCTCTCTCTCTCTCTCTCTCTCTCTCTCTCTCTCTCTCTCTCTCTCTCTGAGTTGAAACATAGTCATGGTAGCGTGCGGACGCATTTTGCTGGAGCAGTGAGTTCAGATATTAATTAGTGATGTTTATTGACAGAAAAAAGTGTTGCGGTTTCTAGTTTACTATATAGTATTGTACTCCAACGGTGTAGGCTATCTACCTAACTGAAACGGTGTAGGCTACCTACCTAACTGCAAGGTGTAGTCTGTCTACCTAACTGCAACGGTGTAGGCTATCTACCTAACTGCAACGGTGAATCTACATAACTAAAACTATGCCCACTACAGCTGTAAAACATAGGCTGGTTGTTGGCGTCTTTCACCGCTGCTTCATAGCATTTATAGTCCAATCCAACAGGCTTTTTGAAAGTAAGTAAATCCTATAAAAATGATATATATTCTAATTTACTCTTTACAGTTGTGTTTACAACTGAAAAAAAGTCCCACGGAATCGAAGGGGTATGAATATGTTTATTTTAACTTTTTAAAGCGAACTATTTTTTGATGCGAATGCATTGGGGAACCCCCATTTTTACCGCCCAGATATTGTTCCGCATGACGTCAGGAATCTACAGCCAAGTGATGAAATGTGCAGGTGACAATGTCAATGGCATTGTTGATGCATAGGCTTGGAAGTCTCGTCTCTCGTAGGCCTCAATTACATACTATACATACTATACCACGTACGAATGTAGGAGGGGAAAGAAAAGACTTCAGAGCCTGTGGTTGATAAATGCATGTAGGCTTGTATGAGGCATGGTGGCCGAATGGTTAGAGCGTTGGCTTGCGGATCGGAAGGTCCCGGGTTTGAGCCCAGGCCGGGCATTGTGTTGTGTCCCTGGGAAAGACACTTTACTCTCGTTTCCTACTCCTTCGGATGAGAGTATAAACCGAGGTCTAGTATGTGTCGCATACATTCTATCATAACGGACTTTAAAGATCCTGACGCTCATGTCCTAGACGGGTGAGCGCCGGTAACAAGAACACACCCAGCATGCACCTTGGTAAAAAAGTGCCATAATGATCAACACGATTGATTGTGGGCACACACGGCAAGACAAGACAAGGCAATAGAGGCAGTTTGTGCATCAAATTCTGCAGTTCACATCATTGCTGGAAAGGCTTATTCTAGGGCAATTAGAGCACATTTTTCTTGTCGAAGCAGCATTGAGTGCAATATTTGTAAGCACTTCCTTCAACATGTCATGGCTGTTGCTCCATCCTGACACTTTGTCCAATGATTACAATCCTAGGAAGGAAAACGGTGATTGTCAAGAAGAAGAGTCACTTCTACATAATCCTGCAGATCTTGACATAACAGAGTCTGTTGGCAATGATGACTTTGATTAGGCTCTTTTTGAATCACTGATGCAGGGCAAAACAACAGCAAGAGATGCTGCAATACATCCTGTATTAGGACGCATTAAAGCAACGTTGGAAGATTTCAAACGACAATGTTCAAGTAGAACGAGCAAGCTATGGATTCAAGAAATGGTACACCTCCTTCACACAGCAATATAGGCTGAGAGAACTGGAGACTTCAAGCTCCATCTATCTGCTGTTGCCAAAATGTTGCCCTATTTTGCTGCTTCGGGGCACAACCTCTACACCAAGTCGGCCAGGCTGTACTTACAGCAAACGATGGAGTTGAACAAAACCTACCCAGAAGTCTATCACGATTTCATGGCAGGCCATCACGTGAAAAGGAGAAGCGATCGCTATAGGGCTGGTCTGTCGTGTGATCTGGTGATTGAGCAAACTTTGATGAGGACGCTGACTTCAAATGGTGGCCTAACTAAAGGGCGCGGAATGGGCGAACGACAAAGGCTTGTTTGGCTTCCCTCTATGCCTGCTTGTGCAACAGCAAACCAATGGATGCAATCCTTGACGCAAACAGAGTTCACAACAAGTGAACAGCACAAAGATTCTTCTGAAATAAGGCAAGAGAAAGACCACAAAGAAACTTTGACAGTCATCAACTATGTTTCATCAAAAACTCCGTTTTGCGCTGACATGAGTCTTAGGTCTATTGCTACTGGCCAAGCAGCTGACTCATCTATCAATGCTGACCAAGCTGTTGAAATTGGTCAGCGCATTCTCCAAGGGATGACGGGTCAATCTCCAACTGACGTGACGTTCAAGAAAAGCAATCAAGCAGTCACAATGGCGACAAAAACTGGAGTGACTATTGGCCAGGAAATGGTGCAAGTGGATCCGCAGTTATTGTTTCAAAGGTTGGTGCAAGTCGCTGGGAATGATACCAACAGACTCGAAGAAATGTTTTACTATGGACTGGCCAATGTACCTGCCTCCTTGTTTGATGCGACAGGATTCCTCAGAAAAGCCAACAAACATACTCTTGCAGGATTTCTCTGGTCTGCTGTCAATGAAACTGCATCCTTGCCAAGAGAAAATGTGAAATACATTCTCGATGGTGGATCCCTTTTGCATCGCCTTCCATGGCCCAGAGGGTCGTCCTAAAAGATCTAGCAGAGATGTATGTCAGCTTTGTTGCTAGGAAACATACACTAGCTACAATCATTTTCGATGGCTATGTTGATGGCCCAAGTACCAAAGATGTTGCCCATCTTCGAAGAAGCAAAGGCATGGTTGGGAGACATGTAGCCTTTGATCCTAACATGATCCTCTGCGAGACGAAGGAAATATTCTTGGCCAACTGCGAAAACAAACCGGAACAACAGTCTGTAATAACATTCTTTTTGCCCATGCATTCTGTGGATACGACACGACATCTCATCACTTCAACATCTCAAAATCACTCACAGTCAAGAAGCTTGATTCAGGAGAGCTTCTGGATGAGACTAGAGTATTCAATGATAAGATGTCAAGTCATGATTCTGTTGCAGCGGCTGGTGAGAGGGTATTTGTTCACCTGTACAGTGAAAAACGTTCTGATACCTTGACCAAACTGTGGTTTGTCAAATATGAGCAAACAGTGTCTGCAAGCCATACACAAATCCAAGCTAAAGTGCTCCCCCAACAGCAGCAGCAGCTGAATTCCATGCCTACAGAACATTCTACCAAGTCCAGGAGTAGCTGAGTCTAGACAGAGACCATGGTCTATCACCAATGGATTGGGAATGGAAGTTACAGGAGGGTAAGCTACTTCCAATCATAACTAATAAGCCAGCTTCTCCATAGGATATTTTGAATGTTATCCGCTACTGCTGCTAGAAAGACTGCTCTACTGGCAGATGCAGATGCAGAAATATTCTTGGCCAACTGCGAAAACAAACCGGAACAACAGTCTGTAATAACATTCTTTTTGCCCATGCATTCTGTGGATACGACACGACATCTCATCCCTTCAACATCTCAAAATCACTCACAGTCAAGAAGCTTGATTCAGGAGAGCTCCTGGATGAGGCTAGAGTATTCAATGATAAGATGTCAAGTCATGATTCTGTTGCAGCGGCTGGTGAGAGGGTATTTGTTCACCTGTACAGTGAAAAACGTTCTGATACCTTGACCAAACTGTGGTTTGTCAAATATGAGCAAAAAGTGTCTGCAAGCCATACACAAATCCAAGCTAAAGTGCTCCCCCAACAGCAGCAGCAGCTGAATTCCATGCCTACAGAACATTCTACCAAGTCCAGGAGTAGCTGAGTCTAGACAGAGACCATGGTCTATCACCAATGGATTGGGAACGGAAGTTACAGGAGGGTAGGCTACTTCCAATCATAACTAATAAGCCAGCTTCTCCATAGGATATTTTGAATGTTATCTGTTGCTGCTGCTAGAAAGACTGCTCTACTGGCAGATGCAGATGCAGAAAGCACGGACTTACGTGCACCATAGCTTGTGGAGAATGCCGTGGAGTCAGCTGCACAAACTCTGTGGTCCAGCTGGATGACGAGTCGGATTCTGAGAGCGACTAAGGTAGACCACTTCTATATTCTACTGGAAAACTAATCAATTTCCTGGGTTTTTCTGTTTTTCTTTATTTCGTGTGTCTTCCTTTTAACTAATCTTTTTTCTCTTGTGAATTAAATAGAAGTCGACTTTTACAATCGAGATCAAGATTTTTAAGATGATCGGAATTTCGCATTTATACCCCTATGTTAAATAAATTTTAATCCACAGTCAGAACTAAAACTGACACAGAAAGCGTTGAAACAGATTTTCGGAGTGTATATGTTAAGAGCTTTCATTTGACATGCAACATGATATGGTTTTGAATTAAATGTTTATTTCAAGTAATCTCCCTTTGACGTTTTGAGGTGTGAAAAAACATAAGCACCAAAAATCATGTTTCAGACCCCTTTTTTTTACTGGGACTTTTTATAGGTATTTCCTCATTACTTAAAGAATATTTTTTACTGCATAGCATTTTTATAGGAATTAGTTGCTTATTTGGCTATTTATTTTATTACTGGGACTGGACTATTATAGCAAAAAGGGTGAAGAAAGCTGCACTACGCTTCAGACCATGGAAACTCGAAACAACCCAGCGTCACACCCTCCGATTTGGTGGTGCTGTTTCTGACTGTGGCTCCCATTATTCAAAGTGGCGAGGTGGAGATGAATCCGTGACCGAATGAAAATTATGTAACAACGCCGACGAAGGCGTTCACACCGACAGCAACGGCGGTGACAGCAGAGTGTTGGTAGCGATCGAAAAAGTATTTCAAGCCGTCAATCGCATCGATAAACAGCAAGTGAATAATGCCCAAGCTGTGACCATCAAACTGAACCAGGCGGAGAAGAATCTAGATGAGAGACTTCAGGCTTTGGAAAGCGACACAGAGAGAATTTGTGGAGATATTGTGAGATGAGTGCCAAGCTGGAAATGATCGAAGAGAAAACCAAGAGCTAAGGAAAAAAGTGGATAGTCTTGAAACGAAACTACAGAAAGTGGAAATGATGAGTGAGCGCCTGAACAAGAAAGGCACACGGCAGGACATGGCAGAACATAATTCAAGACGTCACAACCTAGTATTTAACGGAGTGCCGTCGGCGCCAGGGGAATCACTAGAACCTTTGGAAAACAGGTTTGGAGTCATCATCACCAAAACCATGAAAGTCACCAGAGAAAGTGGTTTTGAAGGCGTGATTAGAGCTGGCAGATTTTTTGTAATCTCAGCATTAATATTGATAGTTTTATTTTTCCACAACTCGATTCTTTTGTTTTCCAACAGGGTTTCACAAGGTACCACAGATACCTATAAAACCAGGGTACCCCAAGGGTCAGCAGACAGCAATACACCACTGGGGGAATGGAATGATTCTCAGGCGGAACATTATCGGAGGAGGATGTGTCACGTATCACACCTGGTTGCCACTTAGGCTTTGCTGAATTGCATCTTCTGCTGGCGAGACTTAAACGGGCTTGCACGTACTTGCACTCTGCTGTCCTGAGATGCCTCACCGCTTTACTGCTTGCGACTGCTGCGCCGTTGCCTTACCTTTTTGAGATCGGATGTCCTAATGGCTTTGGCGCTACCTGCTCCTTTGGTGAATATTTTATAGATTTTAAAAAGTTTTTAAGCTTTCGTAACCTTTTTTAGCTAGGAATTTGAGATGTTTGGGTCCTCATTGGAGATCGGTTTTGATACGTTTTTGATAGGTTTTGAATTAAATCTTTAAACCTCGGTTTTGACAGATCCTGGTTAAATTTTTGGACTTTGAGGCGCATCGCCGCGAAGAAAAGGGGTGGAAAGGATCACCCGGTTACTCAAAACAAAACTGAACTGAGAGACGATGACGTTGGTAAACGGAACTCGCAGGACGGTGGGGGCGTTGCTCTCTGACTGAATAATTTGGCCGTTAGTGCGGACCCCGGGCCCTCTTCTCCTTGGTGGAAGAGTGACCAGGAAACACTCTCTGATTCCTCTTTCTCTCGTCCATCCCGGAGGAGACTGATGATAATTCTATGGAGGATGGGGTTGCTCCCACCCCCTTGGACGTTTGTTCGGGAGCGGTCGTTAGTGCTGTCCCCTGGCTCTTTTCCTCTAGGTGGATGGGGGCCATGATCCATCTCTCTCGTGCATTCCGGAGGAGATTGAGGGTAACTTTATGGAAGAGAGGGCTGCTCCGTCTTCCTCAGGTCCTTGCTCGGGAGCGGAGTCCCTTGATTCTGGTCCCACGCTCGAGGAGGTGGTACACCTGGTGACCCCTCCAGTGGCTGCTTCGAGTGACCCCCCCCCCCACTCCCCCGTTGGGTCAAGCGTGGTCTACTGTTACCAGTAGAAGAAAGAACAAAATGAGACGACCCCTGGGGCCGACTCGCACACCAAATTACGGTCTTTGTCAATTTGCGGTAGTTATTAGACAAAAAGGTGATACCACTTTGGTTTCATTCAAATCATTTGGTTGGAAGCTGGCAGACCTCTTGCGCGGTTCTGTGGGCGCGGTGGAC
This sequence comes from Oncomelania hupensis, assembly GCA_036898135.1. Taxonomy (NCBI): domain Eukaryota; kingdom Metazoa; phylum Mollusca; class Gastropoda; order Littorinimorpha; family Pomatiopsidae; genus Oncomelania; species Oncomelania hupensis. Next base: position 64,661,120 of record CM072517.1, read on the forward strand.
AGGGTAAGACCCCTATATGTAGATGAAGGTTTCCTCATAGGTTGTAAAACCTTGACGCAGTAACAGAAACTGATTGAACGTTCGCAGGTGGGCCAGATTATGATAGCATTAACCCAGTGCCGGTGGTGGAGGGGGTTGTCTCTGGCATCCCCCCCATCCACCCCCACCCCTCTCCCCCATCGTGCCGGTGGAGGAGATACTCGAAAAGTGCAATGAATCGGTGGACCCGGGTGGTACCGTCCGCACCTGCAAGGTTAGGAAATTCCAACGCATCCTCCGGTCAGATGGACAGCCGTCCACCGCGGTTAGGGTGACAGTCGAGGCGATGACGCTGCGGCAGCTCTCCTTCTCAATTGTAGGGAGTTCCTGGTGACTCCTTACGTGGCAACGGCACTTAGGTGCTACCGGTGTCAAAGATTCAGGCACATTCGAAAAAATTGTAATTCTGCGCAGATTTGTTCTTCCTGCAGGGCTGCCGGTCACTCGGGGGCCGTTTGTAGAGCCGTAGGGCGAACTTGTGCCAACTGTCGTGGTGACTACTCGGACGCTAATCATAACTACCCTACTCGCAGTGAGCGCCTGTTGGCGAATGAATTGCGAGCGGCGACAATTCATGCCACGAGCGCAGGCCTTATGCCTGGCCAATCAAAAAATTATGTCTGAGTCGGCGAGTGGGGACGTGGCCTCGGGCGTGTCGGGCGGCGTTGCAGCTCTTGCGGGGGTGTTTGCTCCACCCCGTTCCCTCCCTAGTGCTTGGAGTGGTTCTCTCTGACGCTTGGCGGCGGGGAGCGAGAAAGGGGATACAGTTACAGCCCAGCCGGTCACCGGGGTGGGTTCGGGATCCTACACAGAGCCTGTGAGGTTGGCACCTGGTGCCAAAAACGACCCTTGGGTGGCTATTCACAGGCTCGAACGCCTTGTCGAAAGACTGATCCAGTCCGTTGTGGACCTTGTCGAGATGGTCCGTGGCCGAACGGCCGGGGCACCGGTTGCTCCTACCCAAAAACAGTTTGGCGCCGACGTCCTGTACGCCGAGTGCGATTTGGGTCCCAGAGCTCCCTCTCTGGTGGCCGTGCACAAGGCCATTCCCCTCGGGAGGTCCCGGCGGCGGTTGCCAGTTCCGACAGGGGCGGTGGAGGCGGTGGTGGGTCCGCCGCCCCTAAAGAAGTGGGCCCATGTGGTTATCCTGACCTCAGTGCTATTAGTGAACTGTTGGCCCAGTTCGATGCCCGACTTAGATCGGGAGAGATAACGCTAGATGGCCGAGCCTGCGTAGGTAACAGCTCGCCTCATGCCACGCACTTCCCCTACCAGGAATTAGGCTGTTTCATACTTTAACCTCACTTACCATGATGTTAGATCTAGTCCGTTTGCAATCTTGTCAGCTGAATATTTTCCCCAATATTAATATTGAAAGTTCTGGCTCTCCACTACTTGAATCTTTTGTTTTTCAACAGGGTGTCACATCGTGCAAGAGAGAGACTCAAGAAACCAGAATATCAAAAGCGTCAACAGAGAGCCATGATATGCGAAGACGAAAGAAAAGGCGACAAAATGGGCCGTTCAAGTCTTCGTCCGATTGTTCATACTTATCACCACATTCTAGGTTAGCCTTATCTTCATTGACTGTTGTACTGTCCAGAATTAGATCCATGATTACCCAGGTCTATGTTTCCCCAGGTCTGTGTTCTCCCAGGTCTGTTCATCGGGTCGGTGTCCACCAAGGTTTATTTTCAACAGGTCTATATTCCCTCGGGCCTGTCATCCTCCAGGCCTATGTTAACTCAGGTCTATGTTCTCCAGGTCTTTATTCCCTGATGTTTAAATTCCCATGTTTCTATTCCTCCATGTCTATGCTTGGCCTCTAGGCTATGCTCACCCCTCAAAAATGTATAAGTGCTATCGCCCATAGTGGCGTATCACCTAAAAAATAAAAAAAGAGATCGTTAGTTTTGGGGTGTTAAGGTCCAGGGTAGATAGTCAGATTACTAAGTGTTTTTAAAATGGTTTGTTTGTTAATCATCTTGGCAGCATACTTAATATCCCCTCTACTCCCGCCATGCCCCTCTCTCTCTCTCTCTCTCTCTCTCTCTCTCTCTCTCTCTCTCTCTGTTTCACCAGTTCTATGTTCACCCAAATAAAAACCACTTTGCTTGCATAGACTACATTAAACTATAATTCTTCTTGCTCGATCTTTTGTGAGTAAGATGTATTTTGTCTCAAACACTAGCAATAACCCTTGTGGTATGTTATATTCTGCAGATCCAGGATGCCGATCATCTCTTCGCAAGCCAAAGCAAGTGGTCAAGTCCTAGAAAGTGACCATTCAAGTGCCCATTCAAGTGTTCAGTTTTTTGCTCAGGTCAAAGATGCATTGTCAAAAAGCAATGTTGTATTTTTTGCCAAGAACATTTAATGAAAAAATGTCAACCCATCTTCAACGAATTCACAAAGAAGAGCTAGAGGTTGCTCAGATTGTATAAATTGTTTCTTATTCAATTGAATATTATGTTTTTTGCAATATTTGAATTTATTTCTATCCGTTGTTTTTTTTCTTACCTAAAGAGATGTCGTCAGTTTTTGTTAACAGTTTTAGTCGATGGACCAATTTCACTTCTCACTCCACCACCAACCCCCTCGGGAAAGATTGGTCCTAACAGCATTGTCACTTTAAAATAGTTCAAATTAAACTATGCATTATGACATGCCAATGGTGTACGTTCCTTTCTTTTAATTTTGTTGTTGTTATTCATTCTGTATTTTGTTTACAAAAAAGTACTTGTCAGTTATTCATTGAAATAAAATTGTTTCAGACTAAATTTGATATATTTGTCTCGAGTGTTTGATACGTTTTGAGTGTTTGCCTCCAGGTCTAAAGTTGATTACTCATTGCTTATAGGGTCCAGCGGATACGATGAGCCGAATGAGAGGACCTCATCTAGGTGTATGAGTTAGAGTATTACTTCACAAATAATGCTAAAACAATGTAGATTGGCCTATGGTCGAATAAATTTTGTGTCGAATGTCAAATACTGCAAATGCATACGACTTTTTTTTGACTATGTATTCGCTCAAAACTCCACGCAAGATGAGTCCTAAATAGACAAAAATGACATTTGACAAATAATAATTTGTCCGGTCTCTCGCCGTCGACTGAGCAAGACATTGAAGTGGTCAAGTACTATTTTAACTAACACAACCTAAATACGTAATATGGAGTATACCCACGAGACCTCGAAAATGATACGTGAATTAAAGGCAAATTTATAGGGTACAAAATTATTAAATATTTGACAACATTTCTAAAGTTTCTAAGTTATTAATATTGAATTTACGATTCTTTGTTGTATGATACATATAAATGAGATTGTTAAATTGGTCAACATATTTCTAAGGTTTGTTCGTATGAGTACTTTGAAGAGACCTTGGCTCTGAACTATGAGTGCTATAATGTCCAACATTGATTTTAGAGATAATATAGTTTGATATTTCATATATTTTCAGTTTTTTCGATGATATTCAAAGTCAAGTTCATTGTAGGCCTTGCAAATACTTAAAAAATTTTTTTATCAGGATTGCTTAGTCGAATTGGCGTCAGACTATGCCGTCCAAAGGTTGCAAGTGAGCGCCTTGAGCCGCTTGAGTTAGATTCTTTATCGGCCAACATCTTGACCTGCCCAATAATTCATTTATTTAAAAATTATAAAAGTGTTGACCCTCAGGATACGAATAACCCCTTGGCAAACCAGATTGTGGCCGATAAACTATCTCGGGGCAATGAAATGTCAGTGTCTGGATTTCAGGTTAATGATACAAAACATTGGAACATAATGAAACAGTGCCTCATTTGAATAGTAATGGCTATAAGACCCCCCCATTTACAGGAACACGAGCATCTAATTCCGTGAATGTCATCTACAAATCTTGTCCCAAAACCATTATCATCTTTTCAGGAGTATGGGTGCAAATACTTCAGGGACGTTGTATAGAAAAAATGACTACCTGACGTGATAACTAAGAACTAAGAACATGAATTTAAGCCACAAAATGAATTTAAGCCACAACCCTGTGTACACATCTTTGAAGGTACACGTGAAATTTCAGCTCTGTCAGCCCAGCCATAAACGCTTGCGTTCTGTGTGCACATGAATGAACATAAAGGTTTAATGTCTATAAAAACGATTGGTCATATGGCAGGCGGGGATAACCAAATCAGGGAAAGAGGGGTAGGGTCCTAAATCAACATTGAACCACCAGAGCAATCATACTGCTAAAATGGACCGTAACAATGGAATATGCACATACTTCATTAATATTAAATTGAACTAGAAGGACACATCCCATATGACTCACATGCTTCTTATGGAACTTGCAATATTTGCTTTGGATCGTGGAGACTTGATCTGTTTAAAGCGGCTGACAATTGTTAAACACCCCAAGGTATCCACGATCCAAAGCAAGTCTGGAATATGCCTTACAGAAGAACAAGAAGTCTTGGATAGATGGATAGAGTACTGCTCTGACCTTTACAACCACACACCAAACGGAAACCCATCAGTTCTAGCATGTCTCCAGAACGGAGAAGAAGAAGAAATCCTTCCAATTCTCAGATAAGAATTTGAGGCAGCAGTGCAATCGCTAAAGAAAGGGAAGTCAGCGGGAGTGGACAACATACCCGTGGAATTGCTTCAAGCAGGAGGAGAAGCGATGATTAACGCCCCTCACCATTATCTGTAACAAGATCTGGCAGAGTGAGGAGTGGCCTACACATGGATCCAGTCACTTGTCATCACTCTTCCCAAAAACGTTAACCTTCAGGAGTGTGAAAATTACAGCACCATCAGCCTCATCAGCCATCCCAACAAGGTCCTCCTGAAAATAATAGTCAACAGATTGAAACCCCAAGCTGAACAAATCATAGCTGAAGAACAAACAGGATTCAGGGCAGGGCGAAGTACCACTGAACAGATTTTCAACCTCAGATTAATTTGCGAGAAATACGTACAGCACGAACAACATCTATAATGTGTTTGCAGACTTCAAGAAAGCCTTTGACCGAGTCTGGCATGCAGCTCTGTGGACAACCATGAGAGTGTACAACATCAGCCCTAAAATTATTAAAATCATCAACATCTTCCTAGAGCGCATCATGTTAGATGCCCTTGCAGATCACGAAGGCATACTCAGCTTAGGGGGTAGAGCAATCTCCAACCTCCGTTTTGCGGATGACATTAATGGATTGGCTGGAGAGGACAACAACGTGAACAGCTGGTACAGAGGCTTGACACACCAGAGCCTATGGAATGGAAATGAGAGCAGAGAGGACCACAATGATGACCAACAACACCAATGGCATCATCATGGACATCAAAGTCCAAGGCCAATCCCTCAACACAGTGCATAGCTTCACATATTTAGGAGCCATGGTATCATACAATGGGTCCAGTCAGGAAGTCCTCTCCAGGATCGCACAAACAACTGCTGCCCTGACAAGGTTGAAGCCCAATTGGAAAGGCATGACCATCAGTCCATATTCCAATGTAAGACTGCTGCGTTCCCTTGTCATATCCATCTTCCTATACGCTTGCGAAACATGGACCCTTACAGTAGGTGTACTACGAAGAATACAAAGCATGGAGATGAGGTGCTACAGAAGACTTCTGGGTATTTCCTATTCCCAGACGAAGTCTGACAGACCACCACACAATGACATGCTCACAGTGGTGAACAAACGGAAACTCCTATGGTATGGCCACGTCACAAGATCATCAGTCCTTTCAAAGACCATCCTGCAAGGCACAGCGGAAGGAGGCAGAAGAAGAGGGAGACAGGTAAAGAGGTTTGAGGACAACACAGTCGAGGGTGGACTAGCTTGACACTGAGCGAAGCCATGAGGGTTGAGGAGGACAGAGAAAGATGGCGTATGTTGGTGAAACGATCTTCTGTGTTGCCCCAACGACCTTCGAGTTATGGGATAGGACAGGATAAGAATATTTAACATGAAAATGAATGCCCATAAAGAAATAAATGAAACTGGTAGTAAAATGTAAATGAATATCGACTTTGATCTTTCTATGCTCTTGACCTTGAGATGACCTTGACCTGACCTTCTGTTCCAAAAACACTTATTGACGATCAAATATATACAGCAAAAGTTGTATTATGCCAAAAGACTGACCTTTGGATGACCTTGACCTTCAGTGACCTTAACCTTGGGATAACTTTGACCTTCACAAGGATCTCATGCTCATGAAAGATCAAATAACTCAATGTTGTTGCATACTATGGGTTAAATAATGCCATTCTACTGTACAATTACCTTTTTAAAAAAATATTTTTGCAAGGCCTAAAATGACCTTGACCTTCAAGATCAACTCAAAACTGGAACATATACGAAAGATCAATCTACCATCTCTAAAGAAAACAAGATTGGACTTTATATCTATCATTGTTTAGGGCCAAGGTCACTTCAAAATACCTATACTAACCGATGTTAGACAGCTCCAGTGACCTTGACCTTGACCTTGGAGTGAGGTTGACCAAATTTGCATATAATATGTGTGTCATTGATATCTATCATGCTTCAAAGAATCATAAGTTATATTAATAACTTCGAAAAAAGTGAAATTTTGTTAAAAATTTTCATTTTTGTAACTAACATTTGTTGACCATGTGACCTTGACCTTGAAGTGAAGTCATTCATTTACTGATCATTTATGAGGTCTCATGGGTGCACACCATCTTACCAAGTTTGGTTGTCCAAATTTAGACTCCAAAAAGCAGAATCATGTATGGAACCCAAAGTACTACTTTGGTCGTTCGTGTGTGCCTGAAGGAACCCACTTGTACAAAAAGGAACCCACTTTTCCAAAGTCAACCACATCAAAGTTTGTTTATATATTTTAATTTTTTACTGATATTGGAATCATGTACAGTCAAATTAGGCTGTATGCTGAGTTTTGAAGTCCTCACTAGTTTACATCATGTGGAACCCAGTTGACATCATTTTGGAAAGAAACCCAGTTGGGAGGCTTTGAACGTATGTGTGTGTGTGTGTGTGTGTGTGTGTGTGTGTGTGTGTGTGTGCGTGTGTGTATTATGGGTGTACTTGTATACTAGCACAACTGGGGATGTTTTCATATAAACGTGGTAACAAATAGGGTAGTTGAAAAAAACTTTGGGAAGCAAAAATATTCCCCAATTAAAAAAAAAATTCCACTCAAAAACTGTGTGGCACAACCGTAAATATCGAGAAATCGCATCTTCCCAAATTTTCAAAAAATGGGGTAGGCAAGTGTGTAAATTATACACACCTGTGTAGTAAGCTGCGCCACTAACAAAATCAAGCTTAAAGGGCAGATTACCCCTCAATCCTGTACGTCATTCATAAATCTACTTAATTTTATCATATACGACATTTGATTTGTAAATATCACTGAGAAAAAGACCATTTCCCATATGTACCCTGTTTTGCTAACATTCCCGATTGATCGGCTTATACACGTGTGTGTGTGTATGTGAGTGCGTGTGTGTGGGTGGTTGTGTGTGTGTGTATCATCTCTCTTTGTTCATTTTGTTTTGTCGCGTTTTTCTTTTTCGACGTGTGAATGCGTGATAACTGCACCATTTAGCCCAGTCTTTTCGGGAAGAAGCGCTATATAAATACCCTTAGTAGTAGTAGTAGTAGTGGTAGTAGTAGTAATAGTAGTAGTAGTAGAAGTAGTAGTAGTAATAGTAGTATAGTAATAGTAGAAGTGGTAGTAGAAGAAGTAGTATTATAATTCATAGTAGTAGTAGATGTAGTAGTAGGAGTAGAAGTAGTAGTAGTAATAGTAGTAGAAAGAGTAGAAGTAGTAGTAGAAGTAGTAGTAGTAATGGTAGTAGTAGTAGTAGTAGTAACTATTTACACTATGTGAAACATCGTGAAGACTATGCTCAGAAGCGGTCCTGATTCGGCGTTTTAGTAGTAGTAGTAGTAATAGTAGTGGTATTAGTAGTAATAGTAGTAGAAGTAGAAGCAGTAATAGTAGTAGTAATAGTGGAAGTGGTAGTAGAAGAAGTAGTAGTATAAGTCATAGTAGTAGTAGTAGATTTAGAAGTAGTAGGAGTAGAAGTAGTAGCAGTAATAGTAGTACTAATAGTAGTAGAAAGAGTAGAAGTAGTAGTAGTAGAAGTAGTAGTAGTAGTAGTAGTAATTGTAGTAGTGGTAGTAGTAGTAGTAGTAGTAGTAACTATTTACACTATGTGAAACATCGTGAAGACTATGCTCAGAAGCGGTCCTGATTCGGCGTTTTAGTAGTAGTAGTAATAGTAGTGGTATTAGTAGTAATAGTAGTAGTAATAGTAGTAGTAGAAGTAGTAGTAGTAATAGTAGTAGTAATAGTAGAAGTGGTAGTAGAAGTGGTAGTAGAAGAAGTAGTAGTATTAGTCATAGTAGTAGTAGTAGATTTAGAAGTAGTAGGTGTAGAAGTAGTAGTAGAAATAGTAGTACTAATAGTTGTAGAAAGAGTAGAAGTAGTAGTAGTAGAAGTAGTAGTAGTAATAGTAGTAGTGGTAGTAGTAGTAGTAGTAACTATTTACACTATGTGAAACATCGTGAAGACTATGCTCAGAAGCGGTCCTGATTCGGCGTTTTGCAATCCGCTGGATCCTGTAAGCAATGAATATCTAAGTAACTAACATACTCGGAAATATGAGGGAAAACAACCTTGGCCGGCTTGACCGCATTTTGCGCCCAGAGTTGTCCTATGTTAGGAGGACATTCTTTGCAAACGAACACAGTTTCTTGCCTGTAATTTCTGCTCTGCCCTCCATCTATCCCCTATCCTATCCTATCCCGTAACTCGGAGGTCGTAAAGGCACCACAGATGATCGTTTAACCTATTTGTTTGTTCAAAACACATGTTTTGCCTTATCTAAAAAATAACTTAACCAATTTTGAATATTTTTAAACCACACTTTAACCACCACGGAACATTTAGTATCCTTGACCTTTGCTCTTTATCAAAGCTGCACGCTGAGGACAATTACATTATAAAAACAAAAAGCTTTTGCTATTATCTCAGAATTGACAGAACCGATTTTAATAGTAGTTTTTGCTTGGAAATGGTTTAGATAGAGAGGCAATATCATTTCCTGCTTCCAGTTTGCTGCTTTATGCTAAAATCGCGTCACGACATCGCCGCGGAAATGAACACTTTTGAAAATGCTGATTTTCAGCTAGGCGAGTGAGAGGGTCTGGAAATACGTCTGAATGACAGGCCATCTTGTTCTTTAATTGCAACAGTTTGATCAGATCACGCACAAGAAAACCACTCTGACGTGCGGCAAAACAGGCAATACATAACGCAAACCACAAAAATACGGATAACATTAGCCTAAATGTGGACTGGAGAGAGAGAGAGAGAGAGAGAGAGAGAGAGAGAGAGAGAGAGAGAGAGAGGGGGTGGGGGTGGGGGGGGGATGGAGGGGAAACTGGAAGAAAGAGAGAGAGGTGGAGGGGCGGATCTATTCGGGAGGGGGGGGGGGCCGGGGAATACTCCGACATACAGGTAACTCCTATCCTATCCTATCCTATCCCGTAAATCGAAGGTCGTTGGGGAATCACAGATGATCGTTTAACCAGCGTACTCCACCTTTCTCTGTCCTCAGCAACCCTCATGGTCTCGCTCAGTGTCAAGCCAGCGCATTCTCGAATGTTGTCCTCCCCCCCCCTCTCTCTCTCTCTCTCTCTCTCTCTCTTTCTATCTGTCTCCCTCCTCTTCTGGCCGTCCCTCTTTGCCACCCTCCCTCCCACACTTCCTCTCCCCCCCCCCCCCCTACACCATGCCCTTCAGGACGGTTTCCTGCAAGACCCGATGCACCGGTGACGTGGCCATGCCATCCGAGTCTCCGCCTTCTCACCACCGCGAGCATGCCATCGTGTGGTCCAACGGCCCGTGCGATGGTCCGTCGGACCTCACCGTTGGCGACGTGCCGGGCATAGGAAATGCCCAGAAGTCTTCTGCAGCACCCCATCTCCATGCTCCGCATTCTTCGCTGCAGATCCGCCGAGAGGGTCCACGCTCCGCAAGTGTACAGGAGGATGGAGATGACAAGGGAGCGCAGCAACAAAAATATAACCTTGATCGATGCAAACAATGATATTAAGGAATCACGTTACTGTGAAGAAGAACAAGAACAAGAAGAAGAACAAAAAGCACAAGAACAAGAAGAAGCTGTTTGACTTTGAACGTTTATTACAATGGCACCTATTTGCAATGACAATAATGCTGGGCTTACACCTTCTTCTGGGGAATTGTCTGTTTCAGATATAAGCGCATACTCTTAAAGCTTGCAAAACATGTTATTTATTTATCTGTTGGAAGACATATTTAAGTTTTTAATGTTTCGCCCCAATGACTGTAATATGAAGAGCTCCTGTGTATAATCTTTGCGGGTATGGATTATGGGGGGAGGGGGAGAAGAGAGAGAAAGAAAGAGAAAGAGAGTTATTTTAATTTAATTTTGTTCCAGCTATTATTGTTAATGAGTTGACTATTTTTTATAGTTAGTTATTTAAATGTATTTATTAAGACTTTTTTTTCAATGTCTAAATCACTTAGGTGGATCCCATCCTATCCTATCCCGTAACTCGTACGTCGTTGGGGCACCACAGATGATCGTTTAACCAGCGAACTCCATCTTTCTTTGTCCTCAGAAACCCTCTGCTACGTTTGAGACGCGCACGATAGTACGTGTGAGACGCGCACGATAGATCCGATCGTTTTGTTTTGCAAAGCATGCAATAATAGAGTGTATTTACCTTTGATTTGATTTTGCGTTGTAGTTAGAAGGAACTTTGTATAATGTTGATACTTTTCGTTGGTCGACATTATTGGAGAATTTTCTAGGGTTACTTATTTACCATCGATCGCAGCGTGTGAATAAATCTAGCGATGGCGATGGCTACGAGATGATTCTAAGTTATATGACGTAAGACAGTGATGACGAAGTTTATTCTGATTGGTTGGAATTGAGTCACGCTGGAACGTTCCATCGTTCTCTAGAGCAGAGAAAAACTATATAATTGATGCCCTGTGTTGTGAAAGTGCAGAAAGTGGAAAAATCGGTTGCCTGCATACACCAATCTGGGTACGCTTATCAGGAGTCAAGCATCGGGGCTGAATCAACTACTGATAAAAACCAACAACTCAACTACTGATAAAAACCAACAACGAGTGTAACACCCTCATTGCTTCAAGCCAGTCCATTCTCGAGTGTTGTCCTCCCACCTCTTTTTCTGTTTCCCTCTTCTTCTGCCTCCTTGCACTGTGCCTTGCAGGATGGGCTTTGCAAGGCCTGATGCTCTGGTGACGTGACCATACCATCGGAGTTTCCGTTTCTTCACCACTGTGAGCATGTCATCGTGTTATCAATGACTTGTGGTTGTCGGACTTGGTGCTTGGTGATGTGCTGGGTATAGGAAATGCCCAGAAGTCTTCTATAACACCTCATCACCATGCTTTGTATTCTTCGTTAAAGTTCTGCTGTGAGGGTCCCTGTTTCGCAAGCGTATAGGAAGATGGAGATGACAAGAGAGCGCAGCAGCCATACCTTGGAATCTGTCTTTCCAAATGGGCTACAACCTTGTAATGGCAGCAGGTGGATAATTGACAATAAATTAGTAACACACCCGATAAACGCATTTCGAATTCAAACCTGTTAGAAGAAGGAGAAGAAGAAGAAGAAGAAGAAGAAGAAGAAGAAGAAGAAGAAGAAGAAGAAGAAGAAGAAGAAGAAGAAGAAGAAGAAGAAGAAGGAGGAAGAAGAAGAGGAGGGGAAGGACGAAAAATGAGGAGGAGGAGGAGGAGGAGAGGAAGAAGAAGAAGAAGAACTGATGATGATGATGATGATGATGATGATGATGATGATGATGATGATGATGATGATGATGATGATGATGATGATGACTATGACGACGATGATGACGACGACAGCGACAACAGCCACAATGCACACTGTGGAAAACCAAATTTCATTTGACATAAGAATGTTCGCCTCCGGACAGAGTAAGCACTAAATTCTGGCTCTTGCACTTGTTTGGCGAGCGATCTATGCATTATTAATTGCAACAAGAAAGGGGAGGCCAGAAGAAAGAAGGAATCAAAACCATATCGACACGTTCATGCTTTTATTTTTGGGAGGAGGTCTCTTCCTGATTTTCCACAGAAACACGCTTGGTAAATTGGTCGTCTACTTCCTAGGTTAAAGTGGATTTCACTTTTATTGTTGATGCCAATTTAACCGCAGTCACTTTTGTAATTCCTGTCAGATAAGTATGTTTACGGCCACGACGGCCGGACGAATTGTTATGTTTTTAATTGATTTAACTGTCGGCGGTGAGTGTTCGTGATGTGTGTGTGTGTGTGTGTGTGTTTGTTTTTTGTGTGTTTGGTTTATACATGTGGTTATGAAATCGTGTGACAATGTGATACCTTGTTTTACATTTCACTGTTTTTAAACTTCTTGATTTATTTATTTTTAATAATATGAGCTGCTTCTAAATCTTGTAATTGCCCTGTGTGGATAAATAAAGTTGTATTGAATTGAATTGAATTGAATTGAATATATATGACATTAGCGATACCCGAAGGTGAGCGGCTGTGGTAAAACGCGCCGTCTCTGGGTGTGGAATTTTATTCAGTCAAAAGATACCGTATTCGCATGATGCACTGACAGATATTACAAACGGTAATGGATCCATTTCCATAAAAAAAATCTCTCTTCTTCTTCTTCTTCTTCTTCTTCTTCTTCTTCTTCTTCTGCTTCGTATTCTTCTTCACGAATGAATTTCAAGGGGTATAATCTTAGTTTGTGAGATAAGGCTGGATTCTCAGCTTTTTCCGTTGCGTTTTCTATCACACTCGGCAATCTCCCGAGACAATGAATTTAAGTTGGATTCTATACACTGGTCCGAGCGCGATAATAAAGAAACGGAATACGTATTTAGGTTATGGTTTGAATATATACTTCAACCCACAAAAGGAATTGTTGACTGGTCAGAACCCTGAAAAAAAAAACCACGTTTTCATACTGAAGATGCGGAGCCTCGATCAAAATTGCGAGAGAAAAAAAAATCTAATTCACCTTAGAATAGTTTTATAGGCATTGTTTATAGGGTCCAGCGGAAAGCAAAGAGCGGAATCAGGATCACAACTTGGTTGAAAGAGCGCTCACCCCTGATCCGTTTAAAAGATCTGCTGAAACTCTAAACAGTAACCCTGTAGGCACTCCACCAGCCGGCCACTTTACAATAAAGACATCCAATGCAGGGGACGCCGAGGCTTTACTGTAATTTATCGAACCCCCGTTTACTAAACCACAATATAATAAAAAACATAATTATGAAATATTAACAAAACACCTACCTAGAAAATGCCTGCATTATTATATAATAATACCATAGAAAACCCTAATGACTATTTGTCAGGAAGCGTCCAATACCTCTAAGCCGACCCAACAGACCCCATACACAAATGAGGTTTTTCGGGAGAGTTTTCAAGAACAAAAAGGTAAGTGATTAGCAAAGAAGATAGTAGATTGATAGAACAGATTAGAAACGAGAAAGAACAACTGAGAATGACATAAACGGTGGTAATTTAAAGCACTGAATGTCCACAAAGTGGCGATTACTATTTATACAGAAACTCCCGGCACAGTCACGTGAGGACTCACGTTAAGAGATGGCTATTCATACATGTGTGTGTATGTGTGTGTGTGTGTATGTGTGTGTGTGTGTGATATTTACGAACTACGGATCTAAACTTGGCGTCCGAGCGTTGTACGGACTGTCCGCTCTTGAGCAGTAAGGGGCTTGTCTTCTTTGGAAAACCGGTAACAGGCGCACGCACACACGTAAAATCAGCGGAGCGTGACCACACGAGCTTCCATTCTTAGCTATGGATTAGCTAAGGGGAAATAATGCAATAATGGGTGGCTGGTAGCACAGCTGATAGTAAGCTGGTTTCCTATGCCGAGGTCGCGGGTTTGAACCCCGCGTGGGACGAGCTAGTGTGACTTAGGTACGAGACTTTTCATGACAGCGAGGGCTTTCTCCGTGTACTCCGGTTTTCTCCCTTCTTTCAATTATGGTAGTGGATGCAGTCCAACTAACATTTCAAAAATAAAATTATTGATTTCTGTTCCGACTTCTATAATATTTACATCTTTAGATCGCCGAGGTTTAGTATGCTTTAAGAATAATAGATTAAAAAAATTAAATTCTTTGAAATGCCCGTAATTAATTTAAATTTAATAGCCACAGGCTTTGAGTATGAAACCATGAATTTCGAGAATAAAGTTGTGCCTGGCGGATTTTGTGTATTCGTTCTAAAACAATATTTTCTTATATGGCCATTACACAATACACAATACAATGCAAAATAACACAAGACAACATAATACAGTGCAACATAATACAATGCAAATTAAATATAATACAATACAACGTAAGACAGCACAATGCAATAGAATATTAAACAATGCAATGCTATAATTTATAGGAACAATAAACATCTCCAGTCCAGAACCCGACGAATTTTTGGAGCTACAGAAATTTTCTTATTTGACCTCAATGCTGAAGAGGCCAAAAGGTCAATCCCGGGTTTGTCCAACATTGAACAGTGTGTCTGCACTTCTGTGGCCAGCATGCAGTGTCGTATGCGTGAAATATCGTACGCAACGCTATAGTCGTGACATCAGACTGAATGTACGACTTCCAGTCCGGCGGTTGTAGTTATATTGTAGCCTAGTGAATTGTGTTGTATTGGATTCGTTTTTGTGCTTTTTATTGTCTTGTATTATTTTGTGTTGTGGTGGATGGTATTGGATTATATTCATTTTTACATTTCATTGCGTTGTATTATAGTGCAATGCGTTATATAATATTAATTTGCACGGCAATACTTATGGTATTGTATTGTATAGTGTTAAATTGTATTGCAAATAAGGCTGGACGGTTTTACCGATACGTAACTGTATTTAGGTTCGGAAACCGACGGTACGGTATACCGGTGCGGGTGTCCAAGGTCCGGTTTACTGGGAAATCTCGACAACACATAACGCGACAGTGGGCGACATCTTGTCCGCCCAGAGAGCGAGCCTAAAGCCCAAACACGTGGATAGGCAGCTGTTCTTGAAGAAGAACTTAAAAGAACAGCAGCTTATCCACGTGTTTGAGCATGGTACCAGTCTAGTCGCCAATCCTTCTGAATTCTTAAAGTTCTTAAAGACCTTTCCCGTTGAATGTTTTTGTTTTATTTTGATTTTGTGGTTTAAAGTTTGCTGATGTTCTAAACAGTGATTTATCATAATTTGTTTTGAAGGCGTTCAAGCGAAAAATAAAGCTTCAGTTTTTATGTGGTTCTTTGAAACTGTTTTGAAGTGTATGACAATGTTTCTTTTGCGTCTGTCACTACTGTCAGTGCCATATTCCATTTTATTGCAACACATAAAATCGCGGTATACCGGTACAAAATACCGATACTATCTAAAAATACCGCGGTAATACCGGTACAACTTTGACCCACGGTACTCAGCTCTAATTGCAAAGCATTCTGTATTGTATTGTATTATGTATTGTATTGTGATATATTGTGTTGTGGTATAGCGCAGCTTGTTGTGTTATATTGCATTACAATTCATGTTGTATTGTATTGGATTGCATTGCATTGTGCTGCGTTGCGTTTGGTATTGTACAACCACATGGCACGATTTGCTAGCAGTAGTGTTAGCAGTGTACAAAGCCGATTGCTTTACATCTTAGTTGTTTTTTTGTTTTTTTGTTTTAAAATCTCTTTCTGTTTCTGTATCTTAAAGCAGTAAACAACAGTTGATGGCAAGCTTAAAGCGCCTCTTTCTCGTATTTAGCCTTCCTTAAAGGGCGATTGGCCTCCCTTTCTTTCTTCCTTTCTCGGGTGTTCTTTTTTCTTTATATTTTCTCTCTTCTGTTTTTTGTTCTACTCATTTTCACCTTTCTTTGTGTGTCACTTCTTTTCTTTCTTTCTTTCTTTCTGTCTTTTTTTTTCTTTCTCTCCTTCTTTAAAAAAAATATATATTTCTTTCTCGATTGTACCTGTTTTGTTTTTTTAATTTGTTTTATTGTCCTTCTTTCTTTCTTTCTTTCTTTCTTTCTTTCTTTCTTTCTTTCTTTCTTTCTTTCTTTCTTTCTTTCTTTAATCAATCTCATATAGCGCTTTTCCAGCTCAAGAGCTGCTCGAGGCGCTGGCCGATACAGGATCTCACACAAACTGCCCGGGGCGCTCACTTCCTGCCTTAGGGCGCATTGTGTGACGCCGAGACAACTGAGCACATTCCTGGACGACCGGGGATGGGGGAGACGAGACCTAGTGCTTGCTGGGTGTGTTTGTGTAGCCGGCACTCGTCCGTCTTGAGCGCCATCATTTTTTTGTGTTTTGAAATCCGTGCGATGGAACGCGTGCGTGCATCGGCTAGACCACGGTTTATACTCTCATCCTTTCATGCTCTCTCTGTCAGCGTGTCTCTTTCTCTCTCTCTCTCTCTCTCTCTCTCTCTCTCTCTCTCTCTCTCTCTCTCTCTCTCTCTCTCTGTTTCTCTCTCCCTCTCTCTTTCTCTCTCTCTCTCTCTCTCTCTCTCTCTCTCTCTCTCTCTCTCTAGCTCTCTCTCTCTAGCTCGCTCTCTCTCTCTCTGTTTTTCTCTCTCATTCTCTCTCTGTCTGTCTGTCTGTCTGTCTGTCTCTCTCTCTCTCTCTCTCTCTCTCTCTCTCTCTCTCTCTCTTTCTATCTCTATCTCTCTCTCTGCCTTTTGCTTTTTCTCTTTAAAAAAAGTTTGAAAGGAGACCCACTGTATGTTACTAACTATAAAGACCGTAACAAGGCAACTGACAATAACGACTATAACAAGGTTTAGGGCAGGGTAACTGTAGTCTGTAACTGCTACGTGTACATGGCAAGTTAAAGATTTCTTGCAGCAGCACCCCAGCATTCACAACCCTAACTTTAAATGTGCCACGCTCTTACTGGTGCGCAATATGGTTCTGAAAACACAGACACACACACACACACACACACACACACACACACCCCACACACATCTCAATTGTTATTTTTAAGTTACCCTGACCAGACCACGGTTTCTTCTCTGTGAGCGTCACAATTATATTTATTGGCTTTGTTTCTTTCTTTGTTTCTTTCTATCCCCGTTGGGGTGCCGGGGGTTTCAGTATAAATAGTATCCCCACTTTCTGGAAATTTAGTGCTTTAAATTCCCACTGTCGCTGTCTTTCTCATTTGCTCTTTCTCATTCCTGCTCTGTTCTATCAATCTGCTATACTATCGTCTTCTTCGCTAGACCAGTCTCCTACCTTTTTTCTTGAAAACTCTTCCGGGACAAGACTCCTTATTTGTGTATGAGGTCTGTTGGATCAGCTTGGGAATATTGGACGCTTTCTGCCAGGTGGTCACTAGGGCTTCCTATGATGTTATTATTTAGCAATGTAGGCATTTTATAAGTATGTGTTTTGTTGATAATTTATAATGATGTTTGTATTCTATTTTGTTTTTGTAAACGGGGGTTCGATAAGTTGGGGTGAAGCCTCAGCCGTCCCCTGCGTGGGATGTCTTTATTGTAAAGTGACTGGCTGGTGGAGGGCATTCAGTTTTCCTACTAGGGTTGTTTCAGCAGATCTTTTATGCGGATTGGGGGTTGTCCGGTCCTGATTTGGCTCGGAAGTTTCCGCTGGACCTAAAGCAACAATTATGTAATGTTTCTTTCTTTCTTGAGGCACGGTGGCCTAATGGTAGAGCTGTGGCTTGCAGATCTGAAGGTCCCGGGTTCGAGCCCTGGCCGGGGCATTGTGTTGTGTCATTGGGAAAGACACTTTTACACTCCCGTTTCCTACTCCTTCGGATGAGAGTATAAACCGAGGTCTAGTCTGTGTCGCATACATTCCATCATAACGGACTTTAAAGATCCTGACGCTCATGTCCTAGACGGGTGAGTGCCGGTGACATGAACACACCCAGCATGCACCTAGGTCCTTCTCCTCCATCTCTGGCTGCCCAGGATTGGGCTCAGTTGTCTGGAGCGTTATTACGATGCGCCCAAAGGCTGCAAGTTGGCGCGTCGGGGGGCTTGAGTTAGATCCTGTATCGGTTAGCGCCTTGAGTCGCCAAATACGGCAAAATATGTGCGCTATACAAATCCTCAATAATAATAAAAAAAATAAAGTAAAATAAAAAATTAATGTCTTTCATTCTTTCTTTTCTAATTTTATTTATTTATTTATTTATTTGTTGTTGGTGTGTGCGTGCGTGTGACATTTTTAGAAAGACTTTGGAATAGTCGGGAATCAGAACGAGCCAAATGGAGGTCAATCGGTGTGTCGGACCGTTTGACGCCATATCACCAGAACCGCTGAACGGATTTTGACATACCTTCATAGGAACATTACCTAATTGAGTGCATGGCTTGTATACCTCCCCCCCCCTTCCCCCTCATATTGGCTCTGCCCCACCAACATTCCTCATGTTTACTTTGCAGAGACTTTCACTACTGCTAATCATGTTAGAGCATTGGCATTTGTTGGCTACTTTCTGAAAAGGTCAAGGACATTGTGTTTCACCGTTTTCTAAACACGTTTCGCGCTGTATCTAAACCTTGGCTGAGCCCATTTGGAGACTTTGTGGTTTTGTAGGTAGTTCAGATGGTGGCCTGTCTTTCCAAGTTTTCCATTGGCATCGTTAGGATAAAGCCACGTTTTGTATTGGCATCGTTAGGATAAAACCAAGTTTTCCGTTGGCATCGTTAGGATAAAGCCAAGTTTTGTATTGGCATCGTTAGGATAAAGCCAAGTTTTCCATTGGCATCGATAGGATAAAGCCAGGGTTTCTCTTGGCATCGATAGGATAAAGCCAGGTTTTCTATTGGCATCGATAGGATAAAGCCACGTTTTCCATTGGCATCGTTAGGATAAAGCCAAGTTTTCCATTGGCATCGATAGGATAAAGCCAGGTTTTCTCTTGGCATCGATAGGATAAAGCCAGGTTTTCTATTGGCATCGATAGGATAAAGCCACGTTTTCCATTGGCATCGTTAGGATAAAGCCAGGTTTTGTATTGGCATCGTTAGGATAAAGCCAAGTTTTGTATTGGCATCGTTAGGATAAAGCCAAGTTTTGTATTGGCATCGTTAGGATAAAGCCAAGTTTTGTATTGGCATCGTTAGGATAAAGCCAAGTTTTCTATTGGCATCGTTAGGATAAAGCCAAGTTTTCCATTGGCATCGTTAGGATAAAGCCAAGGCTGAACACCTGCAGAAACTTAACAGCCTTGAAAATGCTTATTTTTCGGTTATATGTATGTGAATGTCTGGAAATACATTTGAATGGTTTGCCATCTTGTTTCCTCTTTCGTTTTCTCGTCTTTTCTTTTCTTTATTTCTTTCTATATGATAATTCTATAATAAAGCTGATATTTCTGCAAAGCCAATAATAATATCGCGCACAACCGCCAATACAATCTGACCCCCCAAAAAAAATCCTGCACGTACCGAGACCAACATCAAAACAATAGCAACACCGACACAACGATAATTGAAAACGCTGGGAAATAGGCAGGAGGACAGAAGAGAATCGCAGAGTTTTCCAATAAAGATCGTCACAGTATATACAATTTGTCTTTGGCGGAGGAACCCCTTGCGGTCTCAAATACTCTGTTCAGAACAGGCAAACCGAGTGTCAGAGATGGCGAACTCTTCGCCAACAGTCACAAACTATGTTCATAGCACAGGATGCATATCCTATCCTATCCCGTAATTCAAAGGTCGTTGGGGCACCACAGATGATCGTTTAACCAGCGTACTCCATCTTTCTCTGTTCTCAGAAACGCTCATGGCTTCGTTCAGTGTCAAACCAGTCCATTCTCGAATGTGGTCCTCCCACCTCTTTTTCTGTCTCCCTCTTCTTCTGCCTCCTTGCACCGTGCCTTGCACGATGGAGTTTGCAAGGCCTGATGATCTGGTGACGTGGCCATGCCCTCGGAGTTTCCGTTTTCTTCACCACTGTGAGCAGGTCATCGTGTTGTCCATTGGCTTGTGTGATGGTCTGTCGGACTTCGTTGTTGGTAATGTGCTGGGTATAGAAAATGCCCGTCTTCTGTAGCACCTCATCTCCATGCTGTGTATTCTTCGTTGTAGATCTGCTGTGGGGGTCCACGTTTCGCAAGCGTATAGGAAGATGGGAGCGCACCAACCTTACCTTGCCTGATCCGCTACTTGCACTACATCAAGCAACTTTATAAGCCTATTATACAGCGTTTCAGAGCCTGCTATGAAGGCGTCCCACCATCAAACCTGAAACATACTATGGCAGTCAGATCTGTTGTCATCATTTGAATTTAATGTTTTTCTCCTGTTCACAAAGTGATATTAGACAAATGACCTACGAGGAAATAAAACGCAAGACAACAAAATAAAATGATGTGAAGTAAATTGAAACAATGTTATACTTATGGTTTCATTATATGAAACATTACTAAAAACGAATTCTTTAACTTAAGAGCTTCCCCCGTTGGAGTGCCGGGAGTTTCAGTATAAATAGTATCCTCACTTTCTGGAAATTGTGTGCTTTAAATTCCCACTGTTGCTGTCTTTCTCATTTGTTCTTTCTCATTCCTGCTCTGTTCTATCAATCTGCTATACTATCTTCTTCTTCGCTAGACCAGTCTCCTACCTTTTTTCTTGAAAACTCTTCCGGGACAAGACTCCTTATTTGTGTGTGAGGTCTGTGGGATCAGCTTGAGAATATTGGACGCTTTCTGCCAGGTGGTCACTAGGGCTTCCTATGATGTTATTATTTAGCAATGTAGGCCTTTTATATGTATGTGTTTTGTTCATAATTTATAATGATGTTTGTATTCTATTTTGTTTTTTGTAAACGGGAGTTCGATAAATTAGAGTTTAGCCTCAGCGTCTCCTGCGTGGGATGTCTTTATTGTAAAGTGACTGGTTAGTGGAGAGCCTTCAGTTTTACCACTAGAGTTGTTTCGGCAGATCTTTTATGCGGATCAGGGGTTGTCGGTCCTAATTTGACTCGGAAGAGTCCGCTGGACCTAGAGCAATAATCATGTAATGTAATGTACTTAAGAGTTCTGTTTTGTAGCACGAGTTGTATTCAGTTGTTAGAGCATTAGACGATGTTGTCCCTAAGGCAAGCACTAGGACGCCTGAAGTCGATGTGCGTTGGTACCTGTATCGGCCAACGCCTTGAAAAGCCTTTGAGCTGCCAAAGAGGCGTTCTTGCAATTCATTTTAATCCAATACTTTCTTTTAATGTCTTATATCGTACGCCTGGTTTAAGACCATACACTCTTCGTCACTCAAGGACGTGCACACATAGAAAGTAAATCTAGCAATTTAAAATAAAATTGAATAAAGCGTTATCTAAAACTGGTAACATACATGTTAAAAATAGCCTTAGTTTATGTGTTTTTGAAATACCCGGATATAAGAACGTTTTATTGGGTTTGGAATTGGGATTTGAGGGATTGTATTCGTCATCAACGCGGGCACAATTTGGGCTGCCTTCTCGGCGGAAACGCGGTAGCCGCAAGAGCAGCGCCTTCCAGGCCAGGGAGGAATAGGACTCTGTAGTGCTTGGTGGATGAGTGTAGTATTGATGTAGCCGGCACCCACCCGTCTAGGATATGATTTTGCGTCAAGATCTGTAAAGGTCTGTGCGTTGCTATGCGTGGAGGCACAGACTAGACCTTGGTTTGTACTCTCATTCAAAAGAGACTTGCCGAATGAAACACAAAGAAATGCGATTATGACTAATAAGGATGTTCCCCAAAACGAAACGGAACCCCAAATCAAAACAGCTAAAAGCAGCAAACAGTTGGAAACGACAAGGTCTCTGAGAAAAGCGATACACTGACAGACACTGGGCGTGTGAGGAGAGCGGGAAACATAGCAAACTTTATCTCAGAGTTGATCTGTGCATCTCTCTGTCTCTGTCTCTCTCTCTCTGTCCGTCTCGGTCTATCTGTCTCTCTGTCTGTATCTCTCTGTCCGTCTCTGCTTCTGTCTGCCTCTCTCTCTCTCTCTCTCTCTCTCTCTCTCTCTCTCTCTCTCTCTCTCTCTCTCTCTCTCCCTCTCTCTCTCTCACGCCCTCTTTACTCCCCTCGTCGCCGCCTACTGCCCCTCCACTCTCCACACGCGATCAATGTTGGACTCATGGATGATGTGCAAACATTTTATCCTCGTTGGCGTCCATTTAAACAATTCCTGTTTCACCGTGTTCGCCGATATTAATTTTATTCTCTCTATCTCTCTCTATCTCTCTTTCTCTCCCCCCCCTCTCTCTCTATCAAATAAATCAATCTTGTCCTTTTTATGATTATCGGTTCTGCGTACTTTATTGGCTTGGAATTAAAACTTTTGTTGAAGTCGGTGTCCTATAAGTCGTCGTCATCATCATCATCATCATCATCATCATCATCATCATCATCATCATCATCATCATCATCATCATCATCATCATCATCATCATCATCATTATCATCATTATCATCATCACATCATCATCGTCGTCGTCATCATCATCTTCTTCTTCTCCTTCATCACATCGTCATCATCATCATCATCATCATCATCATCATCATCATCATATCATCATTGGGATAGAACTTCCGCAGCTGTCAAGCTTGGTTTGTACCGCGGGTGGTTAGCGCGCTATTTTAATATAATGCCGAAGGTCTAGGGTTGGCTTCCTTGGAGACTAGACGACCTCTTTGATGAAATGCGTAAAGTAATTTTTCATTTAATTTGAGATTTTTTTTTTAAAAATCCTGTTTACTTCAAATCTAATGTATAAATTATTTTTTTACACACTGTACGTACCTTCCAAGTCTACGGCAGCGTGATGGTGTTAACGCTGACGGCAAATCTTCTAGGTCCACACTGAGGTATTATCTTCTTTACACGATCTTCCAGCGTTCAGAAACGCTGTGTCTTTTTACAGTGTAGGGTAGAACGGATAACGTGTAAGATAGATTATGAGACAACGGTGCCGCTCATCTTCTGGTAGCCACCAGCTTCCTATTCTCCGTATGAAAACAACAGCTTTTGGCGAATGCTAATTCTGCTTTTCAGCTCCCACAGTTCGGAATTCTTTTCCTTTAAGTCTGTGCTCTATTTAATGTAATGGACCCTCACAGCAGATCTACAACGAAGAATACAAAGCATGGAGATGAGGTGCTACAGAAGACTTCTGGGCATTTCCTATACCCAACATCACCAACGACGAACTCCGACAGAGATCATCACACAAGTCATTGGACAACACGATGACCTGCTCACAGTGGTGAAGAAACGGAAACTCCGATGGTATGGCCACGTCACCAGATCATCAGGCCTTGCAAAGACTATTCTGCAAGGCACAGTGCAAGGATGTAGAGGAAGAGGGAGACCGAAAAAGAGGTGGGAGGACAACATCCGAGAATGCACTGGTTTGACACTGAGCGAAGCCATCAGGGCTGCTGAGGACAGAGAAAGATCGAGTATGCTGGTTAAACGATCATCTGTGGTGCCCCTACGACCTCCGAGTTACGGGACAGGATAGGATAGGATAGGATAGGATCGGCGACTGGTGTTGGGTTTGGCGGCTTGGTATTGTTGATTTGATGGTTTCGGAATAAATGAATTCAGCGTGTGTATTTCGTGCATGTTAAAACAAGTAACCAAAAAAAGTGAATGGATGCTATGATAGGAGTTTTAGCTAGTAATAGTTGTACTCCTTCAGATTATCTTGTTAATATATTTTTGTTAGATGTTATATAATTTTTATTATTATTTCTGTTGGTCTAATATTACGATGTGTACAGACCTTAAATTAAATAAATGAATAAAATTGATAGGATACAGTTCCATGATTTATTATCCTGTATTATTTTATTTTTATTTATTATTTAATCGTTCTTATATAGCGCTTTTCCAGCTCAAGAGCTGCTCAAGGCGCTGGCCGATACAGGATCTAACTCAAGCTGCTCGAGGCCCACACTTGCAGCTTTGCTCGCTGCTGCAGTTAGGATTTTGATAGAAGAATACGTTATGATGTGATATATGTGCAAGGTACAATACTGACAGTATGTTTACTAGGTATGCGACTACATTACATTGTTGCTTTAGGTGGGAGCAGTTGTGGGCATACGAAAGGCACCTATATATTTCGAAAAAAAAATCAAATTTCCAGATCAAACTTACGTAAATTCACGCACTTTAAGATCTTCTGCTGACACTCGCACAATCAAGGTTCCCGTCACCCGCACTAAGACATACGGCCAACGTGCATTCGCTTACTCTGCACCCAAGCACTGGAATTCCCTTCCCTCCCATATCCGCAACATACAATCAACACAGGCATTCAAAAAGGCCCTCAAAACCCACCTCTTCAAACTGCATTATTCAGACTGATTTGTATCCCGCTGCCATTCTCTCTTCTTTTGTTTCTGACTGATCCGTAAGTGTTTACACGGCTGTAAATATTTATATTGTTTTCCTTTCCTGGGTCTATCCGGGCATATAAATAGCTGTGAATAAGTTTTTGCTATTCTATGTTTGTCTTTCTTGTCATTTTGTACATAGTTGTAAATAGTTCTTACTTTTACTGTTCCATCTTTTGGTGTATCGTAACAAAAGCGATGTTTGATCGAGTGCATGCATTTTTATGTATTGACTATGTGAAGCGCGGTGAGTCTGGTCGTAGGCTGGAGTACCCGCTATATAAAAACCCGTTATTATTATTATTTAAATTCTTAATATTTAAAAGTCATGTAAAAACTATATTGTCTTATCGTCATTTTTTTCAATGTAGGTGTATGTATCCTTTATGTGTGTACGTGTGTGTATGGATGTTTGGGAGAGGGTGGAGATCGACGCAGGTAATGTTGCGTAATAGATAGCGAGAGAGGGAGTGGGCAAGCACGGGGCGGGGTGAGAGATGTAAGTCAGTAACAGTAATAGTTTTCAGAGTGTTTCAGGTGCTTTTGTCAATGTGTCACTTGGCGAAAATAAAGTCTGCTATCTTTTGCATTATTTGTTGTTGTTGTTGTTGTGAGACTTTATTTTCCCTTATTATGGAGAAATTCTGTGCCGCCTCCACTTGGGGAAAGCGAAGCCGCAAGCCTTTGGCGCGGCCAAACCCAAGCTACATAATATTAGTTGTGTTTTTGAAATTTTGCGGGGGGAGCAAACCAGAGTACCAGGAAGAAACCCCCGAAACGTGGCCCGAGTCGAAAGCAAATAATATTCGGAGAAACATAACGCCCAGATGCTGGATCGATCCCACACCTGTCAGACGCCATTGGTTTCTAGACTGTGGACAAGAAAAGTTTGTTTGTTCATTTAACACACATGTTCCGTGGGAGTACCTGGGGTTTGTGAATAAATAGTATCCCCACTTTGTAGACATTCAGAGCTTTAAATTACCACTGTTTCTGTCATTCTCATTTATTCTTTCTCATTCCTAATCTCTTCTATCTATCTACCATATTCTTCACTAGACCCATCACCTAACTTTTTTTAAAATTGAAAACTCCCAAAACTCCTGATTTGTGTATGGGGTCTGTTGCGTCAGCTTCGGGCTATTGGACGCTTTCTGCCAAATGGTCACTAGGGCTTTCTATGGTATTATTATTTACCAATGTAGGCATTTTATATGTATATGTTTTGTTAATATTTTATAATGATATTTATATTCTATTTTGTTTTTGTAAACGGGGGTTCGATAAATTAGAGTATAGCCTCAGCCTCCCTTGCATGGGATGCCTTTATTGTAAAGTGACTGGCTGGTGGAGAGCTTTCAGTGTCACCATTAGAATTGTTTCAGCAGATCCTTTATGCGGATCACGGGTGAGTCCTCTTTCCACCAAGTTGTCGTCCTGATTCGGCTCTTTGCAGTCCGCTGGACCCTATAAACAATGTCTAAATAACTAATTTAACACGTACGTCTTTCACACGTATATCCGTTAGGATGCAGCCTTTTATCGCTTGTAATCGAACACCTAGTTGAGATTGTGATAGGGAGCTTTGATAGTAGTAACAGTATAAATGTATTGTATTGATGAGAGATGATTTGTAATAGATTGATATTTGCTGCATGAATGTGTTTATAACTGGATATCTTTTATGATTTTAGGTTACTAATGGTTGATGGTAATGTTTGTTCATTTAACACATATATCTGTTAGGATGCAGTCTTTTATCACCCTGTAATCGAACACCTAGTTGAACAGAGTCGTCTTAAATCACCGTCGTAATTGGACGTAAAATGAAATATTATAAATCCTAGTGGAAATAAAGGTTTGAATAGAATAGAATAGAATGATTTATTTCGCTGTAGAATAGAATAGAATAGAATAGAATAGAATAGAATAGAATAGAATAGAATAGAATAGAATAGACAGATTTATTTCGCAGTACCTTATCGCCTTACTGAAAATAATGATTTGGGCGACACGCCTCATCTCCCTTAAGCCTGAGAGAGGAGACAGACTTAGAGCAGCGTTCGATGAGGACGGTACTCTATGCAGAGGATCAAACAATCACAGTCGCGATGCGTATATCATTGGCCCTGCCGCTGACAGCTATAGGGCCTCGCATTCCGATATCCCTGGTCCAGACTAGCGCGAGCCCATAGCAAATATATTGATCTTGTGCTCCATTGACTACTATACTACCACGTAGTTTGGTGGAAAATGTAGGTCCTGTTTTGTTGCCTGTTGTGCTTTTTGACCGTCGGTCGTCTGTTTTAGACTGTCTGTTTGTCTGTTGTCTGTCTGCACTGTCTGTCTACTACTAGGTGACAGTGGCATGTAAACTTATGAATAGAGGTAAAGGTAAAGGTAGGTAGTCCCATAGCCTTGTGGCCGTAGGGGAGCGTGATGTTGGCGATCACATTTATCTTGGGCCAGCGTAATGAGGGTGATGCCCATCTCTCTCCCTCGCTGCTTTGCCTTCCCCACCCTTAAGAGAGTAGGTACTCAGTCACAGTTGAGTCAACTGGGGGCGTTGTTATTTGTCGCTTCACGTTTTGCGGTCACCCATCCAAGTGCTAACCGCACTGGGCGGTGCTTAACTTGCGACACAGTAGCTAGTGCTCCAACCACTGCGCTATCCGACACCCCTATGAATAGAACGAATGTATAAAATTTGATATAAAAACTGTGATAGTGACTTTTATATATTGTGTAACTTACTGACGTGATGAAATGATATTATGATAAGGAGCTTTGACGGTATAGTAGTATGAATGTATTGTATTGATGAGAGGTGATTTTTATAGACTGATAGTTGCGTGCATGAATGTATTTAGAACTGGGTATCTTTTACTAAGGGTTGATTGTAATGTTTGTTCATTTCATTAACACATATGTCTTTAATTGTGAGTTTTAATTTAAATTATAATGATCTACTCTTGTGTAAATTCCTTGTTTGAGGTGATAAAAATGTGTTGTATTGTACTGTATTGTGTTGTATTGTACTGTATTGTGTTGTATTTTGTTGTGTAGTGTTGTTTTGTATTGTGTTGATACTCTAGGATGACCTCGCAGTTGCTTGGGGCCCACACTATTTAATTGTTTCGAAGTTAAAGGGACGCAGTGTTCAAAGATGTGTTTATTATGTATTTTATATTTAGGTGTGTGACAATATAATTGGGAAATTGCATTGTTGCCATCTTAAAAGATTCTAAGATAGGTAATCTTGGTTCATTCCGGCCGATCAACTTTGAATTGTAGCCGTCTCTTCTTTGTTGTGTAAACAAACGACTGTGACTGCTATACACACTTTGGCAGCGATGATATTGATGTTACTGATAGGCACACACACATATTTAAAGTAAATGGACATAACATAAATATGGACATTCTGTAGACATGGTTCTGTATTATCCAAGTGTTACAGACGTTGTAAAAGTTATTGCTAAATCTCCTGTTGGTAGACTTTTATAGATTGTTTGAAATTATGTTCTTAAATAGTTCAAATGTTATATTGTCTAATATCACCTGAATGTGTGGACAGATGTTAAATGAAAGATTGGTTGACACACACACGCACACGCACATACAAGTACACACAGACACACACATTCACATTTATTAGTGGATTTATATCAAAACCGTACTTTGGTGGCACTTCACGAATCCAATGGCTGGCAAGATAGTGTCTTTACTGTCTATCTTAGTAGTATGATTGCTCCGGTGGTTCGGTGTTAATTTAGGTATCTTAACCCTCTTCTCACATCATTCAAAAGCGGACAAAATAAATTGCTGCCCGCACCAACACCCCATGCCTCGCAGCGGCATGTAACATTATTCTTTTTGTTTCCAAAAGGACAATATTGAAACACAAGGGCAAACATACCGGTGTGACATCGTCACAGTTCCTAGTATCTTAGCTGGGCTGGGAGCGAATGAAAGCATTCTGATTGGTCGACGCGTTACAAAATTCGACGCATGCGCACAGTGCTATCATAGTCTTCGTAAGGGTTAGGGTTAGGGTT
Organism: Oncomelania hupensis; assembly: GCA_036898135.1. Taxonomy (NCBI): domain Eukaryota; kingdom Metazoa; phylum Mollusca; class Gastropoda; order Littorinimorpha; family Pomatiopsidae; genus Oncomelania; species Oncomelania hupensis. The sequence continues at coordinate 64,689,696 of CM072517.1, forward strand.
TGGGTTAGAGTTAAGAGTTTAGGGTTAGGGTTAGGGTTTGGGTTAGGGTTAGGGTTAGGGTTATGACGCCTAAGAACTTCGTGAAAAAGCCGGCCCGACATGACCTGGAGCATGCGCAAAGGCGCTCGGATAAACTAGGAGACCCGGAACTTGAAGGATGTGACACCGGTTAGATAGAAAGTGAGAAACGGCAACTTTTATCTTGGAGCCTGGGTCGTCGGTGTACCATTAAGCTACAGCAGTTGGGACCCTTCTTGAGAATCACAGTCAGCCTGGTTAGTGACTCCCGGTCCTTGAGTGATTAACGTAGAGGAAGTTAAAACAAATGTAGCAGTGTGAGAAGCGCCACTAGCCCATGGTACCAGGATGACGGCTGAACGGGACAAGGCTAATCGAGGTGCCTTAATTCTTCACCCGCAATCCAAGAAGACGGGTTCACGTTGCGAGGGATTATAGCGCCGCGCACAATGAGTTTCTTCCACACGCGCGCTGTTCTTGTAGCCTGGCTTCCGACAAGTCGTTCACGTTGTTGGAATAGCGTCGTGGACAAGGCTTTTGTCTGTAACAATTGCGATATTCTTATGTTGTTAGTTTAGGAACGGGGTACAAGTTCCCAAAAATAACAATTTAAACATTGTCTGCCTAGATCTACATCCACCATCTTATATTCTTGTAACGACGTCTCCACCCTTCCACTGCGAATGTTCTATTGCGTTATATCATTATTCCTTGTAAGACATAGTAAGACATACGAATTTTTATTCGTCCAAAGAGTTACATTGGGAAAATTATTTCCGCCCGTGCACAACAGAAAGCATGACGATCGACCAGTGCTATAAAACAATAACAAATTACGATGGAATAACAGATACTACAAAGGTTATGCTGACGATGCGATGACCCCGACGACAATGCTGACGGTGGTAATAATAATGATGAGGCCAACGACGGCGATGATGATGGTTAGTTAGTTGGTTAATTAGTTAGACATTAAGTATAGGATACAGCGGAATGCAAAAAGCCGTATCCGGACAACTTCTCTGGCGGCTTGAGTTAGATTCTGTATCGGCCAGCGCCTTGAGCAGCTCTTGAGCTGGAAAAGCGCTATATAAGAACGATTACATAAATAAATGAAAGAGGACTCACTCCTGATCCGTATAAAAGATCTGCTGAAACAACTCTAATGGTAACACTGAAGGCACTCCACCAGCCGTTCGCTTTACAATAAAGGTATCCCATGCAGCGGACGCTAGGCTATATACTCTAATTTATCAAACCCCCGTTTAAAACAACCAAAATAGAATATAAACATCATTATAAAATATTAACAAACGCATACCTAGCTTACATTGCTCAATGATAATACCATAGAAAGCCCTCGTGACCATTTGGCAGAAAGCGTCCAATAACCCCAAGCTGACCCAACAAACCCCATACATAAATAAGGAGTTTTGGGAGAGCTTTCAAGAAAAAAGGTAGGTGACTGGTCTAGCGAAGAAGATAGTAGATTGATAGAACAGATTAGGAACGAGATAGAATAAAGGAGAATGACAGAAGCAGTGGTAATTTTAAGTACTAACTTTCCACAAAGTGGGGATACTATTTATAAAGAAAACACCAGCGCCTCTACTGGGGTGGCGATGATGACATCGACGACGATGATGATGATGACGACGACGACAAAGATGCTGATTTTAATGACGATGTCGATGAGGAGGATGACAAAACCACTGACGATGACGACGACTATTGATGATAATGAACGAACCAAGCGATTACATAAACAATTGCAATAAACACCTCACAATTGTAGGCAATAATAGGAATCATGAAAAATTAATGTCAATTTCGGTTTGGCTTTTGCTTCTCTCACGAACCACCCACTGCCTAAAGGACGCATGCAGTTCATTGACCCCAGAAAGAATCAGCGTGAAAACCACACAGGATGTCTATGACGGCCTACTAGCGCCAAAACCGAGAGTTACCATTATCACGAGATAATTGAAATTATTACATGTTCTGTGTAATGTACAGAGATACCGGTAATCCGCAGTGTTAATTAATAATTATGAGTTTTTGCCATGCTTTCCTAGCGCCAAAACCGGATAATTACTAATATCATGAGATAATTACAATTGTCAAGAGATAATTACAATTATCACTGAAATTTATAAATATCAAGATGAGCATGCGCGGTCCAATGCGCGATGCGCATGCGCGGCAGCGGCACTGTTCCCAGCACGCCTCAGGTTTTGGCCCTAGTAAAGCGTGGCCAAAACTGAAAATTAGTAATTAACACTGTGAATTACCGGTATCTCTGTGAATTACACGGAACACGTGTTAATTACAATTATCACTGATACATGTAAGTTTTGCAGGTTTTGACGCGAGTAAGCCGCCTTACCAGAATTAAGCATGATCAAAGTGAAAATTTTAATTATCAAGTGAAAATTTTAATTATTATGTGATAATTACAATTTTCAGTTTTGGCGCATTTCCAGGCGGATTGATAGAGCCAAAACTGAAAATTAAACATGATCCCACGAACATATTTGTAATTTTTCAATGATAATTATAATTATCTCTTGATAATTGTAATTATCCCATCATAATTTGTAATTATCACACGATAATTGTAATTATCAGGTTTTGGCGCTAGTAGGCCGCCATAGATGTCTCGCATTATGCTGACTGTGCTACACCACCACCACCACCACTCAAAATCCCAGATCACACGCACGCAGACTCTGGCTGTACGGTCAACAGCAGCTAAGCACATCGGCGGCATAAAGATACTGGTGCTATTTGTTAGCCCGTATGATTTGAATGAAGTACAGGTTCACCGTTTCCGAACACTATTTGATCAAAAACCAACTACTAACAGTGTCAATAGTTATTTCATTGAGCGTCTATTCACTTCTCACAATGATTTAAAATTAATAGTCTGCCTAATAATGTTACATCTTTGGGCAATATTAGTTTTGCTGTATGGATTAGTTTAGCAAAAACGTTTATTGGTTCTTCAATTAGTATCTATGAGAATTGATGGTGTTTGATCATAATTATGGTTTATTTATTTATTTATTTATTTATTTATTTATTTATTTATTTATTTATTTATTTATTTATTTATTTTCTTTCTATTTAATTTTTTTGGTGTATTATCATTGGGGTGAAAAAGACATTAAAACAAACTAGACGATCCCATTCACACGTAGGCTACTGACCTATGCAATCAAAATATATTATCGTAATTCAGTTCTCAAAATAATACTTGCTATAGTTTCTATTATTATTTGATTGTACAATAATATATTACTAATATCATCAGAGTTGTTTTTTTAAACTAGCATTTCATTTTTTGCTGTGTATCGTGGTCTTATCATATCCTATCCCGTAACCCGAAGGTCGCTGGGGCACCGCAGATGATCGTTTAACCAGCGTACTCCATCTTTCTTTGCCCTCAGCAACCATCATGGCTTCGCTCAGTGTCAAGCCAGTCCATTATCGAATGTTGTCCTGCAAACTCTCTTTTTGTCTCCCTCTTCTTCTGCCTCCTTGCACTGTGCCTTGCAGGATGGTCTTTGCAAGGCCTGATGCTCTGGTGAGGTGGGCCATACCACCGGAGTTTCCGTTTCTTCGCCACTTGAGCATGTCATCGTGTATACCACGGTAACAACACTCAAAATAATAAAAGTAAATTTAGGAATTTAATTTATAACCAGTAATTCTTATAGTTTTATGAAGAAAGCTACGTTCGACGCCAACGGTAAACCCCCGACTTTCCGTCCCCAAAATATTTTCACATCATTCAAAAGCGGATAAAATAAATTGCTGCCCGCACCAACACCCCATGCCTCGCAGCGGCATGTAACATTATTGTTTTTGTTTCCAAAAGGACAAGGTTTGTGTTTTGCATCCTCTGACCTTTGAGTTTAGATAGGTCTGGATTTAGATCCTGTATGGAGCCTTGAGCAGTATTTGAGCTGGAGAAACGCTATGCAAGAACGATTTAAATAATAAATAAATAAATAATGTGGAGCACTGCGTTCCTTTTTCTAGCGATTTGGAACTTTGGCATTTTGTCCTTTGGTTTCAAAACACATGATTTTATCAATCTATGTATCGAAAGGCTATCTGCCCAGGCTGCCTTTTAGCCAAATTTAGGAATCAAACTTTTATAAATGAGGTGGTTGACGCCCTCGCCGTTGTCTGTGGCGTGATGTGGCGTGATGTGGCGGAGTGGGGGAGGAAGGAGTAGGAGGGGGGGGGGGTAGTGGCCTGCGACATGGGCCCAGTCGCTTGTCATCGCTGTTTCCGGGAGGGGTGGGTTTCGGGAATGGGAAGGTTTGCCGCACCGTCGGCTTCATCGGCCGTCCGAGCGTGGTCCTACTGAAAGTGGTGCTCAACAGGTTGAGGCCCCGGGCTGGACATGTCGTGGCTGGGAGGCAAGCGGGGTTCGGTGCGGGGCGAGGTGCCGCTGGACAGATTTTCGGCCTCAGAGTGGTCTGCGAGAGGTGCCTGCAGGCCGGTGGCATCTGTATCGTGTGTTTGTGGATTTTTTTAGAGGGGGGGAGAGGATAAGGGATGGGGGCGTTTGGCCGCGTCTGGCGTGCGGGTCTGTGGGCAACCGTGTGAGTGTGCAGCATCCGTCTTAAAATTATTGAAGTCATCAAAAGCCTGTATGACAAGGCTACCAGTGCAGTCCTCCACAACAGCGCCATCGGGAACTGGTTTAGAACAGCAGTAAGGCGTTAGGGATGGCTACTCTCTCCAACACTCTTCAACATCTTCCTAAAGCGCTTCATCTCAGATGCCTTTGCAGATCACGAGGGCACAGTCAGAGTGGGGGTAGAGCAATCTCCAACCTCCGTTTTGCGGATGACATTGATGGATTGGCTGGAGAGGAACAGGAACTTGACCAGCTGATACAGAGGCTTGACACCACCTCCAGAGGCTTTGGAGTGGATGTGGGCGCAGAGAAGACCAAAATGATGAACAACAACACCGGTGGCATCGACATGGACATCAAAATACAAGGCCAATCCCTCAACACAGTACATAACTTCAAATGTTTAGGAGCCATTGTGTCAGACAGTGGGTCCCTGCAGGGGGTCCTCTCTGGGATTGCGCGGACGGCTGCGGCCCTGGCAGGGTTGGGGCCCATTTGGAGAGATGGGACCATCAGCAGTCTGCATTCCAAGGTAAGGCTGCTGCGCTCCCTTATCTCTTTCTTCCTATACGCTTGCCAAACATGGACCCTCACAGCAGATCTACAACAAAGAATACAAAGCATGGAGATGAGGTGCTACAGAAGACTTCTGGGCATTTCCTAAAACCAGCTATCATCACCAACAACGAAGTCCGACAGACCATCAAACAAGCCATTAGACAACACGATGGCATGCTCACAGTGGTGAAGAAACGGAAACCCAGGTGGTATGGTCCACGTCACCAGAGCACCAGGCCTTGCCAAAAAAAAATATAATCTTGCAAGGCACGGTGCAAGGAGGCAGAAGAAGATGGAGACAGAAAAAGAGTTGGGATGATTACATTCGGGGATGGATTGGCTTGACACTGAGCAAACACTAACATTGTAGCCAATACAGGCAGCGGTTCGGAGCAGGTTGATTGCCCGGGAGTGCCGAAAAAAACAAACAACAACAGCAACAGCAACAACAACAAAACATGGCAAGTCATTCAAATGTATTTCTAGACACTCATTCACATGGCCGTAAAGCAGTTTCAAAAATTTCCGTGTTGTCACACGGATTTATACAAATGAAGCAACAAGAACACAGAGCTATAGGCCTGAACTACTTGCAAGTAAAAATATAAACATTTTTTTAAAAAAAGTTGGGTTCAGCCAACGTTTAGGTACAGCGCAAAACGTGTTTAGAAAATTGTGAAGAGCAGCTCAATGACCTTGACCTTTGAGAAAGTACAAATATGAATGATCTAGCATGCTTAATAGTAGTGAAAGTATCTGCAAAGCAAACGCGATGAATTTCTGTTCAGTTATTCTTGAGATAATGCAAAAGTGTGTTTTGAACACACAAAAAATACAACAAACAAACAAACAAACAAAAAGAAACTTGGAGCTACGGACCAACCGACCGACAGACTGACCGATAACCTGGACAGCTTCTGAAATATAGTCCATGAAATACATGTACACCCAACAAAATCACTTTAGCCGTTTTCAAGATATGGAGCCAAACCTGTTTTCGCAGGAAATGATTTCAGGCATCAGACCGTGTTACTACGGATGGTGATGATCTGCTCAGAGCCGCCGATCAGGGCAAAGTTTCCATCTTATCGTTGCTCGATCTGTCGGGGGCGTTCAACACTATTGACCACAACATCCTCTGCGAGCGTCTCCGTGTGGTGTTTGGTTGCACTGGGACAGTTCTGGCACAGTTCACATCTAATCTTTCTGACCCCACTCTAACTGCCTTTGTCAACAATTCTAAGTTTGCTCATTCTCCTCTCAAATACGGTGTCACTCAAGGATCCGTTCTAGGTCCCATTCTCTTTACTATGTACTTGCAACCATTCGGCTCTGTCATCCAAGTTCTTGAGCATCTAAACCATTTCTTCGCTGATGATTCACAGGTATACAAATCTTCTCTTCCAGCAGACAGCCAGAGCCTAGATCAGAGTATGTCTGAATGCATTGGACCCATTGCAGAATGGATGATTCATAACGAGCTTCAAATGAACAATGACAAAACTGAACTTATTGCCGTTGGTACTCGTTACTGTTCGCAGCAGGCGTCTCTAGACTCCCTGATCTTGTGTGGGCACCATATCAAGCTCTATAGTTCTGCTCGTAACTTTGGCTTTTAATTGGACGAGTTTAACTATGGCGTTTCAGGTCAACCTTCTTTGCAAAGCTTTGAACTTTCACCTTCGAAGGATAGGCAAGATCCGTAACTGTCTCTTGTCATCTCCATCTTCCAATACGCTTGCGAAACATGGAATCCCACCGCAGATTTACAAAGAAGAATACAAAGCATGGAGACGCTACTGAAGACTTCTGGACATTTCCTATACCCAGCACATCACCAATAACGAAGTCCGACAGACCGTCACACAAGCCATTAGACAACACGGTGACATGCTCACAGTGGTGAAGAAACGGAAACTTCGATGGTATGACTACGTCACCAGATCATCAGGCCTTTCAAATTCCATCCTGCAAGGCACGGTGCAAGGAGGCATAAAAAGAGGGAGACAGAAAAAGAGCTGAGAGGACAACATTCGAGAATGGACTGGCTTGACACTGAGCGAGGCCATGAGGGTTGCTGAGGACAGAGGAAGATGGGGTACGCTGGTTAAATGATCATCTGCGGGGCCCCAACGACCCTCGAATTACGGGATAGAATAGGAATAGGAAGTAACTGTCTCTCCACTGATGCTACAAAAAAGATCGCTGTCTCTCTGATTCTATCCCGTCTTGACTTCTGCAACTCACTGTTGTCTGGTCTCCCTGAAGAAAAGCTTTCCAAAACAACACTGCTCTTCGCATTCTTCAGCTACCCCGTCGTGCCAGTGCTTCTTTAGCCCTCAGATCCCTGGACTGGCTTCCAGTCAGAACATCTGATCGACTATAAAATTGCTACCATTTCCTTTCAAAGTCTCCACTCTGCTTGCCACCCACACTCTCTCTCTGAACATCTCATTCCTTAAAAGCCAACACACCGTACGCTCTCAAGATGCTTCCCTTTTGAAATACTCCCAGATTCTCTCTAAACTCATTTGGCAAAAGGGCCTTCTCTACTTATGCTCCATCACTCTGAAATTATCTGCATTTCTTACGCTACGCCCAGTCTCTTCCAACTTTCAAGGCAAATCTTAGGACGCATTTGTTCCAACAGTACTTCTAGCTGGGTCTGTGGACGAACGTCTGTCTAAATAACCTATGGAGGATTGGGAAAGGGATTGAGCTGGAGTGTATCCACTTGATCCACGTCTCTCCTCCCCTCCCCCCTCCAATTTAAATGGCAGTGTGTGTGTGTATGTGTGTGCGTGTGTGTGTGTGGTTGTGTGTATGTGAGGGTGTGTGTGTGTGTGTGTGTGTGTGTGTGAGTGTTGTTTCATTTAGATTGACTTTTGTGTTCTTGTCATCTGTCCGAGCGAATGAGTATGAAAAGCGCTTTGAGCAAACACTGTGTCTGATTGTGCGCTATACAAAGTAAATTATTATTATTATTATTATAGTAGTAGTAGTAGTAGCAGTAGCAGTAGTAGTAGTAGTAGTAGTAGTAGTAGTAGTTCCTAACCCCGGAGGACATTTCCAGGTGGGAGTCAGAACGGCGCGTTACACAGGGTTGTCTTATCAGCGAAAGCGCCGCAGCAGCAAGAGCATCGCCATACAGGACAGGGGGGATAAGGGGACAAGATGTTTTCTAAGGGATCTCAGTCATGTATATCTTATTGCTGATGCTTCTTTAACAACTCTCGGATCCGACGTTTAGATTCAAATTTCGCGAATGTATTACCCCTAAAACTATTCATGAAGATAAAAACAAATTGTCATCTCTTTGAGTGAATTAGTTTTTCTCTCTACCCTCCATTTTGATTTAGGGCTCAGAGAGACTTTAAAGAGTCTAGTGTGAAGAAACGTGTTACTTTCAGAATAGCGTATTGAAAGTAAAATTTAACCGTCGCCTCAAGCTCTTCTTTTGAGTGACGAACCAGGATTCAACCTTTCTTACCAAAGCTCTTTTGGAGAAACCTTTGACTTTTAGAAAAGCGCGTTAAAAGTTGGTTTTACGCATCTCCTCGCGCTCTTCTTTAAGTGACGATTCGTGCGAGATTGACAAGTATTTACCGAAGCTCAGTGCTTGTGTTTAGAATAACGCGAGTTTTATTGGATTAGGTTAACCCTCTCGCTCTTCCGATCGTTTGATGTCATAACATTGTATTTATTTATTTATTTATTACAGGCCTTTTTATATAGCGCTTACCTATTAATCTAGCTCTAAGCGCTTAACAATTTACTTTTTAAAACCTTTAAAGAACTATAACTGCGACTAAAATCAATCAGATAATGGCATAAAAAGTAAGTTAAGACACATATATAATTAATTTGACTAACACAGTAGTACACATGCGTGCGCACATACACTCACACAGCACGCATACAACACAAGTCTAACTATAATACGTGAATTAACAAAGTCCAAATATTATATAGCGCTTACCTATTAATCTAGCTATAAGCAATAAGCGCTTAACAATTTACTTTAAAAACCTTTAAAGAACTATAACTGCGACTAAAATCAATCAGATAATGACATAAAAAGTAAGTTAAGACACATATATAATTAATTTGACTAACATAGTAGTACACACGCGTGCGCATATACACTCACACAGCACGCATACAACACAAGTTTAGCTATAATACGTGAATTAACAAAGTCCAGTTAACAAGTTCAAACAAGAATAATAAAACGATTGGCTGTACATGATCGCTTTCCGCTTTCTGTCAGAAAGATAATGAACACAATTTATAAATGTCACATAGACAGTTAGGATAGGTAGTGACGTACGGCTTTGATGACGTTTGAACTTTATTCTGTTTAAAGAAAATGAAAGAAAAAAAGAAGAAAGAAAGAAACCTGTAATAATAATAATAATAATAATAATAATAATAATAATAATAATAATAATAATAATAATAATAATAATAATAATGGATGCTACATGTATATGTGCGCTTTTCCCAAAATTACTAATCAGGATCAAAGCGCGGCGATCTATACCAACATACAGGCTCAAATGTTTCACCCACCCTCACATGAATGGATTGATTTTTGAAAACATCTCTCTCTCTCTCTCTCTCTCTCTCTCTCTCTCTCTCTCTCTCTCTCTCTCTCTCTCCCTCTCTCTCTCTCTCTCTCTCTCTCTTAGATAACGATTCATTCAAAAGACGAATGCTGCACTCATTACGTATTTTGTCCCCTTCAATTTATTATTTCTTATTTAAGTGCCCAATTTCACCCTGTATTAAGACTGGTCAGATAAAATACCCACGCATATTGCAAATGGTTGAGACATTGGGATTATAAACAAAAAATGCTGGTGGCTTCGTGGCGCAGTGGGGTAGTCGCCGGTTTCCAATACCGAAGGTCGCGGGATCGATTCCCGCAAGGGGCGAACTTACATGTATGTGACTTAGGTAAAAGACTATGAGGGCCACCGAAGGCTTTCTCCGGGTACTCCGGTTTTTTTCCTCCCTACATTAATGGTATTGGATACAGTCAATATGAAATTTCAAAAATAAACTTCGATTTCCTTTCTGTCTTCTAACAGGGACTTTGCCTTTACACCACAAGTTAGAGTGATGAATGTGTGGTTGCTTTGTATGGAGGAGTGTCTGTAAAACGTGGGCGTGTATGTTGGTTACAGATCGCCGAGCTTTGAGTCTGAATTAGAAATAAAGCACGGATAGCATCCATGATTATATTATTATTATTATTATTATTATTATTATTATTATTATTATTATTATTATTATTATTATTATTATTATTATAAGAGTCGTGTAAGCGAAGTCTAACAGGAGCAGAATATATATGGTTGGTTGTTGGTTGTTTTATTAACGTCTTTTTTCATCAAGATGATAAAGACCATACATACATACAGATTCACGCATTTAAGCAGACACATATAAACACATACATACACACAGGGACTATTAATATCTATCTAACAGAACAATAAAAATTTCAGTTAAATAAAACGAGCGACTTGAGAATTGATTAAAGCTTTTGCCAATCCCACACTTAATTCATTACTAATGTTTTTAACTGATGTTATAGTATTTACTTCAAAGGGCAAAATAGGATGAATCTGAATACAATCAAATAATATATGTTTTAGAGTTAGAGGTTCATCACAAATGCACTTTACATTTTTAAAATATTTGGTTTTAATTGAATTTAATAATATTCTGTTTGCCGTAGATGAAACCAGAATATATATATATAGTACTTCGTTGATGCGATCTTAGTATGAGTATTATGAGATTTTAAAACAAATATCTTAGTATGAGTATTATGAGATTTTAAAACAAATATCTTAGTATGAGTATTAGGAGATTTTAAAACAAATATCTTAGTATGAGTATTATGAGATTTTAAAACAAATATCTTAGTATGAGTATTAGGAGATTTTAAAACAAATATCTTAGTATGAGTATTAGGAGATTTTAAAACAAATCCCAACGTTTCTATCAGTTGCACAATGCGTGGGTGAGCTTTTGGAAGGAAAGAGCCCATAATTAAATTATTATGAAACGAATTTAGCTGCTGGAGTTAACTATGCCGTCTCGTTATCCCTCCAACAAGAAATATTTCCGGAATTAATTGGTTACTGTTTGTGCCTATGGAATGGACGTGAGTGGTATATGGGGTCGGTGTGCCTGTGGAATGGACGTGAGTGGTATAGGGGGTCAGTGTGCCTGTGGAATGGACGTGAGTAGTATAGGGGGTCAGTGTGTTACGTTGAAACGCGCATGATGGTGCGTGTGAAATGCGCACGATATTATGTGTGAAGCGCGCGCGATAGATCTGTTCGTTTTATTTTGCAACGCCGGCAGTAATAGAGTGTATTTATCTTTGATTTGATTTTGCGTTGTTATTAGAAGAAGCTTTGTGTAACGTTGGTGTTTTTAGTTGGTCGATATTATTTGAGAATTTTCGAGAATTGGTTGTTTACTATCGATCGTGTTACCATGGAAGCTCCCATCCCAAATAGGGTTGTATGACGCGAGACAGTGATGATGAAATTAATTTTGATTGGTTGTGGTGTTTCATCTAGGATATTCTCGTTTGTTCTTGAGTATGTAGAGACTATATAAGTGCCGCACTGTTTCAAAAGAGGAGGTTGTTGATTGTAGAGTTGGAAAGTAAAAAGTTGAGAGTGGAAAGGCGATTGTATGCAGTTGTTGATGTGTGCTGAATAAAAGTGGAAAACTTCATACGAAGACTCAGTGACTTGTATGCTGATTGAACGGGTTACGTGGATAATCGAATCCGAGCTTACACTCATCAGGAGCATTCACGCATTGGGGCTGAATCTACTACTGATTGAAAACACAACCATCAAATGAGTGTAACACAGTGTGCCTGTGGAATGGACGTGAGTGGTATAGGGGGTCGGTGTGCCTGTGGAATGGACGTGAGTGGTATAAGGGGTCGGTGTGCCTGTGGAATGGACGTGAGTAGTATAGGGGGTCGGTGTGCCTGTGGAATGGACGTGAGTAGTATATGGGGTCGGTGTGCCTATGGAATGGACGTGAGTGGTATAGGGGTCGGTGTGCCTGTGGAATGGACGTGAGTAGTATAGGGGTCGGTGTGCCTATGGAATGGACGTGAGTGGTAGATGGGGTCGGCGGTTGTGGAAGTAAAAGGGGAGAAGGGAATCCGATGGGTGGGGGTCAAAGGGGAAGAGAGACAGGAGATTTGCATAGGCCAATGGGCTTAGAGAGAGAGAGAGAGAGAGAGAGAGAGAGAGAGGTGGTGTGGTTGGAGATGTAGGGGAGGGAGGAGGGAGAGGGAAGTGGGGATAGAGAAGAGAAGAATAGGTAAAGTGTTGGATGAGATGTACATTTAATTTTTTTTTAATTTCTTTATTTAATCGTTCATATCATTACTATAGCGGTTTTTTTTCAAGCTCAAGAGCTGCTCAAGGCGCTTGCTAGATACAGGATCTAACTGTTGGGCGCATAGCTTGACGTCCAGACTGAGCACAGTTCTGGGCGACCGCTGATGGGAAAAAGGGACTTTAATGCGTGCTGGGTGTATACAGTGGAGCCGGCACTCAGCGTCTAGAACATGAGCGTCAGGATCTTTATTAAAGTCCGTGCGATGGAATGAATGCGTGCACAGACTAGACCTCGGTTTATACTCTCATCATAATAGAGATGTACACCCAAGGTGAATCTGAAGACTAGATCAAAATGCGAAAAAAATAGACTACATTAAACTAAACTGAACTCAACTCAACTAAACGGAACGAAACTGAACTGAAATAAACTAAACTAAACTAAACTAAACTGCCCAATTCACGCTAAGAGCTGACTATTTGCTTCCATATTGATACAGTTTTGTGTGTGTGTGTGTGTCTAATAATTGCCAAATTTCAATCTAAAAGTCGTACCAGAGGGTTTAAAAGGTCGCCTCATTTAAAAGTAGAAAACACTACACAGTCACACAAAATAGTATAAATATAATTGATATTAGTAGTAAAAGTACAACAACCAGTATTCAAAACCATACATAAGAGTATTTGTTAATCGATCAGTTTTGCATGCACGTTATGCCGGAAGTGAGCAATTTTGAATCCCAAATTAACCACTCCCGTTGCCGCTAAACTTCTTAATCCTAAATTTAAAATAAAAGAAACCTACACCCTCTCCCTTACCGCCCCCTCCCCTCACACACACTTACACCAACATCTCAAACTTTTGTATTAAATTACATAACGAAAACAGACAAATATGGAATACGCTGGTTAAACGATCATCTATGGTGCCCCAACGACCTTTGAGTTACGGGATAGGATAGGATTGGATAGGATAGGATAGGATAGCATAGGAAAAAAAAACTCTTCTTGTGAGCCATATTGAAATTCGAAATGACTTTATTTGTTCAGTGACACGGTAGAAAGTCGACGCGTGGTATTAAGGTATATTGGCATTCCTGTGATTCTTAGGCTTAATTACCCCAATGTATGGAGAAGCCTGTCACTCCATGTAAAGTTTATTACATCGAAATCGACTTTGAAGTGCGTGGGCTAGTGCTGGATGACACTGAACGAAGCCATGACGGTTGCTGAGAACAGAAAAAGATGGAGTATGCTGGTTAAACGATCATCTGTTGTGCCCCTACGACCTTCGAGTTACGGGATAGCTTAGGATAGGGCCAGTACTAAAGCTATTAGTCAGGTAGTCAGTCAGTCATTGTTACACGTTGAGTCAGCGAGCCACAGAATTTAACAAAACGTCTCTTCCCGGGACACGACAATAAAGTTGGTTGTGTAGTGTAGTGTAGTGTAGTGTAGTGTAGTGTAGTGTAGTGTAGTGTGGTGTAGTGTAGTGTAGTGTAGTGTGGTGTAATGTAGTGTAGAGTAGTGAAGCGTAGCGTAGTGTAGCGTAGCGTAGTGTAGTGTAGTGTAGTGTAGTCATCTACCTAGTTGGATTGTGTGTTTTATTTCCGGCAGCATGAGAATAGGCTTGGTCTAAAATCACATATGTGAAAAGACGTTAAAATAAATTATTGAATTCAATTGAATTGATGAGATTAGGCCTAAATCCTAAATCGGACTTTGTCTCTCTCACTCTCTCTCTCTCTCTCTCTCTCTCTCTCTCTCTCTCTCTCTCTCTCTCTCTCTCTCTCTCTCTTTTTCTCTCACACCAACTGACGTAGTGCGAAACCTAGGCTTGTACATTGACAGCCGACTAACCTTGTCAAAGCATGTTAGTTTCATCGTGAGGACATGCTACTTCTACATCAGAATGCTAGGCAGACTTCGCCCATTGTGAAATCTAAGAACAGCCATATCAGTCGCAGCTTCTCTCATCCTCTCTAGATTGGATTATTGTAACAGCTGCCTCTAGGGACTACCCAAAACACAACTGCAGAGACTACAACTTGTTCAAAATACTGCAGCAAGGATTGTTCTAAAACAAAAAAAGAATGAGCACATTTCACCTGGACTTCGCTCTCTTCATTGGCTGCCCGTTGAAAAAAGACTGGACTACAAAATCCTGGCACTGGCCTATCAGTACTTGACGAGAACTGCTCCCACCTACCTCACAGAACTGGTCTCCCCTTACCAACTCAGACGCGAACTCAGGTTAGGGACTCAGTGTAGACTTGAAACCCCCAGTGTGCGCACAAGCAACACAACCAAACAGACTTTTGGAATGCGCTCCTCCGAAAATGCTGCACCCACTCTGTGGAACTCCCTTCCCCTGAGCTTGAAGCAAGCTCCATCCCTGCCAAGCTTCAGGAAAGGACTAAAAAGTTACCTGTTTCAATATGGCTGAATCACCGTCTTAGTGCGCATAGAGCATGAACACTACGTACATGTGGTTTTTCTTTTGGGCGTCTTATAAGATCATCATCATCATCATCATCATCATCATCATCATCATCATCATCATCATCATCATCATCATCTCTCTCTTCGCTCTTCTTTGTTGCTAAAATTTTATAAGTACAGCTTATGTTAATGTGATGAATAAAAATTGATACAACAACAAAAAGCTAAAATTGACAGAGAGAGAGAGAGAGAGAGAGAGAGAGAGAGAGAGAGAGAGAGAGAGAGAGAGAGAGGGAGGGAGGGAGAGAGAGGTGGGGGAGAGTACACGAACACGAACAATAACAACTGCTGTTTAAATGCGGCACAATGAATTGAATTTCGTTGTTATTTCTCACTTCAGAAAGTGTCATTAATTATATTGCTTCATTACAAGGTTACTCCCAAGAAACCTAATCAAGTTTAAATTCTAATCATTAATGGGTTGTTGTGTTGTTGTTTTTGTTTGTTGTTGTTTTTTTTGGGGGGGAGGGGGAAAGAATTAAGGGAAATGTATGGGAAATGGGGGGGGGGGTGGAGGGAAGGGTGGCGGGATTGGTCTGGGCGCTGGAGGCGCATGGCTATTATGCAATCTCATGTGCTTGCCTGCCGTCTGATGACGAACCGATGCCAGTCCAATCAGGTCGCGATATTTATTTATTTATTTATTTATTTAATCGTTCTTATATAGCGCTTTTCCAGCTCAAGAGCTGCTCAAGGCGCTGGCCGATACAGGATCTAACTCAAGCCGCCCGAGACGCCCACCCGCAGCCTTTGGGCGCATGGTCTGACGCCCGGACAACTGAGCACAATCCTGGGCAGCCAGGGATGGGGTAGAAGGACCTAGGTGCATGCTGGGTGTTTTCTTGTCACCGGCACTCACCCGTCTAGGACATGAGCGTCAGGATCTTTAAAGTCCGTTATGATGGAATGTATGCGACACAGACTAGACCTCGGTTTATACTCTCATCCGAAGGAGTAGGAAAACAGGAGTAAAGTGTCTTTCCCAGGGACACAACACAATGGCCCGGCCAGGGCTCGAACCCGGGACCTTCCGATCCGCAAGCCGAAGCACTGCCATCAGACCACGGTGCCTCCTATGATATGAGAGAGAGAGAGAGAGAGAGAGAGAGAGAGAGAGAGAGAGAGAGAGAGAGAGAGAGAGAGTGTTTGTGTGTGTGTTCGAGAGTGCTGAGTGCGTATGACTATTACGCAATCTTATACGCTTGCCTGCCAACTGATTACGAACCAATGCCAGTCCAGTCAGATCGCGATATGAGAGAGAGAGAGAGCGAGAGAGAGAGAGAGAGAGAGAGAGAGAGAGAGAGAGTGTGTGTGTGTGTGTGTGTGTATCTGTCGTTCTGTCTGTAAATACAATAGAATGGCTTGCACTTTTTTGGCCATTTTTTTTATAGAGAACACGTTGAAGATCTTAAGGGAATGTCAAGGTGTTACGAGACCCAGACAAGTAAGTCATCAAATTACAGAACATCTGATTCGTAACTTTGATACCAGCTAAACCAATCCCCATTTGTTTCCCTCTCTCTAGTAGTATCTTTTTCTCGTTAGTTAGTTCATTCATTTATTTCTTTATTACTTTTATTTTTCTAGTTCGACGTTATTGCATTTCTTGTCTGTTATACTATAGTTATATGTTTGTTATTTTTTCCTTGTTGAAAAGATTAATTTATGTGCTTCTGTTTTTTTTTCTTTTTTAATTGCTTTGTATAAATTTGTTCCTGTTCGCCAGACATTTCATTGTTGTCAATTGTCAAAGGGTAGCACTTATTTAAGCTTTGCTTTTGTGTGCCCTTTATGTTTTCCATGCTTTGTCTACTTGTTTTCGTGAATAATAAAAATTATGTTTAAACCAAATTACAGAACAGACTGCAAGCAAGTTGGAGGTTGGAGGTTGAGTAAGTAAGAAGGTGTCTTAAATTGCTTTTTTTCAGATGATAATTGCGCTGTGTAAGAATAATTCACTTCCGGAGAGTGATGCAACTGCCTTTGGGTTTCCAAGAGCCGCCACTATTATTCGTCACTCTCGTCATTTTGAACAACTGGGGCATTACACCAAGTAGAATGGATCGTCGATAGCACAATGGTAGCAGTCCTATGTATCTATATGTAGGTTTAACTATGAGACATAGGACCGCTACCTCTGGGGCTATCGAGAATACCTTATACTTACACGCTAATGCCCCTTGTAGTTTGACCATTATAACTTCAGATTCTGCCTGAACGAGAATGGAATGGCGAACATAATAAAAAGCTGTCTAGCACTGGAATCGTCGTTTTTTTTAACCTTCTTCATAACCATAAACTTGTGTTCCTGGGACGTTTCAATGAATACGAAATGGAATGATCAATGATTAAAAAGCAGTGCTGTCAAAAGTCACAGCTGTGGTTAATGTGAGTTTTGTTTTTTTGTTTTTTTTTTGGTTTTGTTTTTAAAGGCATGTGGTCTCTTCTGCAACCGCCATTTCCACCTCCTCCCTCTTCCCTCCTCTCAGCTTCTCCAACTCCCGTTCCCCACCCCCAAGTCAGATCAACTCTTTATTTCAAATCCCGCCATGGGCTGATGGAGACATACGGCTGCATGTAAAATAGCGCACTTTTTCAGATTTTCCACATGCGCTCTTTTATTCAAATGAGTATCATATTTTCCAAATGCACACACACACGCACACACACACACACACACACAAACAAACACACCCAAACACAAACACTCAAACACACACACAAACACACGCACGCATACACGCATACACACAAACACACACGACACACAACCGTGTAGAAACGCCGTTGTGATGACTTTCATGAAACTCTACATACGTTACTTTGACATTTTTACAAATTTGTCCATTTTTTGAAGCTAACCCCCAACCATAACCCTAATTTTAACCCTAACCCTAACCTTAACCCTAACCCTAACCCTTAACCTAACCCTAAGCCTATCACAGCCCTAACTCTAACGGAACACTGTTTTGACGTCAAAATAACGGGGTCCGTCAAAAGAAAGTACGTAGAGGTTCAAGTGTATGTCAGAATAAAGGCGTTTCTACCTAGCCACACACACACACAAACACACACACAAACGCACCCACAAACACACACAAACGCACCCACAAACACACACAAACACCCACGCACAAACACACACACACACACACACACAAAAGCATTGAACATTTATAATTATATATTTTTATTCAAAACAAAGAAAATTATGCCAAAATGACAAATAAAACAGGCATCTTTATTTCGCACATAGACATAAAGTGGTTTATGGTGACAAAAATGTCATCGAACAATTCAAGTAATTTAAGTAATTTTAAAACATACACAGTCACACGTCTCCGTAAAGCGAACCTGTCCTGGTGAGGGGAATAATCATGAAAGCCCATGAACAATTGATGTAACTTAAGAAGTAATGTTAAACCATCCATGCACACACACATCGTACAAACGCCTCCGGTTTGTGACTTTCTTCTTTTGACAGCTAATGGCCTGTCTTAACTGCAAGATTCTTGGAAGGTTCGGGAAGGTTCAAAAACTGGCTTTCGAGGGGTCTTAGATCCCGAACCTAGGTTGCTGAACCTTTTGGAATAAAAAACAAAAGGTTAAGAAACTTATGTTCGGAATCTGAGAACCTCGAAAAAAATAAAGGATTTTGAACCTTCCCGAACCTTCCACGAACCTTTCAATGAAGAAAGACCATCAGTCAGATACATTCACAAAACATTAAGTATACACAAGGCGTTGAAACGACTGAACTGCGTTCACAGAACTATAAGCGCGTAAGGGGTATGCAAAATTTGGCAGAAGTGTGCGCCTTATAGGACGGTTCAAAAAGTACGTTTTTTCACGTGCGCCAGTGCAAAGTGTTGGCTGTAGGGGTGCTCCCATGCATACAAATTACGATTAGGAGATAACTAATACTAATAAAATCGACACAATAGTAGCAATAATAGGCTACCAATATTAGTTGATAGTTGTCGGAGACTGAATATAAAGCTGTGAGTTATTAGCACACTGTGACGTGGGACTTTAATCTATTTTAACTAACTAACTAACACACTGTGAGGCTAAATTCTCGACATTACACTTCTCCAACACCCTCAACCACCATCCCGATTCCTAAACTCCAACCCACTATCCCCTACTACATTTCCCCCCCCCCCCCCACCTCCTTCCCCTCTCTCCCAACGCCCGACGCCTCCTTTCGGAATTCTTTCTGACACGCGCCGCGTTTGAAGTGATTTTTATCCGGCCAGTGTGAAAATGCTGCAAGGGGCTCGAAGGCGGTGAATTAAGCTCGAGCAATGCGCGCTTGTAAATTGACACCAAGGCCCGACACTAATTAATCCTATCAGTCATAAATAGCGCGGAGATGTGGCCCGTCCTCTTTTGACTCTTGAGAAAGGCATAGACAGCCAACAGCCCGTCAGCCGATGCTGTCTTCACCACCACCACCCCTATACCACCCCTCCCTTCCTCCCCTCTTTCCCCTTCCCCACCTCTCCAATACCCGATCGTCCAGGCTTATGATCATTCAGTCTATGCGCACACCAAGCTGCAAGTGGGCAGGCAGCCTCGGGCGGCTTCAGTTCGAGCCTGTATCGGCGAGCGCCTCAAGCATCTCTTGAGAACGATTAAAATAAAAATGAAAAAAACAAACAAACATACATTTAGTACAAAAATGTCCAACCATATGAACGTTCACTTGGCAAATCAGCCCAAAGCTACAAAATGGCAGCTAATGATTGGGTTTGTGTGTTTGTTTTTTAAAGCTTGAGGAGAGAATGGCCAGTGTTTTAATGTGACTCAATATATCCTATTCGTACAATGCCTATAGGCCTATCTAAAGGATGTATCTTACCAGAACAGCAGTGTCCTTTCCATTTCCCTACATACACAATGACATGATCACTCGTGTGGGCAAAGGCATTGAGCATGCTCACGTCAAAGTAAAGTAATGACCACATTTGGCTTACGTTTTACGGCTTTGCGCTTTGGGTTAGGAGATTTTTCACTGACTGGAATTTTGACGTGTGGCCACAGTACGTGTGGCCTGTATGCAGTGCATGTATTTTTATGTAATGACTATGTAAAGCGTGGTGAGTCTGGTCATAGGCTGGAGTACCCGCTATATAAAAATCCGTTATTATTATTATTATTATTATTATTATTATTATTATTATTATTATTATTATTATTACGTTTTAAGTTATTATTATTATTATTATTATTATTATTATTATTATTATTATTATTATTATTATTTTTATTATTATTATTATTATTATTATTATTATTATTATTACGTTTTAAGTTTAGTGGCCACATATGGCTTACGTTTTGCGGCTTATGCATTGGGTCGGAGGTACATGGAAAATATTTATAAGGACGGTCATGCCACGTTTGTCACGGCCCGGTTCGAATTTATAGATGTGTGTAGCTGTCTAAATTCACTACAACACGGCACTTTTTCATGACGATTTACTGTAATCTTTCACGATTTAACCATAATATGAAACAACAAGATCGACACACAACAACTGCTTTAGCTCGCCAAGTTATGTTTAGCAGACAACCTGTGTTGCGATTAATCATACAAGGGGGAGGGTGGGTGGTAGTTTAGGTTGACCTTTAATCTCATGGCGTCGTTTCTGATTGATCCTCGTAAGCCCGACTTACGTATTTTTGCATTAGAAATCAAACATGCACTATCATTTCGCCAATACGAAAGGGAATACATAAGAAATTTATAAGCGAAACACAATGTGGTCAGGTGCTACCCCTTTACACGAAAGTGTCGGGGACTCAAATTCTACTCAGGTGCTACAGGCCAATATGGTCGGGCCTTAAGGATCTGGGTAAATGCAAGCTGATCCTCCTCCTGTTCCTTCTTCTCCTCCTCCTCCTCCTCATTCATCTCCTCCTCCTTTTCATCATCATCATCATCATCATCATCATCATCATCATCATCATCATCATCATCATCATCATCATCATCATCATCATCATCATTATCGCCATCAACAAAAAAAAACTCATTATCATCATCATCATCATTGGGGATTGTTTTCGTTTTCATTTTGATTTTCGTTTTAATTGTCTATCGATTTAAATAATTTCATAATCTCACACAAAAGCTGGTGAACTGATGAAAATCCGTGTTGGCTCCAAAAATTAGGAGTGCGTGGCATGCTAACTCCTACATTGTTTGTTTGTTTGTGATGTCATTAATGCTGTTGGTTGGCGCAGGGTGCTTTTTTTTCTCTTCTGATGAGAATACATGCGGGTTATCTCTCTCTCTCTCTCTCTCTCTCTCTCTCTCTCTCTCTCTCTCTCTCTCTCTCTCTCTCTCTCTCTCTCTCTCTCTCTCTCTCTCTCTTTCCATTTCTTTCTCTCTCTCTGTCATTTTTTCTGTCTCTCTCTCCTTCTCTTTCCTTTCTCTCTCTCTCTCTCTCACTCTCTCTCTCTCTCTCTCCTTCTCTTTCCTTTCCCTCTCTTTCTCTCTCTCCTTTTTTCTCTCTCTCCTTCACTCTTCTTTCTCTCTTTTTCCTTTCTCTCTCTCCTTCTCTCTCTCTCTCTCTCTCTCTCTCTCTCTCTCTCTCTCTCTCTCTCTCTCTCTCTCTCTCTCTCTTCTTTTCCCGTTCTTTGTGTATCTGTCAATCTGTTTTTGTCACCTTGTGTGTAACACTCACACACACACACATACACACAAGGCTATGGTATCGACGTACCGTTAAACAAATAGGGGAAATCACTCTCAGACCTGAAGTGGAAAATTCAAACTTTAGCGGTTGGTCTGTGCAAGGAAAGCCCACTGTAAAGCCCACTGTAAAGCCCACTGTAAAGCCCACTGTAAAGCCCACTGTATCACTGTGTAGTGTGATAACAAAGCCCACTGTATCACTGTGTAGTGTGATAACAAAGCCCACTGTATCAATGTGTAGTGTGATAACAAAGCCCACTGTATCACTGTGTAGTGTGATAACAAAGCCCACTGTATCACTGTGTAGTGTGATAACAAAGCCCAATGTATCACTGTGCAGTGTGATAACAAAGCCCACTGTATCACTGTGTAGTGTGATAACAAAGCCCACTGTATCACTGTGCAGTGTGATAACAAAGCCCACTGTATCACTGTGCAGTGTGATAACAAAGCCCACTGTATCACTGTGCAGTGTGATAACAAAGCCCACTGTATCACTGTGTAGTGTGATAACAAAGCCCACTGTATCACTGTGTAGTGTGATAACAAAGCCCACTGTATCAATGTGTAGTGTGATAACAAAGCCCACTGTATCACTGTGTAGAGTGATAACACAGCCCACTGTATCAACTGTGTAGTGTGATAACAAAGCCCACTGTATCACTGTGTAGTGTGATAAAAAAGCCCACTGTATCTCTGTGTAGTGTGATAACAAAGCCCACTGTATCACGGTGTAGTGTGATAACAAAGCCCACTGTATCACTGTGTAGTGTGATAACAAAGCCCACTGTATCACTGTGTAGTGTGATAACAAAGCCCACTTATCACTGTGTAGTGTAATAACAAAGCCCACTGTATCACTGTGTAGTTTGATAACAAAGCCCACTGTATCACTGTGTAGTGTGATAACAAAGCCCACTGTATCACTGTGTAGTGTGATAACAAAGCCCACTGTATCACTGTGTAGTGTGATAACAAAGCCCACTGTATCACTGTGTAGTGTGATAACAAAGCCCACTGTATCACTGTGTAGTGTGATAACAAAGCCCACTGTATCACTGTGTAGTGTGATAACAAAGCCCACTGTATCACTGTGTAGTGTGATAACAAAGCCCACTGTATCACTGTGTAGTGTGAAAAAAAAGCCCACTGTATCACTGTGTAGTGTGAAAAAAAGCCCACTGTATCACTGTGTAGTGTGATAACAAAGCCCACTGTATCACTGTGTAGTGTGATAACAAAGCCCACTGTATCTCTGTGTAGTGTGATAACAAAGCCCACTGTATCACTGTGTAGTGTGATAACAAAGCCCACTGTATCACTGTGTAGTGTAATAACAAAGCCCACTGTATCACTGTGTAGTGTGATAACAAAGCCCACTGTATCACTGTGTAGTGTGATAACAAAGCCCACTTATCACTGTGTAGTGTGATAACAAAACCCACTGTATCACTGTGTAGTTTGATAACAAAGCCCACTGTATCACTGTGTAGTGTGATAACAAAGCCCACTGTATCACTGTGTAGTGTGATAACAAAGCCCACTGTATCACTGTGTAGTGTGATAACAAAGCCCACTGTATCACTGTGTAGTGTGATAACAAAGCCCACTGTATCACTGTGTAGTGTGATAACAAAGCCCACTGTATCACTGTGTAGTTTGATAACAAAGCCCACTGTATCACTGTGTAGTGTGATAACAAAGCCCACTGTCTCAGTGTGTAGTGTGATAACAAAGCCCACTGTCTCAGTGTGTAGTTTGATAACAAAGCCCACTGTATCAGTGTGTAGTGTGATAACAAAGCCCACTGTATCAGTGTGTAGTGTGATGACAAAGCCCACTGTATCACTGTGTAGTGTGATAACAAAGCCCACTGTATCACTGTGTAGTGTGATAACAAAGCCCACTGTATCAATGTGTAGTGTGATAACAAAGCCCACTGTATCAATGTGTAGTGTGATAACAAAGCCCACTGTATCAGTGTGTAGTGTGATAACAAAGCCCACTGTATCAGTGTGTAGTGTGATAACAATGAGGATTTGAGAGTAAACCTGTTGTCGCTAACAGCAAACAAAACCTTGGAACTTAGGTCTTTTAAGGGATTGGCAATGTGGTTGCGCTCTCTCATTTCCCTCACAATCCATTAAGATCGAACTTCACAGGGTCAGCCCTTGTCCAAGTGTCGCGCATCATCATCATCATCATCATGATCATCCACCCATTGAACATAGCTATGATCGAAAGAAAGTATACTCCAGGCACACGCTGCGCAGCAGGCCAAAGTATGTCCCTTGTCCCTTGAAGGGAAACTTTGGCGAGGTTAGCAGCCTGCTCAGATACAGTGTCGCTGAAAGACTAGAAACGAAAAATTAAGTTTCGTCTCCTCTAGGCGACGAATTAGGCCACGCTGTATTTGTTTCTAGATCAACTGTCTTTTACGAACCGTTTGAGTATCTTTTCGAACCGTTTATTGACGCCGAATAGTGTCCTCACTTGGTTTCATCCAATTTATTAATCCAAGAAGACAAATGGGTTTTTGGGACGGGAAAAGAGCATATTTGTAGAGAAAAGGGTTAGGGCAAGGGCTAGGGATAGATCTACAACTAACCCTTACCCGAACCCTTGTAGCAACATTCCGATCTTTTAAACAGTACTGCGGTTCGCATCCGCGGCTAGCAGCGAGCCCAAAGTATACTTTGAAGGGATGGAGGGAATACTTTCACCTGCTGCTAGAGGGAGTTTTGGCGATACTTTCTACCGATCGCAGCAATTTGTATTATTACCTCGATCATCATCATGATCATGATCATCATCATCATCATAATGATCATGATGATGATGATCATCATCATCATCATCATGATCATGATCATCATCATCATCATCATCATCATCATCATCATCATCATCGTCGTCGTCGTCGTCGTCGACGTCGTTGTCGTCGTCGTTGTTGTTATTGTTGTTGTTGTTGTTGTTGTTGTTCTTCTTCTTCTTCTTCTTATTATTCTTCTTCTCCTCCTCCTCGTCCTCCTCTTTCTTCTTCTTGTTCTTGTTCTTCTTCTTGTTCTTGTTCTTGTTCTTCTTCTTGTTCTTGTTCTTGTTCTTGTTCTTCTTGTTCTTCTTGTTCTTCTTGTTCTTCTTCTTCTTCTTCTTCTTCTTCTTCTTCTTCTTCTTCTTCTTGAGTGCGTATCCCAGAGAAGGAGAAGTCCTGGTAGAGGAGAGTCTGAGGGAGATCGAGGTCTCGGTCGTCTAGTCTCCGTGCATCCCTTCTTTGAAGAAATTTAGTGCTTTATAAATTTATAAATTACCACTGTTTCTGTCATTCTCATTTGCTATTTCTCGTTCATAATCTGTTCTATCAATTTACTATCTTCTTCGTTAGACCAGTCACCTACTTTTCTAAAATGGAAAACTCTCCCAAAAGTCCTCATTTGTTTAAGGGCGCCGGTGGGTCACCTGGGGGGATATTGGACGCTTTGTGCCGGATGGTCACTAAGGCTTTCTATGGTATTTAAAATTAAGCAATGTAGGCATTTTATATGTATGTGTTTTGTTACTATCTTATTGTCACAAATAAAGGGGTTGGGGGGATGAGGGTTAGCACTTATTCCCCCGCACTGTGTTGCCTCCCTTGTATAGGCCAACGTTGCGGTGACATTCAGGGAAATAAGGCTGGGGGTTACTAAAGAATGAAAGACAATCAAAAGGCCAGACGAGAAGAAGGTAGGATAAACTAGGAAATAATTCGAACAAGGGGAAGTCCAGTTGTTACAGTATTTAACTAGTCAATTTTATTAAGTGGAAGTAGGTCGGCTGAGTTGAGTAATCTAAAGGCTGAGTCACTGAATATTGTCAATAATAGTTCGGAGTATCTTGGAGATATTCTGGGTGGGCGGTTTTGGGAATGCTAGGGCGATTGAGGACCGATTTCATCACTGAGCAGGAGGATATCTGGATTGTTCGGGTGGCTTAGCCAGAACGTCTCTGAATTGTGGTGTGCTCTGGATAGGCACTTAGCTTAGTTAGCGTAGGGGCGGTGGTTGTCTCAGGCTTCTGGATGGCGGCAAGACAAAGGGTCCAGAAGTTGGCTTGGGTGGTCAATGCGGGGCACTAGGTCACCTTCTTAGATAATTGGCTTGGTGGTGCAATTCCAGTGGGGCGATGTAGTGGGTGCGATCTAGCCTTCGTTGCTGGCTGATGGCGAAACTTCGTGGGGTGCGCTTCTCAGTGACGCCCTGGATGGTCAGGGTCGCACGCAGCGGGTCGTACGTCTTGTAGCCGGTATAGGGGCAGGTACAGGAGCCCGTATAGGAGCCCGTTCTGTAACGTAGTACAGACTCCAAATCAGCTATGTACATATATCCTGGGTGCAGCGCCTGTTTGCGCGTGTGCCCATCAGATTTTCAAATTTGGACGGACCGGCCAAGGGTTGACCGGTCCGTACCAACAGTCCAACAATTGCAACCATGGTTATGGGGCTTTAGTGGAGTTTACTGGCAGCCGCTAATATATAATAACTTCGGCGCCTTAAGATGGGGTGGCGGACAACAGGGGCAGATATCTATACAGTAGGAACATGGGAGAAGCAAATGGGGTAAATACAGGACAATGGGGGTTGTAGGCAAGGGTCTGTACTGGGGGACTTTAATCTATGTGGTGGGACAGCATGGCATGGGAGATTTATACATGGGGCTAGCCGGGAGCATACAAGTATAAATTCGAACATGGCATGTACAATAATCAAAGGCAGATAATATATACAAGGAATAAAATACATATCACAGCAACACATCAAGACAAAACCACAAACACGAACGTACATATCTACAGGACATACGAACATGTTGGGCGATCGACGGGTGATGGGAATGCTAAATGATATAAAGTAAATTTCCTCTCTTACCTTGACTAAGAACGGGTCGAATCCCAAGAGTACTGCCGAGGCTCAGTGGTCACCGCGTGATGGGACGTGTCCGGGGCAGGCAGCTGTGTATTCGGAGGCGGAAGGCTAACGACTGACTCAGAGGCTATTTTTTTTGGACTGACTCAGAGGCTTGGCGAGGTGGGAGCTTTTGAGCGATGTCCCGAGGGGCGGGGCTTAGTCGGCTTAGCCGGCCAGCGTGGGAGTGATGACTGGACACAGCCAGCGTCAGAGGTGCATCGTCCGTTTGTCACACTTATTATGATGATTATATTCCATTTTGTTTTAGTAAACGGGGGTTTGATAATTTAGAATACAGCTTCAGCGCCCCCTACATGGGATGCCTTTATTGTAAAGGGACCGGCCGGTGGAGTGCCTTCAGTGTTATCCTTAGGTTTGTTTCAGCAGATCTTTTATACGGATCAGGGGTGAGCCCTCTTTCAACCAAGTTGTGGTCCTGATTCGGCTCTTTGCAGTCCGCTGAACCCTATAAACATAACTAACCAACTAAATATAGATCAGTTTGACATTTATAATGTTTGTGATGGGTTTTTGTTGTGGTAGGAATGGGTGTGTGTGTGTGTGTGTGTGTGTGGGTGTGTGGGTGTGTGTGTGCGGGTGTGTGTGTGTGTGTGTGTGTGTGTGTGTGTGGGGCGTGTGTGTGTGTGTGTGTGTGTGTGTGGGCATGTAGAAACGACGTTCTGATGACACACACATGAAACTCCACATGGTTTCTTCTGACTTTTTTTGGAAGGTCGTGTGCGTGTGTGTGTACACGCGCGAGTGTGTACTTGTGTGGGTGTTTGTTTCCAGCGTGTTGTGAAAGTATTAATTAACCCCACGACTGTATTGTCAAATGTAAAGTGATTGTACTGTATACACGTAATTGGTGACACACTGTTTAGTGAAAGAACGGTGGTGTGCTCTTATATATCAGCCGTTGTTTGGAGGATTGGTGATCTAATTAGCATCACGAATAAACTGTTCAAGAGTCCATTATTGTATTTTGATGGTAAACACAAGACCGGTTGACCGGCCCCGCTAGAGCAGGAAAGGACGTGGATGCCCGTTACGATAAACCGTCGTTTCGTTAGCATCGATATTACCCTACAAACGAAACCTTCTTTTAACTCAACTTTTCTTCATTATTTGTAGTTTAAGGTTTAAAATAAAAAGGAAAAGAAAAAACTTGAAAGTGTTTGATTTTTTTTCCTGGAAAAGATGACAGTGTTTTTCCGTTACTATAAGCCTACAAAATAATGGAACTTTTGTTTAAATGTATGTTTTCTTCATTATTTGTAGTTTTTCGGTTTAAGAAAAAAAAGGAGGTGTTTCAAATATGTTGTTTTTGGTTTTTTAACTGTGAAAAATCGAAAGTGCCTTTTCGTTACTATAAGCCAGCTAATATGTATATTACTCAATGATACCTTGTTTTCAAGCCAACCCTCATTTTCTTTTACACAGCTATTCTCCTTTGCCTTCTCTGCATCTCAACAATAAAAGTTACAGTTATGATATGATATGATATGATATGATATGATATGATATGATATGATATGATATGATATGATATGATATAATATGATATGATGTTACATTATATGTTATATTATATTATAGTATGGTATATTCTATTCTATTATGTTATGCAACATCATGTAATAATAATAATAATAATATTAATAATAATAATAATAATAAATCGATTTATATAGTGCACATGGTAACAATTATTACATTATATTATTTCGTATATAATAATAATAATAATAATAATAATAATAATAATAATAATAATAATAATAATACATCGATTTATATAGCGTACATGGTAAAAATTATTATATTATATTATATTATATTATATTATATTATATTATATTATATTATATTATATTATATTATATTATATTATATTATATTATATTATATTATGTTATGTTGTTGTATGTTGTATTGTGTTGTGTTGTGTTATAAAATAATAATAATAATAATAATAATAATAATAATAATAATAATAATAATAATAATAATAATAATAATAATAATAATAATAATAATAATAATACATCAATTTATTTAGCGCACATGTCTCGCACACAACAATGAGTGATTTAAGGCACTAACTTACTGTTTTATATAATGGTTTGGCATCTTTAACGTACCGCTGCCGGAAAGTGAATTACTGAGTAAAGAGTCCTTTCCAGAATGTCAAATTAAACAAAACAAACAACTTAAGTTGTTTTTTATTTTTATAAATAACATTTCTAAAACTGTGCGCCCCAAGCATTGACCTAAACAGTACACAAATATTTGATGACGAACACAGACTTGTGGAGATGACACAGAAGAAAAAAAAAAGAAGGAAGTGACGCATTTGAATCAGAAACAAATATAGACGTACCCAGCTAAAAACGGAAACTGGCTTCGGTAGGTTTCAAGTATTCAGAAGCTTAATTCACCAACAGTTACTTTTTTTTGGGGTCGTGGTGGTTAAGCTTGTAGACACAGACTAATAAGTTCTTGACCATGCAGTTCAGTTTTCTCTCGAGCGCTCTCCCTTGAACGATTGGTGATGGCGAATGCTCTCTCTTGAACGACTGGGGATGGGCAAGTGCTCTCCCTTCAATGATTGGCTATGGAAGAAACCATGTCCGGGGGACCTTAGCTTGGAGATGTAAAAACTTGGAATGAAACGTGCGGATGTCGCGTCGAGATGGAAATATCATTTAATGTTTACGACGTCTGCTTCAATGGTCCTTGTTGGAATGACTTTTCATCGCTGGGTTTCCATGTTGTGACTATAAACTATTTTCTAGACACGATCGATAAAGCCTTAAAATGTTTTCTAAATACGATTTTTTAGAGGGAAGGGGAGGGGGTGATGCGTAAGGGGATAGCGTATGGGGTTGGGTGGCTGTGTTGAGGAGGAAGGAGAGGGAGGGGGGCATTTTAGGTCAGTCAAATATTCAGTTCCAGTATTTCCATTTGATCATTCACGAGGACTTTTATCTGGAGATTTTATGCCGTTGAGTGTGGATTTTTTTTCGCCTTCTAGGAAGACCTGCTACTTAACTGTTTCTGCAACGTTTATATGATGCCCCAAAATGGATTTCTTAAGAATTTCAATGATTTAAAAAAAATATATATATGTGTAATAGATTCAAGATTCTTTATTGTCCAAACACATGGCATGGAAATTTGTTTTGCAGGGAAAAACATAGACATTCAATATTAATACATTTAATACACTAGCATACACAACCTTCATACCAAAGTACAAATCTATCAACACTAGCACACATGCATAAACAGATATCCAGTCACATACCCATGCATACACATTAAACACACAATAATTATTCCACAATATACAAAACAACTCACACTCACCCATTCTTCCATGCCATAGACCCATCCTAGATAATAATAATAATAATAATAATAATAATAATAATAATAATAATAATAATAATAATAATAATAATAATAATATTATTATTATTATTATTATTATTAAGGGTAATAATAACAATAATCATAATACTAATAATCGTAATCATAAGAGTAATTATAAAAGTAATAATAATAATAATAATAATAATAATAATAATAATAATAATAATAATAATAATAATAATAATAATAATAATAACAATACAACTACTTAAAATAATACAACATCAGCACCAACACTGCAACAGACAAATAATATATGGTAACAATGATAACAATAATAATAACAATACTACTACAACTAATAATAATAATAACAACAGGAAGGATACAAAACCAAGCTTCATGATGATCTAGGGGAACAAACGTAGTGAGGATAATAATAACAAGAACGACAATACAACCGAATTAACTAATTGATAAAATCTCTGGTCACAGGACGAATAGAAAATACGCCACAATCTTACATAATTATTTGCAGCATATATGCCTCTGTGCATTGGGTTGTTTATTTATCGAGGAAAGGGTGAATTCAATATTTCCTCTCTTCCTCCTTCCTTATCTGTCTGTTTCTGTGTCTTTCTGGCCCTGTCTCTGTCCGTCTCTGTATCTGTCTCTGTCTGTGTCAATGTCTGTCCATCTCTCGCTCTAGCTCTCGCTCTCTCGGTTTGTCTTCAAAGCCTCGAAATAAACTAATCTGACCTCACTGGTCCTAAACATGTTAATAGTAGTGCGCATTTTAACTTTTAAAACCTAAGATGGCCACTCTTTCGTTTATTTTCAAGCGTAATGAGCATGAACTTTATCCGTTGGATATTTGAGCTATACAAGATCACATCGTCATCATCATCATCATCATCATCATCATCATCATCATCATCATCATCATCATCATCATCATCATCATCATCTCTCTCTCTCTCTTTCGCTCTCCATTAGCAACCGATATAATTGGTTGGTTACAGAAAAGCAAGCTTTCAATGATCCAGGATCGCTTTAAGAGAGAATGCCTGCACCCTCCTCCTCTCCTACACCATCATCCCCATTTCCCCATAGCCTACCAGTTCTCCCTTTCCCCAAACAGAGCCCCAACTCACTCTAATCCTAACCCTACATTCAAATTTGTCTGCCGCCAGTAACTGTATAAGTTGTGGAATTTTGACCGTCTCCATTATTTTCGTCAGCAAAACCCAAACCCAAAACGAAATGAACCACTGGCTGAGAAACACAGCTATTGTACAGCGAAGGCGTTTCTGAAACTAACACATTCGTCAGGAAAGGGTTACTGAATTTTTCATGGCTGACCAGGGAACCAAGTTTGATTGTGAAAATAATAATATACAAACTCTTGGTTTTTCGCTACTGTGTCCTCATAGCTGTCTGGGTTCAAAAAGGTCAAGGAGAAAGAAGGAGGAGATTACTTCGGTGCACTCAACAATGACTGCATAGTCTGCATAAATCCCATATTGACGCTATAACTGGGGGAGGAAATGCTATGTTCCCACAGCTCTATTTTTTCACATATATGTGTCTCTACTGCTCTATTTTCTCATACGGACGCATACACCCACACTGCTGCTGTTGCTGCTGCTGCTACTACTACTACTACTACTACTACTACTACTACTACTACTACTACTACTACTACTACTACTACTACTACTACTACTACTACTACTACTACTACCACTACTACAAAATCTTATTAAATATGTCGTGCAACTGGAGAATTTATTACAGCTTTTGCTAATCTAATGCTGACATCGATGTATTTTAGGTCTACCTATACATCAGTTTGTCCCATCCTCTCCTTCCTCCCACTCGAACCTCTCTCTCTCTCTCTCTCTCTCTCTCATCATTGTTCAGAATACGTCTCTTAAAACACATAAAAAATTAAATGAACATTACTTGTTGTAGATGGATCACAGGCGCTTGTATGTGGACACGCGAGCGCCTATGCCTGTGACGCGTCTCCCTTTGGTTAATTATAATACTAGATAGCCCAAGGGAGACGCGTCACAGACATAGGCGCTCGCCTGTCCACATACAAGCGCCTGTGAGATGGATATAAACAACGATAATTTTTCGAAAATTATTTTATCTAACGATTACCTTGTTTATTTGTGATTGTTCCATGATGTTAATGTTATAACGTTAATTTGTTATAGCTAATAGTTATTGTTATAGGCCTAAGCTCAAGGGCAAGATGTAAAAAAGCGCACTCCCAGCGCTTACTCATTTACCCTGGCAAAATAAATTGTTATCTTATCTTAAACATCGCCACTCTCCCCCCTCCCCCCCCCCTCCAAAAAATAGTACGAATGCGACTGCAATCAAGTAATACCCGTTTTACAGATATAGATTCTTCTCATATGCTTTCGTAATAGTGGATTTGTTCATTTATTTCACGTTACGTCTCTACACATAGTGTGACAGAAGACGATCAGTCATCCATTTTCTCGAATCCATACTCAAGAACGCACGCGCACTAAAGAGTTCTAATTGAATTTAAGTATTATTCTATGTGCCAGGTTCAAAACTAATCTGGCAACAATTTTCGTTCGACCGACATACCAATACGGCAATAAGAAGATGGCGGTGTTTTGCATGCTGACCGTTACATTTGTGCCTTCCTGGTGCAATAGTCCTCCTGGCAGTAACTTCGTGGTAGCGCGCTCGTCTGGCGTTCTGATGGCCCAGGTTCCTATACCGTGGTACATTACATTACATAATTGTTGCTTTAGGTCCAGCGGACTCTTCCGAGCCAAATCAGGACCGGACAACCCCCAATCCGCATAAAAGATCTGCTGAAACAACCCTAGTAGGAAAACTGAATGCCCTCCACCAGCCAGTCACTTTACAATAAAGACATCCCACGCAGGGGACGGCTGACGCTTCACCCCAACTTATGGAACCCCCGTTTACAAAAACAAAATAGAATACAAACGTTAAACATCATTATAAATTATCAACAAAACACATACATATAAAATGCCTACATTGCTAAATAATAACATCATAGGAAGCCCTAGTGACCACCTGGCAGAAAGCGTCCAATATTCCCAAGCTGATCCAACAGACCTCATACACAAACAAGGAGTCTTGTCCCGGAAGAGTTTTCAAGAAAAAAAGGTAGGAGACTGGTCTAGCGAAAAAGACGATAGTATAGCAGATTGATAGAACAGAGCAGGAATGAGAAAGAGCAAATGAGAAAGACAGCGACAGTGGGAATTTAAAGCACTAAATTTCCAGAAAGTGGGGATACTATTGATACTGAAACCCCCGGCACCCCAACGGGGGTAAAGATACCGTGGTGGGTAAGATACAAGAAGCAAATGTTTCACTGTCCGTCTTGATAGTTGGATTGCTCTGGTGGTTCAGTGTTGATTGAGGTGTCTTACCAGCCTTGTTCCCTGGGATAGTTTCTCCCGGTCTGGCGTAACGCCAATGGTGTGTGTGCAAGTTGGACCTCAGTGTTCGTCCTTGTTTTAGCTTCATTGCATTGGGAGTATGGGAGCTGATGTTTATGCAGGGACAGTATATATTTATGTACACATGTGTGTATTAGTGTAGGGATGTGTGAGTGTGTGTGGGTGTGTGTGTGTGTGTAGGTGTGTGTGTAGGTTTGTGTAGGTGTGTAGGTATGTGTGTGTGTGTGTTTGTGTGTGTGTATGTTTGTGTGTAGGATGCACTGTCGGCAGCAGAGAGGGAGAGGTTTACAGAAATGGAAAGAGAGAGAGAGAGAGAGAGAGGGAGAGGGAGAGGGAGAGGGAGAGGGAGAGAGAGGGTGGACAAAGAGAGAGAGAGGGTGGACAGAGAGAGAGAGAGAGAGAGAGAGAGAGAGAGAGAGGAGACGGACAGAGACAGAGGGAGAGAAAGAAAGAAAGAGATTTCTCTTATATAGCGCACTTACAAGCTCAGAGAGCTCCTCAAGGCGCTGGCCCGTAATATCCAGCAATCACACAATAGTTTGCTGAAGTCAGGATTCGAACCCACATCGCCCAAGACGCACTCACACAAGTCGTCCACTCTGACCACTGAGCAAAGACAAAGAGAGAGAGAGAGAGATAAAGAAAGACAGAAGAGACAGATGACAGAGAGGCAGACAGAGAGACAGACAGGGAGAAAGGGAAAGAGAGACAAAGAAAGACAGAGAGAGGGAAAATCCCAGCTGTGCCTGTGATACATGCACGAATATTTTTATTTATTGTACATTTATTCTTATCAGGTAAAGTTTTTCACCCATGCCAAATGCCATTTTCCACTTTTGTGTTAAGTTGACAATAAAGATGTATTGTATTGTATTGTATTGTATTGTGTTGTATTATATTGTATTGTATTGTATTGTATTGTATTGTGATGACGATGATGGTGGTGAAGAAACGGAAGCTCCGATGATATGGCCACGTCACCAGAGCATCAGGCCTTGCAAAAACCATCATGCAAGACACGATGCAAGGAGTCAGAAGAGGAGGGAGACAGAAAAAGAGTTGGGAGAACAACATTCGAGAATGGACTGGCTTGACACTGAGCGAAGCCATGAGGGTTGCTGAGAACAGAGAAAGATGGAATACGCTGGTTCAACGATCATCTGTGGTGAACTTACGACGCGGGATAGGATTGTGTTGTATTGTATTGTATTGTATTGTGGGAACAACGATCAGCCGTGTTAACGAAACAACTATGAGAACATCTCACGGACGTTAAAGATCCTGACACTCATGTCCTAGACTAACTACACGAATCCACCCAAGGGGCACTAGGTCCCTTCTTTCCCGGATCCCTAGTCGTCCTCCCGGATTGTGCTCAGTTGTCTAGGAGTCAGATGGTGCTCCTAAAGGCAGCAAGTGAGCGGTTTGAGTTATATCTTTTATCGTCCAGCGCCTTGAGCAGCTCTTGAGCTGAAAAAGCGCTATATAAGAAGGACGCAACAAAATAAAATATACATGTAATAAAATACACATCATAAACAAAATAAAATATACATGTAATGAAATACACATCATAAACAAAATAAAATATACATGTAATAAAATACACATCATAAACAAAATAAAATATACATGTAATGAAATACACATCATAAATAACATAAAATATACATGTAATAAAATACACATCATAAACAAAATAAAATATACATGTAATAAAATACACATCATAAAATAAAATATACATATAATAAAATACACATCATAAAGAAAAAGCAGTGAAAATAAAGAACTCTGAGGAAATTAAAGGGGCATGGAATCGCAGGGCTGGTGGAACACAGTGACGACACATCCAGCTATCAGTGACTGTTGAGCAGGTGCTTTGCATAACTCCAAGATGCAGACTGTAACTGCACGACTCTGGGGACTGATCCCATGTGATCCCTGCTCGCCCTAAAGGCGGCAGGGTTTTTGGCTCCCCCTTGCGGAATAGTATATTGTCATGCAACCGCCTCTTAGTGCATTACGTACCAAAGAATAGTCCGCTGCAATCGGCTCTTGAACACAAGGCTAATAAGACCTGTTTGTCGTGGTCAGGCAGTTTATTGAGAGTGACAACATCAGCATCAGCAGCAACAACAACAACAACAATATTTTTATTATCAATATTAATATTAATATTATTATTATTATTATTATTATTATTTTTTTTTTTTTAAACCAAAAATCATTTATGTTCATCATTATCATTATCATTATCATCATCATCATCATCATCATCAACATCATCATCATCATAACCATCACCCTCACTGTTATCATCATTATTATCTTCATCTCTCTATCAAAACATTGCATTGTGGTTTTTTTTTATTCTCTTTCATTGAAGGTCAGAATCAAAGCTATATAGAATTAATGTAAACTAAAATTTTCAAAGAT
>CM072517.1:64730768-64743268 GCA_036898135.1 Oncomelania hupensis
CCTGATTTGGCTCGGAAGATTCCGATCCGCTGGACCTAAAGCAATAATCATGTAATGTAATGTACTGGAGTCATTTCTTTGCTAAACGCGTTTTGCTCAATATCTCAACAACAACAACAACAACAACAACAACAACAACAACAACAACAACAACAACAACAACAACAACAAACGGCTGAAGCAAATTTGTTGAGTTTTGGTATACAGTTACAATGGACCACCCTGCAGTAGCAGTACGGCGCTGTTGGTCAGTCGGCCGCTTCAAATTTCACTTTTTGTGTTTAAAACACATTTCTTGTACATTATCTCAAGAATAACTCTGTTACTTTCCGGATACTTTAACTACTGTTACGCATGTTAGAACATTCGTATTAGTACTTTTTCAAAGGTCAAGGTCATTGGGCTTCATCATTTTCTAAAACACGTTTTGCGCTGTATCAAAATGTGTGCGTACGTGTGTGTGTGTGTGTGTGTGTGTGTGAGCGCGCGCGCGTTGTGTGTGTGTGTATTTATGTGTGCAGTGTTTAATTGTCTGTAGCGCCATTTAAAAGAGGAATCGCGTTCTTAAATTAAGGTACATTTTCTCCTTTCGCAGTCCTAACAGGCCAATTTTCGCAACCCAAAACAAAAAAGAAGGAGAAAAAAACATTTTTAAAGACAAAATAAAACGAGAGAAGACGAAAAGAAAGAATACAAATCTGTACAAGGAAGCAAGTTAATAAGAATTTTTGTTTTTAAAAGTATGAAACGTGAGAAAGAAAGAATGAGAAGACAAGTGCGATAGATGGGCTTATGATCATCGTTTAGCATTAACCCTCCATTGCACCCTCACTCAACCCCATCCCACCATCCTTGCATGAGGATGTTGTTGTTGTTGTTGTTGTTGTTGTGAGGTGAGGGATGCAGCAGCTTATCCAGTGGACAAATCCGCCAAGCCATAAAACTGTTCCCCGGTGTCACATCCTTCAAGTTCCGGGTACCCTAGTTTATCCGAGCGCATTTGCGCATGCGCCAGGTCATGTCGGGCCGGCTTTTTCACGAAGTTCTTAGGCGTCATAACCCTAACCCTAACCCAAACCCTAACCCTAACCCTAAACTCTTAACTCTAACCCAAACCCTAACCCTAACCCTTACGAAGACTATGATAGCACTGTGCGCATGCGTCGAATTTTGTAACGCGTCGACCAATCAGAATGCTCCCATTCGCTCACAGCCCAGCTAAGATACTAGGAACTGTGACGATGTCACACCGGTTATCTATTTTATTTCATCACTTTAATAAGGCGGTTTTCTTCCAGCTCAAGAGCGGCTCGATAAAAGATCTCACTCAGACCGCCCGAGGCGCACACTTGCAACCTTGGGCGCATAGCCTGACGCCCAGACAACTGAGCACAATCCTGAGCCACCGAGAATGGGCAGGAGGGACCTAAAAGCGGTACCGGTGCTCACACCGCCTAAAACATGGGCGTCAGGATCTTTAAGGTCCGTGCGTGGAATGTGTGCGTGCACAGGCTAGACCTTGGTTTACACTCTCATCTAAAGGAGTAGGAGCTCAGGGTCAGAGTTTTTTTTTAATTTTAAAAAAAAATTCTAGGCCGTTAACGGGGTTTGAACCACTGCTTGTGCAAGCTGCAATGTTATGGCTTGACGTTGGAATACGCGGCGTACACCACTGAGCTAACTGCGGTGGTTGCTAGTTGTTGTTGATGTTATTGTTGTTATTGTTGTTGTTACAGCAAATATGCGTCCTTTTAGCGGCGTGGGTTCCATCCAGCGCTTAGTCTAGGTGAGCTAGGGGAAGCTGCGATAATAAATAACATAGCACCATTCAGTGCAGAGCGGTTCCTTCAATCTACCCAATGTCACTGTACACTGCGTGGGGAGAGGTCAACGTCAGCTTAGGCTAGTCTCAGCTACGCAGTGTGGCCGCAGTCCCAAGTTTCGTACCCTATGATTTCAGTTTTCTAATATGTTCTATAGGCGATATGTAGACAAGTTCTGTGGCACAGGGACGGTCCCCTATCTGCTTGTTGAGAGAAGCAAAACCAATGTTGTCGCTCTCTGTTTCTTAGGGTAGTATTACAGCATTGGCGCCTTACTCCCGATGCGGATAAAGGCGTCTTTCTATAGACCGCGTCCCTCTGTGTATTCTATACTATCAAGGTGTAAAAACTATTCGAGCAACCTGCGAGTGTTGGGTTCCCACCACCCCCTCTCCCACTCTTTTTAACCCTGTCTTTGCCAACTACGCAGTAGTCTTCACCCGACGGAAAGCTACTCAATCGATGCAACAGAGATGCACGCGAGCATCACAAGTCATAAATAAATTTATTTAAAATAGTTTTAATTGTTTTGTTTTTTTTTAAACCTTGAAGAGATACAGAGATCACCTGACAGAAGTAACCTTTGCATTCCCAGTGACATGCGCAGTTCTCGTAACTAAAGCAAACGTTGAAACAGACATAATAGATAATTTACTTCAAAATCTTTGAAGTCCGTGGCATGTAATGCATTGCACAAAACACGCCTCATTTTCTACTCTCATTAGGAAGAGTTAGGCAATATGACTTTGAATGGACTCATAATTAGGTGTTGTTGTTTTTTTTTTAACGCCCAATGCTCTTCTGTTTTTTTCTTCTATCTGTAAACCATCTAGAGACATGTGAGCAAACTCTTCTATTGTAAATATCTGTACATACAAGCTTGTATAGCATGCAGTTCCTGTGTATGTGTTGTGTATAAGTGTGTGTGTGTGTGTGTGTGTGCGTGCGCAGGCAGCTTAACTCTGTGTGAGGATGTGTGAACTATATCTACTTTGCTTTTTATTTTGATTTGATTTTTAAAGTATCCATGCACCCTGAGAGGTTTTATTGCATAAACCTTGCCTTGCCTGACCGTGGACATGTACAGTCACGTGAAGCTGAGCGCAGTGTGCACATTGGCGTGACGGAGGCATCGAACAATGCAAATGTTTGCCGACAAGTCCCTGGCCCCCGATTACACCCATAAACCAGCTGCTGCAACAAATACACCCACTCCCCACCCCATCTACACCCACCATTCTCTGTCTCTGTCGCTCTATCGCTGTCTCTGCCTATCCCTCTGTGTCTGTCCGTCTGTCTGTCTGTCTGTCTCTCTCTCTCTCTAAGTAGAAAACCTAAACAAAGAACCAGCGTCCCATTGCAAGAATCAGGGCGTGGATTTTTTTGTGGACCCATCTTTCTGCAAGCCATCCTGCAAACGATAGAGTCCATTTATCCAGAAATGGGCTTGGAGTTGTTTTAAGAGAGGTTAAGACCTTCCTGAAACTTGCAAAGGATGGAGGTCGGCCCATCGAAGTGATGACAGGCACAGCTTCTGAGCAACAATTAAAAGCGACTCCACAATCGCCATCGCACCTAGTTCACAAATACATCCCCCACAGAGTCTGTCCCTCATCCATCCCGATACCCACGTGACTATATGAATTGCAGTCTTGTGATGCAATATCGCCTTCACGGTCATGGCATGTTCCACCCTATGTTGTACAATTGGTGCTACCAGGGCCAGCATTCACAAAAATCTGCACCTCTTAGGTAAATTTAAAAACAAAAATAGTCGGTCCTGATGCGAGAAGAACATTTTTCACGTCCCATTGCCTTTGACATCTCAATTATGCGTCATTAGTATGGTGTGGTGCAGGAGAAGTACATATCAATAAACTAAACTCCGTGAATCGTAGATCATTGATGATCCCAGTCTTTTATCATCTGAAAAACTTCAAGCAGCAAACCTAATGTCCTTATGTCACCAGTTTTCATTCAGCGTTGTGACTCTTTGCTTAAAGTGCAACAGGACCTTTCAACACCTTATTTAGGCAGGCTATTCATTTCTGCGACAGAACGTTACGGGCGCATCAAATACACCCCGCCTCGAACACGAATTGACCTGTTTAAACATAGGTTTGCATTGTCAGGACCTCTAATCTGGAACTCTCTTCCTTTAAACATTAGGTCGTGTACCACTCTTCCTTCAATCAAACGTAAATTAAGGCAACAGGACCTTAATATGATGTAACCACTGATTTTTTTTAGTTTACTGCTGGGCTACTTAATTATTTGTTCTGCATTTGATGTCTCTAAAATGTATGCGTAATTGTACCACCTGATTGTTTCATATACATTGGGTGGTTTGTAACGTGTTGTGTAATTGCAACGCCAATATTGCTTGTCATATAGCATTTTTTGTTCGCTGAATAATAGTTGTTATAGTTCTTTGTTTTGTCGTGTTATTTTTGCTATTTGTCTTGCCGTTGGCATATTTGACTGAAAATCGCAGAATGTGAGTGTAAATGATAAGAGGAACGTTTGTTAGATTAGGTGCCCGCCTAAAATCTGTATCCTGGTTGTGAATAATGAGTGTCTGAGTCTGAGTCTCTCAGTCTGAGTTTTCTCTCTCTCTCTCTCTCTCTCTTCTCTCTCTCCTTCCTTCTTTATCTCTCTCTCTCTCTCTCTCTCTCTCTCTCTCTCTCTCTCTCTCTCTCTCCACCCCCTCTCTCTCTTTCTCTCCTTCTCTGTCTCTCTCTCTGTCTATCTCTCTGTCTCTCTCTCTCTGTCTCTGTCTCTGTCTCTCTCTCTCTGTCTCTGTCTCTGTCTCTGTCTCTGTCTCTCTCTCTCTCTCTGTCTCTCTCTCTCTGTCTCTCTCTCTCTCTCTCTCTCTCTCTCTCTCTCTCTCTCTCTCTCTCTCTCTCTCTCTCTCTCTCTCTCTCTCTCCCTTTGCTCCTAATATTTAAGATTATATACTTTTGTTCTTTCCTATCCTGCGACAATTTAAGTTTTTGAGAATGTGCGAATTTGCGTGCGTGTGTGTTTGTGTGTATGTGCGTGTGTGTGTGTATGTATGTGTGCATGTGCGTGTGTGTGCATGTGCGTGTGTGTGTATGTGCGTGTGTGTATATGTGCGTGTGTCTATAGGTGCGTGTATGTGCGTGTGTGTGCGCGTGTGTGTATGTGCCTGTGTGTGTATGTGCGTATGTGTGGGAGGGAGGGTGGAGGAAAGGGATATGGGGATGGGGAAAGAAGAAAAGAAGGAAAGAAGGGAGTAGTATGCGTATTTAGGTTTTACACTGATTTTATGTTACTTCTTTCGTTCTTAATTGTTTATTAAGGACTAGCTATAAGACAGGTCCATATGACCTATTGCTATTATCCTATTAAAGGTTTCGACTTCGACCTCTCTCTCTCTCTCTCTCTCTCTCTCTCTCTCTCTCTCTCTCTCTCTCTCTCTCTCTCTCTCAGCGTTGTACGTACCAACACGAAGAAAAAGACACAGACAGAGAGAGACAGAGAGACAGAGAGAGGCAGAAGGATAGATGTTTATTATTATTATCGGTTTCTTCATCAAAATGATAAGACAAACACACGCACACACACACACACGCACACACCCACACACAAACACACCAACACATTTTGACGGAAAGAACGCAAACTTCTTCTAGAAATGTAAGAATCTAATGCAAAATTGGCTCTTTTCGTCTCAAAAGTTGACCTAGTTCGTTTCCTATAGGCGTCACAATAGGTCAAACTTTCTTGCAAATTTTTCCGAAAATTGACTGGATTTTCTCCGTCCCGGATAGAGCACTCCCTTGTACTTAAAACACTCTCGTGCACTACAACTGCACTCCAATGCACTAAAAGAGCACTCCTGCGTACTTAGAAAAAAGTGGGTGGCTGAAAAAAACTGGGTGGCTAATACACTCACCCATTTCCTGCATAAAAAGCAAGGTTAGTCACCCATTTCAAGGCTTATGTCTACGCACACACACACACACACCCGCCACACACACACGTATTCCCCACTTTTTGAAAATTTAGTGCTTTAAATTACCACTGTTTTTGTCATTCTCATTTATTCTTTCTCGTTCCTTATCTGTTCTATCAATCTACGAGTACTATCTTCTATCTTCTTCACGAGACCAGTCACATATCGGTTTTCTTGAAATATCTCCCCAAACTCTTTGTCTGTGTATGGAGTCTCTTTTGGGTCAGCTTGGGGATATTGGACGCTTTGTGCTAAATGGTCACTAGGACTTTTTATAGTATTATTACTTAGTAATACAGGCATATTATATGTTTATTATCTATTTTGGTTTTGTAAACGGAGGTTCGATAAATTAGAGTACAACCTTATGGTCCCCTGCATAGGATGCCTTCCCTGTCAAGTGACCAGCTGGTAGAGTGCCTTCAGTGTTACCATTAGGGTAACTGTAGATTATAGTCACCCGACACCGAAGCGTATAGGCGACTACTGGTCACATTGTTCTGACACCAGCGAACCAGTTGATAGTAAGGGGAAGATAATATGGTCACACATTGGCCAATCCGGGATTCGAACCAGGTACCTTTCGGTTACTAGAAAGACGCTCTACCAACTGAGCTACCCGGCCCCACGCCATTAGAGTTGTTTCAACAGATCTTTTTAAACGGATCGTGAATGAGTCCTTTTCAACATTTTGTGGTCCAGAGTCGGCTCCGGACGTCGTAAACAACGACTAACTACCTAATTAACATAACAACAGCAACAACAACCACGAGAGAAAGAAAAAAGTGAAAGACAAAGACGCAGAGAGAGAGAGAGAGAGAGAGAGAGAGAGAGAGAGAGAGAGAGAGAGAGAGAGAGAGAGAGAGTTTATCCAGCGCCATGTTTGTGAATCTGATCTCGCTGAACAACGTGACTAATCTCGTCAAACAGCGCAATTAGTCTGGTCCGGAAGGACGTAACGATTATGCGTATGCGCATAAAAGAAATCGCTTTCTCTTTGATGAATTCCGCTCCTCGACTAGTCTAACTATGATTTGTCCAACAAGATGAACGACCAGGCACCTCGTTTGGGGTCTGTAGGATAGCTTTGGTCGTACAGACACCAGCCAAGTTTCAAAGAAATTGGGGGAAGAAACCGGGTAATATCTCAAAGCCGAAAGCGGATCTTTAATGATTAATGTGTAACGAAAAAGGGGTATTTGAAGAATATGCATGCGTGTCTGCGTGAATTTGCGTGTTCTCCCGTCTCACAACTGCTCTAACTCGTAACACCGAATTGATCGTCACATCCTCTATAACACAAACAACATAAATCAATACACTGTTAATAAATACACAATTTACAACAAAAAAAATGAAATAAATGCACTTGCTTCTATTCAGGTCAATTGATGCAGAATAAATCCGTTGAAAGAATTATATAAATAAATCGCAACTAATATCACACTTTTAATCACAGTCGGCAGAGGAAGAAACGATAGCTATATATATATATATATATATATATATATATATATATATATATATATATATATATATATATATATATATATATTATATATATATATATATATATATATATATATATAATATATATATATATATATATATATATTATATATATATATATATATTATAAATATATATATATATATATATATATTTATATATATATATATATATATATATATATATATATATATATATATATATATTATATATATATAGATTTATATATATATATATATATATATATGTATAGTTACAACGCAGTAACATTCCCGTTCGACCTCTCAGTGTCTGATATGGCGATGACTCGGTCGTTAGTCTCTTATGCTTCTGCCTCGTCTTCTTCCTCTGCGTCCTAAATCATCCTTCCCTTTTTTCAAAATGTTGTATTATAAATGTAATATTAATATAAAACGGTGATATTTATATTGGTTATGTACTAAAATAAATGAAAAATAACGTTTGATATTAGTGTGAATCCCCCGTTAGGGTGCCGGGGGGTTCAGTATAAATAGTATCCCCACTTTCTGGAAATTTAGTGCTTTAAATTCCCACTGTCGCTGTCTTTCTCATTTGCTCTTTCTCATTCCTGCTCTGTTCTATCAATCTGCTATACTATCTTCTTCTTCGCTAGACCAGTCACTACCTTTTTTTTTCCTTGATAACTCTTCCGGGACAAGATTCCTTATTTGTGTGTGAGGTCTGTTGGATCAGCTTGGGAATATTGGACGCTTTCTGCCAGGTGGTCGTCCCCTGCGTGGGATGTCTTTATTGTAAAGTGACTGGCTGGTGGAGAGCTTTCGGTTTTACCACTAGGGTTGTTTCAGCAGATCTTTTATGCGGATCGGGGGTTGTCCGGTCCTGATTTGGCTCGGAAGAGTCCCCTGGACCTAAAGCAATAATCATGTAATTATTAGTGTGAAGGGTGGAGTAGTGAGAAGACGAACATGATGGTTCACTGCAATTTGGGAATAAAGACGTGAATTCGGATAATTCACTGATTGGAAGTTGAAGCTACAAGTGCGGTGTAAAGCATTCATTCAATTTGTATGAATGAAATTAATTGGTGTCATTGACATACTACTTAGTTGTGCGAGCGTTGTGGCCAAGTGGGCTAAGGCGGGACTAACTTGCCTTGTCCACAGGCCAGAAACCAATGGCGCCTGACAGGTGTGGGTTCGAGCCAGCATCTGGGCGTTATGTTTCTCCGAATACTATTTACTTTCGACTCGGGCAACGTCTCGGGGGTTTTCTCCGGGTACTCCGGTTTGCTCCCCCAGCAAAATGTCAAAATCACTACTAATGTTAGGTAGGTTGGGCTTGGGCGCGCCACAGGCTGCGACTACGCTTTCCCCAAGGGAGGCGGCCCAGAATTTCCCTATGGAAAAAGGGACAATAAGGTAAATGT
This sequence comes from Oncomelania hupensis, assembly GCA_036898135.1. NCBI lineage: Eukaryota > Metazoa > Mollusca > Gastropoda > Littorinimorpha > Pomatiopsidae > Oncomelania > Oncomelania hupensis. The sequence goes on from CM072517.1 coordinate 64,739,488, forward strand.
AAAATGTAATGTAGTAATGTAATTAGTTGTAGGCCTATAATTCGTGTTTATGTTGGTGAGCTGTATTCGATATGGATGAAATTGATTGTACTGATCACGGGTGTCGTCACAGAGAGGGAGGTAAAAGTAATAGTCCAAAGAAAAGTGTATGTGTCTAGAAACTTTGCTGTCGTTAACTCCTTTGCAAAAGTCTTTTAGGTACGGGGTCCTCAAGAAGAAGAGAAGGGACAAGAAGAATAAAGAAGAACAAGAAGAAGACGAGGACAAAGACGAAGAAGAAGGCGAAGAGGAAGAAGAAGACGAAGAAGGATACGAAGAAGACGAAGACGATGGGGAAGAAAAAGAAGACGAGGGAGAAAAAGAATACGAAAATATGTATACACAACCTAAAACACTTTGAAAACGACAAAATGTTATCCACCCAATTTGACTTGCCACATTTTCGGTTTTTAATAACCTTCTTCAGGGCATTGCAATGTCAGTGTGATAATGTACAAAGCGTTTTACCTAATACCAGAATTCATGACTATAATTCACAAAACACCACACATATATAACAAGTGAACTTTTTGTCGTTTTCAAAATGTTTTATGTTATGTGTTTTTCTTCTTTAACGTAGAAGATATATACGACTTTGTGGTAGTATGGCGAAAGCAGCTGGGGTGATGATGGAATTATGACCTGATCAGTTGACTGTTGGACGGTGCAGCCACGTCTGAGAGTCCAAATCATGTTTACAATAGGACGATGAAGCCGTGTCAGGCAGTTCCAAAACATGTTTGGTCGTTTAGCACTTTACCTCAAGTTTTGCGCCACCCTCCTTGAGCAATATAGGCGAGACAACTCCTTATAGGCGAGACAACTCCTAGTTGTGTTTGTCTCCCATTGTTTAAACTCGCAAGCCATCACTACTTGAACAAATACCTTGTTCTAAACTACCAACATTACAACCCTGTATTTTTTTTATTTTTTTTTTTAGCTATGAGTTCTCTTTTTTTTAAATTACCAAAAAAAAAGTTTAGGTTTTCTTCCATTTCTATTGCCAACCACCCAAATTGGAGATTTTTTTTTCTTTTTGTTTCGTGAATGAAGATATTTTTGCTGAGGACTTTACTCACACATCTTAGGGTATTGGAGCTCAAGTCACTTGATTTTGAGCAAGCCCAGTTGAAACGCTGACGAGCTGGGAACCCAGCGCAATGGTTATCTTATCTATGGCGGCACAAATCCACACTGTATGCAAACCATGGGCAGCTGAGAAGGGGAGATAAATCTTTTCCGGTCATCTCCCCATTCCCCCCGGAAGATAGGATCTAGTAAGGTTTATATGCAGGATGCTAGCATTTAACGCCAGTCCCGTTTCTTTTAAGCGAGACAACAACATCTTGTGGTTTTTACACACACTTTGTGTCACTCCTTGGACGCACCTGGCTGCTGTGAGATGAGTCAAGCTTGAAGCCGACCGTCAGCACAAGGTTGTTGCATTGAAAGATTACATGATTATTGCTTTAGGTTCAGCGGACTCTTCCGAGCCAAATCAGGACCAATTGAAAGATCTGAAAAGCGTGGAGTGCAACGGAAGGGTGGAGAGCGCATACAAAATATTGTCTGTGTACGCTCGCGTTCTAAAAAAAATGAACATTGAGGTTTAACGACTAACACCCACCATTGGCGATATGGCAGACGGGGATCACCATCCCAAGGAAAGAAGGGTGGGGACCTGAATCAACACTGAACCATCAGAGCAATCATACTGCTAAAGCGGACAGTGGAAATGGCCACTTTTTATTTCGCCCTCCACTGGATTCGAACCTGGGTCATCGGTGTACCATGCGAACGCTCCATCCTGACGCTCGTAGTGCTGGAGAAAGTAAAAGTTAACAGATTTTATTTTGCCAAGTGACGTGTTACATTCATATAAAACACATGGAACATAATTTTTATCCTTTTGTTGGTAAAACAAACACGGACATCATCATCATCATCATCATCATCATCATCATCATCATCATCATCATCATCATCATCATCATCATCATCATCATCATCATCATCATCATCAGGATGTTGGTAAAACAAACACGGATATCATCATCATCATCATCATCATCATCATCATCATCATCATCATCATCATCATCATCATCATCATCATCGTTATTAGCGGGCGTTGTGGCCGCGTGGTCTAAGACGGGACTAACTTGCCTTGTCCAAAGGCTAGAATAGAAACCAATGGCGCCTGACAGGTGTGGGATCGATCCAGCCTCTGGGTGTTATTTTTATCCGAATATTATTTACTTTGGATCGGGCAACGTCTCGGGGGTACTCCGATTTGCTCACCAATCAAATTTTTATTTAAAAAAAAGCACACACACACAATTGTTATTAGGTAGGTTGGATTTGAGCGCGCAACAAGCTGCGACTACTCCTTCTTCAGGGGAGGCGGCCAGGAATTTTCTGGTAAAAGGGATAATAAAGGGTCAGAAATCACACACACATACACACACACACACAAACGCGTGCACGCTCTCTCTCTCTCTCTCTCTCTCTCACACACACACAAATCACATTTTTTAATGTGTGAAACTAACATTGCCGTTTTGTATGTGTGACACTTGTTTTATGTTAAACTAACAATACTGAAAGTTTCTGTGTGAAACAAATATTGCTAATATTTTATGTTTGAAACTAACATTATTGATATTTTATGTGTGAAACTAACATTTTATGAGGTGAAAAAACAACAACAGCTAACTAACATTTTATGTGTGAAACTAACTTTGACGGTATCTTATGTATGAAACAAAAATTGCTGATATTTTATGTGTGAAACCAAACTTGCTGATATTGTATGTGTGAAAGTAACATTTCTGACATATTATGTACACATCTAGCATTGCTGATATCTTATGTTTGAAAACATTAATGATATTTTATGTGTGAAACCAAACTTGCTGATATTGTATGTGTGAAACTAACATTTCTTACATATTATGTACAAATCACGCATTGCTGATATCTTATGTGTGAAACTAACATTACTAATATTTTATGTGTGAAACTAACACTACTGATATCTCATGTGTGAAACTAACACTACTGATATCTCATGTGTGAAACTATCATTACTTTCATTTTATGAATGAAACTAAACATTCCTTATATTTTATGTGTGAAACTATCATTGCTAATATTTTATGTGTGAAACTATCATTGCTAATATTTTATGTGTGAAACTAACATTACTGATATGTTATGTGTGAAAATACCTTTGCTGATATCTTATGTTTGAGACTAAGGTTGTTGATATTTTATGTACCCATCTAACATTATTGATTTTTTTGGTGTAAGGTTACTAATATTTTATGGGTAAAAACTAACGTTACTGATTGCGTGTGTGTGTGGGTGTGTGTGTGTGTGTGTGAAACTACCGTTGATGATATTTTATGTGTGTGAAACTAACGTTGATGCTATTTTATGTGTGTGAAACATAACGGTGATGATATTTTATGTGTGTGGAACTAACGTTGATGATATTTTATGTGTGCAGCTTATGTTACAGACACAAGAAAACGGACCTTAACGAATCGTAATTCAAGAGGATCGGTAAGTACATCCTCTTATAATTTATTTATTTATTTATTTTAATTAATTAATCAATTAATTATTTTAATTAACGATATCATTTATTCATTTATTGATGTACGTATTTATTTAATTATGTAAATTGCTTATTTGGTTGCTTGTTTATTCATTCACTTCGATACTGTACTCTTTTCCT
>CM072517.1:64745768-64773268 GCA_036898135.1 Oncomelania hupensis
AGAAGAATTTTCGTGACCAAGCGCATTGTGTATATGGCAACATTAATTTGCATAAAATAATTAGACATTGTGAACTAAAAACTCTTTTTATAATACAAGTTTTCCTTGTTTTTATTTACTGCTGTTCGCTTTAATATAATTGATTTTATACATTCACTCATACCTTGTACACACACAAACACACACAACACACGACACAAACCCTTTACCCACAACATACCTGCATACACACACATGAAACACAACCCACTACACAACACAGAAGGAAAAAACACACACCTCTAATTGTTTGAAATGTTTGTTAAATCCGTACTTATAGGGAATGCTTCACTATCTCACAATCTCACTATCAGAACGGACCATCTCTGGAGGTCGATCAAAGACCTCTTCAAGATAAACAGTCGACATAGCTTAGAAGATCGTGAGGCAGATATGGAACATTAGATCTGCTAAAAGATGACAAAGTGAACTATGTCTATACTTTTATAATACAGATTTTCTTGTTTTATTTACTGTCTGTTCGCTTAATATAATGATTTAGACATTCACTCATACCAGTACACACACACATACACACACACTCACGGACACACCCACAAACATACCTGCATACACACACATAAACACATCCAGACACACAGAGGAAAATAAACACACTCCTCTATTGTTTGAAATGTTTGTTAAATCAGTACTTATAGGGAATGCTTGCTATTTTTGTGTTACTGCTTCATTGTATTAGTAAGATCATAGTGTTATTTAGTTATACGTCGTTTTGATGTGTATAATGGTAGCAACGATATACACTCCAATAATAAATTATTTGTAGACACTGTTTGCTGACATATACAGTCAATACTTTTGAAGCATTTTTTTTTTCGAGGAAACCAAGCGCATTGTGTATAAAAAAAATTGGCCATATTTTTTGCACATAACAATATATTTTTCTTAGCCACCAATTAGTTTTGTAAAAGTGTCTTTCTACTGATGGGACTTCCATGACAAAATAATTTAAGGTTATGAAACAAAGGTCTAAAATCATTATAATACACGAACAGACGGTAAATTCAACAAATAGAACTTTTGTAATATCTTTGCCCTAACAATTAAGGATATTTATTTCTTCTCATGGCGAAAACACAGCAAGGTGCTTGTACTGTGTGGCTTTTGCCAGTCTGCTGTTATTAACTGAGAGATCTAGGCAAGCAAGTCATCCAAATCAAGGATAGTTAAGTGTAAACTATGATGACGTGTGGTCTTTGTGTGGGACGTCACACGATACACATAAATCAACAAATTTGTCGCTTTGAGTTAGATCCTGAGCAGCCACAACAAAAAGAAGAAGAAAAGAAGAAGAAGAAGAAGAAGAAGAAGAAGAAGAAGAAGAAGAAGAAGAAGAAGACGAAGAGAAAAAAGGAAGAAGAAGAATACGGTAAAAAAAATACAACCACATTTATAATAATAATAATAATAATAATAATAATAATAATAATAATAATAATAATAATAATAATAATAATAATAATAATAATAATAATAATAATAATAATAATAATATGGTGATATTACTACTACTACTACTACTAAACAATAAGATAATGATGATGATGATGATGATGATGATGATGATGATGATGATGATGATGATGATGATGATGATGATGATGATGATGATGATGTGGTCTTGTATGGCGGAGGTGTCCACATAAAAAGGTCTGCTCATCACACACACACACACACCCACACACACACACCTACACACACACACCCACACACCCACACACGCACACACACACACACACACACACGCAGAAACTCACACGCACACAAACACGCAAGCCCACACACACACACACACACACACACACACACACATACACGACAGGTAACCTTAAAACTAGTGTTGGACTAACCATGCTTTATCGCCACACAGCAGCTTTGGAACTATTCGTTTTCTTGATTGAAGTTGCCTCCAGGTGAGAAGGGGACATGATCGAGAATGAACAGTAGTGTGGGTTGGGACAGATAAGATAGATAACTGTTTGTTTTGGGGGGGCGTTCATTTACCACTCTTTGCTATTAAATTGCTGACGACTACAACTCTGTCTGTCTGTCTGTCTGTCTGTCTGTCTGTCTGTCTGTCCGTCTGCCTCTCTCTGTCTCTCTCTCTCTGGTTCTCTCTCTCCCTCCCTCTCTCTCTGTCTCTCTCTGGTTCTCTCTCTCCCTCCCTCTTTCTCTGTCTCTCTCTCTGGTTCTCTCTCTCCCTCCCTCTCTCTCTGTCTCTCTCTGGTTCTCTCTCTCCCTCCCTCTCTCTCTGTCTCTCTCTGGTTCTCTCTCTCCCTCCCTCTCTCTCTGTTTCTCTCTCTCTGGTTCTCTCTCTCCCTCCCTCTCTCTGTCTCTCTCTCTGGTTCTCTCTCTCCCTCCCTCTCTCTCTGTCTCTCTCTCTCTGGTTCTCTCTCTCCCTCCCTCTCTCTCTGTCTCTCTCTCTCTCTCTGGTTCTCTCTCTCCCTCCCTCTCTCTCTGTCTCTCTCTCTGGTTCTCTCTCTCTCTCTCTCTGGTTCTCTCTCTCCCTCCCTCTCTCTCTCTCTCTCTCTGGCTCTCTCTCTCCCTCCCTCTCTCTCTGTCTCACTTTTCCTCCCTCTCTCTCCATCCCTCCCTCTCTCTCCCTACCTCTCTCTCTCCAGAATAAAAGAATCATATTCGTATTCTCTCTCTCTCTTTCTTTCTTTCTTTCTTTCTCTCTCTCTCTCTCTCTCTCTCTCTCTCTCTCTCTCTCTCTCTCTCTCTCTCTCTCTCTCTCTCTCTCTCTCTCTCTCTTTCTCTCTCTCCCTTCCTCCTGAAGTTGTAATATCCTTAACCCTAATTTAAGTTCAACCCCAATACTTTCTCTAGCTCTACATTCATGTATTTATTGAAATATATATTAATGTTTTAATATTTTAATGTATTAATTAATTAATTAATTAATTAATTAATTAATTTGTTTATTTATTTACATGTATCCTAAGCGAATAACATGGTATTTCATGCTGGCTGAAGTTTATGGTAAGTTATGTGATGTAATATATACCTGTGACATAATGCACATGACGTGAAGCGCAAGTGTTGTAAAATGCATCTGACTCAATGTGCCTGTGATGTAATGCTTGCGATGTTGTAATACGTGTTACAAAAATCTGTGTGTGACGTAATGTTAGTGGTGATAAGATCCCTGTGACGCAATGTGTGCAGTCTTATAATGCATGTGACGCAGTTTAGCTGTGACGTAATTCTAGTGGTGCATGTGACGCAATGTGTGCAGTGTTATAATGCATGTGACGCAGTGTAGCTGTGACGTAATTCTAGTGGTGCATGTGACGCAATGTGTGCAGTGTTATAATGCATGTGACGCAGTGTAGCTGTGACGTAATTCTAGTGGTGTTTACATGCATGTGAAGCAATGTGTGCAGTTATATTATGCATGTGATGCAGTGTATCTGTGACGTAATGCGTGCGTAATGTTATAATGGATGTGACGTTATATGCCTCTTGAAATAAAGCATAAATATAGGCGTTCACATTGTAACTCGCAGTTTTGCATTGATTTCATTGAGCTTGATTAGAATGATAAAATCAAATTAAATCAGTAAATCCATTTTTACTGTTATAGGGAATGCCTTTTTTCACATTCCTGTATCTAATTGTGCTGCTCTGCCTTTTGTTAATATGTATACTGTATGTGTATAATCTAAGTAGACATTATTTGTAACTTTGTCCCTTCAACCCCACCACACTTCATTCCTCCCCACCCCCCTCAAGAACAATCACGAATAAATAATAATAATAATAATAATAATAATAATAATAATAATAATAATAATAATAATAATAATAATAATAATAATAATCGGCCACGTCACCAGATCTTCAGGCCTTGCAAAAGCCATTCTGCAAGGCACAGTGCAAGGAGGTAGAAGAAGAGGGAGACCGAAAAAGAGGTGGGAGGACAACATTCGAGAGTGGACTGGTTTGACACTGAGCGTAGCCATCAGGGCTGCTGAGGACAGAGAAAGATGGAGTCTGCTGGTTAAACGATCATCTGTGGTGCCCCTACGACCTCCGGGTTACGGGACAGGATAGGATAGGATAGGAATAATAATAATAATAATAATAATAATAATAATAATAATAATAATAATAATAATAATAATAATAATAATAATAATAATAATAATAATGTATTGGATGCAATCAAACTAAAATTTTAAAGATAAAAATCGGATTTCCTTTTCGTCTTCTAAAAGCGATCTTCATGTCTTTACACCACATGTGTGTTTGAGTGATATGTGTGTGTTTGGTGTGTATGTGTGCGTGTGTGTGGGTGTGTGCGTGTGTGTGTGTGTGTAAAACATGTGAGCGTGTATGTTGCTACAGATCGCCGCGCTTTGAGCCTGATTGGTGATTTGGGGAAAAGCGCGTTTACAGCATCCAACATTATTAATATGATTATTATTATAAACAAGAAATAATCTAATAAATTCATGAAAAAAATAAATCAATCCAACAACAACAGCAACGACACACAGCGAAGTATAGCATGGATGAACAACAAAGGTAACGCCCACATCCGCCGCTGACGATACAGTGGTCGTGGATAACTCTTCCAGGGGAGAGCGGGTAGGGATCGAAATCAACACTGAACCTTCAGAGCAATCATACCTGTTAGATGAGCTGTGTAGAATATACACTGAACCAACAGAGCCATCATACCGCGAAGACGGACAGGGACACATTTGCCACTTTTGTTGTTAAATCTTGCCCACTTTGGGGGGCTTCGAACCTGTCCTCATCGGTGTGCCAGGTTGGCAAAGCTCTACCACAGAGCTACGGCGAAGATGAACAGGGGAAAATGGCTACTGAGACCACCAGAGCCATCAAACTGATAATATGGACCGTTACCATAATTTCCACTTTTTTTTCAAATCTTACCCACATCTGAAGATTCGATCCTGGGTCGTCGGTATGCCAAGAGAAAGATGTACCACAAAGCTAAGGCGAAGATGAACAGTAAAAAAAAAAGGCTACTAAAACAGCAGAGCAATAATACTGATAAGGTGGACAGTTACAAAATGGCCACTTTTGTTTAAATCTTGCCCACCTCTGGGGACTTGAACTTGGGTGATGGGTGTGCCAGGCTCAGAAAGCTCTAGCACTGGGCTACGGGGGTGGGTCAGACAACCCGAAATGGGAGAAGTTCTGAAGTAGTGTATGAAAGATTGCTGTCAGGGACTCTCCCATTGTATTGTTCCCATCGTAAATTAAATTAACGTCTAACAAGGCAACAAGGTAGAGGGCACAATGGCCGGGATATAAGTGAGGCTTGTCGCCATGAAAATATTGTTATTAATTTTGATCTAAAGTTCTGTGACCTAAATCGACGAAACAAAGTCTGTAAGTTGACTTACCTCCCCTCCTTTCTCCTACACTCTCTCCTACACTCTCTCTCTCTCTCTCTCTCTCTCTCTCTCTCTCTCTCTCTCTCTCTCTCTCTCTCTCTCTCTCTCTCTCTCTCTCTCTCTCTCTCTCTCTCTCTTCTGATGACTGTTGGTTTTGTTTCATCTTGCATCTTCATGCGCTTGTTCTTTTGAGTGTGTATGTAAGCGCCACAATTGGTTGAACATTGTTTGCTTTCAGATGAATCCAGTATCCTTGCTGCTTTGTTGTCGTGTCTTTCTTTCTCATTCAGTATATATGTTATTGTTTGCAGTTAGTTGCTACTGTGTCTTGTAACATAGTAGTGCCGTTCTTGCTGTCATTATTTATAATTATATTGTGTATCCATATCCCCCATCTTCCCCCCCCCCCCCACCTACCCATTGTTTGCCTATACAACCTTCTGGGCTACGAGCCTCATTTGATATTTGTTGTTTCATCGTTTGTTCAATAAAAGGACATGGTTCCAAAGTTCTCCCTTAATTTTATTTGCAATTTCCCGCTTATTTGCCGCACTTGTGTTATCTAAAGATTTGTTGTTGTTGTTTTTTTTAAATCGATTTTTGATAACGTTGTTTCCATCTTGGTATCTAGCTAGATAGCAATGGAGTTCTTGGTATTGGCGGTGGTGGTGATAGTGGTGGAGGTGGAGGTGTTTGAGGTGATGGTGGTGGTGGTGTTGCTTTTGCTGCGATTTTATTGATGGTGGCGTTGAAGTTGATGCTACTTCTGCTGTGGTTGGCGGTGATGTAGAAGTTGGTGGTGGCGATGTTGTAGTTAATGACAGGGCCAGAAATGATTGAAGCCTACTGTTGCTGTTGTTGTTCCTTTATAAAACTTCTGACCATACTTAGAAGCCAATTTAACCCCAAACTTGCCAAATAATGTCTCTTCCTCCCGAATTCCCCTCACCCAAATTAAATAAAATTAAAAAAAAAACAACAACAATGGTATAAGAAACACGTGTAAGCAACAGCATTGATTAGTTTGTTACAAAGTTATAGAGTAATGATCTGTTTTCCCTTACTCAGCGCCTTTCTCTCTCACGTTCTTCATCACTTTACTTTACCCTCTGTCCCTCACCTCTTTCTGACTACCCCACACTCCCCGGCACCTACCTGATACCTGCCTGACACCTCCCTTACAACTCCCTGAATGCGATGTAGGACTATGGTTAATTATTATTATTACCATCTTAGTTTATTTGTCGTTGTTGCTGTTGCTACTTATGTCGCTGGTAGTGTTGTTGTTGTCGATTGTAGTGATCAGTATTTATTGCATGCTGACATAACATCATGAAAGTTTAATGTCTAATATTGGTTGCTGTACCTTTTACTTCATGTTTAAAATTTGTGCGTGTGTGTGTGTGTGTGGTGAACTTGAAATCTTTCTTTGTTGAAATTTAATGCTTATGTTTGCATGTACAGTTTAATTCCTTATACTGTTGGTCATAACTTCTTACGGTATTTGTGTGTTTGTTATATGTACCTTTTGTATATATATATATATATATATAAGTAAGGGCTACAGGTATATATATATATATATATATATATATATATATATATATATATATATATATATATATATATATATATATATATATATATATATATATATATATATATATATATATATATATATATATATTAAAAATAAAAATTCCACGCTTTATTGTATTGTTTAATCGCTGAAACAAAACTGTGCGAGTGCTTGTGTGAGAGTATTCGTGTAAGAGCTTTGGGCTAATGATGACAATGATAATAATGATGACGACGATGACGAGAGCGATGATGATGATGATGATGATGATGATGATGATGATGATGATGGTGGTGGTGGTGATGATGTTGATGATGATGATGATGATGATAATGGTGACGATGATGATGATGACGATGATGATGATGATAATGATGATGATGATAATGATGATGATGATGATGATGATGATGATGATGATGATGTTGACTTGTATGGCGAAATTCCATGGCAACGAAGTCATGGTCAGTGGGCATAATTAGTGTCCTAGCCAAAAGACAAGAAGAAGAAGAAGAAGAAGAAGAAGAAGAAGAAGAAGAAGAAGAAGAAAGACTTTTTAGTATGATGATGATGATGATGATGATGATGATGATGATGATGATGATGATGATGATGATGATGATGATGTAGGCTTGTGTGGCGAAATTCCAATATTATTATTATTATTATTATTATTATTATTATTATTATTATTATTATTATTATTATTATTATTATTATTATTATTATTATTATTATTGTTGTTGTTGTTGTTATTATTATTATTAATGGATTCATTATTATGTATGTACGTATATGCAGTTGTTGCGTGGTTTCAATTCACCAAACTTTAGTCCTTGAGAACACCTTATAATGACAAAAGAGTTTACAATGCTAAGTAAAACAATCTATATACACACACACACATCCGCACACACAAACCCACATATGCATACACACAGACTCACGCACAATACAAACACATAAACACACGCACATACATACATACATTCCATCCCTCACACAAACACCATTCTGGGTCCAGCCTGACACAATCAGAGGGAAACGAGGCGTGCTGACAGCAACTGCATTGTGGGGATGACAACAATAATAAACCTTTGCCGACCCAAAAACATAAAAGACATGGCAGACCCTCAGCCGCCTGTCTCCACTTCATTATCTGAGATAGGATGATGCGTGCTCACTCAACCGTCCCGATCGTCTTACCCATCATAGCTGATTGCATGACGTCCTTGCTGGTTACACATCTAGAGAAGTTTCAGTTCTTTTTGTCTTAGAATTGCCCGATCAGTTCGTTTTAAAGCATGGCTCATACAATAATATACTAAACTCAATGAAAACCTGATATTGTGCAAATGTGAACTGTCTATAATATGAAACTGTACCTTTACAGAGTATTACTTGAATGTCGTCATTTAATTTTGTTTTTGTTTGGCCAACTGATTTACAATCTATGGGTTCTATTGATAGAGTAAGTTTTGACGTTAGCGTTAGATAACCGATAAAAGCTTCAGTTGTTTCTCTAATAGCTCGGTTTATTTGATTAGATTTCCTTGGTGTGTGTGTGTAGCCTATGTGTGTGTGTGTGTTGTGTGTGTATTGTGAGTGTGTGTTGTGTGTGTATTGTGAGTGTGTATTGTGTGTGCTTGTGTTGTGTGTTGTATATGCGTGTGTGCGTGCGTGTAACAGCAGAAATATTGACGAAAAAATGTAGTAAATTAGCTTAGCGCAAAATAGATATCATCGAATAAAACTTGACGTTAATTCACGAGTTATCTAAACACACATGTTAAATTAACTTCCTTCAGACAGACCTGGCTGAAATGGATGTATTGGAGTCCAACAAACTTTGAACCGATTTTGTAATTGGAAAAAGCGCAATTATTATTATTATTATTATTATTATTATTATTATTATTATTATTATTATTATTATTATTATTATTATTATTATTATTATTATTATTATTATTATTATTAAAACCTAACCTTTCCCAGAAAATTTCTCCACTTGGCTAAGACTTAGACAGGTAAAAGGTCTGCAAGTGATTTGTTGATTTTTACATTAAGAAGTTCCATAACAAAGTAATTGCATAATCAATAAAATAAAATTTAAAAAAATAATGTTTTACGAATTGTGCTCTCTGTTTTTGTCTGTGTCTGTCTCTCTCTGTCAGTCTCTCTCTCTCTCTCTCTCTCTCTCTCTCTCTCTCTCTCTCTCTCTCTCAATAAAAATAAGGACAAATTTAGAAAAAACGAAGTTTTGGACCTTTTAAACAATGTTCAATGCTCTCACCAATGACCGTATCTCCGCTATTGTGTATCATTGTGTGTCTATCTGCGTGTGTGTATGGGTGGTTGTGTGTGTGTATGTGTGCGTGTGTGTATGTAAGCGTGCCTGTACTTTTGTGTATCTGTGCGTGTGTTTTATTTGTGTGTGTGTTCCTGTGTAATTCTCCTTGAGAGAACTTGTTTGTTTTAAGTTTAACTCATCTATTATCCAATGTATTATCGTGTGATTAACCCCCTGTCTTCTGTTGCACTTCTCTCTACGCACCCTCTTGGCCATGGACCAAGGGTCTGGATGTGAGTATACATTTTTATTTTTTCCTTCTTTTCTAGCGTAGTTATTTGTTTCTTCTCTCACTTACGTGTTACTATAAATAGCTTTAATTATCTTGTTTTAACATCTTGTGTTCTTTTAAATGTCTGTTTCGATCAAGTTTAAAAAAAAAAAATTCTTATCCCTGTTTCTCGCTGTTTGTCTGTCTTCGGGTATGTACTGTCCTGTTTGTTTTGTTGTTTTTTAAATTCGCTCGCGGTTTTAAAGAAAAGTGTTGCCTGACTTTCTAAGTTCTCTCCTTATTTTGTTTTAGTTATTTTACTTCATTAATTCTCTCTGGCTGTCCGTCTCCGTCTGCCTGCATGCCTTTTATCGTTCGTTCCTTCTTTTTGTTCTTTCTTTCTTTCTCTCTCTGCTGTTGTTTGTTTATGATTTCAATGAAAATATTAATGTTGATGCTGCTGCTGGTGCTTCTGCTTAAGCAGTGGAATTCCCTTCCCTCCCACATCCGCAACATACAATCAACACAAGCATTCAAAAAGGCCCTCAAAACCCACCTCTTCAAACTGCATTATTCAGACTGATTTGTGTCCTGCTGCCATTCTCTCATCTCTTGTCTATGCCTGATCCGTAAGTGTATACAGGGCTGTAAATATTTATACTGTTTTCCTTCCTGGGCCTAACCTGGCATATAAATAGCTGTGAATAGGTTTTTGCTATTCTACTTTCTGTCTTTTTATTTGTCATTTGTGTACATAGTTGTAAATAGTATATTTTTGTCTTTTTTTGTAATTTATGTACATAATTGTAAATAGTCTGTACCTTTACTGTCCCGTCTTTTGGTGTATTGTAGCAAAAGTGATGTTTCATCGAGTGCATGTATTTATATGTTATGACTATGTAAAGCGTGGTGAGTCTGGTCATAGGCTGGAGTACCCGCTATATAAAAATCCGTTATTATTATTATTATTATGATGATGATAAATGAGGATGATGATTATGATGAATTTTGAGGATGATGATGAATTATGATGATGATAGTAAATGATGATGATAAAAAATAAATGAAGATAAATGATGATGATGTTGATGATGATGAAAATAATGATGATTATGATGATGATGATGATGATGATGATGATGATGATGATGATGATGATGATGATGATGATGATGATGATGATGACGATGAAAAAATGACGATGATGACAAATGAAGATGATAATATTGTTGATTGTAGACAAAACACAGACCACCCGAGAAATCCTACTTCTGACTGTATGTATTGTATACATATGTAGTTACCGAGTGCAATTCTTTTATGCCATGTACCAATGAACTCGACTGAAACAGTGTGTGCATTAAGTGGCCCATTTGATTCCAGTCTCTTTGACATCATATGATGACGACAATCATTGCATGTGACGTATACATACTAGACGCATGCTACATTGATAATGATGATGATGACGTTGATGATGATGATGATGATGATGATGATGGAGATGTTGTTGATGATGATGATGATGATGATGATGATGGTGGTGGTGGTGGTGGTGGTGATGATAATGAAAATGTTGATTATGATAATAAGCAGGAGGAGGTTGAACACATTGATGACGAAGCAGGTTGCGCTGCTGCTGCTACTGCTGCTGATGATGATGATCGTTTGTTGTAACCATGGCTATCATTTGTATGCTGTTTGTTCTTGATCTTAGCATTAGGCACTGGGTTGTAAGAAAAATATAACGTGCTTGAGGCTAAGGACATGCGGACACACACTACAGAGAGAGAGAGAGAGAGAGAGAGAGAGAGAGAGAGAGAGAGAGAGAGAGAGAGAGAGAGAGAGAAGAAAGAGAGAGAGAGAGAGAGAAAGAGATTGGGAGAGAGAGAGAGAAAGATTGAGAAAGAGATTGTGAGAGAGAGAGAAGAGAGAGATATTGAGAAAGAGATTGGGAGAGAGAGAGGAGAGAGAGAGAAAAAGATTGAGAAAGAGATTTGGAGAGAGAGAGAGAAGAGAAAGAGAGAAAGATTGAGAAAGAGATTGTGAGAGAGAGAAGAGAGAGAGATATTGAGAAAGAGATTGGGAGAAAGAGAGAGAGAGAAGAGAGAGAGAAAGATTGAGAAAGAGATTGTGAGAGAGAGAGGAGAGAGAGATATTGAGAAAGAGATTGGGAGAGAGAGAAAGAGAGAAAAAATGAGAAAGAGATTGTGAGAGAGAGAGAAGAGAGAGATATTGAGAAAGAGATTGGGAGAGAGAGAGAAGAGAGAGAGTGATTGAGAAAGATTTGGAGAGAGAGAGAACAGAAAGAGAGAAAGATTGAGAAAGAGATTGGGAGAGAGAGAGAGAGAGAGAGAGAGAGAGAGAGAGAGAGAGAGAGAGAGAGAGAGAGAGAGAGAGAGAGAGAGAGAGAGAGACAGAGAGAGAGAGAAAACCGCACTCACACGGCACATACATATCATACACGCACACACATGCAAACCCAAACACGCACATACACACACGTACACACGCATCTCTCTCTCTCTCTCTCTCTCTCTCTCTCTCTCGCTCTCTCTCTCTCTCTCTATCAGAAGCACCACCAGATTTTTGTCGGTAGCTAAAACTGCAGGGTTTGTGACATGTTGATAATAGCGTGTGGTATAAGCTGATCATACCATTTTCTGTCTGAGACAAAAGTCTAACTTTGGGGAAACATCGCTGATCGAAATCTTATTTATGTTTTTGTTTCTTCTTTTCTCCTGGCCGAGTGAAAACTGAAGTAAAAGAAACAGAATTACTTTTGTTGAATTTTGGGAGAGGGGAGGGGAGAGTGGCAAGGAGGTGGAAAGTGAGGGGGGAGGAAGGCAGGGCGCCAGCAATGTTTGCAGGCAGCATATCATAATGTTAATGCCCGTATAATAATAATAATAATAATAATAATAATAATAATAATAATAATAATAATAATAATAATAATAATAATAATAATAATAATATGAAGAAGAAGAAGAAGAAGAAGAAGAAGAAGAAGAAGAAGAAGAAGAAGAAGAAGAAGAAGACAATTATTTATATATCACGCACATGTCTCACGGTGCATGCAGTCACATATCTTCAGCGCATGCAGTCACATATCTTCAGCGCATGCAGTCACATATCTTCAGCGCATGCAGTCACATATCTTCAGCGCATGAAGTCACATATCTTCAGCGCATGCAGTCAAATATCTTCAGCGCATGCAGTCAAATATCTTCAGCGCATGAAGTCACATATCTTCAGCGCATGCAGTCAAATATCTTCAGCGCATGCAGTCACATATCTTCAGCGCATGAAGTCACATATCTTCAGCGCATGCAGTCACATATCTTCAGCGCATGCAGTCACATATCTTCAGTGCATGCAGTCACATATGCTCAGTGCATGCAGTCACATATGTTCAGTGCATGCAGTTACATATCTTCAGGGCATTCAGTCACATATCTTCAGCGCATGCAGTCACATATCTTCAGCGCATGCAGTCACATATCTTCAGGGCATGCAGTCACATATCTTCAGGGCATGCAGTCACATATCTTCAGTGCATGCAGTCACATATCTTCAGTGCATGCAGTCATATATGTTCAGTGCATGCAGTCACATATGTTCAGTGCATGCAGTTACATATCTTCAGGGCATGCAGTCACATATCTTCAGCGCATGCAGTCACATATCTTCAGCGCATGCAGTCACATATCTTCAGCGCATGCAGTCACATATCTTCAGGGCATGCAGTCACATATCTTCAGGGCATGCAGTCACATATCTTCAGCGCATGCAGTCACATATCTTCAGCGCATGAAGTCACATATCTTCAGCAGTGCATGCAGTCACATATGTTTAGTGCATGCAGTCACATATGTTCAGTGCATGCAGTTACATATCTTCAGGGCATGCAGTCACATATCTTCAGCGCATGCAGTCACATATCTTCAGCGCATGCAGTCACATATCTTCAGGGCATGCAGTCACATATCTTCAGGGCATGCAGTCACATATCTTCAGTGCATGCAGTCACATATCTTCAGTTCATGCAGTCACATATCTTCAGTGCATGCAGTCACATATCTTCAGCGCATGCAGTCACATATCTTCAGTGCATGCAGTCACATATCTCAGTGCATGCAGACACATATCTTCAGTGCATGCAGTCACATATCTTCAGCGCATGCAGTCACATATCTTCAGTGCATGCAGTCACATATCTTCAGCGCATGCAGTCACATATCTTCAGCGCATGCAGTCTAATATCTTCAGCCCATGCAGTCACATATCTTCAGTGCATGCAGTCAAATATCTTCAGTGCATGCAGTCACATATCTTCGGCGCAGGCAGTCACATATCTTCAGCGCATGCAGTCAAATATCTTCAGTGCATGCAGTCACATATCTTCAGCGCATGCAGTCAGCGCATGCAGTCAACATATCTTAAGTGCATGCAGTCACATATCTTCAGCGCATGCAGTCACATATCTTCAGTGCATGCAGTCACATATCTTCAGTGCATGCAGTCACATATCTTCAGCGCATGCAGTCACACAATCTTCAGTGCATGCAGTCACTTTCTAAACAAACCCGTGTTCAAAGCTACCTGTACAGACTGCATCCATAGATTTTGTGAATGCCGACTTTTGGCAATGAATTCATTTTCAAATAGTCAAGTTCATTTCCACTTCTGTAGACAACCAGTCAAGTTGTGAATACTTTTTTGTCTTTAATGAGTGTTATTTTCCCCTCGTTTTTTTTCCCTCTCTGATGACTTCATGAAATTCAGGCGTCTTCTTACGCTGTGGAAAATCAGTCCCTTGATGTTCAGCACGCCCAGCCAATGCACTGACGAGCTGAGAACGCAATGAAATGGGCAGCCGTATCTATGGCAACCGTATCTATGGCACACATCCACAAATGCAAACAATTGGCAGCAGGGAAAGGGATATCCTATCCTATCCTATTCTATCCTATCCTATCTTATCCTATCCCATATCTCAAAGGTCGTTGGTGAACCACAGATGATCGTTTAACCAGCGTACTCCGTCTTTCTCTGTTCTCAGCAACCCTCATGGCTTCGTTCATTGCCAAACCAGTCCATTCTAGAATGTTGTCCTCCCACTCTTTTATTTTATAAACTGCAACTCTAGATTTTTGGTGAACACCTTTGGCAAGGAATTCTCTTTCAAAAAGTTAGGTTGCCTTCCACGTCTGTTGCCAACCAACTACATTGTGGATACTCTTTCAAAGGAAGATGTTGTTTTTTTTCCTGAGGACTTGTTTCTTATGCTTTGGGAAATCAGTCACTTATTTTTCATCACGTCGAGAACTCAGCGAATTGGTTATCTATATCTATGGTACAAATCCACAGATGCGAGCCAGTGGTAACAAGGAAGGGGGAGGTAGATCTTTCCTATCGCAGTCCCTCCTTCCCAGGAGGAAAGCATCTAATAAAGATTATATAAGAATCAGAATCAAAATCAGACTTGTTATTGTCCTCATAAAAACATTGGTGTGAGATGTACACATCATCAACACAATGGTACGAACACAATACATTAAAAAAAAAACTTCAGAAAATACAAATAAATTAAACAAAGTACGCGTAAAAGAGTTAGTTATTCATTGCTTACAGGGCCCAGCGGACTGCAAAGAGCAGAATCAGGACCACAAAATCAAGATCACAGCTTCACTGAAAGAGGACTCAGCCCTGATCCGCATATAAGATCTGCCGAAGCAACCCCTGTGGTAACACTGAGGGCACTCCACCTGCCGGCCACTGTACAATAAAGGCATCCCACGCAAGGGACGCTGAGGCTATATTCTAATTTATGGAACCCCCGTTTACAAAAGCAAAATAGAATACAAACAACATTATAAAAATTCAATAAAACACATACATATAAAATGCCTACATTGCCAAATAATAACATCATAGGAAGCCCCAGTGACCACCTGGCAGAAAGCGTCCAATATTCCCAAGCTGATCCAACAGACCTCATACACACATGAGGAGTTTTGTCCCGGAAGAGTTTTCAAGAAAAAAGGTAGGTGACTGGTCTAGCAAAGAAGAAGACAGTATAGCAGATTGATAGAACAGAGCAGGAATGAGAAAGAACAAATGAGAAAGACAGCAACGGTGGGAATTTAAAGCACTAGATTTCCAGAAAGTGGGGATACTATTTATACAGAAGGCCCCGGGACCCCAATGGAGGGGGTGGGGGTGGGGGTGTGTGCATAAAAGAGTAGCATTTATAGAGTAGCATTTATATACACACAACATGAGTGTTGCATAATTATCACATTATGACGTAACAAAATAAAAGCAAAGTCCAAGGTGCAAGGAGGTGGCCTCGTGGTACAGTGGGGTAGTCGCCGGTTTCCTATGCCGAAGGTCGCAGGTTCGATTCCCGTAAGGGGCGAA
Organism: Oncomelania hupensis; assembly: GCA_036898135.1. NCBI lineage: Eukaryota > Metazoa > Mollusca > Gastropoda > Littorinimorpha > Pomatiopsidae > Oncomelania > Oncomelania hupensis. Next base: position 64,761,770 of record CM072517.1, read on the forward strand.
CGTATGTGACTTAGGTACGAGACTGTTAGGTCTCTGAGGGTTTTCTCCGGGTTCTCCGGTTTCCTTCCTCCCTTCAATAATGGTATTGGTTGCAGTCAATCTAAAATTTCAAAGATAAATTTTCGATTTGCTTTCCGTCTCCTAACAGCGATCTTCCTGCCTTTACACATCATGTCTGAGTGACAGATGTGTGTTGTGTGTGTGTGTGTGTGTGTGTGTGTGAGAGAGAGAGAGAGAGAGTGGGTGGAACATGTGAGCGTGTATGCTGCTACAGATCGCCGCGCTTTGAGCCTGATTGGTGATTTGGGAAAAGCGCGTATATAGCATCCAGTATTATTATTATTATTATTATTATTATTGTTATTATTATTATTATTATTATTATTATTATTATTATTATTATTATTATTATTATTATTATTATATTATTTTTTAAATTTTATTTACCTTATTGTCCCCTTTTCCATAGGGAAATTCTGGGCCGCCTCCCCTGGGGAAAGCGTAGTCACAGCCTGTGGCGCGCCCAAACCCAGCCTAACTAACATCAGTTGTGATTTTAAAATTTGCTGGGGGAGCAAACCGGAGTACCCGGAGATAACCCCCGAGACGTTGCCCGAGTCGAAAGTAAATAATATTTATTATTATTATTATTATTATTATTATTATTATTATTATTATTATTATTATTATTATTATCATCATCATCATCATCATCATCATCATCATCATCATCAGCATCAGCATCAGCATCAGCAGCATCAGCATCAGCATCATTACCATCATCATCATTATCATTATCATCATAAACATTATTATTATTATTATTATTATTATTATTATTATTATTATTATTATTATTATTATCGTCATCATCATCATCATCATCATCATCATCATCATCATCATCATCATCATCATCATCATCATCATCATCATCAATAAACTCCAGTCCCAACTCTTTAGGCGAAACACCTAGTACTTGTCTCCCTGTGTTTTCACAAACCTTGCCTAGGCCTGCGATACATGTATTTTAAAATGACAGGGACAGATAATGGGGTCACAAACGCAAAGCTTAAAGAGTCCAAAGATCACACATTTTAGCATCACTAGATTTTTTACAAAATACACAGTGAGTTGAATGCTGTCCAACCAAAATAAGAAATAGGATTAAGCAAAAATTAAATATAAAAATAGAAAAAAAAACTTTTTATTTAAAAGTACGGCTTGCATGTAAATCGATATATTCATTTGTTCATGTGACTATCAACGGCATCTATGTTGATTCTGAAAGCAGCATCGCTGCAAAAGAAAGAATGTATAGACAATGTGTGTGTGGGTGTGTGTGTGTGTGTGTAGGTGTGTGTGTGTGTGTGTGTGTGTGTGTGTGTGTGTGTGGGTGTAGGTGCGTAGGTGTTGACCCCGTTAGGCTGCCAATCGTATGGTTACACACTCACGTTATACTGCCGCGCTCATTATGCTGCCGACCGCATAATGCAATATTGCGATTTTTGAACTCCCTAACCTCTAAAATATGCATAAATTATAATCCGAGCTGTGATTGGTTTAGGCAGCATAAGGCGGAAAATTCATTGTACGTCACACACGACCTTTTACACACGTGTGTGTGTCCCGGCAGCATTTGTGCTGTAAAAAGTATACGTCAATTCACACACCAAGGAGAGAGAGGGTGGATAGTTTTTGAAAACAAATGTGTACAACTCGTCGCCATCTTGAATTGAAAAGAGCCACTGGTAAGTTGCTGTGCTTTAGTTGATTTTTCGTTTGTTAATTATTTACTTTGAGTGCTTATGTATTTGTGCCATTATTATGAGAAAACCATGGATGCTGTCAGTGAAACTTCAACATTTTTTCTTCCCTTTTTCTGTGGAGAGTCCATTGAAGCTAGTGCCACTTTCATGGCATGCTGCGTCTCCATCCCTCTTCTACTGACAGCACTGTTCTAGATCTAATTCTACTTTGTTTCCTTCCATTGTTGATTCAGAATCACGTTGGTTAATTCAAATTAATTATCAGTTCTGATGTTTGTTTTTTCTTTACATGAATGTTGGAAGGAAAAGTATTTATTCAGCATTCCAATACTAAAATAGGAAGTTTTTGTTTTCTAGCAGAGTTGTTACTAACTGGACTAATCTAGCTATTTCACTTAATAATGCACCAAGCATAAATAACTTTAAACACCAGTTAGATATACTTCCACAGTTTAAAAATATATTTTATTGCTATGAGTATGATAATGAAATGTGTAGGAAAATCACATGCTCATTTTGCTCCTATACTACTAGTAGTGGTACAGTGAAAGTAAACAACTGAACAAAAACAGAATACACAACCATTCACATAGTGTTGGTGAAATTCAGGGTCCATTCACCAACCGACGACTAAAGGGAGAGGCATGCCATTTTGTATGAACAACATTGTCAGATGTAAATATGTAAATAAATAAATAAACAATAGTAGTTTATGGTTACTGACCACAGTGTCCATATAGTGTTTGTAAGAAACTGTGTTAAGCTAACACTGCCACATTTGTCAGTCATTAATTTGACAGTCATTGAGTACTTATGGATTTTGTTTCTTTTTTAGAATGTTCTGGAAATTCTGAGGTTTACAATTCGCCTGGAAAGCAATCAGAAAGTAAGTATATTTAAAATTTGAATCCAGAAAGTTCTTTATTAGTTAATATTTCTGACTTTTACATTTATTTATATTATTATGATAGTGTTACTTTGTACATAAGTGTCCATACTTGCATGAACTTGAAACTGATTAAGGTCACTGACCACAATCTCCGCATAGTGTTGGCAACTGCATTAAGCTAACACTGCCACATAGTGACAGTTAACTACTGTACAAAAACAGCATACACATGCCGAGATCTAAATGTTGGTGAATGTACCGGATGTGATCTTTAGCTGACTTAACGATGGAAAATTCTGCATTTAACAAATATCTAAAAATAAAATACGAAATTGAAAAATATAATTCAGCTTGAAGGTTAGAAATTAACAAATTACGGAAGCCTGGGTACAAAGGATAGTGTTTGTGGTTGACACTATGTTATATTTATTTTTATTTTCTCCAAAATTATTTACTAACTTCGCCATAATGTATCGGACATTTAATAAAGTTGATTTTCGGTTTTTTTTTGCCTTTCCCTTCCCCCCCCCCCCTCTCTCTCTCTCTCTCTCTCTCTGTCTCTCTCTATATGTCTCTCTCTCTCTCTGTCTCTCTCTCTCTCTCTCTCTCTCTCTCTCTCTCTCTCTCTCTCTCTCTCTCTTTATTAACAAAGAGACCGTGCAGTTTATTAAGGTGGCTGTAATGAACTCGTACTGTCAGTTAAAAACAGGGGTTGTTAGACCGTATCAAGCATTTATTGATTGCACAGTACAGGACGGGAATACACCACCGACCACTTAGTTTTTTGTTTTTTTTAGAATTCTGCTTGCTTATGACAGTAAAGCATTTAATTTTATATCCGTAACATTGTCACATTGTTGCAATAAATAAAAAGTTTCACCTGACTGCTAAATACTTGGAAAATGTTATATTGATATTCACATCTAAACTAGTAAATATAATTAATTATCCGACAGTTTCATTGGCTGCACCTAGAAAGTAGAAAACCTGTTGATTGTGCTTCGAAATATCTCCACATTATATCTTTAAAACTCTTGAAGCTACGGATTTATCCCTAGTGGACACCCTCTTTCACCCCCACACATCCTCCCTATTTTCTTCCTCCCACCCCACACAATTTACTAATTACGGTCGGTTGTAAAATATTACCACAGTTGGGCTTTATATAGTAAACACGTACAGGGGCGTCGCACGGTCCAAAATATTGGGGGGGGGCAACCCTGTCGACGGGGAGGTGGGGGGTGGGGGGTGGGGGCTGACAAGCGGGAAGCACCCTGTAATATATCCTCGTACCTTCATCCAACTGAAAGACTGAGAGTAAAAACATTTAATTATTTATGTTCTTCTTTACTGAAAATACAAGATTCATTTCCAGAAACTACAAATACACGATTAGCGATATGTGATAATGATTAAAACCAGGAAACACGAACATTAATTACCTGCCGCAAGATCATCTAGGTTGAAATTGTGTCTTCTCTATAAATCACAACTCGTTTTGCATATTGCATACATATAATGACCAAACACTTCCACTACCAGTTTCAGAAAATCAGTCAATTGATCAATTTGTTTTACTAGGGCGTATATTACTCGCAGTTTCTCTAAAGCAAAATACTGTCTGTCTGAGTGCCTTTTGTCTTGGTGATCACAGATGATCTTACTAGTAGTCCATGAACAAAATCTCAGCTAGTTCAGTCCACAAAGATCGGAGATCTATTCGCGGACACATAAACAAACAAAACAAACAAACAAACAAACCAAGTGAAACCTATAATGGGGGGTGGGGGGTGGGGGTGGTGGTGTAATAATCAAAGCAGTCAAGCCCACGTTATCTGTCCCCAGAAAAGCGAACGGGTCCTTTTTTTCCCCTTTTGCGATCAAAGTACGTGCACGTGTAGGCCTATCAACAAACTAAATCTAAATTAAAAAATATCGCGCACCTCAACTATTTATTGACACTTGCACATTCACCCTTGCCTTACTCATTTTACAGACTAAAGTAAATAATTGATATCAACAAACCTGGAAAACAGACGATTCCATTGTTTTGTTAATTTTGCTCTTTGCGTGATGAAATGACACTTCTTTCAAACAGCGAAAGCCAGCTCTGCTTCCCGGTGATTGCGTTAGCGCCACGAAATATTTTGTTGTGAAACACCGGCACATGCTAATAGATTATTGTAATATTATTTCGTACGTTAGCCCTTTACACTACGGTTTAAAAATATGGTGATTTTTTTTTTATTATTGATTCTTCCTGCCTTCCTCTATCGATTGAAATCTTCTTCTTCTTCTTCTTCTTCTTCTTCTTCTTCTTCTTCTTCTTCTTCTTCTTTTCTTCTTTCTCTCTCTCTTTCTTTTTTTTTTTGCCAATTATTATTGGGGGGGGGGGGGGCAGGTGCCCCCCCTGCCCCCCCCCCTCCCCCGTGTGCGACGCCCCTGAAGTAACATTTGGGTTTTTCTGCAGAGCATCCAGCCAGGCGTCCATGGAGTAAAGAGGAAGTAGCAGCTTGTTATCGACAGTTGGGTCGCTACATTCACCTCCACACCTTACCTGGTAAAGCTGTTATAGAAGACTGCCTTCAAAAAGAACCTGTTCTCAGGCACATAACTTGGAAAAACATCAAAGATTTTGTAAGAAATCGGGCCACAGCAACAGCTAACGCAGCTAGATAAAAACACTGTGTACAAACTCTGTGTATGAGGGACTCGATTCTTTTCAGTCACACCTGCACTGCTTCAGAAACTTCTAGATGCCAAACTCTGGACTTTTGAGACTGATGGTCCACTACTGCTCCATTGCAGCTCTCCAAAAATAGTGTAATGTTGTGATTCCTCATGTTTTAAGTACACTAAACCTTTTCACTGGTAAAGACTTCATGCACTAAATGGCTGCGTGTATGCACTGTGTAGACAACCTTTGATGACAGCGTGGTTTTGTGGAACAATTTGTAATGTAATGTAGAACGTCGTTTGAAACCAATTACTGAAAATTCTGTGACCAAGGCAATTGCCTGTATATGAATGGCACCAAAAATGACCCATGTAGCATCAAGTGGTATGTGTGAAAGATCCCTACTATTTTTTAGGTTTGTGAAACTGAGAACTATATTTTGAACTGCAGAACTGTGCCGGTAGAAACGGTCAAGCAGCCTAAACTGTGTTTGCAAGTTGAAATGTTCGAGCAAACACTTTCACTTTCCTTCGACTTGTTTGTCGACCTTGGCAAGAAAGGAAAATTCAGAAACTTTATTGGCTTTGGAGTGAAGAGAGGTGAGAGAGAATACCATGGACATGTACATTCCTCATTTATGTGGTGTTCAATCACACTGTGTAGCAGAGTTAGTAGGCCTGCGTCTCCACCACCTCTACCTGCCAACTGTAGATATTTCTACAGTCCTGATTCAGACTCATTATTTTTACCTTAGCTATTGAGAAGTATAAAGAATGTTAGAATATAACTAGTGGCAAGGAAAAAACAGTTTGTACATGGAAAAGTATTCGTTTTTATTTATTTTTATCATGACCAGCCGGGGAGGTTGTGGAGACATAAGCCCACTAGCTCTGCTATGCATATAACTGGGTGATTGCTGGAGACATAGGCCCACTAGCTCTGATGCATGTAACTGGGTGATTGGTGGAGACATAGGCCCACATGCTCTGATGCATGTAACTGGGTGATTGGTGGAGACATAGGCCTACTAGCTCTCATATGCATGTAACTGGGTGATTGGTGTGCTTGCACGTAAGTGATGCGTGTGCTTGTGCGCATGCATTTTTTTCTTGTTGTTTTTTTATTAAATATTATAATGTGAATATTTTTTATAATTGATTCAAATAGGATTTTTGGATAGTAAGCAATACCAATACCATGTAACGTGGACAAAAATGTTGGTCATTAGACAGAGACACTTGGATCCCAGCAAAGGTACAGAAAAATCAGTTGCACAACATTATTGATAATGATAGTTTTTCTGTACCTTTGCTGGGATTCAAGTGTCTCTGTCTAATGACCAACATTTTTGTCCACATTACATGGTATTGGTAGGGGTTGTCCGGTCCTGATTTGGCTCGGAAGAGTCCGCTGGACCTAAAACAATAATCATGTAATGTAATGTAATGTAATGTAATGCTCTGTTCTATCAATCTGCTATACTATCGTCTTCTTCGCTAGATCAGTCTCCTACCTTTTTTCTTGAAAACTCTTCCGGGACAAGACTCCTTGTTTGGAGTGCCGGGGGTTTCAGTATAAATAGTATCCCCACTTTCAGGAAATTTAGTGCTTTAAATTCCCACTGTCGCTGTCTTCCTCATTTACTCTTTCCCTTTCCTGCTCTGTCCTATCACTCTGCTATACTATCTTCTTCTTCGCTAGATCAATGACCTACCTTTTATCTTAAAAAGTCTTCCTGGACAAGACTCCTTGTTTGTGTATGAGGTCTGTTGGATCAGCTTGGGAGTGTTGGACGCTTTCTGCCGGGTGGTCACTAGGGCTTCCTATGATGTTAGTATTTAGCAATATAGGCATTTTATATGTATATGTTTTGTTGATAATTTATAATGATGTTTGTATTCTATTTTGTTTTTGTAACCGGGGGTTCGAGTAGTTGGAGTAAAGCCTCAGCCGTCCCCTGCGTGGGATGTCTTTATTGTAAAGTGACTGGCCGGTGGAGGGCATTCAATTTTCCCACTAGGGTTGTTTAAGCAGATCTTTTATGCGGATCGGGGGTTGTCCGGTCCTGATTTGGCTCGGAGGAGTCCGCTGGACCTAAAGCAACAATCAATCAATCAATCAATTGTGTATGAGGTCTGTTGGATCAGCTTGGGAATATTGGACGCTTTCTGCCAGGTGGTCACTAGGGCTTCCTATGATGTTATTATTTAGCAATGTAGGCATGTTATATGTATGTTTTTTGTTGATAATTTATAATGATGTTTGTATTCTATTTTGTTTTTGTAAACGGGGGTTCGATAAGTTGGGGTGAAGCCTCAGCCGTCCCCTGCGTGGGATGTCTTTATTGTAAAGTGACGGGCTGGTGGGGGGGCATTCAGTTTTCCCACTAGGGTTGTTTCAGCAGATCTTTTTTTATGCGGATTGGGGGTTGTCCGGTCCTGATTTGGCTCAGAAGAGTCCGCTGGACCTAAAGCAACAATTATGTAATGTAATGTAAACGTTCAGTGTTCTTTCCTTCTGTAATTCTACAGTATTTCCGTCTCGTTGTACAGGACAGTATGTGACTGAAAGCATGAATCGTTGGGGACACAAATTGTGCTGGTACTGCTTTCTCTAGTCCGTGAATAAATTGTTGCTAAAAAATTCTGACAATCTAACTTGTTGAAATTGAATAGTGTGCTGAGTCATGTTTAGAGGGAGCAGTGACCAAACAAATGGAAATGGCGAAATGGACTATGCATGATCTTTATTGATGAGGTGTAATCAATATTTTGATGCGTCCACTGTCAGTTTTCATGAGATGTAAGAATCGTTAAAGATCAAAATTAAATGTATGCTTGTCTTAGGGTGAGTGCCAAGTATGATTGGTAATAGAGATTTCGTGTGAGCTGGATGGGTCAAGGGCACATGTACAATGCCATGAACATAATTAAGACAGTTGGGTGCGCGTGAAAAAAATCGATTATATTTTGAAGTGTTTAGTTTAGGTAAGCATGCAGTGGGCAATTGGAAAGGATAACATTTCTTTTAGTATTTCAGATGAGAGTATAAACTGAGATCAAGTTTGCATGCATGCATTCCATTGCACGGACTTTAAAGATCTTGACGCTCATGTTCTAGCTGGGCGAGTGCCAGCTACCCAAATACACTTTGCACTCAACTAGGTCCAATACCTCATCGCCCAGGATTGTGCTCAGTCGTTTGAGAGTCAGACTATATGTCCAGAGGTTGCAGGTTGAGCATCAGACTATGCGCCCAGAGGTTGCAGGTTGGCGCCTTGGGCCGCTTTGGCTAGATCCTGTATCGGCCAGCACTTTGAGCAGCTCTGTCCTATTGTCTGCAAATATGCATCCCGAACAGTGCCCTAAATACTTATAGTGAAATGGTTCAGTGTTTGAATGATCTTTATATTTTATTTTAGAGCATCCTTTAGCAATCATAGTAGATACCGTGCACAGCTCTGTGTGACTGCAGCACTTTGAAATAATGGTTTGTATGTTGCCCTGTTTACTAAGTAGTCTGCTACAGGTTTTCAGGAAATTGATAAGACATTGATGTACTTGTAATCATTCATTCAATTAAACCACCATTCGTTATTGACACAGCCCAAGCACCCATATTAATTTTATGTTACACGAAGTTATGCAAATTAATAGCCGAATCTCTTATGTCGATGTTCGTGCTTGGGCAGTGTAAATAAAAATATCGAAGCTCGAATATCAAATATCAAGGGATGAACTTGTGCGACTTTTAGGTACGAGGCTTTTCAGGTCACTGTTGGTTTTCTCTGGGTACTCTGGTTTCCTCGCTCCCTTCAATAAAAATATTGGATGCAGTCAATCTAAACATTTCAAAATTAAAATTAGATTCCCTTTCCATCTTCTAATAGTGACTTTGCATGTCTGAGTGATGAATGTGCGTTCCGTGCGTATGTAAAGATGTCTGCAAAATGTGCAATTTATTGATTTTTATGTTTTTTAATAAGTGTTGTTGTAGGTTTTTTCCCCACTTTTTTGTTTTTGTTTTTTTGTTGTTAAATATGTGCTTTTTTAAATTAAAAAAACCACATTTTTTTTGTTACATTTTCTTGTTAGTTGACTGATTATTTTTTTATTTTTTTGTGTGTTGGAAGTAACACCACCGTGGAGTGGCCGGGGGTTTCTGTATGAATAGCATCCTCACTTTCTGAAAATGTAGTGCTGTAGTTTAAATTCCCACTGTAGCAGTCTTTCTTCTTTGTTGTTTTCGTATTCATACTCTGTTCTATAGCTCTACTATCTTCTTCGCTAGACCAGTCATCTACCTTTTTTCTTGAAAACTCTCCCAAAACTCCTCGTTTGTGTATTGGGTCAGCTTGGGGATATTGGACGCTCTCTGCCAAATGGACACTAGGGCTTTCTATGATATTATTTAGCAATGTAGGCATTTTATATGTATGTGTTTTGTTTTAATATTTTATCATATTTTTATTCCAATTTTGTAAACGGGGGTTCGATAAATTAAGAGTATAGCCTCAGCGTTCAGTTCAGTTCAGTGGGTAGATTACCGTCCCCGGACACAGTAGCGTATAGGGGACTGTCTTTATTGTAATGTGACTGGCCGGTGGAGGGCATTCAATTTTCCCACTAGGGTTGTTTCAGCAGATCTTTTATGCGGATCGGGGGTTGTCCGGTCCTGATTTGGCTCGGAAGAGTCCGCTGGACCTAAAGCAACTATCAATCAATCATTCTGTCCTATCACTCTGCTATACTATCTTCTTCTGAGCTAGATCAATGACCTACCTTTTTTCTTGAAAACTCTTCCTGGACAAGACTCCTTGTTTGTGTATGAGGTCTGTTGGATCAGCTTGGGAGTATTGGACGCTTTCTGCCGGGTGGTCACTGGGGCTTCCTATGATGTTATTATTTAGCACTGTAGGCATTTTATATGTATGTGTTTTGTTGATAATTTATAATGATGTTTGTATTCTATTTTGTTTTTGTAACTGGGGGTTCGAGTAGTTGGGGTAAAGCCTCAGCCGTCCCCTGCGTGGGATGTCTTTATTGTAAAGTGACTGGCCGGTGGAGGGCATTCAGTTTTCTCACTAGGGTTGTTTCAGCAGATCTTTTATGCGGATCGGGGGTTGTCCGGTCCTGATTTGGCTCGGAAGAGTCCGCTGGACCTAAAGCAACAATTAATCAATCAATCAATCAAGCAAAACCAGTGTGATTTTCTATCTTTGAGATGCCAGCTCACCCATTGCCACTGTCTGCAAACCACACATGTTTATGTCTTGTCCATAGTACTGCACGCTACCAGTTGTTTGAACATTAAAATATGTATTACAGTTTGAATACATTTATACTGAAGCCATTTGACCGATTTGTGTTTTCTTTTTCTCTATCTTTTTCTCATTCTGTTGCTCAACTCAGTTACGATTACATAAGTTTTATTAAAGCACATTCTGAATCAAACTTCAAAGCAGTTTTCATAGTGAGTCAAGAAAAGTTTATTCATATTCTCAGCATCATAATACAAATGTCTTTAACATGTTCTACTGCTAGTTAACTAAAATCCACTAAAGATTTACAATAAAGTCTTTTTGAAGATTTCAATTCAATGTATTTGAAATCAGTTTACAAATTATGTGATTTTAGAATGTAACATCTTTATAAGTATGATGGTACACCTGCAGACCGCCTGGTAATAATGCATAAGAGTTTACACAAATTAACTACACAATAATGGTACAGATGAGCTTACCAACAATGACTACATAATGATGGTACATAAGAGTTTACACACCATGACTACTTAATGATGGTACACAATGACCGCATAAAGTTAGTACAAATGAGCATACACAAAATGATCATATAATGATGGTACACATGAGTTTACACACAATGACCACATAATGTTGATACGGATGAGCTTACACACAATGACCACATAATGTTGATACAGATGAGCTTACACACAATGACCACATAATGTTAGTGCCAAAGAGGTCACACACAATGGCTGCACAATGATGGTAAGAAATCACACTTCCATGTTTGTTGCTTTAGAGAAATAATTTATATACCACAGCTCTTAGAATGCAAAAACGAAGCAAATTCCATAATTTGGAATAATTTGGAGTTCATAGAGCTGTTCGGTAGCCAGATATATACCGGCAGCGT
>CM072517.1:64783268-64798268 GCA_036898135.1 Oncomelania hupensis
GTCCAGTCTCTAGTGAGGTGTTGTAGATGGCTGCTAATCCTGGGGCAACAGTTTCGGCGCAGTTTTTGAGAATTTGATTAGGGATGTTGTCTGGTCCTGTAGCTTTGTTGGGGTTCAAGTCTTTGAGTAGTTTAACGACGCCTTCTGTAGTAACCGTTAGTTTCTCTACAGCGGGGAAGGGGGTGCCCTTCATCTCTGGTAATGGTGTGTCCTCTCTTTTTGTGAAGACCGACTGGAATTGTTGAAGCAATATCTTTGCCTTGGAAGAACTATCACTATGGAGAGATCCTTCATTGAAGAGCGGGGCAACTCCTGTGTTGTCTTGTCGCCTTGTCTTGACATAGCGCCAAAAGGGTTTGCAGTTGTTGTCTCTTAGCCCGTCCTCAATGATGGTGTTAATGTGGCGCCATTCTGCTTGCCTCATTTTCCTCCTGCATTCCTTCTGATGGAATCTAAAGTTGGTCCAGTTGCCGGTCTTCTTGGCTTGGTTGTATAGTCTCTTTTTATGCTTTAACAGTCTCTTAAGTTTGTAGTTGACCCAGGGTAATGTAAAGTTGATTCGTCGAAGGCTGGTAGGTATGGAGCGTTCAGCTGCTGCTATCAAGTTAAGTTTGAAATGTGTCCACATGTCTTCAACGGGAGTTCCTTCCTTTCTCATTGTCATGATGTTGTCTGATAATTGCAAGATTTCAGAGTTCAGGTGGTTCCAGTCTGCTTTAGAATAGTTGTATCGCTTGCGGGGCTTCTCTTTGATGCGGTTAGGGTAGAGGTCAAAGTCTGTAACCACAATGCTATGATCACTAATGCCTGGGATTGACTTGGAGCTCTTGGTGAGAGAGGGATTGCTGGTAAAAACTAGGTCTAGGATGTTGTGTTCTCTTGTTGGCTCGTCGTGGACTTGTGTGAGGTGTGCTGATGAGGTGATGTCGACTAGCGACTCCTGGATCACCCGATCTGGCGCTCCAGGGGCAACTGTACCATTGTTCCACTCTACATTAGGGCAGTTGAAGTCGCCGGTAAGAATAATCTGTTTTTGTCCTCTATTATTTATTTTTCGTAGTGACTTATCTAGCTCATTCAGGTCTGTCTGGTTTCGGTGAGCCATGTAAAAACAGCCTATCGTTAGGTCTTTGTTTTGTTGGAGGTGTATTTTTGCCCAGAGTATTTCGCATGCAGAGTCTAAGTCCGGCTGTATAGATGAGATGAGATTTTGGTTTACTAAAATGAAGACACCTCCAGCTAGGCTACCGCGGTCTTTCCTATAATAAACAAAGCCATCTGGGAATATCTCTCTCTGCTTGATGTCTGGTTTCAACCATGATTCTGTGCCTCCTCTTTTTACTCTTTAGTTTCTTTTTTTTCCTCCTAGTTTTCCTTTATTTGTTACGCCTACTTCTGTTTGATCTCCTCCTCCTCCTCCTCCTCCTTCTTCTTCTTATTTTCTGCCACCTTCTTGTACAAACAACTACAGCAGCCTGCATTTGAATTGCCCATGGGAGCGTAGGTGTAAGAACGTAAACCTGAACGTTGGCGTGTAATGCACACCGATTGCTTCCCTATGTCCAAGGTCAACGATTTTGCAAAACAAATATTGAGAGAGAGAGAGAGAGAGAGAGAGAGAGAGAGAAAGAGAGAGAGAGAGAGAGAGAGAGAGAGAGAGAGAGAGAGAAAGCGCGCAGCTAGAAAAGAGTTATTTTTGTATAGCGCACTCAATGCGTTAAAGAGCTGCTCAAGGCTGTGGCCGTATTCAGCCTACCTGTAACATCCACTGCCTCAACAGCGGGTACACAGGTGTGTGCTTATCACACGAGAACAACCCCCGCCCCCTACCCTCAAGAAATGTACCCCCTCTCCCCTCCTCCCCTCTGTATACCCATAAACACACTTAACAATAATGAAAACAGAACTGGTAAACAAACAATAATGAATAAGATGATGATTTTCTTTAGAGTCTTTCTTCCTACGGCCTTTACAGTTTCACAAGTGGCTATAGAGTTATTAATTACATAAGTAATGATTTGTACAGGATATTAATTATGCGCAATGCTTAATAATATTGTAAACAGTACTAATAATATTTCTCAGCGACTACAAATTATACAGGATGCTTGTGTATAGAAAATTCCACTCATTCAACTAACTACAGGATATAGTTTCTTAAAAGAGATTAATAATATGGTCTTATCTTATCTTATCTGTACATATTATTTTAGACAACCGGCAACTGACATATTCTTTTACAGTTCATTTTTGAGCAAATTTACCAGGTAATGATAAAAAGCACACGTCCGAAAACGCTAACTTGCATAATCGAGCCCACTGTCAAGCGCATCGGACAACAAATCCAAAAGACGGGTGTTATCCAATGACAATCAGCAAGTCAGAATGAAAGGATGGATGAAAATCAACCGAAATAGGAGTATAAACCGAGGTCTATTCTATGCACGCACGCATTTAATCGCACGGACTTTGAAGCTCCTGACGCTCATGTCCTATACGGATGAGTGCCAGATACACTACATTCACCCAGCAAGCACTCAGTCAATTTTCCCCAAGCCCTGCGTTGAGCATGAGTGTCGTGGATTAACCGCCTTACAAAGTCTATTTCGTCATCATCATCATCCAGGTTGCCCAGGATTGTACTCAGTGGCCTGAGCTTCATAGGATGCGCCTGAAACAGCACATGGGCGCCCCGCGCAGCTTGAGTTGCATCCTGTACCGCCCAGGGCGTTGAGGAGCTCTTCAGCTGGCAAAGCCCTATACGATGAAATAGATAAATAAATAAAATGAAAACAAAAAAGGTTTAATACCGTTTTCTGGATCTTGTGAAAAAAAATTGTATCAATGAGATCGATTGTTGACAGGGAGGGCGTTGGGGGTGAGGGTGGGAGTGGTCGGGACGACAAATCTGTTGTAATTAAATTGTAATATTGATACTGCTCTGCTGAGCTACATAAAAAGTTCTAATATTGAAATTTCCTCTGTCGTGAGGGTTAGTGCTACATTGTACAAGTGTCAGCATAATAAAATAAGCCAGCCTTTTGCCTGACGTGAACTTTGGAACAACAACAAAAATTGAATTGTATTGATGTTTGGCCTTAACAATTTTAAACCGTTTCCAATAAACACTAACCGTGGAACAGTGATTTTAGATTATTGTCTCTATAGTCTGGCTTTGACTGCAAGCGTAGGAAATAATCATGGAGGAGGTTTGATTCTCCAGAGCGCGTGAAGTATCGACGTCGAAGATGATTGAAAAAGGAAGCTCAGTTATCATCAGCTCGTTTTTCATCCTACGGAGAATTGACGCAACAAACTCCAGTCTGACCGGTAGCCATTGTTGTAGGCGGGTGGGGAAAAAAAATGGCGGATAGGTTTATTGCGTCGTTTCTTGACGATACACTTGCCCGACGACGATCTAAAAATACCGCCATAGAACAGGCCACTGACAGCGACATAAATTGCAACCAATAGCCTAGAGGGGAAAACTTGCGCCAGGGCAAGAAAGCATACATGACCTCCTCTGACTCCAATCGCGTCATATTCACGGGAAGAAGCTGCAAAGTTGTCGTTCCTGATGCGTGGCGATTCCTCATTGGCAGAAAGAGGAATGGTGCTCTCGCACGTTGCGTACGCGCTAGGGACGCAAGATAGCTAAAGCCACAAAAGAGAGCTGCTAAAGAGGCTTGCTGACCACAATGAGATAGTTGCGCTGAAATATACTACTCAAAATAATACAAGGGCCACTTGGACATATGGGTCTATCTTTAAATCAGAAACACGAATTCAATTTATTAGTTCATCATATTTTATTGCAATCATTTCTGCATCAATAACAAAAAAGATTTGAGACATCAGTCGCTTAAAATTCGAGTAAATTCAATTTAACTGGACATACCCCTCATTTACAAAATCAAAACTTTATAAACCAAAAATCTATAGAGTCAGTATCGGGTGTGGCCATCGTTTGCATCAATGCAGTCTTGGCATCGTTGTCTCATGGACCGTATCAGGTTATGGAGGATGTTTCCTGGGATGGCCAACCACTCTTGCTGGAGAACTTGGGCCAGAACTTCAAGGTTAGCTCCTGGAGGGAGGTTTGCCCGTGACTGTCGACCCAAGACATCCCACAGATGTTCTATGAGGTTCAAATCGGGTGATCGAGCCGGCCAATCCATCCTTATGACGTGCTGTTGCTGCATGAAGTCATTAATGATACGCGCTCGGTGGGGTCTGGCATTCTCGTCCTATACTATGGCATTTTCCCCAATGGCCCGCAGAGCTGGGAGAACCCTAGGTTGTAGGACGTCATCCCTGTAGCCAATACCGTTTAAGTTGCCATGAATTTGGAGCAGGGGTGTTCTGAAGTTTAATGCGAAGCCACCCCACATCATGACAGATCCACCACCAAAGCGGTCATGCTCGTGCACCGTCGCATCAGCAAAACGCTCCCGTGGACGCCTTCAAACATTCACTCGACGGTCGTTGAAAGACAAGGAGAACCGAGACTCGTCTGTAAAGAGCACCCTTGACCAATGTTGCCTAGTCCACACCAAATGACGCCGAGCCCAGGCCAAACGCGCTGCACGGTGAGCTGGGGTGAGCAAAGGCCGTACTGCTGGTCGTCTTGATCGCAGGTTTGCCTCGTGTAGACTGTTGCGAATTGTCTGGTCGCTGACGTTAACATTGCTGGCTGCGTGAAGCTGTTTTCTGATGGTGTTTGCTGTAGCGGACCTCATCCTCAGAGCTGACAGGGTGATGAAATGGTCTTGTCTTGCAGTGGTAACGCGGGGGCGTCCGGACCTTCTTGGTTCTTGGACGCTTCCATTGTTGTTAAAGTGCTCCCGCAGCCTTTGGACAACGGAGTGGGACACTCCCAGCCGCCTGCCAACTTCTCTCACCCCCATCCCTTCCTGAAGCCATGCAATAGCTCTGCCTCTATCCACATCAGTCAATCATCGCCTTGGGGGCATGGTTAGAAAAGCAGCAAAAGCGCTGCCATTTATACCCAGAAAAAAGCGCCGATTGTTGAACTGAACTCACAAAATGCAAGCCTTTCGCGTGCAAATCACTTTTTAATGTTGAAACTTTTGCTTTATTAGCAAGGCAACAGTAAATCAGGGTAATTTTTTTGTAAAAATTGGGTTTGTTTTTCAACTCGGTGCAGAAAGTTCAAAACTCACACGTGTGATTACTTGTCAGAATAAGATTGTCTTGAATGTTACTGTACAGGATAAGTTTTGAAATAAGCAATATAAGCGATATTATTGATAGCAGCAAAAAATAATTAAACTAAATGAAATATGAGAGTGGCCCTTCAATTATTTTGAGTAGTATATTTTCCAGCAAGTCTTTTCAGCCTAGATTCGTTCCCTGTATAGCAGGCATGTAGACATCATTATCAAGCTGACCTCGCAGTGAGTGGGAAGCTATCACCTTGCCACAAACTGGCCTAGGCAACTGCAATCAATAGCATGGCTAATTTCAGTGATGAGCGGCAGTTGTCACGAAGGAGGAGGAGGGGGGGGGGAAGAGGGAGGGAGAACATCCCACGAGAAGGTTGAATGGCTGCGTTTATCGCCCTTTTTTTTTTCTTAAGAGGGACAGAGCGAAAGGGATAGGAAGTCTGGAAGAGAATTACAAAGCGAGAGGGGAAGATGTCATAACCCCCTGTGCTGAAAGCTTGCGAGAAACCGTGCTAGAGGCATGTGTGTCACAGTTGTACGCGTTTAGTTAAGCATTCTACTTCTTGCTATTCGGGCTATCCGAGACTTCCTGGAATGTCGCTAGATCAGGGAAGCACTCTCGGAGTCCAAGGGACCGATGTGTCGAGTAGAACCCTGCGTCGGGAAAACAATGTGCCGAGGGAGTAAGCCTAATGCGTCGAGGAGCCGATGTGTCGAAGGACCAATGCGTCGAAAGACACGATGAGTCGAGATCATTGCTTGCTTTTTGTTGTTGTTGTTGTTTTTTTTCTTCCATATGTTCTTCTTCGGCGGGGGGGGGGGGGGGGGGGGGTAGGGGGGGCGAGTGGGGAGGTAAAGTAGGTGGGGTGTGCATGAGGAGAGGAAAAGTGGTTCGAGGCACTTGGTAGTGTGTCATATACAGAAGCCAGACACACTTTACTTTAACAACTTTATTATCACCGAGGTGAAATTCGGCCACTTTCATTTTCTAAAGTACAGCAGCCCCAAGTGAAGCGCTTTACCCAAGGTACATGCTGGGTGTCACCGGCACTCACCCGTCTAGGACATGAGCGAGTAGAAAACGGGAGTAAAGTGTCTTTCCCAAGGATACGACACAATACCCTGGCCTGGGCTCGAACTCGGGACCTTCAGATCCGCAAGCCAACGCTCTAACCACTCGGTCACCGCGCCTCCCGCACTGGTTTGACCTAATCGCTTTGAAAGAAAATTGTTTGTTTTACCCTGATTACTGCAATGGCCGTATCACTAAATACTGACATGTAGTCGCTGTGAATGTAAACGGCTTCAACCATTGAGGTTTGGACACCTTCGAGTAGATTTAGGTCTGTAAGAAGAGTGTTTATCCCCATAACTACTTCAGAGTAATTTTCTATAAAATCGCTTCATACTGATAGGACCCTCTAGCAACCCACTGACCATTGGAAATAAAGCTACGGCCTTCTCCGCCTGTTTCTATGCCCCTTCTAGCCATTGGCCTGAAAGTGAATAGACCTCTTGAGAGTTCCAGATCTCGCGCATGCTCATACCTTCTTATAAACGACGTCAAGTAAGAGCATTGCGGTTTTGTTTTCCGAGCCTGCTTCTTACTATGGACCTAGACAGACAAGCCCTTGATAAGTTTAGATTATGGACCCCAGAAGCCCTGCAACATTATCTTATCGACTTTTCTCATAATGTAATTTGGGATGGATAGGTCTTTGAGCTGTAAGGTTAGCGTACAATATTGCTGCGGAGACTTTAATTCCAACAACAATGACTACAATTAGGCAGCAACAGGCTGCCAGACACGCGCCCACGCGGTGTTTGTTTAATGCTGTTGTTTGTCCCTGTGAAGGAGCATTCACGGGAACACCCGTCTCTTGTTGGTAACCTGAGCCAGGTTGCTTCACACTAGGATGAAATCCGGATGCCGGGCTCCTTGCAGTGGGATTGTAATTTACAACAGGGCTCACTGGAGGTTGGGCGGTAAGCGAACGATGGCCGTCACGGTTATGCTTATTAGGATTTGGTGTGATACTAACATTCTGCTGTTCCGCTCGACGGCCATGTGTTTAACCGTTAGAAGACGTTATTCCACTTCCACCGGTAAGGTGAGTGAAAGACGTCGAAGACTCGGCCATTTTGGATGGCGTTTCACGGCCCGTGCTCTTTCCCTGTTGAACGGGTCTGTGGTGAAGCTAGGTTTTGGCTTTTGGCAACATTGTTCGGTTTCATGCTGATGACACTAGCACATCGAGCCCACCCACACACTCGTTCAAGCAGGCTAAATTACGTGCGGACCGGAATGTTGGGGCCAATTATGTCACAAACCATGCAAACACTTTTAAAGACGGCATCAGTAAAGTCCTCTCCTCCCCCTCCCCCCCACTCTCTCTCTCTCAATTCTAAATTCATTCTAAATCGCTTGAATTTTTACAATCCTTTATTTCTAACATTACATTACATTACATGGTTATTGCCTTAGGTCCAGCGGACTCTTCCGAGCCAAATCAGGACCAGAGAAGTGAAAGAGGACTCACCCCTGATCCGCATAAAGATCTGCCGAAACAACCCTAGTGGTAACACTGAAGGCAATCTACCAGCCGGTCACTTTACAACAAAGACATCCAATGCAGGGGACGCTGGGGCTAACCTCTAATTTATCGAACCCCCGTTTACAAACATCATTATACAATATCAACAAAACACATACATAGAAAATGCCTACATTGCCAAATAATAACATCCTAGGAATCCCCAGTGACCATTTGGCAGAAAATATCCAACATTCCCCAGCTGATCCAACAGACCTCACACACAAATGAGGAGTTTTGTCCCGGAAGAGTTTTTAAGAAAAAAGGTAGGTGACTGGTCTAGCGAAGAAGAAGATAGTATAGTAGATTGATAGAACAGAGAAGGAATGAGAAAGAACAAAAGAGAAAACAGTGACAGTGGGAATTTAAAGCACTAAATTTCCAGAAAGTGGGGATACTATTTATACTGAAATCCCCGGCACCCCCACGGGGGGTTATTTCTAACATAGAACAGTGTGTTTATGTAAATAACCAAAAACAACAATTTGAAATTGTTACAGCTGGAGTACCGCAAGGTTCTAGTTAAGGACCTTTGTTATTTATATCTACATAAATAATCTCCCCCTTTATATCTCTACTTGTGAACTCTTCGCTGATGACACTACATTACCCTCTCAAATTACAGACTTGAATAATTAATCTATCCCTATTACAAAAATGGGGCTAGTGAACTGCAGGAATGGACTGAATCCAACCATTATGGCGCTCAATCCGGACAAAACTAAATCCATGCTAGTTACAACAAGACAGAAAATACAAAATGTATCAATTAAACTTCCTCCATTAAAAATGTGCAGTAAAATAATTGATGAAGTACAATGTCGTAAACTTCTTGGTGTAACTTTAGACAATAATTTGGCCTGGATGAAACATATTTTAAATGTTAGTAAAACGTTTCCTAAAAGAACCTATCAATTATCAAGGATTAAACCGCTATTAAATTTACCTTCTCGTAAACTGTTTTATTCCGATCATATTCAACCACTTAAAGATTATTCCTCTACTATATGGGATTCTGCTAGTGGCAGTGCAATGAAGCCTTTATTTAAAAATTCAAGAACGTGCAATTAAACAAGTTATTCTTAAACAAAAAATCTCTCCGGATGATTATAAACGGATCAATATTCTATCTCTTGCCGACAAACTAAATTTTAATAAAAGGGTTTTCATGCACAAGATCCTTTCTGGCAATGCATCTTCCTATCTTTCTTCTTTTTTTTCCAAATAAATCTTCTATATCGTCTACAAAATTAAATGTTCCCATTCCAATAATTGATCTCTTCAAAAATAGTCTTGCTTATTCCGGTTCCATTTTGTGGAATAACCTTCCTGAAGACCTCTGCACTCCAGCATCTACGATCGTACATTTACCTCATTTAGAACACGTCTCTTAAAACAATAAAAAATTAAATGAACATTAATTGTTGTTAATGGATATTAACAACGATATGTTTTTAAAGGTGATTTTATTTAATGATTACCTTGTTTATTCGTTATTGTTTCGTGATGTTAATGTTATAACGTTAATTTGTTATAGTTATTAGTTAGGAGGGAGGCGCGGTGGCCGAGTGGTTAGAGCGTTGGCTTGCGGATCTGAAGGTCCCGAGTTCGAGCCCAGGCCGTGTCATTGTGTGGTGCCCTTGGGAAAGACACTTTACTCCCGTTTCCTACTCCTTCGGATGAGAGTATAAACCGAGGTCTAGTCTGTGTCGCACGCATTCCATCGTAACAAACTTTAAAGATCCTGACGCTCATGTCCTAGACGGGTGAGTGCCGGTGACAAGAACACACCCAGCATGTACCTTGGGTAAAGCGCTTCACTTTGGGGCTGCTGTACTTTCGAAAGTGAAAGTGCCCGAATTTCACCTTGGTGATAATAAAGTAGTTACAAATAAAAATAAACTATTGTTAATAACCCTAGGGGAAGATGTAAACACTAACTCTTTGGAAAGCATTGTTAGTTTGTAAATCAATACATTCCGAAGTTTTTTGTGCCCATCAATAGCAACCGCTGGCTACCACATCAGCGCTTAAAACTATAGTCCAGTAGATCGTAAGGTGTTTTGCTGTACACGTAAACAGGGAAAATCACTCCCTGTGAAAACCGAAAAATTGAAAATTCAAATTGTAGCTGCTGGTTTGAGCGTCGAAAAGATCACAAATCTGTCATTGAGGTAAGGTAAACCCGTATTCGTTTTTCCCCCGTCCCCTCCCCTTCCCCCTCCTCCCCCTCCAAATAAACACATTGTTCGACTCGGGGCTCTTTAAATCCACTCAGCTAATCTGCACTGCGGCTGTGCTCGATAGGAAGATGGACTCATTGAGTTTGAGTAGATCCTGGACGAGTGTTTGATTTGCCCGGCAGGGTCAGGACCCTAGACATGTGGGCCGATGAACACTATTTGATAGGAACCAGGACTGCGTGATCCTCCCATCATCTTTTACGGCTCCCTCCTTTTTCCTCTCCCCTCCCCCCCCCCCCGCTCATTCACCATTATCACTCACTACTCCAAACCATTCCCTCCCATATATAGATATTAGATAGATATATATATAAAATAAAAAAAATATATCCTTGCTTCTTAATGGTTGCTGTACGGTGCTAGCCATTTGGAGAGAATTTATTATAAATTGTCTTTTATATGAGCAATAGTCATCGCTTAACGTTAGATACTGGTATGGCCACGTCACCAGATCATCAGGTCTTGCAAAGACCATCCTGCAAGGCACAGTGCAAGGAGGTAGAAGAAGAGGGAGACCGAAAAAGAGGTGGGAGGACAACATTCGAGAATGGACTGGTTTGACACTGAGCGGGTTGCTGAGGACAGGGAAAGATGGAGTACGCTGGTTAAACGATCATCTGTGGTGCTCCTACGACCTCCGAGTTACGGGATAGGATAGGATAGGCTAGGATAGGATAAACCTACCGCCGTACCTCAGTGGTAGAACTTGACACAGATTCGAATTCCCTTGTTGGCCAAGTAGCCATTTCCCCCTGTTCATCTCAGCCGTATGATATCCCTGATGGTTCAGCGTTGATTCAAATCCCTACCCCTTCTCCCGGGGAGGTTTATCCATGTCTGTCGTATCGCCGCCAATAGTAGGTTATACACTTTATATGTGCATGCCTTTCGCTGGTAACTTCGGCGTTGGAGACTTAACTTCCCCATACCTCTCCGCTAACAAGACATTGATCACGAGTCGTAATCTGTTTGTCCCAGTGATTTTCTATTTGTTTCAATGTTCGGGTCTATTGATGATACGTGTGGTTACGGGTTCATTTCACAAAGCTGCCGGCAAGCACCACAGACAGGGAAATACTTACTATGTCTCGCGAGTTTGGGGAGAAGAAGAAAACAATCTAGTGAAGATTTACAAGATGGCGTTTACTGTAAGCCGCTTCTGCCATCTCAGGGGAGGGCGCGTGAAGAGGCAAAACGTGGAGATCTCCGTCAGTTACGGAAGCATAAATTTGGCTCTTAAGAGACGCTGATGTTGCCCCCGTGGGTTTTCTTAAGCTGAAAGGAGTGCCGCCGATGGCTGTTGAACGATTGGAAACAGTTTTCCTCTAACTCGCTCTGGCTTTATTCTCTCTCTGCTCATTCATCTCTCTTTTAGCAATGATTGCCCCAAACAACAGACTACTACCGCCACCCCTCCCCCTTTCTCTCTCCCCCCCTTCAGCTCTATTAGATTCACTCCTAGGGGTCATAATGATGCGCTTCGCAAAATAACCCTTTTGATCCCCATTGAACCTCTCAGAAGGACACCCAAACCTCAACCCACCCTTCAATTCCTCCCTTCGCACTCCCCCCATCTTGCGAACCAATAATATCATACCAATGTGACCCTCCCACCCCTCCCCCCTCTTTCTAGATTGTGTAAAATCGCATCCAGTTTTGTTGCTACATCTGTGTTGAGAGATGCACATTTTCGATTTGGTTCAAATATTTTCTTCTTGTTTCGAAGTAAAACCGTCAACATATCCAGTTATGTTTCTTGACGATGTTTAATTAATTACTAATACACAACAGGAAATTTTGAGAGTATCCCAGAAAGGAGGGGATAGTATCTGGGACGGTCTAGACTGGCCTACACGTTTTATCTAAGGAGTAAAAATAGTGTAAAAAAGCTAGGTCTTCTTTTTACTAAGGTATAATCCCAAGTGTTGCTAATGTGAGAAATAAATCGCGAATTGGCGTTTTTAAAGCAAGAAATAAAACTTTATTTTAGTGTTGTAGTGTTTTTGAACAGCAATGTAAATTAGATGTTTTTATCTCTCTGTCTGGATCTCTGTCTCTCTGTCTGGATCTCTGTCTCTCTGTCTGGATCTCTGTCTCTCTGTCTGGGTCTCTGTCTCTCTGTCTGGATCTCTGTCTCTCTGTCTGGATCTTCTGTCTCTCTCTGTCTTTCTTTCTTTCTGTCTCTCTGTCTTTCTTTTGTAGGTGGTGTAATGATTTTATTGATATTTTATTTTCTTTCTTTCTTCGTGTTTGATGTGGGTATAGAATGATTTCGTACTTTCCTAATCATTTTCTTGCTGTAATAGCTTACATGAGCCTACATAATTGGGGTGTCTGAAATGCGCCCCAGTGTCAGTGCATTAATAACGTCATGTCGTCTCTCTCTCTCTCTTCTCTCTCTCTCTCTCTCTCTCTCTCTCTCTCTCTTTCTCTCTCTCTCTCTCTCTCTCTCTCTCTCTCTCTCTCTCTCTCTTGCTCTGTCTCTCTTTCTGTCCATATCTCTCTGTCTCTCTCTCTTTCTCTCTCTCTCTCTCTCTCTCTCTCTCTCTCGAATTTCGAATGATATCTTACCCGTGAATTAACGGAAAATCCGATGGTATGGCCACGTCACCAGATCATCGGGCCTTGCAAAAACCATTCTGCAAAGCACAGTGCAAGGAGGTAGAAGAAGAGAAAGACCGAAAAATAGGTGGGAGGACAACATTCGAGGTTGGACTGGTTTGACACTGAGCGAAGCCATCAGGGCTGCTGAGGACAGAGAAAGATGGAGTATGCTGGTTAAACGATCATCTGTGGTGCCCCTACGACCTCCGGGTTACGGGACAGGATAGGATAGGGATAGGATCTTACCCCTCCCATCCTCCCTTTCCCCTTCCCCTTCCCACCTCACCATCATATGTTATGATACGGAGAAGATGGATAAGCACAGCCCTGTCTGCTATGGCAACATCAAAACTCCATTGCGCGGATTCTGGACTTAAGACCATTGAAGCCATACTACTATATCACTGATCTGATATGTCATTCTGTTATGTACAGCTCTTTCTCTCTCACTCACTCTCTCTCTCTCTCTCTCTCTCTCTCTCTCTCTCTCTCTCTCCCTCTCTCTCAAACGTATATTAAGTATATAACATCAAATGTCGCTCAGTGATTCAAAACGCAAGACTTGTGTACGCCTTGATAAGCTCTATGAGTTTGGAAGGTCGTACCCGTTTATATGCGATCCCTATTGTGAAATCCCTATTTTGACGGGGTGTCTGATAGCGCAGTGGTTGGAGCACTCGCTACTGTGTCCCAAGTTAAGCACCGTCCAGTGCGGTTAGCACTTTTATGGGTGACCGCAAAACGTAAAGCGACAAATAACAACGCCCCCAGTTGGCTCAACTGTGACTGAGTACCTACTCTCTTAAGGGTTGGGAAGGTAAAGCAGCGAGGGAGAGAGATGGCATCACCCTCATTACGCTGGCCCAAGATGAGTGTGATCTCCAACATCACGCTCCCCTACGGCCACCAGGCTATGGGACTACCTTTACCTACCTTTTATTGTGAAAGACGTAGTAATATAGGTAATGGCGGTTGTAGTTGCTGCTGCAGCTGCTGTTTGCTGACGACTGAGATACTGTGATTATGCTGTTTGCTGTTGCTTTTGATGATGCTTCTGATGATGATGATGGTTCTGATGATGGTGCTGATGATGAAGAGGACGATGATGGCGGTGATGATTATGATGGTGATGATGACGCCGATGTCGAGGATTTTGATGTCTGCCCTTCTTCTTCTTCTTCTTGTTCTTCTTGTTGTTGTTGTTGTTGTTGTTGTTGTTCTTCTTCTTCTTCTTCTTCTTCTTCTTCTTCTTCTTCTTCTTCTTCTTCTTCTTATGATGGTGATGATGATGATGATGATGATGATGATGATGATGATGATGATGATGATGATGGTTCTGCATTCTTCTTCTTCTGTTGCTGTTGCTACTGCTGCGGATAATGATGATGATCACGATCATCATCGTCATCATCATGACGACGACGAAGATTATGACGGCGGCGACGACGATGATGATGATGATGATGATGATGATGATAATGTTGTTGATGATGATGATGGCGACAACGACAACTATAATGATGGCGATGATGATGATGACGACGACGACGACGATGACAACGATAACGATGTATCGACGTCGTCAACCTAAATGCAGTCTTTGACTTTGCTTGTACGAAAAGACAGGACAAGTGTTTGCGAAATTTGACGTAATAATGCATACAACCTTTTGTGTTTCTCTTGCTTTCTGAAGTTGGTAAGTATAATCTATTAATCATTGATTGACGATGATTCTGTCGAACGAAATGCCATTGATTAATACTTGCCCATACCAATAGTGCTGGCAAATTGAGGGTATAGTTTGCCCCCAGTTCTGAGCGACAAACACCTAATAAACTCACGACAATTAACTGGAAAATAGAGGAATCTTAAGAGCCGAAGAGTTTATACCCTAATCACACTGCCTTAACTCAGACTTTTCTGGTCGTCACTGGTGGGGAGGGTGCGTGGGGAGGGTGGGATAGAGAAGGATAAAAAGTAGGGGTGACTTAGTGAATGTGAACTTTTTGGAAGGTAGGGGTGACTTAGTGAATGTGAACTTTTTGGAAGTAAGGGGAAGACCAGTGAATGTGAACTTGTTGGAAGTAAGGGGAAGACCAGTGAATGTGAACTTTTTGGAAGTAAGGGGAAGACCAGTGAATGTGAACTTGTTGGAAGTAAGGGGAAGACCAGTGAATGTGAACTTGTTGGAAGTAAGGGGAAGACCAGTGAATGTGAACTTGTTGGAAGGTAGGGGAAGACCAGTGAATGTGAACTTTTTGGAAGGTAGTGGAAGACCAGTGAATGTGAACTTTTTGGAAGGTAGGGGAAGACCAGTGAATGTGAACGTTTTGGAAGGTAGGGGAAGACCAGTGAATGTGAACTTTTTGGAAG
>CM072517.1:64808268-64848268 GCA_036898135.1 Oncomelania hupensis
GACGAATAAAAACACGAAATTCAGTTTCAAATGAAGGGCTGTTCCTTGGAAAATGGACAGTTAAATTTGTGAACGGCAAAACAATGAGTGTTGGGTGTGGATATATGTGAGTGTGTGGTCGCGTGTTTATATATATATACGCTATGTGTGTTTGTGTGTGTGTGCGTGCTGGTGTGTATGTGTGTGTGTGTGTGTGTGTGTGTGTGTGTGTGTGTGTGTGATGTTATTATTTGCATTTATTTAAGTTCTGCCTGTTATCACGCTAACCTTTCGTTGTTTGGATTTGTGCAGAACTGTCATCCATTTGGATCTGTAAGCAAACATTTTTTTAATGTGATGATGTTGATGATGATGATGTTGTTGATGATGATGATGATGATGTTAATGATGATGATGACGACGACGACGACGGTGGTGATGAGGATAATAACGATGATGCCGACGACGGTGATGATGATAATGATGCCGACGACGGTGATGATGATAATTATGATGACGACGACGATGATAATGATGACGATGATGATGATAATGATGATGATGATGATGATGATGATGACCACGGTGATGATGATAATGATTAAGACGGCCACGGTGATGATGATGATGATACTGATGATGATGATGATGATGATGATACTGATGATGATGATGATGATGATGATGATGATGATGATGATGATGATGATGATGATGATGATGATGATGATACTTATAATGTCACGTCAGTTTTACGGCTTTCTATGGTAATGAGCACTCCGCATGCTATCATCAATAAAGAAAATGTATGTATGTTTGTGTTTGTGTGTGTGTGTGTGCGTGTGAGTTTTAGAAAGAGTTAGAGAGAGAGTTACGATTGAGAGGCGCACGATAGTTTCGATCATTTTAGTATGCAAAGCATGCGATGATAGCTTGTGTATTTACATTTGATTTCCTCCTACGCTGTTGCTAGAGAAAGATTTGTATAATGTTTATAATTTTTGTCGATCAATATTGATAAAGTATCGTTGAGAATGTTTTGGAATTACTTGTGTATTATAATCGATCGAATTTTCAGGATTTACTGGTAACAGCTAGTTAATTTGTCTTACCGGAGGAATGTTATATGATGTAAGACAAGGCGTATTCCGGTGACGAGTTCTGTCTTGATTGAGTGTTATTGCTTCACTCTGGAATGTTCGAAGGTTCTCTAGATTGTTGAGAAACTATATAAGTAATGCACCGTCTGCTTGCGGATGATTTTAAAAGTGATTTTCAGAAGCGATCGTGTATGCAGTTGTATGGAATTCCTTTTTGTAAAATACTTATTTGCATCACTTTCAGCTAAATAATCTTTACTAACAATATAATGTTTCTCTAAATAATACATTTTGTCGGTAAATAACTTATTATTTACCTAAGCAATGTATTTATATAAAGAAATCATGATATAGGTAAATATGGCGTATGGTTCCTAAAGAAAGAATGATTTACCTAAATAATGCATAATTTAGTAGATTGCGTGAAATAATGTATTATTTACAAATGTTTGTAAATTATAATTTGCTAAATTTTGTATTTTTTAGAAGATGTTGCTAAATAATGTATTATTTACGTAAACATTTCATTGTTTAGAGACTGCAATTTTCATTATTTAATGGGTTTGCAGATACTGTTTCTGTGAGTTTGTGTGTAGTTTTAAAGAAAATTGGAAAAGCGTGATTTTACACTGTTTTGCAATTTAAAATGAGGCAACTGGTTTATTTGACTCTATTTTTATGTGTTCGCAACAGTATTAATATAAAAAATTGCAACGGTAAGTACTTCCAAAAAGAGGGATCCATAATTTATTTCTGCATTGGTTGGATTTCCTTCAGAGTAAATAAACATGGAGAACTCGCAAGTTAACGGAGATCTTGGGAAAAAAAAAGAAGCGTGGATTCCAGTTTTTCAACAATTCAATACTTATGCTACTGCCACTTCCTCTGCACCTCTTTGTGCGTTTTAGGTTAAATAAATACAAAAAGAAAGCATACATTATTTTCTTTTTTGGGCGGATATTCTAAAAACACTGAATATTCCAGCACAAAACTGACCTTGACCTTTCGATTGTTTTATCGACGTTACAGACGTTTTAACTTCGAATTTGTGAAGTGATTTATGTTGAAAACTAAATAATTAACACACATTTTCGATGCACAAACTTTGGAAAGACTTTGCATTTAATTATAAAAAGCAGTCAAAGGATTAAAAAAACAGGTTTTTAAGCGAATTCTGGAATCCCCTAAATAATGAAAATTGCAGTCCCTAAACAATAAATTATTTACATATATTATTTAGCAAGGTCAACAAATCATTAATTTACCAACATTTCTAAATAATACATTATTTCACATAATCTGCTCAATTATTATATAGGTAATTAATTCCTTATTTAGCAACAATGCCTTATTAACCTATATCATGATTTACTTAGGTAAACAATATATTGTTTAGGTAAATAATAAGTTATTTACGGAGAAATATATTATTTAGAGAAATTTTATATCGTTTGTTACATGATTATTTGGAAAATGTGTTTCTATAGAAAGATTATTTAGGTGAAAGTGGTAAAACAAACCACGGAAAAAAAATTCGCAAATAAGTATTTTACAAAGGAAATTTCATGGTGTCATTGTTGTCTGCTTTATAAAGTTGTAAAACCTTATACGACAACACCTGCCTTGTTGCTAAGTGAACAGGCTGCATTGCATTGTAAATATTTCGGAGCCATTTCGGAGCCATTGTATCAGACAATGGGTCCCGACAGGAAGTCATCTCCAGGATCGCACAAACAACTGCTGCCCTGGCAAGATTGAAGCCCATTTGGAAAGACAATACCATCAATCTCCATTCCAAGGTAAGACTGCTGCGCTCCCTTGTCATCTCCATATTCCTATCCACTTGCGAAACATGGACCCTCACAGCAGATCTACAACGAAGAATACAAAGCATGGAGATGAGATGCTACAGAAGACTTTTGGGCATTTCCTATATACCCAGCACATCACCAACGACGAAGTCCAACAGACACAAGCCATTGGACAACAGGATGACCTGCTCACATTGGTGAAGAAACGGATAGAAAAGGTGTTACAATTATTGTATTCGATGAATTTTAGATAAAAGGTAGCTAATCAGACCGCCATCTTACTTGATCTACCTTTGTCCTTTCTTTCAGTTAGCAAAAAGGGATGAACTACCTGCACCCGTGAGTACAAACTGAAAAGCTGTTGTTTTTTTTTAGAATAAGAAGAAGAAGAAGAAGAAGAAGAAGAAGAAGAAGATGATGATGATGAAGAAGAAGAAGAAGAAGAAGAAGAAGAAGAAGAAGAAGAAGAAGATGATGATGATGATGATGATGATGATGATGATGATGATGATGATGATGATGATGATGAAGAAGAAGAAGAAGAAGAAGAAGAAGAAGAAGAAGAAGAAGAAGAAGAAGATGATGATGATGATGATGATGATGATGATGATGATGATGATGATGATGATGATGATGACGATGAAGAAGAAGAAGAAGAAGAAGAAGAAGAAGAAGAAGAAGAAGAAGAAGATGAAGATGATGATGATGATGATGATGATGATGATGATGATGATGATGATGATGATGATGATGATGATGATGATGAAGATGATGATGATGATGATGATGATGATGATGATGATGATGATGATGATGAGGTCCCAAAAAGTATGTTTACGGAATACCGACCGACCCTAATTTTTGGTCCGACCGTAAACTTTTTTTTTTGGGATCGTCTGGGATAAAAAAAGAAAAAATCCCCAAAAAAAATCGCACCCAAATAGAACTAATAATAATAATAATAATAATAATAATAATAATAATAATAATAATAATAATAATAATAATAATAATAATAATGGATGCTATATACGCGCCTTTCCCCAAATCAATCAGGCTCAAAGCGCGGCGATCTGTACCAATATACACGCTCACCTGTCTCATACACCCTCATACACACAAAAAAAAAATACACATTCATCACTCAAACAGGTGCTGTAAAGGCAGGGAGATCGCTATTGGAAGACGGAAAGAAAATCGAAATTTTATTATTGAAATTTTATATCGACTGCGTCCGGTACCCTTATTGAAAGGATGGAGGAAACCAGAGTGCCCGGAGAAAACCCTCGGTGACCTCAATAGTATCGTACCTAAGTCACATAGTTTACGTTCGCCCCTTGCGGGAATCGAACCCGATCCACTATTAGAAAGGAAAGGAAATCCACTTGTATTTTTTGGCGATTTCACACTGACAGCGTCCGGTACCATTATTGGAGGGGATATCCTCAATAGCCAAGCCGCAGCTACCCTATGTCTCATAATTAGAACATATGGCTGCTATCCGCTGGGCGATCGAGGATCCACTTCCGCTTGAGCTATGGAGGATCCATAACCGCTGAGCTATGGAGGATCCACAACCGCTGGGCTATCGAGGACCCTTAGTTAATGCAACTGAGTGTGTGTGGTTTTCGCTTGTTTCTATGAACAGCAGCTTGTCTTTGAGTTTTCAGTCCAAGAAGTAGTGTGCGGAATTGCTAATACTTAGCCATGATTTTATCGCTAACCCACCCACACAGCTTGTATGTGGGGATCGTCCAATGTAATTAAATCAGTCAGTATTGTAATTGTGTAGTGTAATATAGTGTAATGTAGTAGTAGTGTAGTAGTAGTAGTAGTAGTAGTAGTAGTAGTAGTGTAGTGTAGTGTAGTGTAGTGTAGTGTAGTGTAGTGTAGTGTAGTGTAGTGTAGTGTAGTGTAGTGTAGTGTAGTGTAGTGTAGTGTAGTGTGGTGTGGTGTGATTTTCTTATCTTCCTCTCTTTGGTTCTGACAGTTACCAGAAGACAGATTCCAGGGATCGGGACTCGACTATGAATTAGCTTCTGTATCTGCTCTCATCGCTTTGTTCCAGGTAAACGCTTTAGTACACCTTCCCTAACGCCATTTTCATCATCATCACCACCATCACCATCATCACCACCCCCATCATCATCATCATCATCATCATCATCATCATTATCATCATCATTATCATCACCATCATCATCACCCCCATCGTCATCATCATCCTCATCCTCATCATCATCATCATCAAATTGTTATATTTTGTAACTTTGAGTGAGACGAATTTTTCACAACAAGAACTAGAAAACCACAATAAATTCATCATTCAAATAATTAATCATTCAATTAAAATCCCAAAACAAACAAACAAACAAACAAAAACACTCAATGAAACTTCCAATCAATAAAATAAAGATTGTCATTTTTTTTACTTGTATGCAGGCGGGACAGCGGGCGTTAGAGGATATGGTGTTCAACGTCAACCCGGGTGCAGAATGGAGGCAGAAGGATCTGGCGACTTATAGAAATACTTTGCAGCAGCTGCTGAGAAGACAGGAGCGTCTTCTGACACTGAAGCATGCTCTAAGCCTATAAGTCTCCCCTTGTCCTGCGTGCAGCTTTTGTGCTACAGACTGTGAGTACGGCGAAGAATGAAATAAATGGTACCTTTAGATTAAATTAAATGAAATTAAATGAAACCTGTGTTCGTGTAATTATTATTAAATTAAGTTTAATAAAACTAAATTCTCTGTGGGTTCGGGCATTAAATAGAATAGACCCAACGTTTCCCGGCGTGTCGTAAGAGGCGACTAACAGGGGTGATGTTAGCACGGCATCACTGGGCGAAAGTCTTCTACACAGAAGTCACCGGCCAGGGCGGAGGAACCTCACGTTACTACAGGTTCAACGACCATGTGCTCAGGGCCAAGGCGAGCCACACTGTATTCGTGGATTTCGGCTGTGGCCAACAGCCTGGAGAGGATTGGGCACCGCCAGGTCTTTTTTGCCCAAGACACACTACATGATGACACAACCCACTAATTCCATACCGGATCGGTCGTCGCCCGGGTCGTCACACGGCACAAGGACCGCGCCTTCCGTTGGCCACCAGGACGGAGGTGTTAAGTATGCTACTGATGGACAATTTAGCAAGATCCGCACGAGAAACAACATCGTCATAGGAACCTGGAATGTCAGGACCCTAACTGCGGAAGGAAAATTAGAAGAACTGGCCCACGAGTTGGACCACTATCGATGGAATGTTCTAGGTATCAGCGAACTGCGCTGGAAAGGCCTAGGTGAAACAACGACCGACAAAGGCCACAAGCTCTATTTCAGCGGTAGGGATGACAGGCACGAACACGGCGTTGGATTCTTGGTCCACAAGAACATTCTAGCCACTGTCATGGGTTGCCGCCCAGTCTCCAGTAGACTCATTACCATCCGCCTGAGAGCAGCCCCTTTCAACATCACCATCATCCAGGCCTACGCCCCAACATCAGACTATGACGACAGCGAAGTGGAGGATTTTTATGAAAATCTACAGGCGGTCCTTGACCAAGTGCCGAAGAAGGACATAGTCATAGTGCAAGGCGACTGGAATGCCAAGGTTGGCCAAGATGCGCACCACAACTGGGGAGACACATGTGGACCCCACTGCAACAACGAGACAAATGACAGGGGTCTGAGACTCTTGGAGTTTGCCAGATACAACAATCTGGTACTGGCAAACACGCTTGGTCTCCACAAAAACTCCCGACGATGGACATGGCACAGTCCTGGCGGGGAGCATCACAACCAAATAGACTACATCATGGTCAAGAAACGCTTCAGATCAAGCATCAACATTGGCAGGACACGTACTTTTCCAGGAGCAGACATCGGAAGTGACCACGATCTCGTGATGATGTCTTTCCGGCTCCACTTGAAGAGAGTAAATACAGCAAAGTGCACTAGACTGAAGTTCGACCTGGACAAACTGCAAGACCCGGAGGTGGCAGAACTATTTCAGGCCACAATTGGAGGGAAATTTGCACCACTGCTCATTTTGGGGGCTGGTGAAGTAGATGTCAACACCATGACCACCACCTTCAACTCAGCTGTGACAGATGTCGCCACTGAGATCCTTGGCAAGCACCGACCAAAGAAGAAGCTGTGGATCACACCTGAACTTTTGGATCTGTGTGATAAACGAAGAGAGATGAAAAAGAAAAAGAACACCTCACAGGGAGCTGATGTCTACCGAAAAATCAACAATGACATCCGAAAAGGCATGCTCACAGCAAAGGAGAACTGGATAGAAGATCAATGCCAGGAAATAGAGAACAGTCTGAACAAGAACAACAGCAAGAAGGCCTACCAGACTGTGAAGCAGCTGACAAGTGTCAAACAGCCCAAAGTCTCCACTATCCAAAGCAAGTCTGGCATATGCCTTACAGAAGAACAAGAAGTCTTGGACAGATGGACAGAGTACTGCTCTGACCTTTACAACCATACACCAAATGGAGACCCATCAGTTCTAGCATGTCCCGAGAACAGAGAAGAAGAAGAAATCCTCCCAATTCTCCGGGAAGAAGTTGAGGCAGCAGTGCAAGCGCTAAAGAAAGGGAAGTCAGCGGGAGTGGACAACATACCCGCCGAACTGCTACAAGCAGGAGGAGAAGCGATGATTGATGCCCTCACCATTATCTGTAACAAGATCTGGCAGAGTGGGGAGTGGCCTATACCATGGACCCAGTCGCTTGTCATCACTCTTCCCAAAAAAGGTAACCTTCAGGAGTGTGAAAATTACCGGACCATCAGCCTCATCAGCCATCCCAGCAAGGTCCTCCTGAAAATAATACTCAACAGGTTGAAACCCCAAGCTGAACAAATCATAGCTGAAGAACAAGCAGGATTCAGGGCAGGGCGAAGTACCACTGAGCAGATTTTCAACCTCAGAATAATCTGTGAGAAATACCTACAGCACCAACAACATCTATATCATGTGTTCATAGACTTCAAGAAGGCGTTTGACCGAGTCTGGCATGCAGCTCTATGGGCAACAATGAAAGTGTACAACATCAGCCCTAAAATTATTGAAGTCATCAAAAGCCTGTATGACAAGGCTACCAGTGCAGTCCTCCACAACAGAGCCATCGGGAATTGGTTCAGAACAACAATCGGTGTGCGTCAAGGATGCCTACTCTCTCCAACACTCTTCAACATCTTCCTAGAGCGCATCATGTCGGATGCTCTTGCAGACCATGAAGGCACAGTCAGCATAGGGGGTAGAGCAATCTCCAATCTTCGTTTTGCAGATGACATTGATGGATTGGCTGGAGAGGAACAAGAACTTGAACAGCTGGTACAGAGGCTTGACACCACCTCCAAAGCCTATGGAATGGAAATAAGTGCAGAGAAGACCAAAATGATGACCAACAACACCAATGGCATCAATACGGACATCAAAGTCCAAGGCCAATCCCTCGACACAGTGCATAGCTTCAAATATTTAGGAGCCATTGTATCAGACAATGGGTCCCGACAGGAAGTCCTCTCCAGGATCGCACAAACAACTGCTGCCCTGACAAGGTTGAAGCCCATTTGGAAAGACAGGACCATCAGTCTACATTCCAAAGTAAGACTGCTGCGCTCCCTTGTCATCTCCATCTTCCTATATGCTTGCGAAGCATGGACCCTCACAGCAGATCTCCAACGAAGAATACAAAGCATGGAGATGAGGTGCTACAGAAGACTTCTGGGCATTTCCTATACCCAACACATCACCAACGACGAAGTCCGACAGACCATCACACAAGCCATTGGACAACACGATGACCTGCTAACAGTGGTGAAGAAACGGAAACTTCGGTGGTATGGCCACGTCACCAGATCATCAGGCCTTGCAAAGACTATTCTGCAAGGCACAGTGCAAGGAGGTAGAAGAAGAGGGAGACCGAAAAAGAGGTGGGAGGACAACATTCGAGAATGGACTGGTTTGACACTGAGCGAAGCCATCAGGGCTGCTGAGGACAGAGAAAGATGGAGTATGCTGGTTAAACGATCATCTGTGGTGCCCCTACGACCTTCGGGTTACGGGACAGGATAGGATAGGATAGGAAAACTAAATTCAATTAAACGGAATTGAATTAAATTAAATTAAATGATTGTGAACCAATCGTAAAGAATGTAGCACATTCTCGAGTATATTGAATCCTACTTCTTGAGTTGGCAGAATGGGGAGTGGCCTACACCATGGACCCAGTCGCTTGTCATCACTCTTCCAAAAAAAGGTAACCTTCAGGAATGTGAAAATTACCGCACCATCAGCCTCATCAGCCATCCCAGCAAGGTCCTCCTGAAAGTGATGCTCAGCGGGTTGAGACTCTAGGCTGGGCGGAGCGTGGCTAAAGAGCAGGCGGGATTCAGGGCGGAGCGAAGTACCCTTGATTTTCAACCTCAGAATAATCTGCGAGAAATACCTACAGCACCAACAACATCTATATCATGATTGTGGTCGTGGACTCCGGGAGGGCGTTTGACCGAGTCTGGCATGCGGCTCTGTGGGCGGCAATGAGGGTGTGCAACGTCAGCCCTAAAATTATTGAAGTCATCAGGGGCCTGTATGACAGGGCTACCAGTGCAGTCCTCCACGGCAGCGCCATCGGAAACTAGTTCAGAACAACAATCGGTGTGCGTCAGGGATGCCTACTCTCTCCAGCGCTCTTCAGCATCTTCCTGGAGCGCATCATGTCAGATGCCCTTGCGGATCACGAGGGCACGGTCGGCGTAGGGGGGTGGGTGGGAGGGGGGGAGGAGCGGTCTCCAGCCTTCGTTTTTCGGATGACATTGATGGATTGGCTGGAGAGGAACAGGGGCTTGGACAGCTGGTGCAGAGGCTTGACACCACCTCCGGAGCCTATGGAGTGGAGGTGGGTGCAGACGGGACCAAGGTGGTGACCAGCGGCACCAATGGCGTCAAAACGGGCATCAAAGTCCAGGGCCAGTCCCTCGGCACGGTGCGTGGCTTCAGGTGTTTGGGAGTCATTGTGTCTGACGGTGGGTCCCGACAGGAGGTCCTCTCTGGGATCGAACAAACAACTGCTGACCTGGCGAGGTTGAACCCAATTTGGAAAGGCAGGGCCATCATTCTACATTCCAAGGTAAGACTGCTGCGCTCCCTTGTCATCTCCATCTTCCTATATGCTTGCGAAACATGGACCCTCACAGCAGATCTACCACGAAAAATACAGAGCACGGGAATGGGGTGCTACGGAAGACTTCTGGGCGTTTCCTATGCCCAGCGCATCACCGGCGACGATGTCCGGCAGGCCGTCGTACAAGCCATTGGACAGCGCGATGACCTGCTCACATTTGTGAGGAAACGGAGACTCCGATGGTGTGGCCACGTCACCAGATCGTCAAGTCTTGCAGAGACCATCCTGCAAGGCACGGTGCAAGGAGATAGAAGAAGAGGGAGACCGAAAAAGAGGTGGGAGGACAAAATTCGAGAATGGACTGGTTTGACACTGAGCGAAACAATCAGGGTTGCTGAGGACAGGGAAAGATGGAGTATTCTAGTTAAACGATCATATGTGGTGCCACTACGACCTCCGAGTTACGGGATAGGATAGGATAGGATAGGATAGGAAAATTGCGCTAGGCGAAGGAAAAAAAGAAGTAAAGTATTCCTACTCTTACTGTTGCTGTTGCTGCTGCTAAAAGTTGAACTGTAGTAGGTTGGACTATGTAGTTGCTGGTTTGAGGGCTGTGTCTTTGTGTGTTTGTGCGTGTGTGGTTGTGTTTGTGTGTATGTGGTTGTGTGTATGTATGTGTTTGTGTGTGTCTGTGTGTGTGTGTGCATGTAAGCTGATAGTTCTGAAGGTCGTGTGTTCAGAAATCTATGTCACTTAGTTGCAGGGACGAGTCTGGAACGGATCAGAATCTCTCAGGGTCAGCGATGGTGGGCCCCAGCACGAGTCAGCTCCACACATACATCACACACTCACATACGTCATCTCGCCAATGTCGTCAGAGGAGCGCTTATGACGTGAAAGCGCTTTTATCGCCTGCGTCATACGCGATGTCACGCAAGTAGCGTCGACGACGAATTGCAAGTTTTCAGTATCAAAGGGCAGTCTTCAAAAACTGACTATAAAAAACTTTAGCTTTAAAAATCCCAAATAAGTTTTCAATATAAGCCAGAATGTCTTATACGGTAAGCGTACAATCTCAAAAAGCAACATGATAATAAAAAACAATGTCATCAAATGTGACATAATGCAATGGAGCTGTTTCTTCGGTTTAAATATTATTTTATTATTATTCGCGAGACAAGGACCGTTTCTTTAAATGTTAAAACAATGGAACCTGTTGTTTAAAATATTAACGAATGGAACAGCTTCTGTTTCTGTATGTGTAAAAAAAATTGAACCATTTTTTTGGGGGGTGGGGGGGGTAGCTATTTCTTTAGAAGTAAAACAATAGAACAGTTTCTTTAAATGTTAAAGCTTGCCACCGTTTCTTTAAATGTTCAAACATTGGAGCCGTTTCTTTAAATGTTAAAACACACGGAAATGGTTGTTTAAATGTTAAAACAATGGAACCGTTTCTTTATATTATGTAAATGCATGGAACCAGTTCCTTAATTGTTAAAGTTTGAACTCGTTTCTTTTAAGTGAAAATGTTGGCAGGGTCATTTATTGATGACCTTAGGTTTGCGTGTCCTGTGCTTTCGGTTTCTTTGAATGCAAAGATAGTTTGAGATAGGTCTATATGAATATCGTCCGCAATGGAAGCTCGCTTTTTGCAGAAAATGTTTAGTCCATAACAAGCCTGAGGCTTAACTTCTTGTTCTTATTCTTCTCAACTTCTTCTTGTTCAACTTTTTATTTCCATTTTTTTTCGTCGTCTAAAAAGACACTGCTAAAAACAACATTTTGTTTGGTTATCAAGGCTAAAGCTACAGATATTAAATGGCAGTGCCGGTTGCATACTCTTCTGCCTTGGTTGTTATGTGAATCGCATGTATTAGTTTTCTCAGTTTCTTTTTGTACGTGTTAATTACACTTGTAGTGTACCTGGGAGTGGGGTGTGGGGGGGGGGGTTGGAAGAGGGGAAGGGGAGAGGGGTCTCCTCAAGAAATAATATAAAAATGAGGTCCGCCAGAAAATCAGTCTTCGCTGACATTTTGGAAAGGCAGTTTTGAGTAGAATGGGTTTTCTAAAATCTGTCTGCATTGCTGAAAGTGTTGATACAAGGACACACCGTGTAAAGCGTAACGTGCACACAAGGAATTGATGTCTAAGAGGGGAAACAATCGGCTGCAGGCTCAATCAGTGTCTTAATCATCCGCCCAAACCACTAAACTTAACTACACTCTACTGTACTATACTATACTATACTATACTATACTATACTATACTATACTATACTATACTATACTATACTATACTATACTATACTATACTATACTATACTATACTATACTATACTATACTATACTATACTAATACTAATACTAATACTCTACTCTACTCTACTCTACTCTACTCTACTCTACTCTACTCTACTCTACTCTACTCTACGATACTATACTATACTATACTATACTATACTATACTATACTATACTATACTATACTATACTATACTATACTATACTATACTATACTATACTATACTATACTATACTATACTATACTACTACTATTACTATTACTACTAATACTAATACTACTAGATGGTATCACGCGCTTTTTCTTCAAACGAACTCAAAACTCGTCTATCTGAAGGGATTATAGGAAGCGAAATAGAATTTAAGTTTCACTTTGTAAAATTTCGATTCATTGCATCCAATACCATTATTGAAGGGATGGAGGAAACCGAAGTACCCGGAGAAACCCCTGCAAAGTCTTGTACGTTATTCACGTTAGGTTCGCCCCACGCGATGTTCGAACCCGCGACTTTCGGCAAAGAAAACCAGTACCCTGTCAGCTGTGCTACCAGACCCCCCCCCCCCCATACCATATACTATGCTATGCTATGCTATACTATACTATACATGTACTATGCTATGCTATGCTATGCTATGTTATGCTATGCTATACTATACTATACTATACTACTAATATATTATTAGGGAGGCGCGGTACTAATATATTATTAGGGAGGCACGGTGGCCGAGTAATTGGAGCGTTAGCTTGCGGATCTGAAGGTCCCGAGTTCGAGCCCAGGCCGGGGCATTGTGTTGTGTCCTTGGGAAAGACACTTTACTCCCGTTTCCTACTCCTTCGGAAGAGAGTATAAACCGAGGTCTAGTCTGTGTTTCGCATGCATTCCATCATAACGGACTTTAAAGATCCTGACGCTCATGTCCTAAACGGGTGAGTGCCGGTGACAAGAACACACCCAGCATGTACCTTGGGTAAAGCGCTTCACTTGGGGCTGCTGTACTTTCGAAAATGAAAGTGCCCGAATTTCACCTCGGTGATAATAAAGTTGTTTAAATTAAAAAAGAAATTATACTCTACTACACTAATGAAGGGGATGTATTGGCTGGGTGGTAAAAGCACTGACTGACGTATTGCGATAACATTGCAGGCTGTTGGTTCAACATTTCAAGGATGACGTATGAAGTAAGTTGTTGTTAAGGATTTATAACGATATGAACCACTTTTTTGAATGTGACAAATTTTGGGGGGCAAAATTGTAAAAACATTTAGGCATACTTTTTATTATTTTTTTTTTAAATTTTAAACCCTGACGCCATTTGGTTCGGTTCTTTTCTTTTTGTTGTCAAAGGTTTATAACGATATGAACATCTGTTACATTTTAGTGTAAAAAAAATCACACATATAATTTCCATACAATTGCTTTTAAAAACTTTTTTTTAGATCCTGACGCCATTTTGATAGTATTGTTGTTCTTGCTGTTAGTTTGTACCGATATTAACAACTTTGGGACTTTTCTTTTAGAGGATTTTTTGTAAAACATATAATGAATTACATTTTGTTTAAATTTTGATCCTGACGCCATTTGTAAAGCATGGTATTGTTGAATAAACGTTTTTGATTTGAACTCTGTTTGTTTGTTTTTCGGAGAATGTCTGTAAAAAAAATATATATTAGCCTCATACCGCTACGTAATTTTGTTTACATTAAGAGGCCATTTTGCGAATAATGTGAAAACGCTAATATGTATAAACACTGTTTTTCAAACTGTACTCCTTTTTTTAAGTATGGCGGGAGAGGAAGGGTAAAAAATTTATTCCTTTTTTTAATTCTTTTTTAATTTTAGAAATAAACATTATTTCAATGTAAAAAAAAAACTGCATAATAATTATTGATCCATTTAAGTACATTACAGTTTTTTTTTTCAAATTAATACATTCATAAAACCATTTGTGTGTGTCCGCTGGAGAGCTAAAGATACAAGCAACAGTGCAAGGGAGACAATCAACAGAAGTGAGTGTTGGCTGTAAAGAGAGATAACTATTCATGGCCACAGTGCAAGCAAGGGAGACAATCTTAGACCAGCAAGTCCAACAACACTATTAATTATGCTTGCGTTATAAATACATAATAATTACGGGCCACATTATCAAGAAAAATGATGATGCCTCATTTTAAATTAAAAATCACACACAACTGTTGTCCCACAAAAACGTTTATTCAACAATACCATGCTTTAGAAATAACACACACAAAATGGCGTCAGGATCAAAATTTAAACAAAAAGTAATTAATTATACGTTTTACAAAAAATCCTTAAAAAGAGAAGTCCCACAGTTGTCAATATCGGTATAAACCTTTAACAGCAACAACAACAATACTATCAAAATGGCGTCAGGATCTTAATTTTTTTTTAAAAGCAATTGCATAGAAATTGTATTTTTAAACACTAAAATGTAACAGTTGTTCATATCGTTATAAACCTTTGACAACAAAAAGAAAAAAACCGAACCAAATGGCGCCAGGGTTTAAAATTTTTAAAAAATAATAATAAAAAGTATGCCTAAATGTGTTTACATTTTTTTCCCCCCAAAATTTGTCACATTCAAAAAAGTGGTTCATATCGTTATAACCTTAACAACAACTTACTTCATACGTCATCCTTGAAATGTTGAACCTACTGCCTGCAATGTTATCGCAATACGTCAGTCAGTGCTTTTACCACCGAGCCATTTTTAAAAATCCTGAAGGAATTTTGATTGCATTGCTGTTAAGACTTTATCCAAACATTTTTTTTAAAAGGGATTCTTATAATGAATTTTAAGTAACATATATTAGTTCCAAAATAATTACATACTTGTGTTGATTCATACGTACAGCATAAACGTTTAATGGGAATAATCCGAAAACAACAATTTAATAGCGTTACGTTGGAGCACGAAAAAAGAAGTAGTACTACCTTCAGTTCGTACTAGTTAGATTTGTCCCACAATTGTATGATAGAATCGCGTATATTTAGTTTTTGATTTATTCACTTACTTATTAAATATTGACCTACCCAATCATTCCCATAGCCGATGATAAGATTTTTTTTTGTTTTTAAGCAGCGTAGGCGAATGTTACACGGTCATTTGTCGACTCAGTCCCGGCGCTTGAATCTTGCGTAACTCTGATTGGTTATCGATCTAGCACGTTCACTCGGCAACAAGGCAGAAGCCGTAGTTTTTCAAATTTATTCAGTGAACATCGACACATGCATCCAAACCGCTTTCCGAAAAAACCCTCTTGCAAGCAGTATTTATAGACTCTGAACAATGAAGAACAATTCAGAGCAATCCGGAATGACGCAATCAATACCCAATCAAAATAAACTCGTCACCGGAATTACGCATGGTCTATCGTCATAGACTGCTTACGAATCAACGATTTTAAGATACGACTTGCTATCGCCAGATAGATATCGATAATTCGATCGATAATGAACAAGTAACACCAGGAAGTTCTGAAACACTGCTGCAACAATATCGATTGACGAAAATTATCAACATTATAATATAAAGCTTTTTCTAGCAACAACACAGAATCGAATGAAAGGTAAATACATGCTAGCATTGCACGCTTTGCAAAACAAAATGGTCGTAACTATCGTAGCAGCGAGGAAGATAAAAAACAATCTAATTATATAAAAAGCTGTGTGTGATGACATGTTCACAGTGGTGAGGAAAGGGAAACCCCGATGATATGGCCACGTCACCAGAGAATCAGGCCTTGCAAAGACCATCCCGCAAGGCACGGTGCAAAGAGGCAGAAGAAGAGATAGACCGAAAAAGAGGTGGGAGAGCAACTTTCGAGAATGGACTGGTTTGACACTGAGCGAATCCATGGGGGCTGCTGAGGACAGAAAAAGATGGAGTACGCTGGTTAAACGATCATAATGTGGTGCCCCAACGACTTTCGAGTTACGGGATCAGATGCGATAGGATATGATAGGACAGAAAAAACAACGTTTTTTAAATTTTCTTTTACAAACTACATTCATTTTCAATATGTGGTGAGGTTGCTCTAATTGTTACCATCTTTAACTAATATTGTGCTGGTATTGTGATACATAGTAGATGTTATTTTTTAAAAGATTTTTGTTGTTTGTTATTCTGATGTTGACTTGTATATTTTTCTCTTATTTTGATGTTTGTATTATTGTTTGACATATATTTTCTATTATTCTGATGTGTGCATTATTTTAACAGATATTTTCTGTTATTCAGATGTATGCATAATTTTTAGATTATTTCCCAGTATTCTGATGTATGTATTATTTTAACATATATTTTCTGTTATTCTGATGAATGTATTATTTTAACATATATTTTCTGTAATTCGGATGAATGTATTATTGTAACATATATTTTGGGTTATCCTGATGTATCTATATCTTTGTGTGTGTGTTTGTTTGTTTGTTACAGATATTTTCGGTTTATTCTGATATATGAAAACATCGTTTTACAGAAATATTCTGTTCTTTCAATGTATGTTTATTTTACAATGTCTAAAACAACATTTTAAATCTTCTTTCTTGCGTTACCATTTATATTTATTGTAGGAGCAATTTGTGACTTTATTCCAGAAACTAAGAAAGTAAAAGTAATTAACAAAATTGCTTCTTTATATTACTTAAAATACAAAATGAACTTCTGATTTGTGATAGCTTTAAAAAACAAAACAAATAAGTATTCTGTGTTAAAACATTTCTGTTCTCTTGATACTTTAGCTTAATATATTGTTGGACAATATTACTGTTGGTATTTTGAAAAATATTAAAAAAATATATATAGTTAAGCAGTTCAAGAAAAACAATACAGCAACTACGTCTATGTAGTGTTTTGAATACATTTGTATCCAAAAAAACGTTCTATCCTTTTTATAGTATAGTTTTATAGTTTGCACTGAGACCGAGCTCAAAACTTGGTTAATCTACGTTTATAAGTATTTGAAGCAATGTTTCTCAAAAACAAAAGCAGTTTATTCTTTTTTTTTATAGTCTGGTGTCTGTTTCCATTGAAATTAAAACTTGTTGGAGTCCACCAAGAGGACTCGCACTTTTGAGAGTAGAGAGGTAGGGTGGGAAACTGTTCTTGAGTTGGCGATTTGTTAGGGGAGGTAACC
This sequence comes from Oncomelania hupensis, assembly GCA_036898135.1. Taxonomy (NCBI): domain Eukaryota; kingdom Metazoa; phylum Mollusca; class Gastropoda; order Littorinimorpha; family Pomatiopsidae; genus Oncomelania; species Oncomelania hupensis. Next base: position 64,825,755 of record CM072517.1, read on the forward strand.
TACTCACAAACTTTTGTATTTGTTGTTGGCCTCCCTTTTTGGTTAGAAGTCTATGTCTGTTTTGCATACTTGTTAATATGGAAAGTGTTGTAGCTGCTGCTGTTGTTATGTTGTTACCAGTGACTTTATAAAGATTCTACAATGTGCATAACGTACAGAATGATATACAACCAATACACAAAAAATGTTCACGTTGTTCCAGAAAAATAAAACTCCACAAAGTTTGAACAAGCTAGCACAGACAATAAAGCGAGACTTATCTTCTCCTGATCCAGCCTTGTTTTGTGAAAATATTGTGTGTGGTATACTTTGGTTTCTTACATTCGTGTTCTTAGTCTTATTCTCTTGTTGGTGTTGTTTTTGTTGTTCTTCTTCTTTTGCCGTGCTTCTTTTTTTTCTTATTCTGTGGTTGTTGTTGTTGTTGCTGTTTTGTGGTTCTTCTTCTTCTGATGTTGTTGTTGTTCTTCTTCTTTCTTCTTTTTTTTTCTTCATCTTCTTCTTCCTTTCTTTCTTTTTCTTTCTTTCTTCTTTCTTTTTCTTTTTTTCTTCTTTCTTTTTCTTCTTTCTTTCTTTCTTTCTTTCTTCTTCTTTTCTTGTAATTGTTACTGTTACTGTTTCTTGTTTGTTTGATTTTTGTGTGTGTTATTGTTATTGTTATTGTTATTGTTATTATTATTATTATTATTATTATTATTATTATTATTATTATTATTATTATTATTATTATTATTATTATTATTATTATTATTATTATTATTGTCTGTGCCTTCATCATGTGTAATAGGTCTATCTATGCAGCCCGCAGTAAAACTACAAATGAATACAAATATACTATTACTACTACGCCTGCTGCTGCTGCTATTATCAGAGATTTTAAAAGGGATCCAAAATCTCTGCTACTACTACTACTACAACTATTACTACTACTACTACTACTACTACTACTACTACTACTACTACTACTACTACTACTACTACTACTACTACTACTGCTGCTGCTGCTACTAATTATAAGGGATGCTATACACTATACCAAGAATATTATCTTAAACTGAAAGAGGGTCGATCTGTAGCAAGCATACACGCTCACCTGTTACACCCACATTTCTCACAGAAACATGTGGTGTTAAGGTACGCCGCTATCAGAAAACGTAAAATAAATGCAATTTAAAAAAAATTAGGTCAACATGACAGACTGACTGCATCCCATGCCATTATTGAAGGGAGAAGGAAACCCGCGTACCCGGACAAAGCCCTCGGTGACCTGACGCATACAAGTGCACTAGAGGCATTGGCCCGGAGGATTGAGAATCTTGTCAACATCACTAAGCAGCATACCGCAGTAACTCTGTCCCGCCTTTACATTACATTACATTACATTACATTACATTACATGATTTTTGCTTTAGGTCCAGCGGACTCTTCCGAGCCAAATCAGGACCGGACAACCCCTGATCCGCATCAAAGATCTGCTGAAACAACCCTAGTGGTAAAACTGAAAGCTCTCCACCAGCCAGTCACTTTACAATAAAGACATCCCACGCAGGGGACGCTGAGGCTGTACTCTAATTTATCGAACCCCCGTTTACAAAAACAAAATAGAATACAAACATCATTATAAATTATCAACAAAACACATATAAAATGCCTACATTGCTAAATAATAACATAGTGACCACCTGGCAGAAAGCGTCCAATATTCCCAAGCTGATCCAACAGACCTCATACACAAATAAGGAGTCTTGTCCCGGAAGAGTTTTCAAGAAAAAAGGTATGTGACTGGTCTAGCGAAGAAGAAGATAGTATAGTAGATTGATAGAACAGAGCAGGAATGAGAAAGAGCAAATGAGAAAGACAGCGACAGTGGGAATTTAAAGCACTAAATTTCCAGAAAGTGGGGATACTTTTTATACTGAAACCCCCGGCACCCCAACGGGGGTGTCCCGCCTCTGATTGTCCCCTTCTTGACAAACTCAGCATACTGAGTTTCAGAACACGTGATGAGGCCATCCTGTACAACTAAAAACTACGAGTGCTGGCTACACAAATACACCCAACAACAACTAGGTCCTTTATCTCCCATCACCGGTAACCCAGGACTGTGCTCAGTTGTCTTGGCGTCAAACTATGCACCCAAAGGTTGCAAGTGGGCGCCTCGTTCTGCTTGAGTTGGATGCTGTATTGGCCAGCGCCTTAAGCAGCTGTTGATCGGAAACATGCACTATATAATTATAATATATTTGTGACACGGCACCTCTAAAACAATAAACATCTATATCAACTCTGTAAAGACAGAGACAGGCAGAGGCAGACAGAGACAGACAGAGTTAATGAAGAAAAAAGAAGAGAAGAGAAGGAGAAAAGAAAAACAAAGAGACTGAAACATCACAAAAGCAAAGCAAGAATAAACGAAAAAGAGTAGAAGAAGGAAGAAAACAGAAAGAAAGCTTGTACAAGGAACTAAGATATATATAAAAGAAGAAAGGGAAGGACGAATACCAGACAACAACAAAACGGAGAAAGGCATACACTACGAAGACACCAAGGAATCGTGAAAGCCTAATCAGACTGATTGATTGATTGATTGATTGATTGTTGCTTTAGGTCCAGCGGACTCTTCCGAGCCAAATCAGGACCTAATCAGACAAACAAACGTAGAACTAGTAACCTGTATTAGCACACTTGTATCCTCCTTTTAACAATATGCAGTAGTACATGTAGCAATTGTTGTCGTTTCCTAAAGACAAAATACTGTAAATTAAACCACACATACGGCTTATGTTTAGTTTCATTTAATGAACATAGTGGTACACAAATCACGTAAACGTAGTTTTCTATGGAACAGGTCATGAGTTCGAACCCCCCAAAGGGAACGAATTTACGTGATTTACGTACAAGAAGTTTCAAGTCACCGAGGGTTTTCTCTGGGTTCTCCAGTTTCCTCCATCCCTTCAATAATGTTATCGGATGCAGTCAATATAAATGTTAAAAAATAAAACTTGATTTTTCTTCCGCCTTCTGAAATGGCGGATCTCTTCTAACTGCCGCGCTTCGAGTTAGATTGAAGAAAGTTGGGAAATACCCCCAAATCACCGTTGCCCAACACAACTCAGGTCGCCTGTTATTCCAGGCGAGAAGCACTCTGCTTACAGACAGATTTACGTTGCAACTCACTACTGAGGGTTTTACGGAAGTATTTATTGAATCGTTCTTATATAGCGCTTTTCTCCAACTCAAGAGCTTCTCAAGGCGCTGGCTGATACAGGATCAAACTCAACTCAAACCGCCCGAGGTTCACTCATGAGGCTCCTCCAAATCAGATGGCAGTGGAACGGCTACGGCTGCTGGCCTCAGCCCGCCAGATCTAACATGCCGCAGGACAGAGAGGAGATCCGACAACAGCAAGACAGCCAAGAGCAAGCCCACCAGCCCCATACTAAAGAAGCCTAGTTTGACACTGGACAGACGGGCGTCAGGCGCTGAGATCTTCTTGTTGCGTTGTAAGGAGACGTCAGTCTTGTTGACGGTTAATTCCTTGTGAATGTCGGCGACCAGTTGAGCTTTGAGAGCCTTGCGTTCTTTCTCTGTTTCATAGCTAACGTTGTGACGATTGGCTATGCAGCGGCAGCTGCACAGGTTGTTATTAGGTCCGGCCGAAATTTCAGGCTGGGTTGCAGAGGTCGGTTGAGGTGTTACTGACATAATCGAAGATGATGATGATGAGGTTGGTTGCAGATTTTCTAGAGACGTACCAGAAGGTGATACTGGTTGCGGCTTTTCAGATGTCATCGAAAGAGCCGGTTGCGATTCTAGTGACGACATAGAAGGTGACGTTGGTTGCAGATTTTCGGATGTCATCGAAGTTGACCTGGGTAGTGGTACTAGAGACGTACCAGAGGGCGGCACTGGTTGCGGCTTTTCTGAGGACATCGAAAGAGCCGTTTGCGATTCTAGTGACGTCATGGAAAGTAACTTTGGTTGCATATTTTCTGACGTCTTCGAAGGTGTTGATTCCGAATTTATTGACATCAAAGGTGACGTTGAATGCAGATTTTCTGCCGTCATCGCCGGTACCGGTTCAGACGTTATTGATGTCAACGGAGGTGATGTCGTTGCAGTTGTCGACGTGGAAGTTTCTTTAGCATCAGACGCAGTGAAAAACGATATAGTGATATCGTTGTGGTCAGTGTCGGTAACGGCCGGGAAAGATTGGCTAACAGCAGTCTGTGTCTGCCACAAGTTATCGGCTTGCACAGTTGTCTTCTTCGTGGCTGCGGACATTTCAGCGGTGTCTGCCAAAGCAGACAGTGTTGCCTGCGACACTAGTAATGTTGAGTTCGGATTTTCTGCTGAAATGCTTGTAGTCATATCATTAGAAGAAGTACTTTGATCAGTTGTCAAAGGCTCGCTTTGCTGTGTTGCCGATACTACTGTTTTGTCTTTTACCAATGCTGCAGTTGCAGTTCCCCTTATTGCCGAACCTGAAGTCAGATAGGTTGTCGACGGTCCAGTATGAGCGTTTGCCAAAGGTGCAGTCTGATCAGTTCCCGACTGACTGTGTGCCGATGGAGTGGTCTGACTGTTTCTCGGCTGTTGAGTCTGGTTAACCGCCGACGGTGCAGTCTGATCATCTGCTATCGGGATCGTTTGATCGATTGCCGACGAATTATTTGTCGCAAATGTGGTCTGAAAGCTTGCTGATGTATTAGTCTGATATAATGTCGACGGTTTAGTCTGATCAATTGCCGACTGATTATTTGCCGACAATGTAGTCTGATCATAAGTAGAAAGTGCAGTCTGATTATTTGCCATCGGGTGTATTCGGTCAATTGCCGACTGTTTATTTACAGACAATGTGGTCTGAAAGTTTGCTGACATAGTATCATTTGTAGAAAGCGCCGTCTGATCATTTGCCATAGGGTTAGACTGATCGGTTGCCGACTGATTATTTGCCCAAAATGTGGTCTCAAAATTTACCGATGTAATAGCCTGATATATTGGCGACGATTTATTCTGATCGATTGCCCAATGAATATTTGCCGACAGTGTAGTCTGGTCATCTGCAGAAGGTGCGGTCTGATAATTAGCCGTCGGTTTCGTCTGATCAATTGCCGACTGATTATTTACCGACAACGTGGTCTGAAGGTTTGCGGATATATCAGTATTAACATTTTTTGAAGGTGCGTTTTGATCTTTTGTCGACGCCGCAGTCTGATAAGTTGCCGACAGTGCGGTCCGAATGTTAAAATAATGTGTAGTCTGATCTGTTGCCGACGTTTTAATCTGATCCGTTACACGTGCCTCTGTAGTTGTGAGGAGTTCATTTTGTGTAAACTGAATATTTGGGGTAGACGTACTATTTCGGACAGACAAACGTCTATAGACTTCTGTCGATCTAGACAAATCTTCGTTCTTGGTAGTTACACTGCTGTCTTCAACGGCGTAAGCTGGCAAGGGAGTAGGGGTGTTATCTACCTGCACTACATCGTCATTGTCCGGCGCTACGTCGCACAGTACTCTGTCGAGAACTCGTTCATTCGTGAGAGTAGCATACTGGCATCGCGTCTGGCATAGGTATTGGTTGTACAGGGACGTTGCGCCTACAGCGTTGGAAGTCTCACAGCTCTGTGCCTCCACGTCACAACAAACGCTTGCTTCGTTGACCATGAGGGAACCGAACTGTGTTGGTGGTCCTGGTTCTTTTCCTGAAACGACAGGGAAACAACAAACCATAAAGTTCAATGAATAAATGAGTCAATGCATCAATGGACGTATGAATTAATTCAATGAATAAAGAGTTCTACGTATAGCGATCGCAAAGGTGAACAGAAATGATTCCAGCATTACCTAACATGGGAAGAGTACTGTCCCTTCTGGTAAAAAAAAAGGGAGGGAGTTATGAAAGCATCATTATTGAATGTAATGGTCCAGTTTTCAATAAACAGGAGACGTTGATGCTAGCAGAGTATCAGAGACCTATCAAACATAGGTTGTGTCTAGACGTATGCCTTCCACAGACTCTGACATTTGGGATTGTGGTCAGTTTTGTTTTCGGGCCAGCTGTGCTACCAGCTTCAATAAACTGTTAGCATTCCAACGCAGCCCGATAGCGATAAAAGGTCAATCATCAGGAGCTTAATGTGTGCGTTTGTGTGGAAGGAGGTAGAAGGAGGGGGGGGGGGGGTTATCGGAAAAAAATAGATCGCCTCCACTGCTGACAGTGGCTTTTCCCTTCGCTAATACATAAAAGCAATAAGATATTCTATATTACAAAAAAATCAGTAGTCTGAACCTGCAGGTAAAACAAGCTGCGAATAGAAACCGACGACGTTGGTGTCATTGCTGCAGAAACACCCAGTGACGTTGATAAGCTCACTTAGCGACGTCACGGTGGCTACCTGAGTGGACGGCGCGTGGGTCACGTTTTGGCAAATAGCGGTGGCCGTCTGGCAGTCGAAGAACGCCTGGTTGAAAGGAGCCAGGTCCAGAAAGATGAAGTCCATTCGACACTGGCCAGCCACTGCTTCTGGGGGGAAACAAATTAGAAATGGTTGCTGAAGTTTACGTTTCAAATGTTTTATCATTAGAAATAGATTCCACATTTTATTTATTCACCCCTTTTCCAACTTTTCCTCGTGCCTTGAGCTTTATAAATACTGTAAATAAGTGCGCAACATAAGTTTCGGGTTTACACCAAAGTGAAATGTTCCACAAGTGTATTGACTTCAAGACTTCACATTGCGATGAAACACAAAATGCTTAAGGTAAGATTTTTATTCAACAGTATAATACTAACCTGAGAAAGTTCTGCTTGTTTGTTTTTTCTAACAGAGATCTGATGCTAACTACTGGAAGGAATGATCTATTGCATTAAAAGAAAATCTCAAAATACTAATTCTTTAAAAAATCAGTTGGATGTGCTTCAAAATTTAAACACTTATTCAAAGTCTATAATGAGTAATATGAAAAACAAAACTGACCCAAAATAAACCAAAGACAATGAAAGACATGCACAAAGGCTTGACGGCCTGTTTTTGTCTTCAAACTACTACTACTACTACTACTACTACTACTACTACTACTACTACTACTACTACTACTACTACTACTACTACTTCACCGTTGAGAAAGGACTTGTTCCAGACATCCAGGCACTTTCTGAGAATAAACAGCTAGGGGAATTTTCCTGACTACAACTGTAGGAGTTGGGCTAGGTAGCGTCTTATCACCCATCATCATCAACTATCATCAATGTCGTCGTCATCACCATCGTCGTCGTCATCATCATCATCGTTGTTATCATCGCAGTCATACCACTCACCACCACCAAGGTATCCACTACCTGCAGAAGCAGTGGCAGATTCAACTGGATTGTCCGTAGACACCACGTACACTCCAGGTGGAATATAATCCTGGATCGTTGATCCACTGCTGCTGCCGCTGCACGTTATGCTGGGGTATGGCGTGGGAGTGCTGCTGCGGTAGTAGGCATCCGCCAAGAATTGAGATTGGGAGTAGGGATACAGCAATACCGCCAACGTCGCAACCTCGGTCAGCGCTGCAAAGGGGAAAGAAGCGCTGATGAAATCAAAGTAACAATTTAGGAAAGGGGGAAGTAATAACTACTACTACTACTACTACTACTACTACTACTACTACTACTACTACTACTACTACTACTACTACTACTACTACTACTACTACTACTACTACTACTACTATTACTATTGCTTCTACTACTACTATTGCTACTACTAAAACTATGAATTAATGAATGAATGGCAACTTATACCACGCATTCAAAGTTCCACACGCGGATGCGTGCTCACAGAGCTTTTAAAGAGAGAGTGTGTGTGGGGGGGAGGGAGAGGTAAGTAGTGTGGGAAAAAATTGATAAAAGACATTACAAGGGTTTGAACAACAGAAACAAAATCAAGACAAAAATTGTGTGCCCATCAATAGGAGCGAGAAAGAGAACACTTACAAAAAATGGAGAAGAAAAACACAATTAAGTTAAAAATAAATAAAATAAATTTAAAAAAAAGAAAGGTAACATAATAATATTACACACATACATACATACATACATACATACATACACACACACACACACATACACACACACACACAGTGCCGTTTAAGAATTATAGAAAGATAAAAGATAAGAGAGAGAGAGAGAGAGAGAGAGAGAGAGAGAGAGAGAGAGAGAGAGAGAGAGAGAGAGAGAGGTGTAATGGTGTTAATAAGCTTATTTCTAAACGTGATCAATGACGGCTCTCTTCTTTACTTATCGGTTTTAACAATTATTAGTTTTACAGAAGACGACGACAGATGCAAACTGTACCCAGAGTACATTCCTAGATGTTTAAAGTAGACATTTTAACGTGCTGTTACCAGAATAGGTGCCTAGACCCTGTCTATAGAAGGACCTAAAGTCACACTTATCAGAATATGGGCCTAGATCCTGTCTATAGAAGGACCTAAAGACACACTTATCACTTATCAGAATAGGCGCCTGGATCCTGTCTATAGAAGGACCTAAAAACACATCAGAATAGGCGCCTGGATCCTGTCTATAGAAGGACCTAAAGACACATCAGAACAGGCGCCTAGATCCTGTCTATAGAAGGACCTAAAGACACACTTATCATTTATCAGAATAGGCGCCTGATTACTGTCTATAGAAGGACCTAAAGACACGCACATCGCTTATCAGAATAGAAGCCTAGATGTCTGAAACAGACGCGTTGAAGTACACGTGACACAATATATGCCTAATGTTTATATTGATATACCAAAATAGATGCCTAGTGTTTATACATAAAGATATACAAAATAGATGCCTAGATGTTTGTAAATGGAATACAACAGAGGATTGCTAGCAGTCAACACATACAACAATGAGAAACAAAATGTATACAGAAACTAACAGAATACTAATTTGGACAACAAACACCACAAAACAACGCAGTATTTTCGAGCTATGAGCGGTAAATAAATAAATTAATTAATTAATACTGTTTATAGGGATATACAAATATAGATACTTAGGGTGCATCATAGACTTGCCAAAATAGACGCCTAGATGTTTATAGGAAATGATGGACGCATATTGGTGGACGGTCTGCAGGGATTGGGAGTGGTTGAGGTTGGCTCCGGTATAGAGCTTACAGCGGTACAGATAAGAGCTCCACTCAACAACCACGCATTCTAGCTGTTCCAACCGAAGCTGGAGACACAGGCTCCAACATCCCCACCAAGAGTTGACGTTGTAGGCGTAGGCGTTGGGAGTGTTGACGATACTGTAAGATAGATACATACATACATACATACATACATACATACATACATACATACATACATACATACATACATACTACTACTACTACTACTACTACTACTACTACTACTACTACTACTACTACTACTACTACTACTACTAAAAATAATAATAGTAATAATAACAACACTACCACTACTACTACTACTACTACTACTACTACTACTACTACTACTACTACTACTACTACTACTAATAATAATAATAACAACGTTAACTAGAGAGAACAAGTCTGACAGTAGATGATACTAAAAATGTAATTTCATTTTTAAATTCAATTTTATTCAATGCTCTTGCCACAAAGGATTTTCAGGCAAAAATAAATAATAAATAAATTAAAAATAAAATAAAATAAATAAATAAATAAATAAATAAATAAATAAATAAATAAATAAATAAATAAATAAATAAATAAATAAAGTAGTACATAAAAAAATTAACCAAATGCCCAGAACTTAAGTTGCGTTCACACCATTCCTTGCAGCAGTGTAATTAATTTAGAATTGATGATGACGATTCTTTAATTTTACGTCTGTTCACTACTAAGTGATATTAGACAACTAAAAACTTAAACAAATGAATAAATTTTTAAAAATGAAATTAAAATCATAACAATTTGTACAAATCGGTTTCCATAATAATGCTAACAATGTCAACTATAATCGGATTATACAAACTGTTTTTAAGGTCATCTTCTGATATAATAATTCCTTCATGTTTGTACATTGCTGTTAACATTGTACAATTCAAAAGTATGTGATGGACCGAAATATTTTCTGAGCAAATGCAGTTGACCTTTTTAAAAAAAAAATACTTTGTGTTCCAAGAATGTAACCGTAGTTTATAAATTAATCTCGCAAAATATCTTGAGGAATTAAGAATAGATCTACATATTTTATCTTTTAAAAAACGTATGTGTCTTTCCAATAGCGAATAGTACTCAAATTGAACCATTTTAAAATTATAGTTTTCTACTGAATATTCCCTATTTGTGGCCCCTTTTTAAAATTAAATTTCCGACACTGCATTATACCTAAATCGGAAGGAACCCAACAAAAATCAATTCCAATACCTTTAGTTCTTATGTACAATGTACGAGATATTTTATATCAAATATCAGATCAGTTTGTTTTCTGATTTTCCAATTATTTAAAGAATAGAACACTTTTTTTTAGAATCTACACCAATTATAACATTAAATGTATCAAGACAAATGTTAAGAATATAGTCCAAGGCCATAAGAACAGCACATAATTCACACGTAAATATTGACAATTCGCATCCAAGATAATAAGAACGTTGAAATTCGATTCTGGTAATTTAAATCCTGACCCACTTGCCGATGATTCAAAAACACTGCCATCAGTAGATACTTTAAAACGATTACGATAAATGGCATTTATATGTTCTCTTACTTCACATATCAGAATATTAGTATTTTCATGTTTCTTTATGTCTGTATAATAAGGGGTGTCGGATAGCGCAGTGGTTGGAGCACTCGCAACTGTGTCGCAAGTAAAGCACCGTCCAGTGCGGTTAGCACTTGGATGGGTGACTGCAAAACGTGAAGCGACAAATAACAACGCCCCCAGTTGACTCAACTGTGACTGAGTACCTACTCTCTTAAGGGTGGGGAAGGTAACGCAGCGAGGGAGAGAGATGGGCATCACCCTCATTACGCTGGCCCAAGAAAAAAGTGATCTCCGACATCACGCTCCCCTACGGCCACAGGCTATGGGACTACCTTTATTTTTTTTCTTACCTGTATAATCAATATCAAATTTAGCTTTTAAATGTTCCCATTGCGGTGATCGTGGTAAGCTATAACTGGTAAAACGGGAATTGTTGAAATGTCAATGTTACAGCCTGTTATTATATTTCTGGCATAGTCTTGAATTGTTTGTGTGTATGGCATATTTTGAGCTCAATTTAGATAATCCAGTTTAGATATCTGTATAATTTCGTCTGTTACTGAATTTTCAACAGATAGGCTTCTAATGACATATTTTGATGAAGCTAGTTCACGCTGATCTGAAAGAGAAAGTATTCCCGATTCTTTATATTTGTATTTGTGTGTATTGGCACACATAGCGCTAATTTTGAGGATTTACTGTCTATATTCTGTAATTTATTTAACAGATAATTAGGAGGTGAAAAATATATTTGTATCCATAACTTAGATGTTACTAAAGAAGTAGCTAAATGTAATAAAGTTTGGATATTTTGGCTAAATGTTTGTGCGCTTAATATCTTTAATAAATGTAATCTTAATCGGGCTTTGTTAACGAAATATTCAATATGAACTGTCCAGTTCATTTTGGGAGTAAAATATACACCTAGAAATTTAATATTTTCTTTAAATAATAATTTATTTCATTCCAGTTGTAATTCTCACAATGTTTTAGGGTTTTCACCATTATTGAAAAGCATTAAGTTTTTTTTTCTCAAGATAATAATAACTCATTTTCTGTCATATATGTTAATAAACTGTTAAGTTTATTTTAATATAATTTCTGAATGTAATTTACTATACTTTAGTTAATATGTTTCCTTAGCTTAGTGTTAATCTAATTTGCTATGTCTTATGCATATTGCACCACATGTTTGTGCTATGACAAAGCAATGGGAAGATCATAAATTAATAAAGTAAAAAGTACAAGAGCTACGAAAGAATTTTGAGGAATCCCCATATTTATATATCCCATAGAAGAGTGTGTTTTTCCTATTTTATTACAGAATAATCTGTCTGAAAATAAACTTTTAATATAAAAATAAATGTGACTTTTAGTCTGATAAATTTTAGTTTTTTGTAGCAATCTAGCAACAAAACTATTACTTTTTGGGGGCAGTTTACTATCCCTTTCTATCGGGAAACTCTGGGCCGCCTCCCCTGGGGAAGGCGTAATCGCAGCCTGTGGCACGCCCAAACCCAACCTACCTAACATTATTTGTGATTTTTGAAATTTTGCTGGGGGAGCAAAATCGCAATGTTACAATCCTTTGGTGTTTTTTCCATTTATGTACTCACACCTTCGAATTCTTTACCATATCAATTGGCCATCATCATCACTTTTAATTTACTGTCTGTTCACAAAGTAATATATTGTGACAAATTAACTAAGATAAATTCTAAATTAAAAAACAAACAAACAATTATTTGTAGCACTCATAGACTTAGGCATCCAATTCAATTGGTTCAGTTGACACGCAGCAAGGGTCCAGTGCAGTACTTGTCAATAGAACATGAAACTTAAAGATCCGCTGTTCATAAAAATATATTGGAAATGATCTTTCAAATCTGTTGTAGGCGGCTGCCTTAAATTAAGAGGTAGAAAATAAAAGCAGCATGGTAACAACAACAACAACAACAGTAACGACGACAAACAACAGCGTCGATGACGACGACGACGACTACAAACAACTGCGACGATGACAACGACGATGACGACCACAACAAACAACAAAGTAAACAATATAATAACGTGTAGATCTATTATGATGACCTGATCGATTGATCGCTCCAGTAGCCGCAGCTGCCTCCGATAGGTGGTCCATACTGGAAGTAATTGAAGGGCACATCGCATTGTCCTGCACAAGTACGGCAAATGTTCTTGTTACAGTTATTCAGGTTACTACTTCGCAGTTGGTTCAGGGGGTTTACGCAGCTTACTCAAGTGTCAGGCGCTAATATTGCAGCCTGTACTGTCCTATCCTATGCTATCCTATTCTAACCTATCCTATCCTATCCTATTCTATCCTATCCTATCCTATCCTATCCTATCCTATCCTATCCTATCCTATCCCGTAACTCGGAGGTCGTAGGCACCACCGATGATCGTTTAACCAGCGTACTCCATCTTTCTCTGTCCTCAGCAACCCTGATAGTTTCGCTCAGTGTCAAACCAGTCCATTTTCGAATGTTGTCCTCCCACCTCTTTTTCGGATCGGTCTCCCTCTTCTTCTACCTCGTTGCACTGTGCCTTGCAGGATGGTCTTTGCAAGATCTGATGATCTGGTGACGTGGCCATACCATCGGAGTTTCCGTTTTTTCACCATTGTGAGAAGGTCATCGTGTTGTCCAATGGCTTGTGTGATGGTCTGTTGGACTTCGTCGTTGGTGATGTGCTGGGTATAGGAAATGCCCAGAAGTCTTCTGTAGCATCTCATCTCCATGCTTTGTATTCTTCGTTGGAGATCTGCTGTGAGGGTCCATGCATATAGGAAGATGGAGATGACAAGGGAGCGCAGCAGTCTTGCCTTGGAATGTAGACTGATGGTCCTGTCTTTAAAAATTGGCTTCAACCTCGCCAGGGCAGCAGTTGTTTGTGCGATCCTGGAGATGACTTTCTGTCGGGACCCATTGTCTGGATCCTAAATATTTGAAGCTATGCACTGTGTTGAAGGTTTGGCCTTGGACTTTGATGTCCGTGTTGATGCCATTGGTGTTGTTGGTCATCATTTTGGTCTTCTCTGCACTTATTTCCATTCCATAGGCTCTGGAGGTGGTGTCAAGGCTTTGTACCAGCTGTTCAAGTCCTGTACTGTCACTGGTTCAAAACGGCCTGGAGAATTACAAATAATTTTAAACCAAAAACTGCACTGAGACTCTGCGGCCCTACTCCTTGGGATGAGAGCATGAACCGAGATCTAGTGTGTACAATCACGCATTCCATATCACTGTAACGGCAGAAATATTGACGACAAACATGAAGGAAATTAGCTTAGCGAAACAGAGATACCATCGAACGAAACTGGACGTTAATACAACAGTTAGCCAACAAGCAGCCCACACATGGCAAATTAACTTCCTTGAAACAGTCACACCGCCAATAGCTACCGATACCATCAACAGGCTTGGCGACCAAGAATTCTAAATAGCATACTTTAGTCAAAAACTAACCATAGCGTTGTCTTCGCCATGAGACACTAAGTAGCTCACTCCAGCCAAAAGTTACCAAGATGATGTCACCCGTATTGGGCAGGCACCGCTTATCGTTATGGCATCTGTTCTTCACTCTATCCCTGATACTCCACTTGAAAAGTGATTATGCGTGTCCAGTGACGAGAGAGAAGGGGAGGAACTATTCAAATTAGAACCATAATTCTGTAGAGGCGAGATTATCGAAAACAAGAGCTAAAAAACGATTGGTCAGAAGACTATTGGGAACTTTTGCATACCTTTGGGGACCAAAAATCAGCTAGTCAGTCGCAAAAGAACTGTTAAGCTGTGAGGGTCGACCAAAGGAACAAACTGCAGTGTTCGTCTATCTCCATCTCATCAAGAGGGTGCTAGAGACGTAAAAGACGATTTCACGAGTCCCAGAGTCTACAAGTAAGATAACACTAATAGTTTTGATATGTGTATGTTTATTGTATATTGATTGCCATGTATAAATAATATGTTCTTGATATATAGTTACAGAAACAGATTATTGTTTCTGAGACAGTATGCATGTGGTTTGATGTACCTTAGCCTTAAGATTCGAATTGAATTGTGCATATGGGAACCCTGCAGGTGTCTGATGCTATAGACACTTTGCAGAGGAGACCGCACACTTATAGCTAACGAGAATACTGTAGCCAGAGCTCCGACTTTTCCAGGTCGGACCTGGGATCACGTTTGTGGAGACGAACGCCTGACCGTCGCTCCCGTGGAACCAAGGAGAACTACCACGATTCTACCTGACCACGTCCAAACCCCACAGCTTCAAGAGCGACCCGACTTACCTTAGCTAAGTCCCCCACAAGAACTGAGTCATACCCTCGAGAAACTAGAACCTTTGAAACTTACGAACCGTGAAAATCGTAACCGCAGGTAGCAAATGACGAAAGAAACCTGTTAAAACATTTTCCCAGCACTTGGAACTATATTACTTATTAATTTACCGATTAATGCAGAAATGTTAAAGTTTGTGTTGAATATATAAAAAGTGAAATTACATACATACGACTGGTGTCATTCTATTTGCATTGTTGTGTAGTTATTAGTTTTCTTCTCTTGAGACATAATAATCTAGTCTTTTGATTAGTCATCACCGGTTCTCAAGTTGAGCCAAATGATACTAAAATTCCCGAGAACAAATATAAATTTTATGTGACCATTTTATGATGCCCTCACCATTATCTGTAACAAGATCTGGCAGAGTGGGGAGTGGCCTATACCATGGACCCAGTCGCTTGTCATCACTCTTCCCAAAAAAGGTAACCTTCAGGAGTGTGAAAATTACCGGACCATCAGCCTCATCAGCCATCCCAGCAAGGTCCTCCTGAAAATAATACTCAACAGGTTGAAACCCCAAGCTGAACAAATCATAGCTGAAGAACAAGCAGGATTCAGGGCAGGGCGAAGTACCACTGAGCAGATTTTCAACCTCAGAATAATCTGTGAGAAATACCTACAGCACCAACAACATCTATATCATGTGTTCATAGACTTCAAGAAGGCGTTTGACCGAGTCTGGCATGCAGCTCTATGGGCAACAATGAAAGTGTACAACATCAGCCCTAAAATTATTGAAGTCATCAAAAGCCTGTATGACAAGGCTACCAGTGCAGTCCTCCACAACAGAGCCATCGGGAATTGGTTCAGAACAACAATCGGTGTGCGTCAAGGATGCCTACTCTCTCCAACACTCTTCAACATCTTCCTAGAGCGCATCATGTCGGATGCTCTTGCAGACCATGAAGGCACAGTCAGCAATTAAGGGGTAAGAGGCAAATCTCCAAGTTCATTCGTTTTTTTGCAGATACATTGATGGAATTGGCTGGAAGAGGAACAAGATCGTTAACAGTTGGACAGAAGCTTGACAACATTCAAATGCCTATGGAAATGGAAAATTAAAGTGCAGAGAAGGGACAAAATGATGAACAAAACACCTAAAAAAAGGCATCCAAATTAACGGACATTCAAAAAAAGCCAAGGCCAATCTTTCGACTAGTGCATAGCTTCATAATTTTAGGGAGCCATTGTAATCATGACAAAATGGGTTCAAGGAAGTTCTTGTCAAAAACTAAACAGAAAAGCTTTTTTTTATGAGACAATTGAGCCATTTGGAAAAAGACAAGGACCATTCAGAAGTTACATTCCAAAAGTATTACTGCTGCAGTGTCCCTTGTTTTTACTTCACTTATTATGCTTGCGAAGGGGCATGGACCCTCACAGCAGACTTTTCCAACGAGAAATTACAAAGCATGGAGATTGACAGGTGCTACAGAAGACTTCTGGGGACCCCTATAACCCAAAGAAAAACATTCCCAACCGAACACAGTTTCGGGGACAGACCATCCACAACAAATGAATACCCTCGACAAAAAACGTGACCTGCTAAACGTGGTGAAAATGAACGGAAAAAAAAAACCTGTAAATGGCCACGTCACAGATCATTTCAGCCTTGCAAAATAACTATTATTAAAACAGTGAAAGGAGGTTAGCAGAAAGAGTTGTGAACCGAAAAATATAAAAAGTGAACCGAGGACATACATTGTCATTCTATTTTGGTATTGACAACGGACCGAAAAGCCATTAGGCGCTGCTGACAGAGAAAAAGATGGAATAGTATGAGTTTTTTTTAAAATCTAGTCTTGTGGTGCCTACACTTGAGCCAAATGATACTAAAATTCCCGAGAACAATATAAATTTTATGTGACCAAAGTACCGTGATCTGTCTCTCACACCACTTTAGGACTTCTGGTAAAAGAACGATCGATAGTGGTAGCGCATCGCCCATCTATCAATAAGTCTTACCCCCTAGTAAGATAAACGTATCTTTCCCAGAATATCATCACATATGGGGGCTCGTCCGGGATAATAAATTTTTGTATCTATATCTTGAGTAACTAAAGATAATAATCGAATAAAAAACATTATCTCACTTAGGATTCGTAACAGTGGTCTAGTACAAAATCCGAGAGTTGACTCAGTTACATTGGGAAAAACTTTTTTTCTTGATTTTTTGAATTGCATGATTGAATTGATTGTTGTATGCACATGTATGTATTGATTGATGTAAGATAATTGTGTCTTATGCATTGATTGAAAATTGTTGTGGATTGCTGGTAACATCTCACATAGGGATATTGATTGTACTTGTGTTAACTAGATTGACTAATAGTAGTTAGGTTATCTTGCTTTTGGACTCTGGAAATCTAGAAATCTATCATGGCCGACTTCATAAAAGTACGCCGAGAATTGAGAGAAGAGGGGGATAGCACTAGGTCTAGCAGGGCAAGATTTAATCACGTATGTAACCTCAGGAAAAAGCCCCAGAGGAAAAAGTCGTGCGGAGGAAAGCTGCTGAGAAAAAGAGAGCAGAGGAGGCTGCTGCAGAAAAGTTAAAAGGCATGGAATTAGATATGGCAGAACGTCTAAAAAAGATGGAAATTGAAGCAAGGGAAAAAGAAAGGGACCAGTTGATAGCAGCTCGGGCAACTGACCCGAATATTAGCCTACTGTCAAACTCATCTGACAACCCTCCCCAACCTCCGTCCATCACTCCAGGCATGAATTTTTTCTAAGTCCATTTGACGAGAAAGTTGATAGGATAGATGCATATCTTGATCGGTTTGAGCGCTTAGCACAGGAATTCGAACTTGACTATAACAAATGGAACATAAAATTAGCTCAAGGATTGAGAGGTACAGCCTATGACGTGTATGCGAAATTGCCCACAGGACAAAGTAACGATTACCCAGCTCTAAAGAAAGCACTCTTGATTTGGTTCGAGTTGACCTCCGAAACCTACCGGAAAAAATTGCGCAACTCGCGAAGAGAAAAAGGTGAAACTCACAGTCAGTTTGTAGACAGATTGGAAACCTACTTGCGTAAATGGTTAGCCTTATCCAACCTAGGAGAAACATTCGCCGATCTAGCAGAGTTAATCCTGAGCGAACAGTTACGCGAATCGATGACGCCAGAAACTAGGATGTTCACCGCGGAACAAGGTGCCGAGAACTTAGCTGATCTAATCAAACTAGCGGACCGTTACACCACCGCGCATGAAAACGAAGCTAAACGCAAGGTAACAGATAAACCCAGCAGAGATGGAAACAACCAGAAACTCCACCCACAACAAACACAGCAGTCTAATCAGAATCAGCAGAATTCGGATAACAAGAAAACCCAAAACTCGGTAAAACCGCCCGGTCAAGGTCAAAACCCCCGGAAATATTGTTCTAACTGCAAAAGGACTAACCATAACACAGTTGATTGCCGTAGAACAGCGAATCAAACGCACACAGTGGCTGTAAGTCAAACTAGTACCGTTGAACTGGAGACTTCAGATAAGTCCCGACCCCCAGTTAGTGAAAAAGTTGTAGTGAACGGGAAAACCGCGTCATGTCTATACGACACCGGATTATCGTACGATGCAATCGTCAGTCGAACTCTTGTAGCGGCTGATGACATCACCGACGAGACCGTCACTTTGCAAGGCCCTGATCGATCCATACCCGCCTCCACCTTACCAATCGCGATAGTCCATGTAGACTCCCGATATGTGTCAGGAAAAGTAAAAGCGGCAGTAATGGATGCACCTTTGTATGACATCATACTAGGGTGCAAATATGTGTATTTAGGGACGCCAATTGCGCCGGCATCGGTTGCATCTGTCCAAACTAGAACACAGACCAGACAGGACGCTGCAGATAATCTCCCTGCTAATCCGGCACCAGCCGAGATGAGGGCAGATCAACTAGCTGACCCCACACTAGCTAAATGCTACAAAAAACTCCCTCAGGCGCATAACCCACCTAAGAAAGGAGAGTTCTTTGAGAAAAACGGACTACTGTACAGACAGACAGACCACGACCACTCTCAATTAGTTGTCCCTGCCAAACATAGACCACAGGTACTAGAGGTAGGACACGCCATTGCATTTAGCGGGCACATGGGCGTGAGTGCAACAATTCAGAGAATTACCGCTCACTATCATTGGCCGGGAATAACAGGAGACATTACGCGCTTTGTCCGCTCCTGTCCCCAGTGCCAGAAGGTAGCGTCAAAGAGATGGACCGTCCCAGTAACGCTAGGCGAAATGCCCGTCACCGGTACCCCATTCCACCGAGTAGCAGTAGACATCGTAGGCCCACTGCCACTCACAAAAAAGCGCAATCGGTATATCCTAACCTTAGTGGATACTTGCACCATGTGGTGTGAAGCAACACCCCTTCCTACTATCGATACCACACGAGTAGCAGAAGCGCTGGTCACTATGTTCACAAGAGTTGGATTTCCCGACCAAATCCTAACAGATAACGGATCGCAGTTTACGGGAAAGATGATGCAAGAAGTATTCTCTCTCATTCAGACGAAACACGTTCGTTCATCTCCCTACCACCCTCAGAGTAACGGTCAAGTCGAACGGTTTAACGGTACGCTAATTTCCATCCTGCGCAAACTCGTAAACGAAAAGCCAGAGACTTGGGATACCTACGTAGCAGCCGCACTGTTCGCGTATCGTGAGGTTCCACACGCGTCTACGGGATTTCCCCCGGCAACCTTGTTATTTGGTCGTCCGATAGCCGGTCCACTGGAAGCACTGAAGCGAGGATGGACAGATTCTCAGGTCGACGAAGAGGTTAAAACGGCTACACAGTACGTAACGGAATTACGTGGCCGCCTACACACTACCTGGCAATTAGCAACGTCTGCCATCAAACAAGCTCGCGCGCGCCAAGCTCGGCACTACAACAAAAACACCAAAGAGCGAGAATTAGCTGAAGGAGACAAAGTCCTACTCCTACTCCCCAGCGGGTCCAACAAACTAGAGATTGCATGGCAGGGCCCGTACGTAGTCACGCAAAAAGTGTCGCGAACAAACTACCGGATCAAGGTAAAGGGAAAAGAGAGAATGTACCACATCAACTTGCTTAAACGGTACCTAGACCGCGATGACGCAACATCCACAGATCATTTAATGGCTTTGTCAATAGCAGAAGAAGTCGAAGCAACAGAGGACTTAGCTATCGAGTACCCGCTGAAAAGTAGCGAGACCTATAGAGACGTAGCTATCAACCCAAAACTATCGACAGACAGACAAAGACAGATAATGGAGATAGTTGCACAACACCAAGCAGTGTTGACGGACATACCTGGACAGACACCGTTAGTTGAAGTGACAATGACCTTGACTGACACTACCCCTGTCCGAGTAAAACCGTACCCTATCCCTCTTGCCAAACAAACCGCTGTCAAGCAGGAGATAGCCACCCTATTAGAGGCTGGAATAATTTCCCCCTCAACCTCCCCCTACAGCGCTGGAATAGTTCTATTACGCAAACCGAGCGGAGAGCACCGCCTATGCATCGATTACCGCCGACTCAATGCCGTGACGGAATTCCAAGCTGAACCGCTACCAGACACAGCACAGCTGTTCGCGAAATTGCATAACGCAAAATACTTTTCGCGAATAGACCTAAGCAAAGGGTACTATCAGATACCGGTGCCAGAGCACCTAAGACCGTATCTAGCCTTCAGTACAGCTGATGGCCACTATGAGTTCAATGTCTTACCGTTTGGACTGAACAACGCACCAAGCATTTTCTCACGCATGATGAAACAACTTCTCGCGCCCATTCAAGAAGAAGAACTCCATCACTTTATGGATGATATCTTAATCGCGACCCACACCTGGGATGACCACTTAAGACTTCTCTCTACCGTTCTTCAGCGACTTAGGGAAACCGGACTAACAGCCCGACCGACAAAGTGCCTGCTAGGATATGAAGAGATAGAGTTTCTCGGTCACACACTCAGACACGGCAGTCTTCTTCCGGAAGACAAGAACATCGCGAAAATGAACCAGGCACCGCGCCCGATAAACAAAAAGGATGTGCAATCGTTTCTAGGCCTATGTGGCTACTACCAGAAATTCGTTGCCAACTTCAATTCCATCGCCGCGCCATTGTCTGATCTAACCAAGAAGAAAGCGCCCGAGAAAGTAGAATGGAATGCTGAGTGCGAAGATGCGTTCCAAACCCTGAAAGCTAGACTCACCTCACAACCCATCTTGAAGTTGCCCGATGCAACCCAACCATTCGTGCTACGCACAGATGCGAGCAATCAAGGTTTAGGAGCAACCCTACTACAATCTGACCCCAATGACCCCACACTTCTCCTGCCAGTCGCGTATGCCAGCCGGAAATTAAACAAAGCTGAACACAATTACGCAACAGTAGAGAAAGAATGTTTGGCATTGGTCTGGGCCATCCAGAAATTCCAGATGTATTTGTATGGCGCTCATTTCAAGGTGCAGTGCGATCACCAACCCTTAACCTTCCTTGCGTCATCGCAGAAACTCAACGCCAGACTCATGCGTTGGTCACTCTTGCTACAGCCCTACTCATTTCATGTAGAATACATACCCGGGAAGAGTAACCATGGAGCTGACTACCTCAGCAGATACCCCGTGCCCACTGTAGACAAACCTAACCTTGCTTCCAACCCCTCACAGTTGCGGGTGGATGCACCCAGCTTTGTACCCCAGTGACCTCTTCCCCAGTACTCTATGTAAATAATGCATGTACATATTTGCGCCACCATTTCTGTACCAATTCTTACCTACGTGTAAGAATAGTTTTTTGGGGGCCTATGTAACGGCAGAAATATTGACGACAAACATGAAGGAAATTAGCTTAGCGAAACAGAGATACCATCGAACGAAACTGGACGTTAATACAACAGTTAGCCAACAAGCAGCCCACACATGGCAAATTAACTTCCTTGAAACAGTCACACCGCCAATAGCTACCGATACCATCAACAGGCTTGGCGACCAAGAATTCTAAATAGCATACTTTAGTCAAAAACTAACCATAGCGTTGTCTTCGCCATGAGACACTAAGTAGCTCACTCCAGCCAAAAGTTACCAAGATGATGTCACCCGTATTGGGCAGGCACCGCTTATCGTTATGGCATCTGTTCTTCACTCTATCCCTGATACTCCACTTGAAAAGTGATTATGCGTGTCCAGTGACGAGAGAGAAGGGGAGGAACTATTCAAATCAGAACCATAATTCTGTAGAGGCGAGATTATCGAAAACAAGAGCTAAAAACGATTGGTCAGAAGACTATTGAGAACTTTTGCATACCTTTGGGGACCAAAAATCAGCTAGTCAGTCGCAAAAGAACTGTTAAGCTGTGAGGGTCGACCAAAGGAACAAACTGCAGTGTTCGTCT
>CM072517.1:64853268-64870768 GCA_036898135.1 Oncomelania hupensis
TACTGTTCTTTTTTTCCCTCCTCTTCGTCCTTCTTTCTCTCCTCCTTTTTAATCTTTCTCCTCCTCTCTATTCTTCTTGTGTGTACCATGGGCCAATAATTTGCTGAAGTCAAGCGCTTTTTGTTTTTTTTTGATGACGCAAGTATGCACGGATACACAGGCAATAATTATACACACAATTAATTAATTCAAACAATTAATTTAAGTTTACCTCACGTATACACAAACATACACACACACACACGTACACAAAACACAAAAACTGGGTTTTACTAAGAATGTAGGAATCGGAAAGTGGTTTTTTGACGGAAAGAACGCAAACTTCTTCTAAAAATGTCAGAATCTAATGCAAAATTGGCCCTTTCCGTTTCAAAAGTTGACCTAGTTCGTCTCCTTAAGGCGACGAAATAGGTCGAACTTTTTTCCGAAAATTGACTATATTTTCTCCGTCCCGGATAGAGCACTCCCTTGTACTTAAAACACTCGCGTGCACTACAACTACACTCCCGTGCACTAAAAGAGCACTCTTGTGCACTTAGAAAACCAAGGTCAGTCACCCATTTCACTGCTTATGTGTACGCACAAGTATACACACAAGTACACAAACAAGTACACACACACGCGCGCGCGCACAAATTTGCAAAATATCACAACTGAGTTTATTTAAGAATGTGGGAATCGGAGAGTGTTGGGGGGTTTTTTTGGACGGAAAATTCATATAAAATTGAAAGCATCAGATGCAAAAGTGGCTCTCACCGTTTACAAAGTCGACCCAGGCCTTAGGTCGACATTCCTTCCAAGTTCGCCCCAAAAGTGGCTGGATTTTCTCCGTCCCGGATAGAGCACTCCCTTGTACTTAAAACACTCTCATGCACTACAACTGCACTCCCATGCACTAAAAGAGCACTCCCGTGCACTTAGGAAAAAAGTGGGGTCCTGGAAGAAAGTGGGGTCCTGGAAAAATAAAAAGTGGAGTCCTAGCAAATGAACCCAATTGTAACTAAGGAAGGCAAGGTCTGGCATCCATTTGAAGGTATATGGAAGTGCACCCACGCACACACACACACACACACGCACACACACAACATACACACAGACTTAACAAAACGGTACATAACGATGTATAAACCGATCTCTAGTCAACCCACATACGCATTCCTGACTTTGACGTCCAAGAGGGGTGCGTGCCTGCTAGACAAACCACACTTACAGAGCACTAGGTCCCTTTAAAATCTCCCCCATCTTCGGTCACCCAGGATAGTGCTCAGTTGTCTGTGCGCCAGACTACGCGCCTAGTGCAGCAAGGGGGCACCTCTGGCCGCTTGAGTTAGACCCTATGTGGGCTAGCACCTTGTGCAGCTGTAGAAAAAGAAAACAAGATGCAGTGTTTCGCGCTCTCTATGACAATCAACGTTGATAGCGGAAATGACCTGTTTTATTCGATTGTAGGAAAAAAAAAGTCACAGGAAAAGAAGTCACAGAAAAAAAGTCACAAAACTGAGTATGAAAAAAAATCACAGGAAAAAAAGTCACAATCAGTCAAATCCAGTTCAAGTCAACAACTATTTATTTAGGAAATCGTGTCTTTAAAACTAAGATTTTTTTTCCCAATTGTATTACTTAAGAAGGATTTTTTTAAAAGTATGTTTAAAATTATTACTGTAATATTAAATAAGGCATTTAAATCACAACCATTTAACAAGGTTTACAAGATTTAAATGAAAGTCAGTTTTTGCTTTCTTTCTAAGAAATGGACAGTAAATTAATAGTTAAATCTGTATATGATATTCATACAACGACAAACAATAGGATTTTCAACAGGTGAAAGTGAAAAATCAATATTTTCTTTATAAAAAATGGAAATTTAATCAACCTAACAACAATAAATAAAAATAAATAAATAAAATACAAGTCAATGTCATAGATTCCAGACAATTAGTAAAAGATTTTTTTTTAACCGAGCAGGATAACAGCCCCAAAACAAAATGCCAATGTAAATAAAAGTCAATGTCATAGATTCCAGACAATCAGTAAAAGATTTTTAACACTGCAACAATAGCAGTCTAGCTCCTCTAGCTAAATACAGACCCATTCATATGCATCAATTAAGATTAGGTCTCTCTCTCTCTCTCTCTCTCTCACGCACACACACACACACACACACACACACTGAGTTTGAGTTCTCCTTGATAACATTTCAACACCCATAACATGAGAGAATGGGAGAGAGAGAGAAAGAGAGAGAGAAAGAGAGAGAGGTAAAGAGAAAGAGAGAGAGAGAGAGAGAGAGAGAGAGAGAGCTGTGAGTTTGTGTTCTTTTATTCTGTAACTTTTTATCCTGTGACTTTTTTTCTGTGACTTTTTTTCCTGTGACATTTTTTTCTGTGACTTTTTTTCCAATTAACGTTTTATTCTCCACTCGACAGCTTAGATCTCATTGCTCGCCGTTTCTTCTTTAAAAGTTAAAGTTGCCCACACGGTAGCGTAATGGCTCACTGTTTTTACTGAAATTTGCCCAATTCGGAGGAGTTTTTTTTTTTAACGAAAATTAGTTTACAATAAAGTTTTGCAATGTTATTGCATCTACAGGCACAAAAGAAATATATAATAGGCTTTCGAGGCTCAAAGACACCACTAAGCCTTCATGTTACATTACATTACATGATTATTGCTTTAGGACCAGCGGACTCTTCCGAGCCAAATCAGGACCAAGCCTTCATGTTCTATTTCTGTTCTCTTATAGGCCAAAACACTGTCTCTGTTCACAAAACACCAAAGGAAGACCTGCCAGCGGCTTCACCCCCCCCTCACTCCACTCTATCCCGCTGTATAAATAAATAGTTTAAAATTTTTATGTTATTTTTTAATCTAAAATGTTAATTAATTATTGAGCATGTTTGTGTATATTATTTTAACCATGTCCATGTGCCCTTAATGGGTTTTTCTGGAATAAAATTTGCCTTGCCTTGCCTTGCCTTCACTCCGAAAAGTTTCCTCGCTTACGTAGCCACCCCTTGGGGTCATGAGCAATCTTGTCACTGTAGATTGTTCTAACCTATAAAGGGAACAGTGAAAGCCCCAGTTGAAAACCTGTCTTGCCTATGTAGGCATGACTAATTCACTGCGGCAACAGTTCCCCCCGTTGGAGTGCCGGGGGTTTCAGTATAAATAGTATCCCCACTTTCTGGAAATTTCGAGGGGCCGGGTAGCTCAGTTGGTAAGAGCGTCTTGCTAGTAACCGAAAGGTCGCTGGTTCGAATCCCGGATTGGTCAACGTGTGATCATATTATTTTCCCCTTTACCAACAACTGGCCCGCTGGTGTCAGTATAAATCGGTCCAGTAGTCACCTATATGCGAAAGTGTCGTGTGACTATAATCTACAAACAAACAAACAACAAACACTGGAAATGTAGTGCTTTAAATTCCCACTGTCGCTGTCTTCATCATTTGCTCTTTCCCATTCCTGATCTGTCCTATTACTCTGCTATACTTTCTTCTTCTTCGCTAGATCAATGACCTACCTTTTTTCTTGAAAACTCTTCCTGGACAAGACTCCTTGTTTGTGTATGAGGTCTGTTGGATCAGCTTGGGAGTGTTGGACGCGTTCTGCTAGGGCTTCCTATGATTGTATTATTTCGCACTATAGGCATTTTATATGTATGTGTTTTGTTGATGATTTATAATTGTGGTTGTATTCTATTTTGTTTTTGTAACCGGGGTGTTCGCGTAGTTGAGGTCAACCCTCAGCCGTCCCCCGCGTGGGATGTCTTTATTGTAAAGTGACTGGCCGGTGGAGGGCATTCAATTTTCCCACTAGGGTTGTTTCGGCAGATCTTTTATGCGGATCGGGGGTTGTCCGGTCCTGATTTGGCTCGGAAGAGTCCGCTGGACCTAAAGCAACAATAAATCAATCAATCAATCTTACGTAGCCTACGTTTTGTAACGTTATCTCCCCAATCCGCTGGCTGGTTTCTTTGAGGAGGTTTTTATAATGCTGTAATATAGGAACGGCACAGTGATTTGCTAGGCACAGTTCATGGCGACGTTAATTTTAGCCACATACCTCAAGGTATTACTAGACCCATACACAAATGGAGTGTAGCCTGATCTCATCCCAATTTCATAAGTCACTGCGTGAAAGTATTGCATAAATGTTAATTGTCTGGTCTGCCTGCTACAATGCGTTGAGCGATAGCGAAGAAGTTTAAATGTTAAGTTATGATCTATGCACCCTTCCCGTCACTGTGCGTGTGCGTGTGCGTGTGCGTGTGTGTGTGTAGGTGCGTCCTTGTTTACACAGTGTTATCTGGACAAATCAGTGAACATCTACATAACTTATATTGACATGCCTACTTGTTTTGACGTCAGAACAATGATCCGTTAGGGTAAGGGCTTGGTTATGGTTAGGGTTAGGGTTCGAACACTTCAAAGTACTTAAAAATGGGGACGAAATATGACCCATTGTCAGCACAACGTAGGTGGCGTTTCGGGAAAGTCATGATCATACTATGTAACCTCGGCTGCGCGCACGCGCGCGCCTCTGTGTGTGTGTGTGTGTGTGTGTGTGTGTGTGTTTTATCCACCTCCCTCCCACCATCTGTGATCATGCCCGTCGGCGTAGAGATATTTACGCGCTTTATAAATTATTCATTGATTCATTCATAGCCTATTGATTTATATAAAAATGTACCTACTTTAGACAGAGCTTTGGTGATGTGATAAGCTTAGTCTTCTTTTCGGTGGGGGTAACACTCACTGTGCATGCTAAAAAAAGATGTCACGCTGAGTTTCATTCCTTTCAATCATTCTTACATAGCTCTTTTTTCCGCTCAAAAGACGCTGCTCAAGGCGCTGGCCGCTACAGGATCAAGAGTCAAGACGCCCAAGTAACCCACTTGTAGCCTCTGGGCGCATTGTCTGACGCCCGGACGACGGAGCACAATCTTGTGAAAGAGGGACCCAGTGTAATTCGTGTTGCCAGTACTCCCCGTCTAGGGCATGAGCGTCAGGATCTTTAAAGTCGACAGTGCGATGGAATATCGGTTCTACTGGGGCTCCTTTAAAGGGACCCCCTTGGACCACTCGACAGGTTCTTTGAACATTCACAATACAAGGCAAAACATCCAGGCGCACAAAAGCACAAAGTTTAAATAAGTGCTACCCAAATAATAATAATGTGTCAAAATATCACTGGCGGACGACAGGAAACAACAACAGAACATTGATATAAATACAAGAAATAGAAAAAAGAAATTTTTATAAAAAGAAAAGAAAATTTTATTTAAAAAAAAGGATTTCCAAGTGAAGGGGAAGAGAAAAAAAAGAAAGAAAAATAAATAGGGGGGTGGGTGGGGTAGTGATGGTGAGGGAGAGTGGTTGGGGAGCGTGGATGGGGAGGGGCGGGTGCGAGAGAATTATACGGGGAGGGGCGGGTGCGCGTGCGAGAGAGCACAAGTATATCAACTAACAAGCTAGTATCTCCCTTCTATGTCTCTGTCGAGGTGCGTGTACAACCGGTTGCTTCCCTTTACATGCTTAGCGCTCCATAGAGCGTCGTCGGCCTGAAATTACTTTTTAGAAAATTCAAAACCCAGGGGAATTATGGGTAGGAAAGTCCTTTTCTGAAATGACGTCGGCCAAATCCTTCGTTAGTTTCTTTGCTCGAGCAAAGGCAGCCTCATAGGTATGGAGCACTTCGTCCATTATAACTCCATCGCTGATAATACTGCTGGCAGGTTTCTGCCTTTGTTCACTACCAGAAATATGCAGTTCCTCTCCCAACTTTCGTTTTACTTCCCATGAACAGATTTCCCAGAATTCTCTATTCTATTTTTAGGTTTGGGATATTCCCGTCTCAGCTTGTGGCTAAAACCAAGGGCAACGGGTCCACCGCACGTCGACTGGGGGCAATACGAGATACTAACTTGTTAGTCGATATACTTGTGGAGAGAGTTATACTTGTGGGAAGAAACTAATGAGTGTGTTGAAGATCAAAGTTAGAAAGCAAAGTATGTGGAAAGTCGTTGAAAATAAAATATTAAATATAATATAATATAATATAATATAATATAATATAATATAATATAATATAATATAATATAATATAATATAATATAATATAATATAATATAATATAATATAATATAATATGCGGTCAGAAGCGGTTACATGAGAGAAAAATGTGTCAACAGTTGAAACCGTCTTGGCATTTTCTTGCAGTGACAATTCTGCATTTCCAAAGAGTTAAGGTATTAACTTCCCTTAGGATTCACCATGAGTGTTGCACCATTGAAAAGAAAGGAACACTCTTTCGAAAGTAGAGTGCTTTGGGTGCATGTGTGTGTGTGCATGTGTGCGTGTGTGTGCGTGCGTGTGTGGGTGGAGGTGCGTGTGTGTGTTAGCGCGCGCGTGTGTGTGTGTTAATAAACTCTGTAGTATCTGTACCCTATGAATAACAACCGCTCGCTACTAAGCATACTCTTGAGCTAATAGCAGCATCTACCTATCCAAAACCGGAAAGAGAAAGAAACCCCCACCCCCCCACCCCCCACCCCCCACCCCCCACCCCACCCCCACCCCCAAAAGTTGCTCGTTAAGGATTTCGTTTTAGGCTGCTACACCAGACCCTTTAACTAGCCCAAGCACCAAAGACGCATTCTTCCAGCCGCGTGGTTCATTCAGAACAGGATCAAAAATGTCACACGTCTATGGTATTGTGAGTCGGATAGCGCAGTGGTTGGAGCACTCGCTACTGTGTCGCAAGTTAAGCACCGTCCAGTGCGGTTAGCACTTGGATGGGTGACCGCAAAACGTGAAGCGACAAATAACAACGCCCCCCAGTTGACCCAACTGTGACTGAGTACCTACTCGCTTAAGGGTGGGGAAGGTAAAGCAGCGAGGGAGAGAGATGGGCATCACCCTCATTACGCTGGCCCAAGATAAGTGTGATCTCCAACATCACGCTCCCCTACGGCCACAAGGCTATGGGACTACCTTTACCTACCTTTACCTATGGTATTGGTGTATATCGTTAAACAGGGCAAAAATCACTCCCTGCCAGACTAGAAATGGAAAAGAAAAAATTCCAACTTCAGGGGTTTGTTTAAGCAAAGGAAAGATCCCTTTAAAAATGTTGTTTGTTGTAACAACAGTGCGAATTTGAGGGTAAATCCGTGTTCGCCAAATGCAAACAAAGCCTTGGAATTGGGGCCTTTACGGCAATAAATACCATGTTTGCATGCGCTTGCTCACGTCTTCCAACTTTCACCAGCCAATTAGTGATTTTCCGTTGTGGCAGCTTCAACAGCCGACCTTACCACGCAGGACGTCATGCATGAACGCCTTCTATAAACGACTGACCTTGGTGCGCCTTCAGTCCAAAATAAAATGGCTAAAAGGATTCATTTTAGTGCAATTAAAAAAAAAACTTTTTCATTTAAATATGTACATGCATACTTTTTAATTTTTTTTATTATTACTAAATTAAAACAAATAAAATGTCAGACAGCTCTTTTTTTTTTTGGCGAATCAAGTGCGTCGGTCAGTCAGTTTCAGTTAGCCCAATATGTACTGGTTGATTGATAGTCGCTTGCAAAGCGCTGATAACCTATGCTGTCACAGCATGCTCAGGGCGCATAGAGAAACACGGGACAAAGGGGCTGACAAAATATAGGGAAAAAGTGCCAAAAAATATTCAAAGTTTAAAACAGGTGAGTTTGGTCCTGATTTGGCTCGGAAGAGTCCGCTGGACCTACAGCAATAATCATGTAATGTAATGTAATGTAACAGGTGAGTCTTCAACCGCTGCTTAAATGACTCCTTTGTGTCACACGCCCGCAGAGACTTGAGGATGAGCATTCCAATGACAGGACGCAGCACATTCAAATGATCGAGCACCAGTTTTTTTTCTTTCTGTGTCTTTCAACACTAGCCACCCGAAGCTCGAACTGTGAGGCCGAGCGCAGTCCATGAGAGGGAGCATATATTTTTTTTAAACATAAATTTTATTCATCAAACCAGATATTAATACAAGGCAAAACATCAGGGCGCACAAAAGCATAAGGCATAAGTGCTACCCAAATAATAATAATCATGTGTCAAAATATTACTGGCGGACGACAGGAAACAATAACAGAACATTGATTGAAAATACAAGAAATAGAAAAAAGAAATTGTGTATAAAAAGAAAAGAAAAATTTAGCCCCCCCCCCCCCCCCCAAAAAAAAAAAAAATCCAAGTGAAGGGGAAGAGAAAAAAAGAAAAAAAAGGGGGGGGGTGAATGGTGGTGGTGGGGGAGAGGGGTTGGGGCGTGGAGGGGGGGGGTGGGTGCGAGAGATTTTTACGAGGAGGGGCGGGTGCGCGTGCGAGAGAGTTATACTTGTGGGAAAAAACTAATGAGTGTGTTAAAGAAGGGAGCATATTGATCTGAGATACGAGCTTTTGTATGTAGGCAGGATCCCCCGTTGGGGTGCCGGGGGTTTCAGTATAAATAGTATCCTCACTTTCTGGAAATTTAACGCTTTAAATTCCCACTGTCGCTGTCATTCTCATTTGCTCTTTCTCATTCCTGCTCTGTTCTATCAATCTGCTATACTATCTTCTTCTTCGCTAGACCAGTCACCTATCTTTTTTCTTGAAAACTCTTCCGGGACAAGACTCCTTATTTGTGTATGAGGTCTGTTGGATCAGCTTGGGAATATTGAACGCTTTCTGCCAAGTGGTCACTAGGGCTTCCTATGATGTTATTATTTATCAACGTAGGCATTTTATATGTATGTGTTTTGTTGATAATTTATAATGATGTTTGTATTCTATTTTGTTTTTGTAAACGGGGGTTCGATAAATTAGAGTACAGCCTCAGCGTCCCCTGCGTGGGATGTCTTTATTGTAAAGTGACTGGCTGGTGGAGAGCTTTCAGTTTTTCCACTAGGGTTGTTTCAGCAGATCTTTGATGCGGATCAGGGGTTGTCAGGTCCTGATTTGACTCGGAAGAGTCCGCTGGACCTAAAGCAATAATCATGTCATGTCATGTAATGTAGGCAGGTGCAGGGCCATGAATGTAAGCATATACCAGAATATAGATAGATAGATAGATAGATAGATAGATAGATAGATAGATAGATAGATAGATAGATAGATAGATAGATAGATAGATAGATAGATAGATAGATAGATAGATAGATAGATAGATAGATAGATAGATAGATAGATAGATAGATAGATAGATAGATAGATAGATAGATAGATAGATAGATAGATAGATAGATAGATAGATAGATAGATAGATAGATAGATAGATAGATAGATAGATAGATAGATAGATAGATAGATAGATAGATAGATAGATAGATAGATAGATAGATAGATAGATAGATAGATAGATAGATAGATAGATAGATAGATAGTTAGTCAATGTTTATGGGATCCAGCTGACTTCTAAGAACCGAATCAGGATCACATATACCAGAGATAGTACCTTGTAGTCTATTCTTTTCTGCACTGGAAGCCAGTATAAGTCTTTCAAGACTGGTGTAATGTGGTGTGATTTCTTTGTTTTTGACACAATACGTGCTGCAGTATTTTGCACTTTTTGATGTACACGTGTCTGGAAATACATTGTTATTATTTGCTTTCTTGTTTAATGCCTTCAAATATTCCTTTTTGTTTATTTATCTGCGTTGTCCAAAATGTTCACATTCTTTCGACACACTCTTTCAAAGTGAGCTCACTTAGATCTTTAACTAGAATAATTACCATGATGTGGAAAAACACTTCAAGGGAAATAACCTTTCTTGTTATATGCTTTACATCAGAGTGCTGTGGTTGTGTCCCTTGGTCGCTTACCTGCGTCCACTGCACTTTCAAGATTCTATGATGCAAACTAATTAACTTCGTCTACACGGTATTTAAATTAATCTTCCGTACAAACGGCAGCGATATCATCATCATCATCATCATCATCATCATCATCATCATCATCATCATCATCATCATCATCATCATCATCCCTCATCATCATCATCGTTGTCGAAGCAATCATCATCATCATCCATCATCATCATCATCGTCCTCATCACCGTCGTCGTCACCATCGAAGCAGAATACACGATCAACAACAACAATAATAACAACAACAGCAACAGCAGCAACAACAATGAAAAGAACCATAACAACAGTATAAGACTGGCTGTGACATTCACTCATACTCAAACACACACACACACACACACACACACGCACCCACACACATGCACACACACACACACACACGCACGTACAAACACACACATTCAATCTTGGGTTTAAATGATGAAGGTTTTAGTCATATAAACCGAAAATTTTAACGCCAACTACCTTTACATTATATTACATTACATGATTATTGCTTTAGGTCCAGCGGACTCTTCCGAGCCAAATCAGGACCAGACAACCCCTGACCGCATAAAAGATCTGTTGAAACAACCCCAGTGGTAAAACTGAAGGCACTCCACCAGTCAGTCACTTTACAATAAAGACATTACTCTAATTTATCGAACCCCCGTTTACCAAAACAAAACAGAATACAAGCATCGTAAAAAAAAATAAAAAACAACAACACATACATAGAAAATGCCAACATTGCTAAATAATAACATCATGCATAGGAAACCCTAGTGACCACCTGGCAGAAAGCGTCCAATATTCCCAAGCTGATCCAACAGACCTCACACACAAACAACGAGTTTTGTCCCGGGAGAGTTTTCGAGAAAAAGGATAGGTGACTGTTCTAGCGAAGAAGATAGTATAGCAGATTGATAGAACAGAGCAGGAATGACAAAGAACAAATGAGAAAGACAGCGACAGTGGGAATTTAAAGCTCTAAATTTCCAGAAAGTGGGGATACTATTTATACTGAACCCCCCCCCCCCCCCCCCCGGTTACCCAACGGGGGTAGGCCTACATACACAGCACACACATTCATCACTCAAACATTGGGGATGAGGAGGGGGGTGGGTGGGTGGGTAAAAGGCACGTCACTATTATAAGACGGAAAGGAAATCCAATTTTATTTCCAGAAAGTGGGGATACTATTTCTACTATTTATACTGAAACCCCCGGCTGCTCTAAATAAAAAGGATTAAATTACACTAAGGCTTTGCGCCGTAGAACACCATATTCGCTAAATGCCACCATAGCCTTTAACACAACCGCACATGTTTTCATAGCAATAATAATAATAATAATAATAATAATAATAATAATAATAATAATAATAATAATAATAATAAAAATCATCATCATCATCATCATTATCATCATCATCATCATCATAAATACAGAATGCTATCACGAGATCGCTATTATCCATTTTAATTCTGGAAATATAGATAGCATCCAGTACTGTATCATTATTGAAAGGAGGGAGCAAGGCAGATCAAGTACCCGGAGAAAACTTTCAATGTCATGAAAAGACTCTCACCTATGCGGGGCTCGAACCAGCAACCTTCGGCACGATAATATATAATAAAATTAAAACAAAACAAATCAAGTCAACGTTTGTATTTCAAATCAATTTAATTAAAGCCTTGTTTACCAATAAGTTACACCACCAGACACAAGAAAAAAAAAAGAAGACAGAACTAAACAAGAAACAAAAACAAAATAATAAAGAAGAAAGAAAAAAAAGTTCAAGGCAACAATTCTTCAAACTAACTAAATTTAAACAAAAGTAGTTTTAAGTCATCATCATCATCATCATCATCATCATCATCATCATCATCATCATCATCATCATCATCAACAACAACATCATCCTCCTTCTACAGCGCTTTAACCAAAATATTATTCAGTTTGTTTGTCAGAAATCACGTGAAATAAAACAAACGAATGAATGAGACTTCCGTCTTCTGCAATAAACTATGAAGCCAAAGAAGTTATAATTAATACTACCAAAAGATATATATTATGCAAAATCATTGTCGAATTTGGTTCCCAAAGGACACAACCAACCATACACCAAAACTGGGCGTCAACCAGCACACGCCCGCACGCACGCACATGCACACACGCACACACACCCGCACACATATACCCACACAAACAGTACACACACACACACACCCAACAATGAAACCTAAGGGAATAATACTATAACCAACATATTATGTAAAATGTAGAATAAGGGACTATTATCACTCTGTGTTCCCAATGGCATAAGAAGAAATCAACTAACGCTCACATTTACCGTCTACTCTGTCGCCTTTCATCTACTATTCAGAAATAATACCTAAAATTTTAAACAATAAATCATAAATAAATGTAACAAAAAATTCAACCCTAATTCAATTAATAACAGATTAAGTTTAAAAACAACACCCTGTATACAATAGCAAACACAAACCAAACAGCAATTGAACAGTTAATGAAGGCTTGATAATTCTGTGGCCTGTGCACACCTTGGAATCTTTGATAACATCATGATAAAACGATGATGGCCTTGTTCAATACTTGTGCATTTATTACGTATTAGTTTTTTTTTCGTGTTCTAATATCACAATGTGTATACTGATTTTAAATGACATCAATGAAATAATATCACGAACACAGTTCATTTTATTGGTGCTGCATATATTATGAAAATGACACTCATTTACATTGTAACAAATACAAAATAACCAATGCAACCCCACAGCGACGCACAAACGCGCACATGCACACACACATGCCTACACCCACACACCCACACCCACACACCCACACACACTTTTTAGAATCACACCAATCCCGTATTGGGAGTCATTTTGTGTTCCATAACCTTGCCCTTGGCGTCCACGATCACAAGGTCATCGGGCAACAAAAAGTCCTCCTCATTCCACGTTTCCATGACCTTGGCCTTCACGTTTCCCCGGATAGCATCATAATGCTCGCCAGCTTCCTTGTGGTTGAAAACTCCCCCGTTACCACTGGGCCAATATCCGTACAACGTGTACAGTTTGTTCTGTAAAGGAGAAAAAAAACAACAACACAACAATAACAAGATGGCAAGCCTTTTCAAATGTATCTCTAGGCACTCAAAACAACAAAAAAAGCCGTTAAAATAAGCATTGATTGTTTTTAAACACACGGTTACACGTTATTTATCAATATTGTTGATTCAGCCCCGATGCTTGATATGTGTAAGTCAATGTAATAACTATGGGAATTTTAGGGTAAACCCGACTTGGCCAAAAGTAAACAAAGTCTTCGATTGGGGAATGAGGAATGAGGCAGGTAGATGAAAGGGCGTTTGAGTGTTTGAACACTTGCAGGATCAGAATCAGGATATCTCTCTCTCTCTCTCTCTCTCTCTCTCTCTCTCTCTCTCTCTCTCTCTCTCTCTCTCCCTCTCTCTCTTCTCTTTCGCTCTTCTCTCTCTCTTCTCTCTGTCTTTCTCTCTCCCTCTCTCTCGCCACATACAGCTACATATCGAAGACTTGCAGGATCAGAATCAGGATCTTTCTCTCTCTCTTCTCTTCTCTCTCTCTCTTCTTTTTCTCTCTTCTCTCTCTCTCTCTCTCTCTCTCTCTCTCTCTCTCTCTCTCTCTCTCTCTCTCTCTCTCTCTCTCTCTCTCTCTCTCTCTCTCGCCACATACATCTACATATCGAAGACTTGCAAGATCAGAATCAGGATATTTCTTTCACTCTTCTCTTCTCTTCTCTTTCTCTCTCTCTCTCTCTCTTCTGTCTATCTCACTCTCCTCTCTCCCGCAACATACAGCTACAGGATCAGAATCAGGATCTTTCTCTCTCTCTTCTTTCTTTCTTTCTCTCTTCTCTTTCTCTCTCTCTCTTCTCTCTCTCTCTTCTCTCTATCTATCTCTCTCTCTCTCCCTCTCTCTCGCCACATACAGCTACATATCCATGCATTCAGGTGTGGGGCGCGATATGTATTTTACTACAATGTTATACCCAGTTCTATACCCTCTCACCATGCCCAATAACGAGTGGTAGGTCTACAATGTATCATCATCAGGTGCTTCGCAGTTGTTGTAATGTTCGCCTTCATTTAAAATATTCAGAGAACGGAGCACTGATATAAGCAATGTTTCTGGACAATAAAGTCAGGTAAGAGTAACATTTTGCCATTTTTCAATTTGACTCTAACCCTATCCTATCCTATCCTATTCTATCCCGTAACTCGGAAGTCGTTGGGGCACCACAGATGATCGTTTAACCAGCGTACTCCATCTTTCTGTCCTCAGCAACCCTAATGGTTTCGCTCAGCGTCAAGCCAGTCCAGTCTCGAATGTTGTCCTCCCACCTCTTTTTCTGTCTCCCTCTTCTTCTGCCTCCTTGCACCGTGCCTTGCAAGGATGGTCTTTGCAAGGCCTGATGCTCTGCTGTCGTGGCCATACTATCGGAATTTCCGTTTTTCCACCACTGTGAGCAATGTCGTCGCGTCGCCCAATGGCTTGGGTGATGGTCTGTTGGACTTCGTTGTTGGTGATGTGCTGGGTATAGAAAATGCCCAGAAGTCTTCCGCAGCACCTCATCTCCATGCTTTGTATTCTTAGTTGTAGGTCTGCTGTGACTCTAACCACTGAAACCTTTTTTTTCTTTAGGGCAAAGCCTACAATATCCAAGCCATTTGGGATACAAAAGGTTTGTGTAACACTGCACTATGTGGTTCAACTAAAGGGCCGAACTGGAATTTATCGATGCTTCCTCAAACTAGTTCCAGTCATTCGCCGAAAAAGGCAATCACCGAAGCCGAACGAAGTTCTCCGATGTGTTACGAAATGATGCTTGCATGACTATGACTAGTTAAACATTAAAAATGATCGCCGTTGCTCTAATTCTGTTCGATTTACACAGATTAGCATTCGGCATACTATACTATGTTTATGACATATTTATCATATATTCCTTTTGTTAAGCAAAAAAACAATACATTTCCTGCCTTTTAATTAAAATAAACATTCTATAAAAAAAAAAAAAAAAAAATAAAATATACAAAATAGCTGAAATAATTATTATAAAATAAAAAAAAAATATCTATATCTAAAATTCATTATGTAATGTAGTATATCTATTCTAATGAATAATATTTAAAATTTATATAAAGAATCTAAAATAAAAATCTTATCTTTTTTTTTTATTATTTATCAAATTAAATTATTAATATATAGTTATGTTTACAAAAAAGAATAATGAAAGTGGACGCAAAAGAAAATTCATGTAGTACAAAATCTGTTATAATATTGTTAATAGATTTTTTAGTTTATTATATTTTTTATGATTGCGGTTATGCTTTTATTGCGGTGATTATTATTTTTTTATTATTATTATTATTATTATTATTATTATTATTAATATTATTATTATATTATTTATTAAATGATTGTTGTTGTGTTGTTGTTGTTCTCCTTTTTTTCTTCCCCTTCTTCTTTCTTCACTATATTTCTTCAAACAAAAATTATCTTCTTAAAATAAAAATTTTATGATTATTTGAATTATTTTTAATTATTTTTATATTAAA
Organism: Oncomelania hupensis; assembly: GCA_036898135.1. NCBI lineage: Eukaryota > Metazoa > Mollusca > Gastropoda > Littorinimorpha > Pomatiopsidae > Oncomelania > Oncomelania hupensis. The sequence goes on from CM072517.1 coordinate 64,868,766, forward strand.
AAATTTTTATATTTTTTTATGGTTTTATTTTTCAATGTGTGTAAATTTGGTGGTCAGTGACGTTTTGTTTTTTTTTGCTGAAGTTGGGTGTAGCCCGAAATATTCAGATGGTGTTACTGGTTATTTTTTTCTTATCGACTTACCAAAGCTTTCAGATGATGAATGGAAATGTCCGCCTGCCACGCAACATTTTTTTTAATACGCGAATATATATCTTATTAAAATATTATATATAAATTTACTGTCTCAGTTAAAAAGAATAATATTAGTTAAATAAATAATTGCTTTGGTGCTTGCAATAAAAATGTCACCGTTTTTTGAGATCATTATAAACTTGCTTTACCTTGTTGTGTTGAAGGGACGTCAACGTGTCCATAGCGTTTTGAAATTTTGTGATGGTTTTATTGTTGATATAGATTTGAAATATCGTTGTATGTGTGCATTATGTGTAATGTTTATTTTTTTTACTCTTTATTACTAATTGTGTCAGTTTATAGTAATCATCATAAAATAATAATAATACTAACTGCTTCAAAATGCGAATCTCAACTTGACTTACAGCTCGAAGCTGTGCAGATCGAAACAGAATTAGATCTAGAAGCAAAAGCGACTATTTTTATGCACGGATGTTTCACTAGCCCTGCAAGCATTCGTTCGTAAAACATCGGATAGCTCCGCTCGACTCGGAGAGCTTCGTTCGACTTCGGTAATTGCCTTTTTCGGCGAATGACTGGAACTAGTTTGGAAAAAAAACAAATTCGCTTCCGGGGGAATAAGGTAAGCAATAGGAAAGATTTATCTCCCTTTCTCCCCTGGCAAGATGTTAGCATCCTTGGAATTGTGCCATATAGATGCAGATTAGCCATGTCGCGGTGTTCTCTGCTCTCTTTTTCCCTATTTGTGTGGCTGGCACTAAACACAGTCTAGGACATGGGCGTCATGATCTTCAAAATCCGTTGTGTGTAATGTGCGTGCCCAGACTACGCCTCAGTTTATGCTCTCATGTGAAGGCCAAAGGACTTTCCGAAGGAGTAGTAGTAATAAGCTTAGTAGTAGTAGTAAGCTTAATAGTAGTAGTAGTAGTAAGCTTAGAAGCAGTAGTAGGAGTAGAGGTAGTCGTGGTAGTGGTAGTAGTAGTAGTAGTAGTAGTAGTAGTAGTAGTAGTAGTAGTAGTAGTAGTAGTAGTAGTAGTAGTAGTAGTAGTAGTAGTAGAGGTAGTCGTGGTAGTAGTAGTAGTAGTAGTACCTCATATGCGTGGGCTATGTGCCACATCGTCCACATGGATTCACCTCGTCCTCGCTTTCGCTGCTCGATGTACCAAGAAGAGGGTTTCAACCCACGCACGAAAGGAATGTACTTTGGATCTCGGCTCTTCTCGGAATACCAGCTGCCGACCAATATAGCAGTTTAGATATTATAAGGTGTACGTAACGTATATAATACATGGCTGCCATCATCATGATCATGATCATCATGATCATGATCATGATCATCATCATCATCATCAATCACCATCAATCACCATCATCATCACTAACGCCTTCCTCAACGCTCGATGTAGATGTTCACTGAAGCAGCGACGGCTTCTAGGAAGATATCTTCTGCGCAGTCGTAACAGCTGACGGGAATATTCTGGGAGACGCCTTCTGCCATCCAAACGACTAAACGGTCCATTCAATGTTTGGTACCCCACAAAGGGAATTCCCGAAATAGCCCTTTAATTAAGGCGACAAATAACGGTCGCCTTAAAAACAGTTTGAGTTGCCGGGTAAAAAAAACTGTCTTCAAATGCAACTTTCGGCGCCTTACATATTTTATAGGCGACGATTTAGGTCTCACGTGTTCTTTTATCTAGATCTTTTTCGAACCGTTTGAGAATATGTTTGAACCGTTCGTTGACGCCGGATAAAGTCCTCCCTTGGTTTCATATAAATTGACGATCCGTACAAGGAAAATCGGATTCTGAGACGGAAAAGCCGCAATCTTGTAGCGAGACATTGTGT
>CM072517.1:64875768-64880768 GCA_036898135.1 Oncomelania hupensis
TCCTCCCACCTCTTTTTCGGTCTCCCCCTTCTTCTACCTCCTTGCACTGTGCCTTGCAGAATGGTCTTTGCAAGGCCTGATGATCTGGTGACGTGGCCATACCATCGGAGTTTCCGTTTCTTCACCACTGTGAGCAGGTCATCGTGTTGTCCAATGGCTTGTGTGATGGTCTGTCGGACTTCAACGTTGGTGATGTGTTGGGTATAGGAAATGCACAGAAGTCTTCTGTAGCACCTCATCTCCATGCTTTGTATTCTTCGTTGGAGATCTGCTGTGAGGGTCCATGCTTCGCAAGCATATAGGAAGATGGAGATGACCAGAGAGCGCAGCAGTCTTACTTTGGAATGTAGACTGATGGTTCTGTCTTTCCAAATGGGCTTCAACCTTGTCAGGGCAGCAGTTGTTTGTGCGATCCTGGAGAGGACTTCCTGTCGAGACCCATTGTCTGACACAATGGCTCCTAAATATTTGAAGCTGTGCACTGTGTTGAGGGATTGGCCTTGTACTTTGATGTCCGTGTTGATGCCATTGGTGTTGTTGGTCATCATTTTGGTCTTCTCTGCACTTATTTCCATTCCATAAGCTCTGGAGGTGGTGTCAAGCCTCTGTACAAGCTGTTCAAGTTCTTGTTCCTCTCCAGCCAATCCATCAATATCATCCGCAAAACGAAGATTGGAGATTGCTCTGCCCCCTATGCTGACTGTGCCTTCGTGATCTGCAAGAGCATCTGACATGATGCGCTCTAGGAAGATGCTGAAGAGTGTTGGAGAGAGTAGGCATCCTTGACGCACACCGATTGTTGTTCTGAACCAGTTCCCGATGACGCTGTTATGGAGGACTGCACTGGTAGCCTTGTCATACAGGCTTTTGATGACTTCTATAATTTTAGGGCTGATGTTGTACACTTTCATGGTTGCCCATAGAGCTGCATGCCAGACTCGGTCAAATGCCTTCTTGAAGTCTATGAACACATGATATAGATGTTGTTGGTGCTGTAGGTATTTCTCACAGATTATTCTGAGGTTGAAAATCTGTTCAGTGGTACTTCGCCCTGCCATGAATCCTGCTTGTTCTTCAGCTATGATTTGTTCAGCTTGTGGTTTCAACCTGTTGAGTATTATTTTCAGGAGGACCTTGCTGGGATGGCTGATGAGGCTGATGGTGCGGTAATTTTCACACTCCTGAAGGTTACCTTTTTTGGGAAGAGTGATGACAAGCGACTGGGTCCATGGTGTAGGCCATACCCCACTCTGCCAGATCTTGTTACAGATAATGGTGAGAGCATCAGTCATCGCTTCTCCTCCTGCTTGTAGCAGTTCCGCTGGTATGTTGTCCACTCCCGCTGACTTCCCTTTCTTCAGCGATTGCACTGCTGCCTCAACTTCTTCCCGGAGAATTGGGAGGATTTCTTCTTCTTCTCTGCTCTCGGGACATGCTAGAACTGATGGGTCTCCATTTGGTGTATGGTTGTAAAGGTCAGAGCAGTACTCTGTCCATCTGTCCAAGACTTCTTGTTCTTCTGTAAGGCAAATGCCAGACTTGCTTTGGATAGTGGAGACTTTGGGCTGTTTAACACTTGTCAGCCGCTTCACAGTCTGGTAGGCCTTCTTGCTGTTGTTCTTGTTCAGATTGTTCTCTATTTCCTGGCATTGATCTTCTATCCAGTTCTCCTTTGCTGTGCACATGCCTTTTCGGATGTCATTGTTGATTTTTCGGTAGACATCAGCTCCCTGTGAGGTGTTCTTTTTCTTTTTTAACTCTCTTCGTTTATCACACAGATCCAAAAGTTCAGGTGTGATCCACGGCTTCTTCTTTGGTTGGTGCTTGCCAAGGATCTCAGTGGCGGCATCTGTTACAGCTGAGTTGAAGGTATTGGTCATGGTGTTGACATCTACTTCGCCTGCCCCCAAAATAAGCAGTGGTGCAAATTTCCCTCCAATTGTGGCCTGAAATATTTTGCCACCTCCGGGTCTTGCAGTTTGTCCAGGTCGAACTTCAGCCTAGTGCACTTTGCTGTATTTACTCTCTTCAAATGGAGCCGGAAAGACATCATCACGAGATCGTGGTCACTTCCAATGTCTGCTCCTGGAAAAGTGCGTGTCCTGCCAATGTTGATGCTTGATCTGAAGCGTTTCTTGACCATGATGTAGTCGATCTGGTTGTGATGTTCCCCGCCGGGACTGTGCCATGTCCATCGTCTGGATTTTTTGTGGAGACCAAGCGTGTTTGCCAGTACCAGATTGTTGTATCTGGCAAACTCCAATAGCCTCAGACCCCTGTCATTTGTCTCGTTGTTGCAGTGGGGTCCGCATGTGTCTCCCCAGTTGTGGTGCGCATCTTGGCCAACCTTGGCATTCCAGTCGCCTTGCACTATGACTATGTCCTTCTTCGGCACTTGGTCAAGGACCGCCTGTATATTTTCATAAAAATCCTCCACTTCGCTGTCTTCATAGTCTGATGTTGGGGCATAGGCCTGGATGATGGTAATGTTGAAAGGGGTTGCTCTCAGACGGATGGTAATGAGTCTACTGGAGACTGGGCGGCAACCCATGACAGTGGCTAGAATGTTCTTGTGGGTGCAATCAATCTAAAATTTTAAAAAACTGTAATTTCTATTTCCTTTCCGTCTTCTTGTGGCGATCTCCCTTGCCTTTACACCACATGTATCAACAGACATCGTTTCTCTTGGCGTGGGTCATACAACTTCACACATGCCACACGCTTCACGCTACACGCGTGAAGAGAAAAGTGAGCATGCTCACTTTTTTCGATGCGTGAAGTTCACGTTCTAGCTTACCAAAGGGGTCAGTAGACCATTTTTACCAGTATAGTTCACCTTGGGACACCAGAAAGTAGATCTAACTGTAAAATTGATGACTATAGAGTAAACTTAATCGAGTTGGTCCGGGCAAGGCCCCTTCTCTGGGATTCACGTGTGTCTGATTACAAAGATAAAGACCAGAAAGCACAAGTTTGTGAAGATTTGAAAAAGCTTCTGAATACACCCAAAGGTAACTTTTATACGATATATTTATTTATTTACTGTAATTCATAGCACAATCAACCAAAAGGTGGCAGTCTTATCTCAGGGCGTGTAGCGTGAAGTTCTATGGCCCGGAGCATGAAACGTGAAGCGTGCAGCGTGAAGTTCTATTGCCCAGAGCATGAAGCGTGAAGCGTGAAGCGTGAAGTTCTATGGCCCAGCAGCCTACGAGAGACGAGACTTCCAAGCGCGTGTATCAACAATGCCATTGACATTGTCACCTGCACATTTCATCACTTGGCTGTAGATTCCTGACGTCATGCGGAACAATATCTGGGCGGTAAAAATGGGGGTTCCCCAATGCATTCGCATCAAAAAATAGTTCGCTTTAAAAAGTTAAAATAAACATATTCATACCCCTTCGATTCCGTGGGACTTTTTTTCAGTTGTAAACACAACTGTAAAGAGTAAATTAGAATATATATCATTTTTATAGGATTTATTTACTTTCAAAAAGCCTGTTGGATTGGACTAATTCAGTATTTTTTCACCAATGCCACGTGAACAATAGTGAGATTTGAGCGTAACCTGGTAACACCGTTCAATTACTATAACCAGCGTTGACGTGAGAGTATTGTGTTAAAACCTTTCGGCCCTATCGCTTAGGTGCCGAGAGGAATGTGGTTGCCGACTTGAAACGCAGCGCTGTGAAGGACACCTCAAATAAGCTTAAAGGTGCGGTTTGACGGGAAGTGAAACAGAAGTAAAACAGCCAGTAAAACACGAAAAATCGTAGTTTTGACGATGTTTATCGTGTGACTAGACCTAAAGCATAACATCAGCAAAGCGCCGAAGTGAAGCAAAGCCGATGCTTTCGGTGTTTGAGCGTGCTCTAAAATTGTGGGTTGTTTCGCTGAAGCATTTGATTGCCAGCCAATCAGAAGAGCCGACGTACGAAAACGAGGTTATCATTTCAGCGATCATGGCGGCATCAAAAGCTACTGGGCCATTAGCAAATCTGAAACAAGACGATACGTTTATTCTCATCGATCTAATTCAAAGCCACGAGGCATTATGGAATGTTATTGAGAACGGGAGTAAAGTTGTAGCTGATGCAGTCCATATATTTTGGAAATAAAATGTGTGTGTGTTTGTGTACGTAAGTGTGTGTGTGCATGTGCGTGTGTCACTCATGTATTGTCTGTTTTTTCACCAATCAAGTGATTTAGAACAATAAAATGAATGTCTTATATCTTACTCTAATAATTATAGTTGGCGTGTGTCTAACTGTGCGTGCCTCTAGCGTCCACTATGACGTTTAGCAAGGGGCAGCTTAGTCATGTATTGATTATATAGCAGGCGATCTTTTAGAACGCTCGGACAAGACGTTTAGACCCACAACGTATAAATATACACACGCAAACAGTAATCTCTTTTCGTGAACATGACATTTTATTTTTAAAATATATATATTTTTTTAAATCTCATTTCGATTTAGGGTTTAGATACTAAAGTTGGGACGAACCAAAGACCAAACTAAACAACTACGCATGAGAACACAAGACTAGTGTCGGCGTTACGTCACCTCCGCTAACGCATACATGTTTGAGTGAATGAATGAATCAATCATCCAATGTTTGAATTTTTTTAATGAATGGGTTATGAAAATATGGAGGAATGATCTGACTAAATGAACTGTATACGAGTGGAAGAATTCACTAGCAAGCGTACAAACAATTTCACCACACAAAAAGCGCCGTCACAGCCCACTTAAAAAGGAACTTAGACCTACATTTGCACTGGTAGTTATATCATAAAAGAAAACAAAACACAAACACACACACACACGCACACCCTCCCCTCCCCCACACACACTACCTCCTGAATCGCGTTGGACGCAAAATATTCCTTATTATCGGTCGACCTTTTGTCCTTTCGGGACACACACACACACAGCCAAGGATGGGGTAACATGTCCGTACTCCCCGTACCAGGTCACAAGCACAACGTTTCTTTT
>CM072517.1:64885768-64920768 GCA_036898135.1 Oncomelania hupensis
ATATGCCTCATAACACGATATACCTAAATTTTCTGAAACAGTATGAAAAATGTTTCAGTATTTTATTGTTCATTTAATAGTGCTCCTAATATCAAAACAGACATTGTTTATTAAAAAATATGGTACTAGTAATCAAACTAAGCCATAAGAGATAAGTTAACAGTCTTTATTTAAATGTATGTGAGCTATTGAGTACTGTTTCTGTTACTGACGTTGATTTTTTAAAAAAATTATCTTAACTTTTTCTATACAAAACATAGAAAGTAAAACTGCAACACAATTCACTTTAACTAATAAAGCTATTATTATAGAAACAATATAGACAACATGTAATTATTTTAGGTAAATTTTAACTTTCCAAAAACGGTTTTGCCTACCCCAACCCCCCAAATCTGAAAAATGACGTCTTGGCCAAAAAAATATTTTAACATGTTAACCACACAAACTAATGGTAAAAAGATTTTTAAGTCAAATGCATAAAATTTACAAGACAAAAAGAAGATAATAATGTTAAATAACTTAAGCAACATTAATATAATAATAATAATAATGTGCGTCATTTGTAAGCCGCCTTAGCCTAAGGATCAAGGCGCACAAATGGTTTGGGGGAATGGGAAGACAAGACAGACAAAACTGGACAAAAGATACATAATATACATATGTACAAAATACAGTTGAACAACTATGAAAAACACAAGCACACACACCTGCCTACACTCTCTTGTATATGATTAATTGAAAAATTCCATAAAAAGGTATGTTTTCAACTGTGATTTAAAAGAGGAAATGGAGGAAGAATGTCTAATGTTGTATGGAAGGGAATTCCAGAGTTGAGGACCAAAGACAGGTAGAGAGCGGTAACCATGTGATTGTCTGTTGAAGCGGTTCTGTCTAAGAAGATGCGTCTCAGCAGAAGATCGCAGAGTTCGAGAAGGGATGTAGATGGATAAAATATCAGAAATATAAGCAGGAGCTGTGCCTGTAAAAACAGAGAAACAAAGGCAAGCTATCTTGTATTTTATGCGTTCAGGAACTGGTAGCCAATTATAAATTATGTTTGCAATGTTTTTTTATATTGTTCACTTGCCGCAGCTGATTGTAGTGAAAACATAAAAAATGTTAAAAAACAAAAACAAAAAAGAAACATTAAAATTACTCAACACTATGAAATAATTAAAAAGAAATCAAATATAAAAGAAATGGTCAGAAAATTATATACAAAAGATAGGGGTATTATAAAATAGGCCCTATATCATTTAAATTAAAATATGTACATAAAATTCAGCACATGTATACTTTCATCTTAACACAATCAAACACACATCAGCTTAGTGTCCTTGCATTTAAGTAAACTAAATAAATGTTAGACAACTCAAGAAAAATAGAAAAGTACAAACATGTCTGAGTAAAGACTAATGACTATAAAAATGACTATGAAAATATTATTATACAAATGAATACAGTTACACTGCGTCTGTATTCATCGTTTGTTACAAGCGTCTGCCTTTTTTTCACCATTAGTTACCTATGCAGGCGCTGGTTGATTATTATTATTTCCGATCTCGGTTAATTCAAATTAATAATAAGTAAAGAAGGAAATGCGAAGTACTTTGCAAATGCGCTATTTAGGACACGAGAAACGGTAAATCTACGTAAAAAATCTCCGATAAATACTGAAAGAAAGTTTCGTGCTCTGAAGTAACGAACGGTGAGGTAACGAATGGTGAAGACAGACATAGTTGTTCATTAAATTTCGCAAAAAATCAAACACTTTCTTACCTGCAAGCACATGCTGCACATCGAAGTAGCTTAAAATATCGCTTAACCGGAACTTCCGGTTAACATATCGCTTTGAATGATGGGAAAATTAAGCAAAAAACGAAAGTAACGATTGGTGAAAAGCCAGACAGAACTCAATCGGTGTTGACTCTTACGATGAAAAAAATCGTCCATCTGGTTCAGCGCACATTTTTCATAAACAAATTACTTCTATTACAAGTTATTTTGATAATATAACCCATTTATAGGCTCGAAAATGTAATTATATATAAAAATAAACCTCTCAAATGAAGCTTCAACGTGACGCTTTCCTCCGACAGACAATTTCCGGTTTGCGAAGAAATTTGTTTCAACTAACTTTTTATGTATTTAAACTTTATTTAAAACGTGTTGAAGGGTAGACTTTTATAATTTATGCATTAAACAAGCATTGCATCCATTCGAGGTTTATTTGTTTTAAGCTCTTTTATATTTTTTTTCTTATGCAAACATGAGACTGTAACACAAAAGGAAATAGAGTCTGTCCGAATTCATACGTTTGTTACTGATAATTTATCAATATTTTATTTAAACATTTTTTTTCTAAAACATACTCTAATTAAAATGTATTGCCAACATGGTATATAAACGTACTGAAATGGACAAATAAGAAATATTTACATCAGTTCATAGAAAAAGTTGTTATTGTACACACTATTACAAAGTACTGGCCAACCGTGAAACATGTCAGGAAGTAAAGTAAAACTACTACTGAATTGTCTAAAATCATTTAAGTATTCCCTAAATAGAAAATCACTTGAAATTATGTACAAATCATTTATCCTGCCCATTTTTGACTATGCCGACATCTTATATGGTAATTGTACACAAGCTCAAGCAAACGTTTTAGAAAATCTGCATCTTGAAGGGTTACGAACAATAACTGGTTTAGTGAGGGGCACTAGCCACGAAACTCTCTATATGGAATCTGGTTTTTGTTCTTTAAAAGCTCGTCGAGAAAGACATAAACTAATAATGTACCACAAAATAGTAAATAATTATGTACCTCAGTACTTGCATAATCTTCTTCCACCTCTTGTTGCCAGTACAACTCCGTACCACCGACGTAGACTGCTTGATAGGAATATCCCTCGTCATAAAACTGAAATTTTCCACACCTCCTTCTTTCCATCAACCACTGTGCTGTGGAATTCTCAACCAGACAGCATACAGCAAACCACATCAATAGGAGCATTTAAACGTTATCTTCACAAAGACGACCCTTGCAATCCTCCGCATTTTTACATTGGAAAAAGGCAAGACCAAATAATACACTGTCGACTCAGAAGAAATATGAGTGATCTCAATCACGATCTGTTCACTCGGCATTTAACTAACAACCCCTCATGCTCATGTGGTTTTCAAAATGAAACTGTCGAACATTTTCTCTTTCACTGTCCCCTCTATACTAACATCAGAATAACTACTATCGCTACCCTCAAGCAAGAACAAGTATCGTTAAATAACTTACTGCACGGAAATCAAACCTTTTCTCTATCTGACAACTTCTTTTCAGTACCAGTCAAGAGTTTATCAAACAGTCAAAGCGTTTTCGTTAAGTGAAATTCTCCGCTTCACCGCACAAACGTCCCGGTGTTCAGCTCAAACCATATCTCTCTCTCTCTCTCTCTTCTCTCTCTCTCTCTCTCTCTCTCTCTCTCTCTCTCTCACACACACACACACACACACACACACAAACACACGTCTCCTTTTTCAATTATTGGTTTAAAAGTGTCAATTTCTTATTAATATACGCATTTGATTTCTAGCTAATTATTTGATTCATTGTTTTTATTTGTTTCTTTTAGTTACTTATTAAGTTATTTATTTATATATGTGTGTGCGTGTATGTCCGTGTAATTATTTACAAAACCTTATTATCTTTAATTAATTTATTATATTAATTTTTTTAGAATTGCAATTGTTGTATTCTTCTTTATTTATATGCAACTATCAGTTGCCTGTCACTTAATTATTATGTCGAATTTTGTCATACAGGGTGGGCTTATATAAGCTTGCTTGTTGCCTATCCTGTAAATCATTGTTTGAAAGTATATGTTATTTTCCTTGAATAAAAATATTTGTTTAAACCAAGGAAACGGCGTCCGGAGAGCCGCACTGGCAGTGTCATAAACAGGATACTCCTAAAACAGAACGTATATAATTATTTAAAGTGACCCAAGCCAAAGGCTTTGTTTACCGTTTGCCGCAAACGGGATTACCCTACAGCTGGCATTGTTATTACATTAAACAAATGATAAAGTGGACGTTTCCTTGCTCCAACCAACCGCTAGTTTGTTTTTCTCCATTTCTGGTCTGACAGGAGAGGGATTTCCCCTTGTTTTAACGGTACATTAATGCCATAGGCATGTGACCCTTTGACCCTATTTGTGAGTGAACTACGTAGGCTTCATAGGGTAGAGTTCATTGTATCAACCTAAAACGGGATAGCTTACCGAGCAGCTTTATTAACAGACCCTGCCTCTTACCGGCTTTAGTACAGGCTATTTTTAGCTCAAGAGGGGTGGCTACAGGTTTATAAATAGGCAGAAAACCAACGGCATTCACTGTTGTTGTTTTTTGTAAAGACATTACTTTTAAAAGAATTTTTTGTTTGTTTGTTGTAAGCTTTCTTTTCCGGTGGGGCAACACTCACCATGAATGTTAAAAGAATCTGTCGAAGAGAGTTGAGTAAGTGAGGAGGAAGGAGGGGGGGGGGGGGGCAAGGGCGAGGGAGGCGTCGTCAAAGCCTGAGTGTGTGTTGTTTTTGTCCTCACAAAAATTGACACTAGATAATAAATAGGCTTATGACGGTAGAAATTTGTTTTGTTTTTTTTAACAACATTGTTTAGTCAAAAGCAATACAACACAAAACCATCTTTAATACCCTCGGTCAAAGAATGTACACAAGAGTAGATCATTTAAAACATAAAAAGGAAAGCACATTTTAAAGCCATGTGTTAAATCGACAAAGCATGGCAATCACCCCTTTGTAATCTAACAAACAAATATAAAATATATCCAATTATAAATACATTCATGGAAGCAATTACCACAGTTTATGGAATCGCTCCGATGGGTGCGTAAATAGCAGCTTCACTTGTCATTGAAATCCCTGTGTGTGAAAACGTTGAAGGACTTCGCTAGCTAGAACAGTCGCTGAGAATTGAGGGCTGAATGACACGCACCAACCATCACGCGAGGGGCACAGATTAAACAACCCCCATCAACAAACTCAGCCATCAAACGAAGGTCAAAGGCGAATTGCGAACAGTCATCGTTATGAAAGCCTAGACTGATTGTATCGGCTTTGAGTAAAATTGTCAAACCATCCGCGCTTGTATTGACAACACTGGCTTTGTGACAACACTGGCGTTAACAAACAACGCCGTGTTAACAAACAACGCTCGCGTGTGTTAGTAGTCTAAGTAAACAGCACTCTACTGCGCTCCCATACGGGCTCCTGTGCGTATGACAAGAGGCAGGCAGAAATTCGATGCTGAGCCCAATCTGAGTGTCAGGGGATGGCGAGGGTATACGTCTACTACTCGCAGCCTATCTATGCCATACAGCGTTGCTGAGACCACGTCGAGAGGCCTTGTCTAGCAGCTACACCCTATAACAAGCCTGACTCAGCTTGCGCCAAAGTCGCCCGTTTATTATTAGTGGAAACTGGCGTCTGTGGTTTTTTCTACTGGTCAGTTACTGCTCCTTCTCTCAAGGTTCAGCAGCTGTTTAGGCCACTGCAGGTTTGCTTGAAAAGAAGGGGAAAAGCATTAGCTGTCGAATTTTAACCTCGTTACGTCGCCCAAGGGTAGAGGGTAGGCCTATGAGGCATGCGTCTCTATGAAGCAGACGCCACAACACTAAAAAGCCTAGACGGCCAGCCTAGGATTAAACCGGACCTTTCTTCTACTTTCAATTTTTACCCTACACAGTGCAAACACGTACGGACCTGTGGTTCCTAGGCCTATCACTACGACTCGACTAGTCAAGTCACAGACACGTGATATTAATGGCATGCAAACTTATACTGAAGTAGGCACAGTGCGTCTACGCAAAAAATATCAAAGAAATCCTTACCTTGTGTTATTTTACAAACAGCAAGCAATCCTAATCGCGGTTGGCAAGGTCAAGAAGAATAAGAAGAAGAAGACTTGACCTGAACAAAGTAAATATCGTTCACAGCAAAACGATGCCGGAGAGCTACAGCACTAAGCAGCCGACAGACAGTCAGCGTCCATCTTGCTTGTGCTATTTATAAACACAACGGCACTCAGAATGGGTCTGCAGAATGGCAGGCTACGCAGAGCACAGAGCGCGCGAGAGGGACCGTTCGGAATTCGGAATAGAGAGAGGAAGGCACTATAGGCCTAGTTGAAATTCCGCAGAGAGAGAAGGAATCAAATACACAGAGCCAAGAGGGGGGGGGGGAGGGGGGGGGGGGGGGGGGCGTGTACCGTGGCAGGGAACTTCTTCGCTAAATAGGGAGTTGACATCGTCAGTCACAGCTACAGTTTATGCGAGAAGGGGGTCAACTTAAATGGGGACAAGAGAGAAAGAGAGCCTATGACGGCCTACTAGCGCCAAAACCGAGAGTTACCAGTATCACAAGATAATTGAAATTAACACGTGTTCGGTGTAATTTACAGAGAGAGCGGTAATATACAGTGTTAATGAATAAATATCAGTATTTGCCAAGCCTTCATAGTGCCAAAACCCGATAATTACAAATATCACTGGATAATTACAAATATCTTGGGATAATTACAAATATCAAGGGATAATTACAATTATCACTGATACCTGTAAATGCAGGTTTTGGCGCTAGTAAACCGCCGTATGGCGGCTTGTTAACGCCAAAAAAGAGAGTTACCAATATCACGAGATAATTGAAAATAACTAGGGCTGGGCGGTTTTACCGATACGTAACTGTATTCAGGTTCGGAAACGCGACGGTACGGTATACCGGCGCGGGTGTCCAAGGTCCGGTTTACTGGGAAATCTCGACAATACCTAACGCGACAGTTGACGACATCTTGTCCGCCCAGAGAGCCTAAAGCCCAAACACGTGGATAGGCAGCTGTTCTTGAAGAAGAACTTATGAGAGCAGCAGCTTATCCACGTGTTTGAGCGTGGTAGGCCTATACCAGTCGCCAATCCTTCTGAGCTCTTAAAGTTCTAAAAGACCTTTCCCGTTGAATGATTTTGTTTTATTTTGATTTTGTGGTTTAAAGTTTGCTGATGTTCTAAACAGTGATTTATCATAATTTGTTTTGAAGGTGTTCAAACAAAAATAAAGCTTCAGTTTCTATGGAAATGTGGTTCTTTGAAACTGTTTTGAAGTGTATGACAATCTTTCTTTTGCGTCGGTCACTACTGTCAGTGCCATATCGATCCAATCTGATTGTAAAATTTAAAATCGCGGTATATCGATACGAAATACAGATAGGCCTACGACCTAAAAATATAGCGGTAATACGGGTACGACTTTGACCCACGGTACCCAGCTCTAAAAATAACACGTGTTCTGTGTAATTTACAGAGATACCGGCAATCTACGTAGTGCTAATTAATAAATATCAGTATATCCTAGCGCCAAAACCTGACAACTACAAATATCCTGGGATAATTACAGCCAAAATTACGTAAAAATTGTAATTATCAAGTGAAAATTGTAATTCCTATCCTATCCTATCCCGTAACTCGAATGCCGTTGGGGCATCACAGATGATCGTTTAACCAGCGTACTCCATCTTTCGCTGTCCTCAGCAACCCTCATGGCTTCGCTCAGTGTCAAGCCAGTCCATTCTCAAATGTTGTCCTCCCACCTCATTTTCTGTCTCCCTCTTCTTCTTCCTCCTTACACCGTAAGGCCTGATGCTCTAGATAATTACAATTTTCGGTTTTGGCGCATTTCCAGGCGGACTGCTAGAGCCAAAACTGAAAATTAAACAGGATCACACGAAGTTATTTGTAATTTTTCAATTATAAATGCAATTATCCCTTGAGATTTGTAATTATCCCATATGATATTTGAAATTATCAGGTTTTGGCGCTAGTAGGCTGTCATAGTTTAACTCAAGTGGTATGTTTCGAAGACTGGGCAACTCTCATTGTAACTGAATAGCACAGGCGCTTGTATTTGGGCACGCACGGCGCCTATGCCTGTGACGCGTCTCCTATCTGGTTATCGTCACAGGCATAGGCGCCTGAGTGTCCAGATACGAGCGCCTATGCTAAATAGGGCGTTGGCTGCTGAAAACGCTCGGCCAAATTGTACGCTGTTATCACGTTTCCTGTTTGTGGAAATATTTATGAGAGAGAGAGAGAGAGAGAGAGAGAGAGAGAGAGAGAGAGAAACAGACAGAGAGGGTAAACAAGGGTGTAAATCGCCGGTTCGAGTGCCTGTCACAAATACACAGGACGTAGGCCTACAACGTTAACCATTAATTCTGAATATCGAAGGCTGCTGATGAGCTGCTTATTATTATCATATCAAGCAGAACGAGTTTTGTAACGTCTTATTTCGTTGGTGCAAAAAGGACGAGTGGAGTTGTCAAACCCTTCATGTGCGAAATAAGACGTTAAAAAACTCGTTCTTACTGCTGCATGGGGTTCACTCACTGTCTGGGCCATGAACTATTTATATTAAATTTCCGTAATCTGAGCACTCGTGCAGTGTGAGATTAGCATATTATTTCCTTTGCTGTAGAGCGCTATAGCGCTATGAGCTCTAGTGGGGAAGGGCTGTGCAAATGTTTAGTAGTAGTAGTAGTAGTAGTAGTAGTAGTAGTAGTAGTAGTAGTAGTAGTAGTAGTTGGGTCAGTGGTTCAAAAGCGTGTATTAATATTTTTTTTAATATAATTTATCTGCATTGCAGTGCTACTTTTTATATAGGTTTATGTCAGTCCATTGTGCGGTACGAAATTCCATGTTTCCGTGATATAATTATGCACATGTTTTATATGGTATTTTGCCCCACCCATGGGGGTGCCTGGAGTTTCAGTAGTTTCATTCGGCAGATCTTTTATGCGGATCAGGGGCGAGTCCTCTTTCAGCGAAGTTGTGGTCTTGATTTTTTGGTCCTGATTTGGCTGGACCTAAAGCAATAACCTTGTAATATAATGTAATGGTATTTTTGCCTGTAGTATTGTCACTGTGTGTGTGATTGATGTGTGTAAGCGTGTGTGTGTGTGTGTGATTGTCGTTTGGAAATTGTCACGACACACTCTAAATTTCCATTGTGATTTATGGGGACAAGGAATCTTGAAGGTAGGCTTAATTCGCAGAGACTGGTCCTGATTTGGCTTGGAAGAGTCCGCTGGACCTAAAGCAATAACCATGTAATGTAATGTAATTTGCAGAGAGAGAGAGAGAGAGAGAGAGAGAGAGAGAGAGAGAGAGAGAGAGAGAGAGAGAGAGAGAGAGAGAGAGAGAGATATTACATGACATTACATTACATGGTTATTGCTTTAGGTCCAGCGGACTCTTCCGAGCCAAATCAGGACAAAAAAATCAAGACCACAACTTCGCTGAAAGAGGACTCACTCCTGATCCGCATAGAAGATCTGCCGAAACAACCCTAGTGGTATCACTGAAGGCACTCCACCAGCCGGTCACTATACAATAAAGACATCCCATGCAGGGGGCGCTAAGGCTATATACTCTAATTTATCGAACCCCCGTTTACAAAAACAAAATAGAATACAAACATCATTAGAAAATATCAACAAAACACAAACATAGAAAATGCCTACATTGTTAAATAATAACATCATAGGAAGCTACAGTGACCACCTGGCAGAAAGCGTTCAATATTCCCAAGCTGATCCAACAGACCTCACATACAAATGAGGAGTTTTGTTCCCGAAGAGTTTTTTTTCATCTTGTCCCCTATACGCATTGTGTCCGGGGACGTTAATCTACCTACCATACCGAAGAGTTTTCAAAAAAAAAAGGTAGGTGACTGGTCTGGCGTAGAAGAAAAATAGTAAAGTAGATTGATATAACAGAGGAATGACAAAGAACAAAGGAGAAAGACAGCGACAGTGGGAATTTAAAGCACTACTTTTCCAGAAAGTTGGCGTACTATTTATACTGAAACCCCCGGTACCCTCACGGGGGTGAGAGCGAGCGAGCGAGCGAGAGAGAGAGAGAGAGAGAGAGAGAGAGAGAGAGAGAGAGAGAGAGAGAGAGAGAGAGAGAGAGAGAGAGAGAGAGAGAGAAGAGAAGATAATTTAACAAGGGTAATAGATTAAGCACTGGGTGTGCTTTTCTACATCCTGCCCTTGGGGCTTGTAACAATAACAATTAGTATAACAAAATAACTTCATAACAATAATATCAGAGAGAGAGAGAGAGAGAGAGAGAGAGAGAGAGAGAGAGGGAGGGAGGGAGGGAGGGGGAAGCAGGCGAGGGGGACACGGAAGTATTAGACTACAGGATAATCATTATAATAACGTGAAATTGCGAGATGACTTTCACCAGAGAGAGAGAGAGAGAGAGAGAGAGAGAGAGAGAGAGAGAGAGAGAGAGAGAGAGAGAGAGAGAGAGAGAGAGAGAGAGAGAGAGAGAGAGAGAGAGAGAGAGAAGAGAGAGAGAGAAAGACAGAGACAGAGAGAGAGACAGAGAGAGAGAGGGAGGGAGGGAGGGAGAGAAGGAGGGAGAGAGGGAAAGAGGGGGAAGCGGGCGAGGGGGGGGGGGGGGACACAAAATTATTACACGATAATCATTATAATAACGTGAAATTCCGAGATGACTTTCACCAGAGAGAGAGAGAGAGAGAGAGAGAGAGAGAGAGAGAGAGAGAGAGAGAGAGAGAGAGAGAGAGAGAGAGAGAGAGAGAGAGAGAGAGAGAGAGAGAGAGAGATGCTGTTGCAGAGGTCCTAATCGGAGCGCTCGCTCAGTTTAGCCTTAGAGGCAGTATAATTATAGTTGTCTGGGCCAATTGGTCAGTCAGTGCTTTTGTTATTGAATGATCACATAGAAAGTCCATGTGTGTCGTTAGCCATTCCTTCAGTTTCTCCGTCCTATGAGTACTGAGCGAGAAAAATGGACAAAGGAGTGCGAAAAATGATAAAAGAGAATTTCAGCAACGTAAGCAGAATCGCCGTCCCTTTAGAGGGAAGAAGTGACAAGGGAGGTAACTAATGTTCAGCAAACAAACGATCATATTTGTAAGACTGTGTTGTCTCCCATCTACTAACCAATGAATCGCTTCGCGTCACATATCCCGTTAAAATTCTATTCAGAATGTGTGTTGAACCCGCTGAAGAAAACTGAAAATAATAATAATAATAATAATAATAATAATAATAATAATAATAATAATAATAATAATAATAATAATAATACATTTTGTAATTTAAAAACAACGACTATTTTTGTCCAGCAGTTAGAAATTACGGGATTTGGGTACTATAAGAACCCACGCAGTAACCTAAATGGCGAGTTGGAAAATGAATGTTGAAATACTGTACAAAATCTTATTTTATTAAATGCTGATTACACGGTAATGTTTTTTTAAACTGTACATGACTTACAAATTAAGTTGCTCTGCGTGCTATGTCTGAATATTGTGCAAAATTTAAGTTGAAAGTTAATGCCTCTAAAACGAAAGTTGTCATATTTTCTAATGGTAAAAATTCGTAATCTCCTAAATGTTTATTATAATGATGTAAAACTAGGATGTAGTGTTTGATTTTCAATACCTTGGTATAACTATTAATTATAGTGTCAATTTTAAACTTTTTCAAAAAATTAGATAACTGTGCTGTTTTCATTTGTAAGGAAAATTACAAAAACAAAAACATTTATTGTCTATTGACATCTAACTTGACCTATTTAATAAGATTACTGTCTTGTAGTTTCTGGGAGGGTGTGTGTGTGTATGTGTGTGTGCGTTCGCGCGCGTTTAAAGTTTGAGTGTATCTGTGAGTGCGTGCGTGTGCGAAGGTGTACATTAAAAATTTACTTTGCTTCACTTTGATTTTAATTTTTAATGTATCCATGTCCCATGAATTTTTGTTTTTTTAAATTGGAATAAACCTTGCCTTGTCTTGCAAAATGAAAAGTGAATTTAAAAAAGTTTGCAATGCCCGATCGCAGTCACGACTTTTGCCAACGGTTGTGCCTGAGACTACAAACCAAAGCCTTATCCCTATCTGAAGGGAGTTGTCGATTAGTCTCAGCAACTCTGTATCTGTGATATACGCTTAGCATCAGCCGTCGCTCGGTTTCCTGTTTGTAATGCGAGCCTGCCCATGGTTATAAGTAATGGTGTTTAGCTGCAGAGTAGGGCTAGAACTAAAAGCAATAAAAACAGGGGGGTGGGGGGAGGGGGGGCGTGGTGATAAGCACAGTTTCCTATGCCGAAGGTCGCGGGTGGGAATCCCGCATGGTGCATAGGCCTACTTTAATATGTGACTTAGACACGAGAATTTTCAGGACTCCGAAAGGTTGTTTTTTTCCCTGCGGTTACTTCGGTTTCCCCCCTTCCATTAATAATAGTATTGGATGTAGCCAATCTAGCATTTCAAACATGGTACTGAATGCAGCCAATCTAGCATTTCAATAATGGTATTGGATGTAGCCAATCTAGCATTTCAATAATGGTACTGGATGTAGCCAATCTAGCATTTCAATAATGGTATTGGATGTAGCCAATCTAGCATTTCAATAATGGTACTGGATGCAGCCAATCTAGCATTTCATTAATGGTACTGGATGCAGCCAATCTAGCATTTCATTAATGGTACTGGATGCAGCCAATCTAGCATTTCAATAATGGTACTGGATGCAGCCAATCTAGCATTTCATTAATGGTACTGGATGCAGCCAATCTAGCATTTCAATAATGGAACTGGATGCAGCCAATCTAGCATTTCAAACATGGTACTGAATGCAGCCAATCTAGCATTTCAATAATGGTACTGGATGTAGCTAATCTAGCATTTCAATAATGGTACTGGATGTAGCCAATCTAGCATTTCATTAATGGTACTGGATGCAGCCAATCTAGCATTTCAATAATGGTACTGGATGCAGCCAATCTAGCATTTCAATAATGGTACTGGATGCAGCCAATCTAGCATTTCAATAATGGTACTTGATGTAGCCAATCTAGCATTTCAATAATGGTACTGGATGTAGCCAATCTAGCATTTCAATAATGGTACTGGATGTAGCCAATCTAGCATTTCAATAATGGTACTGGATGTAGCCAATCTAGCATTTCAAACATGGTACTGAATGCAGCCAATCTACCATTTCAATAATGGTACTGGATGTAGCCAATCTAGCATTTCAATAATGGTACTGGATGCCGCCAATCTACCATTTCAATAATGGTACTGGATGCAGCCAATCTAGCATTTCAATATTGGTACTGGATGTAGCCAATCTAGCATTTCAATAATGGTACTGGATGCCGCCAATCTACCATTTCAAAAATGATACTTAATGTAGCCAATCTAGCATTTCAATAATGGTACTGGATGCCACCAATCTAGCATTTCAATAATGGTACTGGATGCCGCCAATCTAGCATTTCAATAATGGTACTGGATGTAGCCAATCTAGCATTTCAATAATGGTACTGGATGCCGCCAATCTAGCATTTCAATAATGGTACTGGATGTAGCCAATCTAGCATTTCTATATTGGTACTGGATGTAGCCAATCTAGCATTTCAATAATGGTACTGGATGTAGCCAATCTAGCATTTCTATCTCACTAAGACCTTTTTATCTACCTAGGGAATTCCCGCAGCTATTTTTTACCCTTGTGTACATTCACCCACGTGCTAATGCCAGTGGAGCTAGACAATAAATTGCTGATGTCATTCAAAAGCAAGAATCTATTTCACCTGACGCTCCGAAATTTATTTTGCGTGATTTTAATCATTGCAAGCTGGATAAAACTTTGAAAGCTTATGATCAGTATGTTACTTGTGCAACATCTATAAACAACACCACTTTAGATCTGTGTTATGGCAACATACCTTATGCGTACAAGTAACGTGCCTTACCTCCACTTGGCGCTTCCTATCATAATAGTTTGTTTCTTGCGCCTGTGTATAAACCTGTGTTTGAGAGAGTTGAGTGTGTTGTGCAGAAAGTGAAACAATGGACTGTTGATAGCATTGAATGTTTGCGTGGATGTTTTGAGTGTACTGATTGGGATGTGTTCTATGATGCATGCGAGACTTTGGACGAACTTACGGATGTTGTTTCTTCGTATATATCTTTTTGTGTAGATAATGTTATTCCATCTAAAGAAATTATTATATTTCCTAATAATAAACCTTGGGTAACAAAAGAATTAAAGAACGTGTTGAATAAAAAGAAAAGGGTGTTTTTTACAGGTAGTGCCGAAGATAAAAAGAGGGTAAATAGGGAAGTGAGAGACGAAATTAGAAAAGCAAAAATGGTATTTAAAGACAAAATAGAAGAACGTTACAGTTGTGGGGACTTGAAAGCAGCTTGGAATGGAATAAAGACAATGGCAAATGTAAATAAACCTACAGATAGCAAGAAGAAAACTGTCAAATTAAATAATGTACATGATAGTGACCTTCCTAACACTTTGAATATTCACTATAACCGTTTTGAGAAACATGATTTTTCTGATAACATTAAAGCTCTTAAAGAATCTTTGCATCCCCAAAATGATATTGTTATTTCACAAGAGCAAGTGACAGGTTTGTTTAAGAAAATAAATGTACATAAAGCCCAAGGTCCCGACGGGATAGGTGGGCGTGTCTTGCGTTGTTGTGCAGAACAGCTTGGCGGTGTGTTTTCTCGCATCTTCCAGCTCTCTCTCGACTTTGGCTCTATCCCTGCTCTCTGGAAATTCTCCAATATCGTGCCCTTGCCTAAGATTGCCAATCCTCAAAATCTTAATGATTTTCGCCCAGTAGCATTAACAAGCTTAGTTATGAAAACACTGGAAAAAATTGTTAAAGACCTACTTTTATCTGCAACAGAATCACTATTAGATCCATTACAGTTTGCATATAGAGCTAGGAGAGGGGTTGATGATGCCAAGCTGTTCATCCTTAACACTCTGTATAAACATCTAGCGAAACCAAATGCACATGCCAGAATTCTTTTTGCAGATTTTAGCTCTGCTTTTAATACTGTTCAACCACATATTTTAATACAAAGACTTATCTCAGATTTTCACATTCAACATCAGCTTGTCTCTTGGATTTTAGATTTTTTGACTTGTAGACAGCAACGTGTTTATGTTAATGGTCTTTTTTCTGATACTGTTATAACAAACACTGGATCACCTCAGGGATGTTGTCTGTCACCTTTTTTATACATTTTGTATACTGACAGTTGTAGAAGCTCAAGGGAAGGAACTTATCTTGTTAAATTTTCTGATGATGCAGCCTTGTTGTCTCTCCTTATAGGTAAAGAAAGCAGTCATATAGAGAGCTTGGCAGAATTTGTTAATTGGTGTGATGACAATTTTTTAGAGTTAAATGTATTAAAAACAAAAGAAATGTATATTGATTTTAGAAGGAAGAAAGATGAGGATGTGAGTAGTACGATTCATGGCAAGCCTGTTGAAAAAGTGGATGAATTTAAATATTTAGGAACTGTTTTTGATAGTCAATTAAAATGGGACGCCAACACTGCGAACATCATAAAAAAAGGCCAACAAAGAATGTATCTTCTTCGTAAACTTAAAAGTTTCTCTGTTAGCTCTATTATTCTTAGCCGTTTTTATCAGTCTTTCATAGAAAGCTTGTTGTGTTTTTCATTTGTCTGCTGGTTTCACAGCCTTTCTGTACATGATAAGAACAGTCTGCACTCAATAGTAAATATATGTTCAAAAATAATTGGTGACAGGCAAAGAGACCTGAGTACTTTTTGTGATCAACAAACACTTAGGAGGGCTGTTTCGATTATTTCTATGCCACATCATGCGCTAGCTGAGGAATTTGTTTTGATGCAATCTGGGAGGAGGTTTAAAATGCCACAGTGCAAGACCAATCGGTATTTAAAATCGTTTGTGCCTCATGCAGTACAGTTGATGAACAAGAGTAAGAACAATTATGCATAAAATTAAAAGTAAAACAATTAGCCTGATAATAACTAATCTTAGCTGCTTTTTCCTTTAATGAATCTTCTACCTTGTTATTTTTATGCCTGTGTCTGTGGTGAGTGCTGCTGGTGATGTATGCCTGTGTTGGGTAAATGTCTATGAACTGGATACATGTATGTGTGTGCATGGGCAGTGTGTATGTGCGGATGGTGTCGGGGGGCTGCCGCTGTGTTTTGTGCAAGTTGTTTTGTGCAAGTTGTTATTGTTTGTAGACATCCTCATGTATATCAGATATTGTTGTGATTTTTTTTGTTTGATTTTTTTTGTGATAAGAGAGCACTCATACCCCCATTGTAATTGCCAAATCTGGATAAATAAAGTTGTTTGAATTGAATTTGAATTGAATTGAATTGAATTGAATTTCAATAATGGTACTGGATGCCGCCAATCTAGCATTTCAAAAATGGTACTGGATGCCGCCAATCTAGCATTTCAAAAATGGTACTTAATGTAGCCAATCTAGCATTTCAATAATGGTTTTGGATGCAGCCAACCTAGCATTTCAATAATGGTACTGGATGCCGCCAATCTAGCATTTCAAAAATGGTACTTAATGTAGCCAATCTAGCATTTCAAAAATGGTACTTAATGTAGCCAATCTAGCATTTCAAAAATGGTACTGGATGCAGCCAACCTAGCATTTCAATAATGGTACTGGATGCGGTGTACGTTAGGCTACCTAAGCTGCCGAAGACCAGAATCACAGTCCTGCAGGCAAAGCCATAGGCAGAGTTCCATGCAGAGGGGCAGGTAGCCTACGTTTCAAACTTTGACGCGTAACAACGGTCTATAAATGCGTCAAAGGACACTGCCACCTCTACAAGAAAGACCTGACGGTTTCTGCGGTCGATGACTGTGATGTCAGGTCTTGTGGCAGTGGTAACAAATGTGTTTGAGTTTACATCAAACATACGCGGAGAGAGGCGCGCGCGCACACGCACACACACACACACACACACACCAATGACAAAGTGACAATAAATAGGACTATGCATAGAACAGAAAACGTAAGTAACACAGCTAAAGACATCTCAGAACAGTGCTTTAAATAAAAAAACAACAGACAAAACTAACACAAAGGTAGGAGGGAAGGAGAGAGACAGAGAGACAGAGACAGATTGAGACAGACAGACAAAGGAAGTTAGAAAGACAAAGAAAGTTAGACAGACAAAGAAAGTTATACAGACAAAGAAAGTTAGACAGACAGACCAAAATGGCAGCCCGAGAAAAGCAAACCGAGACACATTGCTCCCAATAACGGCATTACCCTGGAAAGCTGTAAGCACATTAGCGTCCGCACGAACGCTCACTGTTCTGGCTGTTCTCAAATCAAGGCAGACCTACCGGCAAATAAAACTCAGCCCTGTTATCCCGAATACCGCTACCCCGAATGAAGATGTCTCAAAAGGCTGAAACCAATTTCTCATTATCGTGATTGACAGGGCCTACTACTCATTTGGACGACAGTGTATCAGTTCTTACACCGAGCTCTGGACAGTCTGTGCACGCACACATTTCATCGCTCCGACTTTAAAGATCCTGACACTCATGTCCTAGACTGTTGAGGGCCGGCTATACAAATACACCCAGCACGCACTACATCCCTTCTGCCTCATCCCCGTCACCCAGAAATATGCTCAGTTGTCTGCGCGTCAGACGATGCGTCCAAAAGGCTGCAAGTGCGCGCCTCGGGCGGTTTGAGGTAACTGTCTTCTGCTATCTAGATCGTAGCTTATTCATCACTAAACTAGGCCACTTTACTTTGAATAAGTTCTACCAAAATGGCTGGTTCCACATGCGCCTTCACTCGCTGTGACAATGAGAATCCTGGGTGCAGTTTTATGAACGGGTATACATACGGACAGAATAGAGGGGACTTACACCTCTACGTAACTTAGAGGCGTACGTTTACAATTTGTGCGTAACACTGGCCCCTGAACGTTATAAAGCAATGTATTATTACTTCATGTGAGCGATAGTTGGAGTAAATAGTGTTCACTGCACGTCTTTGTGGTTGTTGGTGGTTCTCCATCTCTTCCTCCTCCTCCTCCTTCTTCTCCTTTTCCTCCTGCTCCTCCTCCTCCTCCTCCTCCTCCTCCTCCTCCTCATCATCATCATCATCATCATCATCAGTAATCCAGAATGAATTAGCCAGTGGTCTAATGGTAGTGCTTCGGCTTGGGGATCTGAAGGTCCCGGGTTCGAGCCCTGGCCGGGCCATTGTGTTGTGTCCCTGGGAAAGACACTTTACTCCTGTTTTCCTACTCCTTCGGATGAGAGTATAAACCGAGGTCTAGTCTGTGTCGCATACATTCCATCATAACGGACTTTAAAGATCCTGACGCTCATATCCTAGACGGGTGAGTGCCGGTGACAAGAACACACCCAGCATGCACCTAGGTCCTTCACCCCCATCCCTGGCTGCCCAGGATTGTGCTCAGTTGTCCGGGCGTCAGACCATGCGCCCAAAGGCTGCGGGTGGGCGTCTCGGGCGGCTTGAGTTAGATCCTGTATCGGCCAGCGCCTTGAGCAGCTCTTGAGCTGGAAAAGCGCTATATAAGAACGATTAAATAAATAAATAAATAAATAAATTAGCTATCATCGTAATCCTTTTCTTGCTATTCTTCTTTTCCTCCTCCTCTTCCTCCTCCTCATTCCTCTTATTCTCATCTCCTATCTCCTTCCACCTTTTTCAAAAACATTCCATGTAACCTACGCTGCGAGGCACCTTGCAGCGAATTCGATCAAGCGGAGTTTCGATGGAACGGGGCTTCTGGAGACAAGAGTGGTAATCCCGTCCTAACGTCCTGTTGAAGACAAAATGGCGGTCCGGTGAGACGTATCAGTGACACAACAACTGCATTGCACAGTGGCTGCATGCCCTTATTATCGCTCACTGCACAATGACAAAGCTGCGTGGCTCAAATCGCCCGCACAGAATATCAGACCCTGTCGAGGCCAACATAATCCCTGGCAAGTATCATGCAGGCTAGCCATGACAGTGGCCATGTACGTATTTATAGAGCGTATTGCTTAATTATAGAAACATGTGGGAACCACAAAGAAAAACAACAAAGTAGAATCGATCCGCAATAGCAAAGAGAAATCGGATCCTTGATCGCGCCCGTTAGATAAGGCGCCACCATTTGAAATATAAATAAGAAGCGTAGGAATAGACTGAAGGAATCGGCCGCTCAAATGGTTCATTCTCAAGCCACGTAAGAACGAACATTTCAGTCTTCCCTCAAATCGAAACGATATAGGCCTACGATAGGTGAAAGTTTAGCAAATATTAAAATAGGCCTATACCAATGTCTTCCCAGTTACAGAACTGTATTTTTCGATGTTAATAAAGATATTATGGTTAGTTAGTTATTCATTGCTTACAGAGTCCAGCGGACTGCAAAGAGCCGAATCAGGATCACAAATTAAGAACACAACTTGGCTGAAAGAGGACTCACCCCTCATCCGCATAAAAGATCTGCTGAAACAACCCTAGTGGTAACACTGAAGGCACTCCACCAGCCGGTCACTGTACAATAAAGGCATCCCACGCATGGGACGCCGAACTATACTCTAATTTATCGAACCCCAGTTTACAAAAACAAAATAGAATATAAAAATCATTATAAAATATCAACAAAACACGTACAAATGAAATGCCTACATTGCTAAATAACAATATCATAGGAAGCCCTAGTCACCATTTGGCAGAAAGCGTCCAATATTCATATTCCCAAGCTGATGCAGCAGACCTCACACACAAATGAGGAGTTTTGTCCCGGAAGAGTTTTCAAGAAAAAAAAGGTAGGTTACTGGTCTAGCGAAGAAGACGATAGATTGAAATAACAGAGTAGGAATGAGAAAGAACAAACGAGAAAGACAGCAACAGTGGGAATTTAAAGCACTAAATTTCCAGAAAGTGAGGATACTATTTATACTGAAACCCCCGGCACCCCACGATGGGAAGATATTATAGGTTCGTTGGTACGCAGGTTGGGAATAAGGCCTTTGAGCGGCCGATTCGTTTCGCCAACAAAAGCAGTCCGATCTCACCCTTCAATTCTTTCTATGATCTTATCCTATCCTGTCCTATCCCGTAACTCGGAGGTCGTGGGGGCACCACAGATTTTCGTTTAACCAGCGTACTCCATCCTTTCTATGATACATGGATACTACTGCTACCCCTGTGATATCGCGGATCCACTTTCTTTTTTCTATCCTGGATCCATACTAATTGGTTAATGCCCCCTGTAGATGGGAACACAGAGCTGTGGGTACATACGCATGACCCCCAAGACTTTTAAATCACTTATACTCGGCGTTTCCACAATACCTAAACACAGATAGAACCAAAAGTCCCATTATATTATTAATACACCCTATTAAAAGGGAGTAAAAAAAAAAAACCACAAATAAGCAAAACAATCCAACAAACATCGATTGCTCCTTGAAAGAGTCCCGTTAAAATGAGCGCAGGGCGTGTCTACAGGGACACGGCTATTGATTGTCATTATAGGAACCATGGATTGTTATTATAAAGAAGTATTGATTTGGTTTTTGTCTCGTGTTTTGCAGATTACACAAGTGCAGTGATGGCAAATAAGCTAACGCAATCAGAGCTGTTTCTAATAAGGTTAAATATTAGATGCGTTTCATTTCTTCAAACGTTCGACACATTGCAATTGCTGCCATTTCCACAACAACAACAACAAGGAAGAATGGGGGCATGGAGTTATTTATTATTATTTATTTATTTAATCGTTCTTATATAGCGCTTTTCCAGCTCAAGAGCTGCTCAAGGCGCTGGCTGATACAGGATCTAACTCGAACCGCCCGAGACGCCCACCCGC
The DNA here is from genome assembly GCA_036898135.1 of Oncomelania hupensis. Lineage (NCBI taxonomy): Eukaryota > Metazoa > Mollusca > Gastropoda > Littorinimorpha > Pomatiopsidae > Oncomelania > Oncomelania hupensis. The sequence continues at coordinate 64,906,558 of CM072517.1, forward strand.
AGCCTTTGGGCGCATGGTCTGACGCCCGGACAACTGAGCACAATCCTGGGCAGTTAAAGATGGGGGAGAAGGACCTAGGTGCATGCTGGGTGTGTTCTTGTCACCGGCACTCACCCGTCTAGGACATGAGCGCCAGGATCTTTAAAGTCCGTTATGATGGAATGTATGCGACACAGACTAGACCTCGGTTTATACTCTCATCCGAAGGAGTAGGAAACGAGAATAAAGTGTCTTTCCCAAGGACACAACACAATGCCCCGGCCTGGGGTCGAACCCGGGACCTTCAGATCCGCAAGCCAAAGCTCTACCATTAGGCCAATGTTGCGGGTGGAGGGTGTGGGGAAAGAGGATGAAGGGGATTGGAGAGGGGAGGTGGAGGGGGGCAGGCGTAAGAAATTTGGACTGAATGTCGGAACATAAGCAAACAAACATAAAATATTAAAACACAAAACTGGTGTTCCAGATGAGAGTATAAACCGAGGTCCAGTCTGCGCACGCACGCATTCCATCGCACAGACTTTAAAGATCCTGACGCTCACGACCCAGCAAATACTATAAAGCCTCTTTTCCACCCTATCTCGATCAGCTCGTCCAGAATGGTGCTCAGTTGTCTGGAGCGGCAGACGATACGCCAACGTCAGCAAGTGAGCGCCTCGAGCGGCTTGAGTGAGATCCTGTTAGAGCCTTGAGCAGCTCTTGAGCTGGAAGAGCGCTATTCAAGAAAGGTTAAATACATAAATCAGCTTCTGAAACCCCAAACAAGCAATAACGGGGGCTGTAGCAAAATACATACGATATGCCCAGGAAAAGAGAGAGGAAGACATGTTAAAAGTGCGTTTTGCCATGTCCGAGGTACACGTAATCCCACTGGAAAGTAAGGTTTTTTTTTTCTTTTGTTGTTGTTGTTGTTGTTGTGTGTGTGTGTGTGTGTGTGAGAGAGAGAGGGTGTGTAGCGGTATGTGTGTGTGTGTGTGTATGTGTGTGTGTGGTTGTTTTTGCTTGTGTTTGTTTGGGTTTTTCCCCCCTTATTATTCTGTTTGTGGAAGTTTGTCTTAAGCAAATTCATTAGGCTCATTGTTGTTTTAGTCTCGCAAATATCGCGCGGGACCGTTAGCGTCTAGTTGAGAATGGTCGTACACGTGACCTCTGTGCAGTCATATGTTGCGAACCGTTCGCGCACGCTTTCGGAAGTGCAACGCGGTCGATGTTGAGGATGAATAATGAGTGGTGGTTCTGTTTTAAATTCATCTAACCAAACGCAGCATTCTATGCTAACACAGACCTTCACTGCAGACAGACAGACAGACACAGAGAGAGAGAGAGAGGGGAGGGAGAGAGGGAGGGAGAGAGAGAGAAACAGAGAGGAAGAAAGACATACTGTGCAGCCAGATACATATATCGAGAAAGAGAGTTTAGAAGAAGAAGAAGAAGAAGAAGAAGAAGAAGAAGAAGAAGAAGAAGAAGAAGAAGAAGGAAGAAGAGGAAGAAGAAGAAGACACCCGACACCAATGTGGTCGAAGGCTACTAGAAGCATGCTGTAGTAGTCGCCTCAACAGGCGATAAAGCATGCTCTCATGCTTCAGAGCAATGCTTCATACATTCTTCAAGCCCTAGGAGCATTGACTAATCAACTCATGAAAATAGAAAATGTAAGTTTTGTCTCCTCTAGGGGCCAAATTAGGTCAAACTGTATTTGTTTCTAGGTCAACTGACTGTTTTTTTACGAGCCGTTTGAGAATGTTTTTGAACCGTTTGTTGACGCCGGATAGTGTCCTCTCTTGGTTTCATACAATAGAATCAAGAAGGCAAATGGGTTTTTGAGACGGAAAGAGCGGAATGTTGTAGAGAAACATTCTGTCTATATTTACAGTGAAATTGCGCTTTTTCCGTCACTATAGAGCTTGAAGAGTATAGGAAGCAGTGCTCTGAAGCACGAGAGCATGCTTTATTGCGTGTTGAGGCGACTACTAAAGCATGCTTCTGGTAGCCTTCGACCAATGTATACCGGGTGAAGAAGAAGAAGAAGAAAAAGAAGAAGAAGAAGAAGTTGATGATGATGATGAAGAAGAAGAAGAAGAAGAAGAAGAAGAAGAAGAAGAAGAAGAAGAAGAAGAAGAAGAAGAAGTTAAATATTCTTTATTTAAAGTTTAAAACCCCACATAAGGCTCGCTAACACCATAGGCGCCCGTATCTAAACGTGAGAGATGCTAAAGCCCCCCTCTATAGAGATATGCTCCCTTACAACCAGATACGGGCGCCTGTGTCTACCAAGGACACACAAATCTTCATTGCCAAGTGAACGCACACACAAGGAACACAATTCGATCAATGCTGCAGCACATCAAAAGTTAAAACCAATGTACAACTTGACACAGTAAAATATAAGACGATGAACTGTACAAAAGAATAAATAGTTGCCAGTGAAAACAAAACTCACGTGACAGGCGAACATGAGTTTAACGTCCGCGGATGCCTTCCATTCAACCTCGTGGTTACATGCGGGCACACGCTACACAGGCCTACTCGCGCGCAAACATACTCACATTTTTGCAAAGTTTTTGAAGTTTTCTTATACACATTACAAATACAATAAAACATCGCCCGATTTAGAGAAAATAATGAAAACAACCAGAATCAAGGCATTCTGCTCGAACACGGGAAGTTATTATTCTAAACGCTAATCATTTCATACAGGCAATACAGTTCCCACTCTGCACGTAACATACGTACTGTAAACATGTCGTGCGGTAAACCAAATGGACAAAATTAATGTGTGGGAACAATTAACATTATAACATGAATATATAACAAATACAATTAAAAGATATTATTTAATTTTAATTACATACCATTGTTCGAACCCCACTCTTCACTCCCCTACCCCCCCCCCCCCCCTCCTATCCTTTCCCGTAATTCGAAATTCGTTGGGGCACCATAGATGATCGTTTAACCAGCTATCCTCATGGCATCGCTCTCGAATGTTGTCCTCCCACCTCTTTTTCTGTCCCACTCTTGTTTTGTCTCCTTGCACCGTGCCTTGCAGGATGGTCTTTACAAGGCCTGATGCTCTGCTTACGTGGCCATACCATCGGAGTTTCCGTTTCTTCACCACTGTGAGCAAGTCATCGTGTTGTCCAATTGGCTTGTGTGATAGCATGCGGGACTTCATCGTTGTGCTGGGTATAGGAAATGCCCCGAAGTCTTCTGTAGCACCTCATCTCCATGCTTAGTATCCTTCGTTGTAGGTCTGCCTGCTGTGAGGGTCCATGTTTCGCAAGCGCATAGGAAGATGGAGATGACGAACCCTTCCTCAAAACACATACGCACACACACAGAGGGAGAGAGAGGAAGAGAGAGAGGGAGAGAGAGAATGAGAGGAAAAGAGAGAGAGCGCGAGAGAGAGAGAGACACAGAGAGAGAGAGAGACAGAGAGAGAGAGAGAGTATTGGTTAGACAACAGTAAATTGCCATCCACTATTTCCTTTATCCCGTCTGTCTCTCTGCCTCTGTCTGTCTGTCTGTCTGTCTGTCTGTCTGTCTCTATCTCCCTCCTTCTCTATATCTGTCTCTCTCTCGCTCTCTCTCTCCCTCACACACACACACACACACACACACAATAACGCAAAAATACAATACATACTCTCAAACACATTCTCTGTCTCTCTCCCTCTCTCGCACTCTCTCTCTCTCTCTTTCTCTTCTTCGTTAAGGAACTGATTGGAAGATTAGACTATTTCCTATCCTATCCTATCTCGTAACTCGGAGGTCGTAGGGGCACCACAGATGATTGTTTAACCAGCGTACTCCATCTTTCCTTAGTTTAGTTAGTCTAAAATCTTAATGATGTTAGTTTAGTTAGTCTAAAATCTTGATCCCCAATAACAAAGAATGTTCCACCACACTCACTCTCACTCTTTCTCTCTCCCTTACGCCATTTATCTCTCTCATACACACACAATAACGCACAAACACGTGCAATACATACTTTCAAACAGCATCTTTCTCTCTCTCTCTCTCTCTCTCTCTCTCTCTCTCTCTCTCTCTCTCTCTCACTCACCCAAACACACCACACACACTGAAGAACTGAAAACGCAAAGTGTAAAAAAAGGTAGGTCTTACCTGAATATTGTCACTGTATCAGCTGACTTAGCCACGTCCTTCTATGCGTTTTCATTTATAAGGAGGTTGTTGACACGCACTGTGGCTACAGCCTATTGGAGACTGCTCAGTCATAATAAGGCCATCAAGTCTAATAATAATAATAATATCAGAAATTATAATGAGCTTGTAGATACAGTGATTCGAGCTTAACAAAACCGCTTATTAAAAAAAAGCCCCCCCCCCCTCCCTTCCTCCCTCCTCCCCTTACATCTCACTCAGTGTGAAAACTGGATGATTAGAATTTAGCAATGTGTGTGTGTGTGTGTTGTGTGTGTGTTGACTAGCAACTATATATTTGCTCTTTTGTACAGATCATCTGTTTTATGACTTTAATCTTCTCATCCTTTTATTGTGATTGGCTGTCAACTTGTTCACTATAATTATATGTGCGCTTTTGTGTGTGGAGCTGCAGCGCTGACCAAATGCATTCCTTGTGTATTATTCACTTGGCAATAAAACTATCTTGTATCTAGTATTTTGGTCTACACTGCGTAGATGAGATTCGCCGTAGCCATGTCGTTCCCCTACTCTTCACTAGTATATAGGCCAACAGTAAAAGCTTCGAGCGAGTCTCAGCTACGACCCTACCTACGCAATGCGAATACTTGATTGACATTACGCCTTGTGTGTGCAGCGTGCCCCAGTGAATGGCGAGGACGGAGACACTCCATTTTTCTTGCATCGGTGTGCTTGTGACTCACAGTCCTATACCGGATACACTGTCATAGGCTTATTGCATGTTTTGGGGCTGTTGTTATTTTTCATTTTGCACTGATTTTATGCGTAGACATGCTCTGAATGATGATGATGATGATGATGATGACGATGGTTGTGGTAGTGGTAGTGGTAGTGGTGGCGGCGAAGATGATGATGATGATAATAATGATGATGATGATGATGGCGAAGGTGGTGGTGATGATGACGACGATGATGATGATGATGATGGTGGTGGTGATGGTGGAGATGGTGGTGGTGGAGATGGTGGCGATGATAATAATGATGATGAATATGATGGTGATGGTGATGATGATGGTGATGATGATAATGATGATGATGATGATGATGTTGATGATTACATTACATTACATGATTATTGCTTTAGGTCCAGCGGACTCTTCCGAGACAAATCAGGACCGGACAACCCCCAATCCGCATAAAAGATCTGCTGAAACAACCCTTGCGGTAAAACTGAAAGCTCTCCACCAGCCATAAAGACATCCTACGCAGGGGACGCTGAGGCTGTACTCTAATTTATCGGACCCCCCGTTTATAAAAACAAAATAGAATACAAACATCATTATACAATATCAACAAAACACATACATATAAAATACCTACATTGGTAAATAATAACATCATAGGAAGCCATAGTGAACATGTGGCAGAAAGCGTCCAATATTCCCAAGCTGATCCAACAGACCTCATACACAAATAAGGAATCTTGTCCCGGAAGAGTTTTCAAGGTGACTGGTCTAGCAAAGAAGAAGATAGTATAGCAGATTGATAAAACAGCAGGAATGAGAAAGAGCAAATTAGAAAGACAGCGACAGTGGGAATTTAAAGCACTAAATTTCCAGAAAGTGGGGATACTATTTATACTGAAACCCCCGGCACCCCAACGGGGGTGATGTTGATGATGATGATGATAATGATGACGATGATGATGATGATGATGAAAATAATAATAATAATAACAATAATAATAAAAATGATGACGATGATTCAATTCAATTCAATTTAGCAAATCTGTATTACCTCTTTCATGGAAATATAGCAGGTTTAAACATTGCTCGAATAAATAACTAGGGCTGGGCGGTTTTACTGATACGTAACTGTATTCAGGTTCGGAAACGCGACGATACGGTTTACCGGAGCGGGTGTCCAAGGTCCGGTTTACTGGGAAATCTCGAAAAAACATAACGCGACAGTGGGCAACATCTTGTCCACCCAGAGAGCGAGCCTAAAGCCCAAACAAGTGGATAGGCAGCTGTTCTTGAAGAAGAACTTATAAGAACAGCAGCTTATCCACGCGTTTGAGCATGGTACCAGTCGCCAATCCTTCTGAACTCTTAAAGTTCTTAAAGACCTTTCCCGTTGAATGTTTTTGTTTTATTTTGATTTTGTGGTTTCAAGTTTGCTGATGTTCTAAACAGTGATTTATCATAATTTGTTTTGAAGGCGTTCAAGCAATAATAAAGCTTCAGTTTCTATGGAAATGTGGTTCTTTGAAACTGTTTTGAAATGTATGACACTCTTTTGCTTCGGTCACTACTGTCAGTGCCATATCCCATTTGATTGTAGCACTTAAAATCGCGGTATTCCGGTACGACCTAAAAATACCACGTTAATACCGGTACGACTTTGATCCACGGTACCCAGCTCTATAAATAACAGACTTTAAGACTTGAAAACATAAGGTTTAAAAGGTAAAAACGCATGCCCACATAACACTCTTCAAATTTAACGCACTCGCATGATGACAATGTTGCTGATGATGCCGATGATGATGTTGCTGCTGCTGCTGCTGCTGATGATGATGATGATGATGACACTACTACTACTACTACTCATCATCATCATCATCATCAACCCCCGTTGGGGTGCCGGGGGTTTCAGTATAAATAGTATCCCCACTTTCTGGAAATTTAGTGCTTTAAATTCCCACTGTCGCTGTCTTTCTCATTTGCTCTTTGTCATTCCTGCTCTGTTCTATCAATCTGCTATACTATCTTCTTCTTCGCTAGACCAGTCACCTACCTTTTTTCTTGAAAACTCTTCCGGGACAAGACTCCTTATTTGTGTATGAGGTCTATTGGATCAGCTTGGGAATATTGGACGCTTTCTGCCAGGTGGTCACTAGGGCTTCCTACGATGTTATTATTTAGCAATGTAGGCATTTAATATGTATGTGTTTTGTTGATAATTTATAATGATGTTTGTATTCTATTTTGTTTTTGTAAACGGGGGTTCGATAAATTAGAGTACAGCCTCAGCCGTCCCCTGCGTGGGATGTCTTTATTGTAAAGTGACTAGCTGGTGGAGAGCTTTCAGTTTTATCAATAGGGTTGTTTCAGCAGATCTTTGATGAGGATCAGGGGTATTCCGGTCCTGATTTGGCTCGGAAGAGTCCGCTGGACCTAAAGCAATAATCATGTAATGTAATGTCATCATCATCATCATCATCATCATCATCATCATCATCATCATCATCATCATCATCATCATCATCATCATAAGGGTATTTATAAAGCTCTTTTTCTTAAGGACATCAGTTCAAAGCGGAGTTCTTAAGCATTCATGCTTAACGTTAATATCGAAATACATACAGAAGGAAGTGAAACAAAAACAAGACACTATTATCGTATCCTATTCTATCCTATCCTATTTTATCCTATCCTATCTCGTAATTCAAAGGACGTTACGGCACCACAGTTGATATTTTAACCAGCGTACTCCATCTTTCTCTGTTCTCAGCAACACTCATGGCTTCGTTCAGTGTCAAACCAGTCCATTCTCGAATGTTGTCCTTCCACCTCTTTTTATGTCTCCCTCTTCTTCTGCCTCCTTGCACCGTGTCTTGCAGGATGGTCTTTGCAAGGCCTGATGCTCTGGTGACGTGGCCATACCATCGGAGTTTTTGTTTCTTCGCCACTGTAATCATGTCATCATGTTGTCCAATGGCTAGTGTGATGGTCTGTCGGACTTCGTTGTTAGTGATGTGCTGGGTATAGAAAATGCCCAGAAGTCTTCTGTAGCACCTCATCTCCATGCTTTGTATTCTTCGTTGTAGATCTGCTATGAGGGTCCATGTTTCTCAAGCATATAGGAAGATAGAGATGAAACGGGAGCGCAGCAGCATTATCTTGGAATGTAGGCTGATGGTCCTGTCTTTCCAAATGGGCTTCAACCTTGTCAGGGCAGCAGTTTGTGAGATCCTGGAAAGGACTTCCTGTCGGGACCCCATTGTCTGATACAATGGTTCCTAAATATTTGAAGCTGTGAACTGCGTTGAGGGATTGGCCTTGGACTTTAATGTCCATGTTGAGGCCTTTGGTGTTGTTAGTCATCATTTTAGCCTTCTCTGCACTTATTTCCATTCCATAGGCTCTGGAAGTGGTGTCAACCTGTTCAAATTCTTGTTCCTCTCCAGCAGACGTGTTTTGTTTTCCTGCGTCTGTTCGCTCCCGATATTTTTCAGTATTTCTGAAGTCTTAACCCCCAAAACTACGTAAATCCAACCCATATCCCTTCCAAGATCACCCGGAAAGAAGTCTGCGTTGTTTTTACCACCTGCCAACGCGCCTTTCACTGGATTTTTGTACTTTACTTTTGTGTCGTGAGTACTGCACCATGATCGACTGCCCACTTCCGATCTGAGCTTGCCAGACGAAAGGTATGTCAACAAACTTTTCTCTGTTCTTGATCGTCGTCATCGCTTTTGGATACAAGACTTTTGTTGCTGATGCTGAGTTTCCTCAAGATGTAGATATTAATACCCTCACCTTTAGCGGCAAGAACTTGTTCAGAACTCTTGGCACTGGATACTGCCTGATCGTGAGTTCTCTTTCCCGAAGACCACTCGCCAACAAACTAACGCGATGCATAAATCGTCAAAGATTAGTGCTCCTCTACCTGGCAGCCATCCTACTAAGTAACTCTTATGCACCTGAACCAAACCCCGGCCCATTGACATCTTCTGACAGTAGTCACCTCTCATGGCTGTGTGGCACTTGCGACTGCACAGTGGACTGGGGCACCAGAGGCATAGCATGCAACACGTGCGGAGAGTGGTACCACGCCCACTGCCAGAGCATTAACACCACCCTCTACGAACACCATGCAGCTCTCGGAGAAGATGTCTCATGGCACTGCGCCATCTGCGGCAACCCCAACAGCCAAACAGTGTTTGACCTGTACGGCACAGATGACTCCTTACTCCGATCACTGCCAGATGCCTCCTGCACCACTCCTACGGAACTGCACATGCGGCGTCCCCAACACTCCTCCACTCCAACAAGAATCAGCCAATAGGATAGACCCACGAAGAGACCCCTGCGGCTTCTTAACCATAACCTTCAGTGCTCGTCCGGCAAGAAAGCTGAGATTGAAAACTTAGTAGATAGTACCAGACCTGACATCTTTATTGCCACTGAGACCTGGCTAGGCTCTACCATAGGAGATAATGAAGTGCTTCCTGCCGGATTCAGAACTTTTCGCAAAGATAGAAACCGACATGGGGGAGGTGTTTTCATCGCAGTTAAGAACACTTTAGACTGTTCAGAGGCCACAGAACTACAAGAAGATGGGTGCGAAATCATTTGGGTGCGCATCAAACTCCAAGGCAGACGGACCCTCTACGTGTGCGCCTACTACAGGCATGACGTATCGGACGCCGAAAGCTTGGCCCTCTTTAGGACTTCCCTTGCAAGAGCAGCTGCCATCCCCAATGCCCACATCGTCGTCGGCGGTGACATGAACCTGCGCGACTGGGACTGGAAGCACATGGCGCTCAAACCTGGCAGCTCCTACCCATCGCTTCACCGTGAGTTTGTGGATATTCTGCAAGACCATGGCATGGAGCAGATGGTAGAAGAACCAACACGTGGAGCAAACACGCTCGACCTCATCTGTACCAACAACCCCCACCTCATACCTCGTGTAGAATTACTCCCAGGGATTTCTGACCACGACATAGTCTTCTGCGAAATTGCCATCCACCCCCAGAAAAAGAAACAACTCCCAAGACTCATACCACTCTACAAGCTGGCTAACTGGGAAGGGATCAGGAAAGTACTATCAGACCTACTGGTGAGGATGGAGTCAGAGAAGACCACCGCAAGTACAGAAGAGCTCTGGACTATGTTTAGGGACTCTCTCAGAGCGGCAATAACCGACTTCATCCCACACAAGCAAACAAGAGCAAAGGAAAACAAACCATGGGTAACTCTCCAACTTCGCAAGCTCATCAAGAGGCGAGAACGTGTGTACAAGAAGATGAGGAAGCTGGGCACTGAAGACCTCAAGGAGGAAAACAAGAAGCTGCGCAGAGAGATCCAGCGACAGCTTCGTAGATCCTACTGGTTCTATCTGAATGACACTTTTGAAGATAGCGACCCCCAGCAAGCTAACAAACACAAAAGGTTCTGGACATACATTAACATCACACCCAGAGTGCTAAAGGAGCTTGCTGGTGACATTGCCCCCATCCTCACCATCATCTACCAGTCTTCCATCAACACCGGCAGACTACCAGCTGATTGGAAAGAGGCCAACGTTACACCAATTTTCAAGAAAGGGGAGCACTATGAACCATCCAACTACAGACCCATATCCCTGACCAGTGTATGCTGCAAAGTGCTGGAGCACATCCTTTCCAGTACCATCATGAAACACCTAGAGCAGAATAACATCCTCTGCAAGCAGCAACACGGCTTCCGGGGTCGTCGCTCCTGTGAAACATAACTTCTCGAGTTCTCAGACGAGCTCATCACCAACTTAGCGGCAGGGACGCAGACTGACGTCCTGGTCCTCGATTTCGCGAAAGCGTTCGACCGCGTCAATCACTCCCTCCTTGTCCACAAGCTGAACTATTACGGTGTCCGTGGGAGCATCAACGCCTGGGTCGCAAACTTCCTGGACGGACGAAGCCAAGCAGTCGTTGTGGATGGCGTCAGGTCCCAGTCTATCAGTGTCAAGTCAGGCGTCCCCCAAGGCAGCGTCCTCGGGCCCTGCCTGTTTCTTCTGTACATCAATGACCTGCCTGATCCCCTTACCTCACCCTCCCGGCTTTTTGCTGACGACATAGCCGTCTATGATAAGATATCGTCCACTGCTGACGAAGCCCGGCTCCAAAGTAACCTCGACCTGCTGACAGAATGGGAGGAGCGCTGGGACATAGCTTTCCACCCCAGCAAGTGCAACAAGCTGTCTGTCACCAGGAGCCGGAAGACCCACAACACGCAGTACCAGCTTCATGGCCATGCACTCAAGGCGGTCACAAGTGCCAAGTACTTGGGCGTCACGCTGACCAGCAACATGAGCTGGACTGAACACATCAATTCCATCACTGCAAAGGCCAACAAAACACTGGGGTTCCTGAAAAGGAATCTAAAAGTCAGCTCTCAAAACATCAAAGAAATTGCCTACAAGACGTATGTGAGACCGATTCTGGAATATTGCTCCACAGTATGGGACCCCCATGAACAACAGAACATTAGCCAGATTGAAAAAGTGCAACGTCGAGCTGCCCGCTTTGTGCTGAGGCGCTATCATAACACCTCCAGCGTGTCGAACATGCTACAACACCTCCAGTGGCCTTCCTTGGAAAAGAGGCGGAAACTCTCTCGGCTTTCCATGCTAAACATGATCCGTCATGAACTTTCTTGCGTCAACTTTAATGAAAAGCTGCAGCCCCCACCACCACGACAGCGCCGTGGCCACAACCAGCAATACTACCAAATAAACTGCCGCACCCAGTACCAACAGGCCTCATTCCTGACGAGGACTGTTAAGGACTGGAACTGCTTACCACAGTCAGTGGTAGAGGCCTCAACTCTTGACACATTTGTGTCAAGGGCCTCTGCCCACCTCTGATCCACAACAGCCCCGCCCCCTCCCCATATCTCCCTCCCTTCCATCCCCACCCCCCACATACCCATCAGCAGTGCCTAAATTCATATCTGCGCAGACCCTAATAGTAACATAGTGATCGACACGACGATTGTGGTTACTCATCAGGAAGAAGAAGAACCAATCCATCAAAGTCAGTCGCAAAACGGAGGTTGGAGATTGCTCTACCCCCTATGCTGACTGTGCCTTCGTGATCTGCAAGGGCATCTGACATGATGCGCTCTAGGAAGATTTTAAAGAGTGTTGGAGAGTGTAGGCATCCTTGACGCACACCGATTTTTGTTCCCGATGGCGCTGTTGTGGAGGACTGCACTGATGGTCATACAGGCTTTTGATGACTTCAATAATTTTAGGGCTGATGTTGTACACTCTCATGGTTGCCCACAAAGCTGCATGCCAGACTCGGTCAAACGCTTTCTTGAAGTCTACAAACACATTATATAGATAGTGTTGGTTCTGTAGGTATTTCTCGCAGATTATTCTGAGATTGAAAATCTGTTCAGTGGTATTTCGCCCTGACCTGAATCCTGCTTGTTCTTCATCTATGATTTGTGGAACTTGGGGTTTTAACCTGTTGAGTATTATTTTCAGGAGGACCTTGCTGGGATGGCTGATGAGGCTGATGGTGCGGTAATTTTCACACTCCTGAAGGTTAACGTTTTGGGGAAGAGTGATGACAAGCGACTGGGTTCATGGTGTAGGCCGGCACTCACCTGTATAGGACATGAGTGTCAGGATCTTTAAAGATCATACACACAGATCCTATCCTATCCTATCCTGTCCCGTAACCCGGAGGTCGTAGGGGCACCACAGATTATCGTTTAACCAGCATACTCCATATTTCTCTGTCCTCTTCGCTCAGTGTCAAACCAGTCCATTCTCGAATGTTGTCATCCCACCTCTTTTTCGGTCTCCCTCTTCTTCTACCTCCTTGCACTGTGCCTTGCAGAATGGTTTTTGCAAGGCCTGATGATCTGGTGACGTGGCCATACCATCGGATTTTCCGTTTCTTCACCACTGTGGGCAGGTCATCATGTTGTCCAATGGCTTGTATGATGGTCTGTCGGACTTCTTCGTTGGTGATGTGTTGGGTATAGGAAATGCCCAGAAGTCTTCTGTAGCACCTCATCCCCATGCTTTGTATTCTTCGTTGTAGATCTGCTGTGAGAGTCCATGCTTCGCAAGCATATAGGAAGATGGAGATGACAAGGGAGCGCAGCAGTCTTAGTCTTAGAGAGTCACACAGAGTAAATCTAAATAGCAACAGTGGAATCCATCCACCTATATTCAACGAGGTTTGTCGCTCAGCGAGAAGTATTTTGCCTCAGATAGTTTGGATAAAGCACAGGCGTGAGAGTGGGTGATATAGTGGAAGTGAATAGGGACGGATGAAATGTGGAAGGATAACTTCACGGAGTGCACGTGTCTGTAGCGGAATGTGAGCGAAGATTATAACTTTTCGATGGCAAGACAAAGTATGATAAAATTTAAGTTTTTGAGTATGCCAGGTCTTGTTACAAATAATGGTGAGTGCGTCGATCACCGCTTTATATCGGTATTAGTAGACTGGAAGGAAATCGAATTTATTTTATTTTTTAAATTTAACATCGAGTGCATCCAATACCATTATTGCTCTTTACCCTAAATAAAATGAGAAAAAGACGAAGAAGGCAAGTGTAATACAGTACATGCTTAAAGATTACTGTGTTCTTTAGACTATTTGTAGAGGGGTGTGTGTGTGTGTATGTATGTGTGTGTGTGTGTGTATGTATGTGTGTGTGTGTGTGTGTCTGTGAATGTGGTTTTGGTGTGTGTGTGTGGGTGTGGGTGTGTGTGTTTGTGTGTGTGTGTGTGTGTGATATTGGCGACATGTTAATCTAAACATTCTAAGTACCCTTCGCTGAAAGCAGTCAATGCTTTTATCTCTCTTGAAATACAGACAAAGGTGTACAGTTGTTGTTTTTTTAAATAAAATTTATTTATTTATTATTTTGTAAAAGCAACCGTTAGTGTGGTAAACGGATTGATGTATAATTTGTATTTGTTGATTATCACTACGAATATTACCGTCATTATTTGATTATTACTTGTTATTGTTTCTTTATACACATTTATTTATTATTGTCGTTTTCATGGATAGAAGTGAGTACGCGAATGATCAATGAATACCAGGTTGGGCTTCTGAACTTTGCCCGATGACTGATCGTGCCGTGGCTTGAACACGCTATGGGATGGGGTGGGGAGTGTGCGGGTGAGGAAGGGGGAGGGGCTGAATGTTCGGGTTTATTTTTAGTTCAGCTGGAGGCTGAGATGAATGGGTGAATAGAAGTTTGGCGCTATTTGTTTGTATGAATGGATGGTTTGTTCAATACTGGTTGTTTTGCGTGGAGTAAGATATTGTCAATAGTTGTTGTACAGTGC
>CM072517.1:64925768-64935768 GCA_036898135.1 Oncomelania hupensis
TTCGTCTTCCGATTTTGACTTTTCTGTTCAAACACGTTTTAAGTATTCCCAAATAATACCTGGACCGATTTTGACTATTTTTACGATGCAGATACTTTACCGCTCATCTTTTTCACGTAATTTATTTTGCTTTCTCTCAAAAGTGCAAGGTTGCTGAGGATCCCTCTTTTTCTACCCATGTTTTTCGCAGTGTATTACAATTGGATAAAACGATTTTGATACATTTTGGCTTGCATATAGTTCAAAGAGTAGGCAATCGTTCACATTTTCAATTTGCCTTTATAGGATAAACCCAAGACAGGACAGACCTACGAACTTGAACACTTTTGACAATTAAAAAGAAGTTTTAATACATAGGCCTATATGTTTGTGACGGTCTTGAAACACATATGAATGGCTTGCCATCTTGTGTTATGCTGCAAATACTTATTTTTTTTGTTGCATTTTTTTCAAACTTAGATGTAGTCTGACAGGCTGACTTTCAGATTTTTGTATTGTAACAAAAACTCGTTATTTTATTTTTAGACGGGGTGGTATTTCCATGCAGGTACTGTTAATTTTGTTCAGTCTTCCCTATAGATATAATAGCAAATGACGCACATATAGCCGTAGATATTAAATGTCTTTCATACCTTGAATTACCTTCCTATGTTTGCAAACGTAGTTTCTATAGATTTTGTGTTCTATTTGACAAACTTGCATTCAGTTCCTTAATATTTAATTTAAGACAGAGAAGATAGAAAATGTTTGGGAAAAAAAGATCGAAGGCAGAAATTTAATATTTTTCGTTTTTGATCTTATATCCTTTATCAACGATGAATAAAAGAAAAAGACTGTTTTTCATCATTCTTTATTTTTTTTTTATTTTGTCTTCGATTTTATATTATTGTTTTTTCCCCATTTTCTTTCTTTTATTTAGGTGTGCATGCATTTTACTCTGTTTTATCAAATAAATTCTCATGTTTAGTTTTTGAATATTGTTTTTATTACTATTGTCACAATAGGCTAGTTTAGACCCTGCACTAAGGCTCCTCCTCAAAGGTTCATCCTGCTTTGGTCTTTGTATCTTAAAGTCGATGCCTAGCAGACGACACAAGTCGGGACTGTGCTAAGCATGTGTAGGCTAAATCTTCATAAGGTAGGCCGAGTCATAATCCCACTGACCTATATCCGTTACCCCCGCTAGAGGGCGCTAAGGTATCTCGGGAGATCGCGCGCTTAAGCTGCCACAGCGTTAAGGTACGTCATTCTTTGTCTAACTCGCACACGAGGAGGACGCACACGCTGAAAGCTCTCTCAGAAGACTATGCAGGTGACGGATGAAATTCATTCATCGCAGTATAGCCATAGCCTGACATGGTCAGAAAAGGTAAATGATCAATCTTTTGTTTCACCGCGATTTATTGATATTATTGTTGGCTTATGTTTGTGAAGTCTTGCCATGTTTTATAATTGTGAATGCTAGTAAAACTTTGCTTGACCACGTGGCTGACACACGCCACCAGTTTCTACACCATGAGGTAGCCCCTACAGACCCACTGTTGTTTCTCACATTGATATTCTTGCACACCAGTGGCTGTACCAGAGAATGTGTATATTATTAATTACTTCTCCCTGTGTATATTTTAGCCATGATGTATATATGTAGAAATTATGTTGGAGATTCTAGTGGACCACGGACTTAAAAGGTGGTTCGTCTCTTATCTGTATAAGTGGACGCGATCTCACTGAGGGCTGTTTCCACCAACAGTGAGACGCTCTGCACCCCCTTTGTAAACAAGGCGTTGCAGAAACTCGTCTTATGTTTTGGAGACGAGCAGGCTTGGTCCGAGGCAGGAGATAGACCACTGAGAGTCAACCCTGACATTCAGCCTGCACTTGAGCATCGAGCACTGCGCTACGATAGCTCAGTAGTCAACAAACGAGACTAGGCGACAACAGCCCCGCACCTCAACGATTAAGTTACAGTACTCCTCTCTTAAGGTGACCCCCCACGGGACCAAATTTTTGTTTGATCTTATCCGAGGGGCACCATAAACAGTCCTCTGATAAGATCAACTACCAGTAAAAAAACTTGATCTTATACGAGGTGCTAAATTTTTGTGTCGTGTGACAGTGTGTGTGTGTGGGTGGGTGCGAGTGTGTGTGTGTACATGTGTGCACGTTGGTGCGCGCGTATGCATGTATGCATTACTGTATATGTATTTTTTGTGCGTGTGTATGATGCATAAGCACACACTCAAACGAACGGATGCAAGCATGCATACACATACACACACTCTCTCTCTCTCACACACACACACACACACACAACACAACATAGCATCACAAGACTTCAGGAGTGTGAAAATTACCGCGCCATCAGCCTCATCAGCCATCCCAGCAAGGTACTCCTGAAAATAATACTCAACAGGTTCAAACCCCAAGCTGAACAAATCATAGCTGAAGAACAAGCAGGATTCAGGGCAGGGCGAAGTACCACTGAACAAATTTTCAACCTCAGAATAATCTGCAATAAATACCTACAGCACCAACAACATCTTCAGGAAAGCTCTGTGAGCAACCATGAGAGTGTACAACATCAGCCCTAAAATTATTGAAGTCATCAAAAGCCTGTATGACAAGGCCACTAGTGCAGTCCTCCATAACAGCGCCATCGGAAACTGGTTCAGAACAACAAACGGTGTGCGCCTAGGATGCCTACTCTCTCCAACACTCTTCAACATTTTCCAAGAGCGCATCATGTCAGATGCCCTTGCAGGTCATAAAAGCACAGTTAGCATAGGTGTTAGAGCAATCTCCAACCTTCGTTTGCCGGATGACTTTGATGGATTGGCTGGAGAGGAACAAGAACTTGAACAGCTGATACAGAGGCTTGACACCACCTCCAGAGCCTATGGAATGGAAATAAGTGCATAGAAGACCAGAAATAATGACCAATAACACTAATGGCATCAACACGGACATCAAAGTCTAAGGCTAATCCCTCAACACAGTGCATAGCTTCAAATATTTATGACCCATTGCATCAGACAATGGGTTCCAACAGGACGTCCTCTCCAGGATTGCACAAACAACTGCGACCCTGACAAGGTTGAAGCCCATTTGGAAAGATATGACCATTAATATACATTCCAATGTAAAGCTGCTGCCCTTCCTGGTCATCTCCTTCTTCCTTTACGCTTGAGAAACATGGACCCTCACAGCAGATCTACAACGAAGAATACAAAGCATGGAGATGAGGTGCTACCAAAGCCGCTAGCGTACTCTACTCCAGGCCTTCTCAGCGCGCGACTGGAATCTCTGACTGGGGGCCTACGCGAAGAAATGAAGGGAAGCAACTCGTAAAAAACCTAAAAGGCTAGCGATCAAACTTATTACCGCAACACAAAATGAAGTCGCGTAGGATTTGAAATTCGACATTTTTTTATTTTTATATAACCCTTTTTCCTTCCCAAACCACTGTATTTGATTAGTGTGAGATAAAACTGTTATTTAAGCCGCAAAATTATATCGATTACGTATGTTGTTGTGTCTGAGTTTTGTCTTATTTGCGGTAAGTTGTTAGTTCGTGTCAACATCCGCTTTTACCAAAGTGGCATGCTACTGCACTCTGTTCTTAATAAAATAATCTTCAATCTTCAATAGTTTCCAGCAGTTGTGTTTGATCATGGGCAAGAAATGTTGTGTGTACGGCTGCAAAACAAACTATGCGTCTGAAAAAGAACGCGAAGCGGGTAAAAAAGTGTCTGTGTTCAGATTTCCAAAGGAAGAGAATGCGAAACAGGCATGGATTTCTGCGATTCCAAACGCCAACGTGACTGTTTCCAAAGACACTGTGATATGTGAACTGCACTGACCTTCAGAATTTGAAACTATCAGCAAAAATGGGAAACTCCGCCCTATAGATCCTCCATCTGTTTGGCCAAATGTTCCATCAAGCCAAATCCCCACCTCTGCCCTTCATCTTCGCACAACAAAGCGTGCATTGTGCTCTCAGAGAAACATAGAGGAAGACCAACTTGCAACCTTCTTGGAGCAGGACGCAGTTTCTTTCTGTGAAATGAAGATTTTCAATTGCCATCAACACTGACACTGACTCGCATCACATCAAAAGTTGCAAAGCTCGACGATGGTGCATTTTCAAATGCAGTTTTCAAGTCAGTCGAGGAACGCCAGAAAATGTGGGTGATTATGCAGGACGAGGTGTATGTATGCACAACTGAGGTCTGAAGTTGCACTGCTGAGGTCAGTCTTGCCATTTGATTTTCTGTCAATGTCTGGATTCTAAATCTCAGCGTGTGATGCTACTCAAATGACCACTTGCCAATTAAAATTATGTATCATTTCAACATGGTTTTTTTATGTTTAGTAACCATTTACACATACAACCTCAAGTGAGGTTGAAAAAAAATCGTTGATTGAGAGTTAGCTGCAAAAGAGGAGGGGTGGGGGGTGAGGGGGAGTATGATGGGTGTTTGAAGGAGGTTGATAATATGAATTATTTAGAATGTATAAGAAAACAAAAAGGTCCAAAACGGATTCTTTAGTAAAACTTCTTATCTATTAGTTTTTCAACAGTGACAAAGAAAAACACTGACAACTACACTTATGCTGTTCATATTTAACTCATGGATTTAACTCTATTATAAATACAAAACAGCGTATAAAACACTCTTTCAAAACCAAAATACAACGTTTTGTTTGATATCTATACTTCTTTTTAGCAGAATAATCAATATAGTTTGCTTGTGTGTGAATTGAGCATGAGAAAAGAACACATAAATGTATATAGTAACAAAGAAACCATAGGCCCCCAGTCTGAGACCCCAGTCGCGCGCTGAGAAGGCCTGTAGTAGAGTAGGCCATGGGTGCTACAGAAGACTTCTGGGCATTTCCTATACGCAGCACATCATCAACATCGAAGTCCGACAGACCATTACACAAGCCATTGAAAAACACGATGACATGCTCACAGTGGTGAAGAAATGGAAACTCCGATGTTATGGCCACGTCACCAGTTCATCAGGCCCTGCAAAGACTATCCTGCAAGGCACGGTGCAAGGCGGCAGAAGAAAGGGAGACAGAAAAAGATGTGGGAGGACGACATTCGAGAATGGACTGGCTTGACAATGAGCGAAGCCATGAGGGTTGCTGAGAACAGAGAAAGATGGAGTACGCTGGTTAAACGGTCATCTGTGGTGCCCCAACGACCTTTGAGTTACGGGATAGGATAGGATATGATAGGATAACATCACACAACATAAATGGCATTTAAAAAAACAATTAATTAACATTTTCAATTTTTAAAAAATGCAATGACGTGGACTTCGCACCTCATATTGCTAGTGCACGGGTCACTCACCGGTCCACAAAATAATACAATATATAATTATAAGAGGAAAAAGTACTATAACTCTCAAGTTTACGGAAAAGATTGGCCTAATAATTACGTTATGAATCATGACTGCGTACGTGTTATGACAGTATTTGTTTAGCTCACAGTATCTAAGTGCAATCCATGCAATTTAAACACAAGTGGGTGAAGGTGCGAACAAAAAGCTTATTACGGAAAGAGAGGGAACTTCCATTATGTCCTATACAAAAATGCGAGACGCTCTCACGGATTATTTCCCTTTGCTCGGGCTGGCTATATTTCATCATCTGCTATATGAATGATCTGTGCGTGGTAACTAATTGAGCCTATGCCATTGCACAAGAACATTTTTATGGCAACGTTTGCAAAAACCAAACTTTTAACCATCATTATTATTAACATTCCGCTACTGCTGTCTTTTTTGTTTGTTTGTTTTTGTTTATGTTTACTTATTGACATTTATTAGGTGCTTTTATGCTGCTTATGTGTGCATGTCATAGGTTCGTTTTCTGCCCTGGAATTTATTAATTTTTAATCAATGACAGATATTTTAACATTAAAAAATGCATGACAGACTGTTTCATTTATCCGAAACTGTGTAAATCCGTAATCGTGAGAGAGAGAGAGAGAGAGAGGGGGGTTGGGGGAAGAGAGAGCTCTGTCATTCAATCAATTAATCACAATAAAGCAAAATAACAAAATGTTTCACTAATAGTGTGAATTTAATTTATATCAGGTGTCCCCCCAACCCTCTAACCTCCCACATCACTGGCTTAATAATATCAGTCACTTCATGGAAAATAATTAATTAATCAGACAGAACAATCAGAACCTAGACTACAACATTCCACTCAATATAGATCTAATGCACAGAAATTCACAGATCAGAACAAGGACTGAGTTTCTACATTACATTTTTTTTTCCCGTTTACACTCAAACGAAAAGGGATTACAACAGATCAAGGACCATTTTTGTGCCTAGGTAAGGGGTTATCTTGCACAGTATTTGATCACGAGGAGAAAACACACTTAGTCTAATTTAACATGTTAACATAAGCAGTTTGACGAAGTCAAACTGCCAATCTGACAACATCTACGTTTGAAATGTAAGTACAAATATAATAGTCAAACAACCTAGAAACAACGTAAACAGTGAGCGACCTTTTGAACGTAAACTGTCAGCAAGCAAACAGTGTTTGTTTTAGCACATAGAATAGATATAACATGAATCACTGAAGCCTCTCCCCGATTGTTTTAACAACACTGCAGCAGTTTTGGTTTAGGCCTATATAAACACACAAAAAAGAAGTTTTTCGATTGCAATTTACATTTCTTTGTCTCTTGGAAACTTGAAAAAGAACTTGCCATCACAATTTTCTTGTATCTGGCATTACGGCAATTGATGGCTGTGCAAAAGTCACCGCCCTGTTTTACTCGGTCGCCTTTTGTCTTTCTGCCACGAGCCATTTTTAGCATGTCGACAAGGGAGCGTAACTCGTATCTTCCGTCTCGCGGTTCTGTTCCAAGTTCCCCTTCTTTCTATAATACGCTCTTTGGTGCGAAATTTAATCAGTCATCAAGTCAAAGTTGATCTTAACCTGCATGTCCGGGTATAATGACGATGACCCATGGGTTAGTTTGTTGATCTGTCACTTAATAAGTGCAATCCATGCAATTTAAACACAAGTGGGTGAAGGTGCGAAATTTAATCAGTCATCAAGTCAAAGTTGATCTTAACCTGCATGTCCGGCTATAATGACGATGACTCATGGGTTAGTTCGTTGATCTGTCACTTAATAAAGGCGCTGAAAAAACAAGTGCTGGACTCTAACAGGCGCAGAGTTCCATCGCGTGCTGTCACACACACACACACAGGCACACACACACACACACACGCACACGCTTGTATACAATCAAAACCAGGGTTTCTTTAGAATGTAGGAATCGGAAAGTGATTTTGTGACGGAAAAAGAGCATTTTTGTAGAGAAAGGGGTTAGGGCAAGGGCTAGCGATAGATCTGCAACTAACCCTTACCCGAACCCTTCTCTAAGAAGTTGACCTAGTTCGTCTCCTTTTGGCGACGAAATAGGTCGAACTTTCTTCAAAATTTCCTAAAAGGGACTGGATTTTCTCCGTCCTGGATAGAGCACTCCCTTGTACTTAAAACACCCTCATGCACTATAACTGCACTGCCATGCACTAAAAGAGCACTCCCGCGCACTTTGAAAAAAGTGGGGCCCTGGAAAAAAGTGGGGTCCAAGCAAAAGACCCCATTTATGACTAAAACAAACAAGGTCGAGCTACCACTTTGACATCAATACACATGCACCTACACACACCTACACACACTCACACACACACACACACATTGATGTGCACGCACGTGACAGACTTACCAGCACAGTGTCCCACCTATGTGAACAGGAAATGACATCATAAGGAATATATGACATCATCTCAAATCAGGAAGTGACCTCATAAATGACGTCATCTGTGACATCAATTTCTCTTAAGCAGTAGTCTCCTCCATTTGGGAACCAAAACGGGGTTGACGTTATCCGAGGTTTTCCCTTATGCGAGGTGACCCTAAGCGAGGAATTCTAAATGGTACAAAGAAGGTGTTTGGCCGGGACCAACAACCTGATTGATCTTATCCGCGTTGTGACCTTAAACGGTAGTGACGTTAAAAGAGGAATACTGTAAGTGCTCTAGAAGAAGTGCACAAACACTGATCTATAAGGACTTGGCGATAGTCCACTCCTCCTGAAAAGAACAATAGGCAAAACCAGAACAAAGCCCAGTGATGAGACAGTAGCAAATATCGAGAACAGTAGCAGAATAGATCCATCTAAGATCTACCCATTCTACGAACCACTCGATGTGAACTTTGGACTGTTAAGTTAGTCCTAGCTGTATTACATTTTGGACATTTAAGTTAATCTAGTGATTAGAGAATTAGATATAGAATAGAGGAAATAAATGTGTGATATTTACTGTTAACAAGTGGCTGGACTACCTATGTTTCATAGCCGTGCGAGAGCTAGTATGTGAGTGAATCTTTTACACGTTTTTCCCTATCTCTGTAACCATATCCTCACATAGACTGGACCAAATAAATAATTGTATTAAGATTAGTCATAGGGTGATATAACTAGCCGATCCCCGCAGACGAAGGACGGGTGGGTAATAGCATTCCATTGTGCAGAGCCCAGCAACAATAGACCCACCGTCACAACTATCAAAATACTTTTTTTTCTTCTTTTTTACAACATTTTTCACCGCGTGTCACTATGTGGTACGCTTAACTTTGAGCTGTTTTTATCATTGCTTTATCAAGTTTATGTTATACTTGATATGATGTTGGTGTTTTCTATCAGTATTTGATTCAGCCCCGATGCTTGAAATCCTGATAGGTGTAACTGATTCGTTTATCCACGCAGCCTGCTCACTCATCAACAAGTCACTGAGTCGACGTATGAAGTTTTCCACTTTTATTCAGCACACATCAACAACTGCATACAATCGCCTTTCCACACTTTTACAACACTCTCCTTTTTACTTTCAACACACACTATCAACCACCACCCACACACGGGGCATCCATTTTATAATTTTTATCTCGTTCCAGATGACGACAGAATGTTCCCGATGACGCTTTACCACCAATCAAAATAAAGTTCGTCATCACTGACTTACGTCATACATCTGTCCACACATTCCAGGAACGTTCTCAAACTTCGGCATTTATCAGGAAGTTTCTATCGATCGTAAACACGCGAATCTAGAGAATTCTCCAAAAATATCGACTAACGAAAATTATCAACGTTATACAAAGCTTTTTCTAACAACCATGCAAACTCAAATCAAAGGTAAATACACTCTATTATTGAATACTTTGCAAAACAAAATGATTAGATCTATCGTGCGTGTTTCAGACATACTATATATACTTCGCGTTTCAACGTAACACTTTATTATTCATTCTTTATTTTGATATGTTCATGTGTGTGTGTGTGTATATATATCTCAATAAACATGCCTGTTTATACTTGGATGTGATGTTTGTTATTATTTTTTAAAACTATTTTTTAATGTGCTTTATTTCACAATGTTGTACTGTACTGTTAAAATATTTATCCCTGCCAGTGTACGTGAGTCTGTATGCGTGCGAGCACTTATAGCAAGATTAAAGTTTGGTTTTGCGCAATAAAAAGTTGTTGTTATTATTATTATTATTATTATTATTATTATTATTATTATTATTATTATTATTATTATTATTATTATTATTATTATTAATTTTATTGTCGGATAGTCGGGGTGTTGGATAGCTCAGTGGTTGGAGCACTCGCTACTGTGTCGCAAGTTAAGCACCGACCAGTGCGGTTAGCACTTGGATGGGTGACCGCTAAACGTGAAGCGATAAATAACAACGCCCCCAGTTGACTCAACTGTGACTGAGTACCTATTCTCTTTAAAAAAAATAAAATAAAAAAATAAGGGTGGGGAAGGTAAAGCAGCGAGGGAGAGAGATGGGCATCACCCTCATTACGCTGGCCAAAGATAAGTGTGATCTCCAACTTCACGCTCCCCTACGGCCACAAGGCTATGGGACTACCTTT
>CM072517.1:64940768-64948268 GCA_036898135.1 Oncomelania hupensis
ACATGCACGTACACAATAACTCCACAGCAACGCAAAACAGATAAGGACACAAAGAGAGAATGCCACACAGGCACAGTGACACATACTTTAAAGACGTTATATCTAATGCTACTACTATTACCAAGCGGGTTCTGAACAAAATTGCAAGGTTTTTATGACCAGCTTTAAAGGGTGTAACTCTGCGCTTGTATCGACACAACGAAGGGAGATGGGAAAATGTTTTTGTTTGGTTGGGCTAGGGGTTACACCGCAGTTTTTGTTTTTCGCCCGAAATTAGTTCTGGGTTGGGTTTGTGTGGGTCGGGTTACCCCAAACGCAGTTCCGTTGTGCACCTGAAAATTGTGTGGTATACGAGTTTGGTTGGGAGGGAAGCTTTTCAAAACCTCTCATAGTCATCCTACTTTGGCAAGCATGCTCACTGTGCCATGTTTCATTTTGTAAACGACGGCGACTGTTTTTCCTGAGTGATCGTCCAATAATACACACACACACACACACACACACACACACACACACACACACACACACACACGCACACACACACCCACACCCACACACACACACACACACACACAAGCGGTGCCGGAAGTAGGAGAGAGGGTGAAGGAGTACCATTCTGATTTCAAAATATCAAAGAGCTCTACTTGGGCAGTACAACTAGGTGACATCGACGCGTGGACAGGATGGGTTGGGTAACCTAACAGCCTTGCTGTTCGCCCTGCCAGGAAATGGTGAAAATCACATCCCATCAGCCCAGTCATGTTCTCTGCTTTACGACCTGTTGTCGTGGTCATGGGGTGACGGGTCTAGCCGTGATGCTGATGGATGGGGGAGAATTGAATGAGGGTAATGGTATGAGTGACTGGTGAACGAGAGAGAGAGAGAGAGAGAGGGGGGAAGAGAGAGAGAGAGAGAGAGAGAGAGAGAAGGATGGTGCTTGGTGTGTATATATATATAGGTGCACGCATACCTGTGCGAGTGCATAGGCCACTCTGTCCGTACGTTGTCTCTTTGTTCGCCTGTGTGGAACATACATATACTACTCAAAATAATTGAAGGGCCATTCTCATATTTCATTTAGTTTAATTATTTTTTGCTGCTGTCAATAATATCGCTTATATTGCTTATTTCAAAACTTATCCTGTACAGTAACACATTCAAGACAATCTTATTCTGGCAAGTAATCACATGTGTGAGTTTTGAACTTTCTGCACTGAGTTGAAAAACAAACCCAATTTTTACAAAAAGATGAACCTAATTTACTGTTGTCTTGCTAATAAAGCAAAATGTTCAACAGTAAAAAGTGATTTGCACGCGAAAGGCTTGCATTTTCTGAGTTCAGTTTAACAATCGGCGTTTTTTTTTCTGGGTATAAATGGCAGCGCTTTTGCTGCTTCTCTAAACATGCCCCCAAGGCGACGATTGACCGATGCGGATAGAGGCAGAGCTATTGCATGGCTTCAGGAAGGGGTGGGGGTGAGAGAAGTTGGCAGGCAGCTGGGAGCTTCCCACTCCGTTGTCCAAAGGCTGCGGGTGCGCTTTAACAACACTGGAAGCGTCCAAGAACCAAGAAGGTCCGGACGCCGCCGCGTTACCACTGCAAGACAAGACCATTTAATCACCGTCAGCGACCAGACAATTCGCAACCGTCTACACGAGGCAAACCTGCAGTCAAGACGACCAGCAGTACGGCCTTTGCTCACCCCAGCTCACCGTGCAGCGCGTTTGGCCTAGGCTCGGCGCCATTTGGTGTGGACTAGGCAACATTGGTCAAGGGTGCTCTTTACAGACGAGTCTCGGTTCTCCTTGTCTTTCAACGACCGTCGAGTGAATGTTTGGAGGCGTCCACGGGAGCGTTTTGCTGATGCGACGGTGCGCGAGCATGGCCGCTTTTGTGGTGGATCTGTCATGATGTGGGGTTGCTTCGCATTAAACTTCAGAACACCCCTGCTCCAAATTCATGGCAACTTAAACGGTATTGGCTACAGGGATGACGTCCTACAACCTAGGGTTCTCCCAGCTCTGCGGGCCATTGGGGAAGGTGCCATACTACAGGACGATAATGCCAGACCCCACCGAGCGCGTATCGTCAATGATGTCCTGCAGCAACAGCACGTCATAAGGATGGATTGGCCGGCTCGATCACCCGATTTGAACCCCATAGAACATCTGTGGGATGTCTTGGGTCGACAGACACGGGCAAACCTCCCTCCAGGAGCTAATCTTGAAGTTCTGGCCCAAGTTCTCCAGCAAGAGTGGTTGGCCATCCCAGGAAACATCCTCCGTAACCTGATACGGTCCATGAGACAACGATGCCAAGACTGCATTGATGCAAACGGTGGCCACACCCGATACTGACTCTAAAGATTTTTAATTTCTAAAGTTTTGATTTTGTAAATGAGGGGTATGTCCAGTTAAATTGAATTTACTCGAATTTTAAGCGACTGATGTCTAAAATCTTTTTTGTTATTGATGCAGAAATGATTGCAATAAAATACGATGAACTAATAAATTGAATTCGTGTTTCTGATTTAAAGAGAGACCCATATGTCCAAGTGGCCCTTGTATTATTTTGAGTAGTATATAAGGGAACGTGGAAAGGTGAGGGTGGGTTTGTGGCATAGCGACGCAGCGGGTTCGTCGCCGGGTTTCTATGCCGAAGGTTGCGGGTTCAATTCCCGCAAGAGAGGGCCATGTGTAATTTAGGAACGAGACTATTCAGGTAAGAGAAAATGTTCTCCGTTCTCCGGTTTCCTTCCTTTAATAGCGGTATTATATGCAGTCCATCTAAAATGACTAAAACTGAACTTTTTTTTTCTTTCCGTCTTCTAATAACGATCTTCTGCCTTTACACCATGTGTTTGAATAATGTATGTGTGTGTATGTGTGTGTAAAATGGGAGCGTGTCCAGATCGCCGCGTTTTGAGCCTGACTGGCGATTTGGAGAAAAGCGCGTACACAGCATGCATTATTATTATTATTATTATTATTATTATTATTATTATTATTATTATTATTATTATTAAGGTTATTATAATTATTAGTAGTATTAGTATTATTAAGGTTATTATTATTAGGGTTATTAAGGTTATTATTATTAGGGTTATTATTATTATTGCGTCGTCAGGGTAAGTTTTTTCAGGGAGGGCAAGTATGAAGATCAAACTTTACATACAAGTGTGTCAATATTTAAACTCTTCTCTTTTTTGTCGATCGTCTCAAGCGATGGTGAGGAAGATGTCAGTTTAGGGGAAGAAAAGGCTAGAGAGAGAGAGAGAGAGAAGGGGGGGGCTGGTGGAAATGAGGGGTAAGGGAAAGGGGGGGGGAGGGAGGAAGGAGAAATACGAAAATTATGCAAACTGAATATAAAAATTGTACATTTGTAACGTTTACAATACACTACAGCCCAATACAATACAATACATCGTTATTGTCCAACTTTCACATTATACATACAAGCAGAAAATTGTCTTTTGGCACTGAGCGCACTTTGCACTTAGCAAAATTTGCATAAAATAGTAAATGAACAGAAAAGAAGCGTACAACAGTCACATGGCTCAGCTGGAAATATTCTCTCTCTCTCTCTCTCTCTCTCTCTCTCTCTCTCTCTCTCTCTCTCTCTCTCTCTCTCTCTCTCTCTCTCTCTCTCTATCTCTCTCTCTCTTTCCTGTTCGACTGTCCAAAGGACGATTCTATTAGGCAGAAATACATCACTGATACTGATGTTAAAACTGTTTTTGTTCTTCAAAATCCTTCTGCTGAATTTCAAAGGAAGCTTGCCATGTAAAACAGAGAGAATCTTCGCTGACGTGAACGTTTTTTTTTTCTTTACTACTTTTTTTTAAATTTTAAAAACTTTGTTTGTGTTTGTGCTATCTCTGACTGCTACCAAAAGGATATGACGTTTTATGATTGCTAAATATGCCTCTAGCATTCGTATGTGTGTTCATAAATAGATGTTATAAATGAAATAAGAGCTAAAAAGGGAAAGAAGGGAAATGTTAAAGATGAGAACAAAAGAAAAATGGTGGGGAAAATGAGAAGAAATGAAATGGAAAGAAAGTATAAGAAAGGGAAAAAAAAGAAACAAGAGGTAAGACATTACAAAATATTGATAAAAGTTACATACAAAGTGAAAAGAAAAGTTGTGGAAAGAAAACATAAGAAAAATATAGAAATTAAGTAAACCTAAATTGAGAAAGTCCTTGAATTTTACTTATTCTGCAATTGAATTGATATTAAATGTGTATGCGTGTGTGTGTGTGTGTGTGTGTGAGTGTGTGTGTTGATTTATGTGTATTTCTTCCCATTGTAAACCCCTCCCCAAACTGTATGGGCCGGAGGCCTAATAAAAACAGTGTCAAAAGTCAAAGTCTTTCTCTCTCTCTCTCTCTCTCTCTCTCTCTCTCTCTCTCTCTCTCTCTCTCTCTCTCTCTCTCTCTCCCCCTCCATCACTCTCGCCTTTATCCATGCTGACACATCTACACACACCTATATGTGTACATACACACTAAATAATCCGTCAATACAATGTATGAGTAAATACATAATAAATGCACACAATAATAACATAACGATAGTCATGTTTAGATTAACCTGAACATACACACACACACACACTCATATGCATAATGAATATATAATGAATACATGGAATATACGTGCATTCATATATACATTAATGCAGAATAATCAACATTCATTACAATGAACACACTCATGTACATGCACACAAATAGATTTAACCCATCACATGCCACCTGCACTATAAAGACTCATAAAAAGGGACTAGTATGACTAGAACATCTAAAAGAGCGCATAACATCATCAAAATAAGTATGAACGTTATCATTGTTGTTCTGGGTCCCAGGGAGGATGGTCAGAAGATTGGACTTTGTTTTAGGTAACGAAGAAATGAAATAAGGATTGGAGAAGGGAAGAGATAGTTAGTCAATGTTTATAGGCTCCAGTGGACTGCCAAGAGCCGAATCAGGACCACAACTTGGTTGAAAGACGACTCACCCCTGATCCTGCTGAAACAACCCTAATGGTAACGCTGAAGGCACCCCACCAGCCGGTCACTTTACAATACAGGTATACCATGCAGGGAATGCTGAGGCTGTGCTCTAATTTATTGAACCCCCGTTTACAAAAACAAAATAGAATATAAATATCATTATAAAATATTAACAAAACGCATATATAAAAAATGTTTACGTTGCTAAATAATAAATTTTTAATACCATGTAGTGGTGTTGGTGGTGGGAGAGAAGATGATAAAGTGATGGAGGCTAGAATGATGAAGAATTCTCACACATTCTCTCTCTCTCTCTCTCTCTCTCTCTCTCTCTCTCTCTCTCTCTCTCTCTCTCTCTCTCTCTCCCTCTCTCTCTCCCCAACGCCAGTTCGTTGATGACCGTTCAAAGTTTTATTATAGTCCTGTCTTTCTAAGTGGGCTTCATCCTCGCCAGTGCAGCAGTTGTTTGTGCGATCCTGGAGAGGACTTCCTGTCGGGACCCATTGTCTGATACAATGGCTCCTAAATATTTGAAGCTATGCACTGTGTTGAGGGATTGGCCTTGGACTTTGATGTCCGTGTTGATGCCATTGGTGTTGTTAGTCATCATTTTGGTCATCTCTGCACTTATTTCCATTCCATAGGCTCTGGGGGTGGTGTCAAGCCTCTGTACCAGCTGTTCAAGTTCTTGTTCCTCTCCAGCCAATCCATCAATGTCATCCGAAAAACGAAGGTTGGAGATTGCTCTTCCCCCTATGCTGATGACCAACAACACCAATGGCATCAACACGGCAGACCTACAACGAATTACAAAGCATGGAGATAACGTGCTAGAAAAGACTTCTGGGCATTTTCTATACCCAACACATTACCAACGACGAAGTCCATCAGACCATAACACAAGCCATTGGACAACACGATGACATGCTCACAGTGGTAAAGAAGCGGAAACTCCGATGTTATGACCATGTCACCAGAGCATCAGGCCATGCAA
Source organism: Oncomelania hupensis (assembly GCA_036898135.1). Classification (NCBI taxonomy): domain Eukaryota; kingdom Metazoa; phylum Mollusca; class Gastropoda; order Littorinimorpha; family Pomatiopsidae; genus Oncomelania; species Oncomelania hupensis. The sequence goes on from CM072517.1 coordinate 64,946,780, forward strand.
AAAGCATCCTGCAAGGCACGGTGCAAGGAGACAAAAGAAGAGGGAGACAGGAAAAGAGGTGGGATGACAACATTCGAGAATGGACTGGTTTGACACTGAGCGAAGCCATGAGGGTTGCTGAGGACAAAGCAAGATGGAGTAGGCTGGTTAAACGATCGTCTGTGGTTCTCCAACAACCTTCGATTTACGGGATAGGATAGAATAGGATAGGGAATGTGTTTTTGAGGTTCAGAGGTATATCGCTCTGGAACTATTGTTTTTGGCTTTGTCCGTTCGTCCGTCCGTCCGGCGTCCGTCCGGTGGTGAAATTTGCGATGTAATTAATGGACGGATTTCTGTAAAACCTTGTATGTTGTTATGAAATTACGAACCCTGCCAGATGAAAATTTACCAGATGACAAAAAAAAAAAGGTGATTTCATCATGGTGACGTCATAATTTGTTGTTTTTGAAGAGGACTTCCTCTCGGAACCCATTGTCTGATACAATGGCTCCTAAATATGCGAAGCTATGTGTGTTCAGAGATTGGTCTTGGACTTTTATGTCCGTGTTGATGTCATTAATGTTGTTGGTCATCATTTTGGTCTTCTCTGCATTTATTTTCATTCCAAAGGCCTCTGTACCAGCTGTTGAAGTTCCTGATCCTCTCCAGCCAATCCATCAATACCACCCGCAAGAACACACCAAAAGAACGAAAAAAAAATCGACCTCTCTAAAAGAACAGGTTTCTCTCTTTCATATCCTTCGGATGAGAGTATAAACCGAGGTCTAGTCTGTGTCGCATACATTCCATCATAACGGACTTTAAAGATCCTGACGCTCATGTCCTAGACGGGTGAGTGCCGGTGACAAGAAAACACCCAGCATGCACCTAGGTCCTTCTCCCCCATCCCTGGCTGCCCAGGATTATGCTCAGTTGTCCGGGCGTCAGACCATGCGCCCAAAGGCTGCGGGTGGGCGTCTCGGGCGGCTTGAGTTAGATCCTGTATCGGCCAGCGCCTTGAGCAGCTCTTGAGCTGGAAAAGCGCTATATAAGAACGATTAAATAAATAAATAAATATCCCAGAGGCCAGCCAAGCACGCCGTGCACTCCAGGCGGTATTGTTTAGTTTAGTTTAGTTTTATAGATTAAAGTCCCCGGACACATAAGCGTATAGGGGACTATACCTCTGTACCATTAATACTTCCCCTCCCCTCCCCCACCACCTCTTTTTTTTTCATTTTAGGCCAGCTTAACGAACGCTGTGAATATGTCCTCTGTCTTTGCTGGTTTACCTTTCCAGGTTTTAAACAGATCCTAGCGCCCATTCACTAGAGGGTGGACTGCGGCCCTTTGTTCCCCATGCTCTATGTTCTCTCAGTTATATGTTCCTACAGGTCTATATTCTCTCGGTTTTATATTTCACAGCTTTATATTTCCACCGCTGTAGGTTCCTCAAGCTCTATGTTCTCACATCGTTATTGCCTCATAGGTGCCACAGCCCATATTT
>CM072517.1:64953268-64958268 GCA_036898135.1 Oncomelania hupensis
TAAAGGGGAAAATAATATGATCACACGTTGACCAATCCGGGATTCGAACCAGCGACCTTTCGGTTACTAGCAAGACGCTCTTACCAACTGAGCTACCCGGCCCCATTCAAGGATTGTTCTCCAAAGGCCCGCTTTTATCTCCATTGCTCAAGCTGTTCTACTTCTTCAATCCTTTTAACATTATCAGTGTTATTGCAGGTAATGGTAGTTTGAGAAACGACATTGAAATCCAACACAGAGGCAAGTGACACACTAGAGGAACTAAAGATCCAAATAAGAATAAGTGTTTCTCTTGTCGACTAATAATAATAATAATAATAATAATAATAATAATAATAATAATAATAATAATAATAATAATAATAATAATAATAATAATAATAACTGAGCAGATTTTCAACCTCAGAATAATCTGTGAGAAATACCTACAGCACCAACAACATCTATATCATGTGTTCATAGACTTCAAGAAGGCGTTTGACCGAGTCTGGCATGCAGCTCTATGGGCAACAATGAAAGTGTACAACATCAGCCCTAAAATTATTGAAGTCATCAAAAGCCTGTATGACAAGGCTACCAGTGCAGTCCTCCACAACAGCGCCATCGGGAACTGGTTCAGAACAACAATCGGTGTGCGTCAAGGATGCCTACTCTCTCCAACACTCTTCAACATCTTCCTAGAGCGCATCATGTCAGATGCTCTTGCAGACCATGAAGGCACATTCAGCATAGGGGGTAGAGCAATCTCCAATCTTCGTTTTGCAGGTGACATTGATGGATTGGCTGGAGAGGAACAAGAACTTGAACAGCTGGTACAGAGGCTTGACACCACCTCCAGAGCCTATGGAATGGAAATAAGTGCAGAGAAGACCAAAATGATGACCAACAACACCAATGGCATCAATACGGACATCAAAGTCCAAAGCCAATCCCTCAACACAGTGCATAGCTTCAAATATTTAGGAGCCATTGTATCAGACAATGGGTCCCGACAGGAAGTCCTCTCCAGGATCGCACAAACAACTGCTGCCCTGACAAGGTTGAAGCCCATTTGGAAAGACAGGACCATCAATCTACATTCCAAAGTAAGACTGCTGCGCTCCCTTGTCATCTCCATCTTCCTATATGCTTGCGAAGCATGGACCCTCACAGCAGATCTCCAACGAAGAATACAAAGCATGGAGATGAGGTGCTACAGAAGACTTCTGGGCATTTCCTATACCCAACACATCACCAACGACGAAGTCCGACAGACCATCACACAAGCCATTGGACAACACGATGACCTGCTAACAGTGGTGAAGAAACGGAAACTCCGATGGTATGACCACGTCACCAGATCATCAGGCCTTGCAAAGACTATTCTGCAAGGCACAGTGCAAGGAGGTAGAAGAAGAGGGAGACCGAAAAAGAGGTGGGAGGACAACATTCGAGAATGGACTGGTTTGTCACTGAGCGAAGCCATCAGGGCTGCTGAGGACAGAGAAAGATGGAGTATGCTGGTTAAACGATCATCTGTGGTGCCCCTACGACCTTCGGGTTACGGGACAGGATAGGATAGGAATAATAATAATAATAATAATAATAATAATAATAATAATAATAATAATAAAGTAGGCTTGTATAGCGCTGTACCCCCGCTCAGGGCTGGGCTCACCGCTCTTAACATAGGATATATATTAGCTATAGTACACCGATCAGAACAGACATATGAGCAATAAAACAAAGTATGCAAGCATTCACACCAACCGTACTCGCAAAAGCATACAAGGGAACAACATCATATACAATACACTTCACATGCATAATTAAAAAAAAAAAGTATTAATTTTAAAATACAAATGGCATATTAGATAATAATAAGATAATAAAATCTTAGAATTCACCATACAAACTTAAAAATGTAACAAAAAATGTGTTACATCTAACAATAATTAATTAATACAATGATCAGATTTAGAAAAAAGGAAAAAAAAAGACAAGACCCACCTCATCCCTGTTGCAGAAATAAAATATTATCAGTAAGATAATGTATAAACTAATGCAAAATAATTATGTAAAATAATTAGAAATAAAAACAGCCCCTCTCCCTCCTCAGATATAAGTGTACAGACTATTTACATGTCAAGCCATGGACGGCGCACAGGTCGGAGGGTGAGAGTCAATCAGGATAGTACAGTTTGAAGAGATGGATCTTGAGTGCGTTTTTGAAGGCCTGGGTGGTCGGTATGTTGCGGAAGTGTAATGGGAGAGAATTCCATTGTTTGGGAGCGCAGAAGGAGAAAGATCGTTCACCATATGTATAGTGCGTGTCTTGGGAACACAAAAAATGCGTGCACATGCAGAGGAGCGAAGCTGTCGAGAGGGTGAGTAGACAGTTAGAAGATCAGTAAAATAGGACGGGCAGGAGTCAGAGAAAAAGTTGTGTCAGAGAGTGGACAGTTTGTAGTCGATGCGGGCTTGGACGGGGAGCCAGTGAAGTGAGTGGAAAAGTGAAGTAATGTGATCGCGCTTTTTTAATTTTTTAATTTTTTATTTTTGCGATTATTGATGTAAAAGTTAAGCCACTCTTCGTTAAAGCGCACTGTGCATGCTATATATAATCACAGTCAAAGGAGCCCGTATTGTACTGTATGTCAAATGGCCAGAGTATTGCCCTCATTTACATTGTGTGCGTGCGCGAGCGCGTTTGTCTCGTAAATAGCAGGTTGGGGAAATTAAACTACGAGCAAAGCAACAGAAGGAAATGAAGTTCAAATGTTTTAGTAATAAGGCTAGAAGAATTAATGATGTGACACCATTTTAAATAGCAGATTGAGGATATTGCTATTTTATTTATCTTTATTTATTTTGTAATACATTTACTCGTTCTTATATAGCGCTTTTTCAGCGCAAGAGCTGCTCAAGGCGCTAGACGATACAGGATCTAACTCCACCCACCCCAGGCGCCAACCTAATCTAGGCGCATTGTCCGTGCAATACGAAACAATTAACTGAAGAAGAGAAAAGGAAGTTCAAGTGTTGATTTAGTAAATGAATGTCTGTCAGTGTTTATTTAAGTAAGCCTACGTATTTATTTATTTGTTTGTTTAATTTGTTGGCAGAATAGCGGTTGTTCAGCCCAAGCTCCGCTCAAGGCGCACGCCGATACAGGCTTGCTCTGACTCAAGCCGCAAAGGCGCCCATTTGCAGTCGTAGAAAACACATCTTTGGACTCCCCAGACAACTGAGCACACTCCTGGGCGAATGGGGTTGGGGGAGAAGGGATCCAGTGCTTACTGGGTGTATTGAAAACATTGAGCGTCAGAATCTTTAAAGTCTTCGAAACAGAATGCGTGCGTGCACCACCGACAAGACTTCGGATGATATACTCTCATCCTGTTGCTTTACAGCTGGATTGGGAAGGTGGGAGGAAGGGAGGGGGGGGGGGCATGAAACAACAACGTGGCCGTTTTCAAGTACAATTAAGTAAATGGCTGTGGCAAGGAGATTGCTATTGAAGTTGTGTTTTTTTAAAAATTGGAAGTTGAGGATATTAAATATGTTAAGTAGGCTTGGCGCGGGGTGAGACAGAAACACAACTTGGAGCTCAGTTGGCTCTGTGACGCACGCAGCGTACTCCAATGTCAGGCGATAACATTGCAGGTTGTACAGGTCTTTAGGGCTGGACGGTTTTACTATCCTATCATATCCTATCCTGTCCCGTAACCCGAAGGTCGTAGGGGCACCACAGATGATCGTTTAACCAGCATACTCCATCTTTCTCTGTCCTCAGCAGCCCTGATGGCTTCGCACAGTGTCAAACCAGTCCATTCTCGAGTGTTGTCCTCCCACCTCTTTTTCGGTCTTCCTCTTCTTCTACCTCATTGCACTGTGCCTTGCAGAATAGTCTTTGCAAGGCCTGATGATCTGGTGACGTGGCCATACCATCGGAGTTTCCGTTTCTTCACCACTGTTAGCAGGTCATCGTGTTGTCCAATGGCTTGTGTGATGGTCTGTCGGACTTCGTCGTTGGTGATGTGTTGGGTATAGGAAATGCCCAGAAGTCTTCTGTAGCACCTCATCTGCATGCTTCGTTGGAGATCTGCTGTGAGGGTCCATGCTTCGCAAGCATATAGGAAGATGGAGATGACAAGGGAGCGCAGCAGTCTTACTTTGGAATGTAGACTGATGGTATTGTCTTTCCAAATGGGCTTCAACCTTGTCAGGGCAGCAGTTGTTTGTGCGATCCTGGAGAGGACTTCCTGTCGGGACCCATTGTCTGATATAATGGCTCCTAAATATTTGAAGCTATGCACTGTGTTGAGTCCATCAATGTCATCTGCAAAACGAAGATTGGAGATTGCTCTACCCCCTATGCTGACTGTGCCTTCATGGTCTGCAAGAGCATCTGACACACACACACACACACACACACACACACACATTCGTGTATTCATGTTTAAATGGGGTCCTTTGACCTAATTCGCCGCCTAAGAGGCAAATTTCTTCAAAAAAGACACCTTTTTGCCAGAAGTTTGACCTAATTCCTCTCTCCTAAGAGACGAAGTAGGTCAAGTTTGTTCAAAAAAGCACCTTTTTCGCAAAAAGTTTGACCTAATTCCTCGCCTATTAGGGACGAAGTAGGTCAACTTTGTTCAAAAACACAGCTAGGATAAGGAACTTTCCTCGACGATTAGGGTAAGGCAGTGCCTCGACGATTAGGGTAAGGCAGTGCCTCGACGATTAGGGTAAGGCAGTGCCTCGAAAAGGGTTAGGGTCAGGGCTAGTTGCAGCGCTGCAACTAGCCCTGACCCTAACCCTTTTTCGAGGCACTGCCTTACCCTAATCGTCGAGGCAGTGCCTTACCCTAATCGTCGAGGAAAGTTCCTTATCCTACCCGTCTGGAAGATGCACTACAACTACACCAGGTCAAGTGTACTTGTAGTGCATGTGCACTACAACTACACTTGACCTGGTGTAGTTGTAGTGCACATGCACTACAACTACACTTGGCCAAG
>CM072517.1:64963268-65101673 GCA_036898135.1 Oncomelania hupensis
GAGGATCCTTGCTCCCACATCTGAGTGGCCGCGTTGTTTGCAATGGCCTGGTCAACCACAGCGCCGTTCTTCACGATGCTCAACTCGACGTTGGGATGTGTGGCACTGTCTGGCACCATCAGGACTATGGACAAGGAATAATAGCCGGCAACGGGGCAGGTGAAGACGCCGCTGCTGGGGTTGTAGCCGTTACCGGCGTTAGTGACAACGCGGTCGAACTTCAGGGTGGCGTGGGCCGACAGAGGGACGCCGTCCGGACCGCTGTCTGCGTTAAACGTAGCAGTAAAGGCCACTGCACACAATTCAACAGCAAGAGGGAGTTGATGACGTTGAAGAAAATAAGACACATGGAACAACTCATGGGGATTTATCCGTTCTTTTGTGATAATAATGTTGTTGTTGTTGTTGTTGTTTTTCCTCCCAAACTTTGGATACCTAACAAAAATGTTTACTTTTGCTTCTCAAACTATGGATACATCTTACAAAAAACAAGATAGCAAGCCATTCAAATGTGTTTCCACACACACACACACACACACACACACACACACACAGATAGATAGATAGATAGATAGATAGATAGATAGATAGATAGATAGATAGATAGATAGATAGATAGATAGATAGATAGATAGATAGATAGATAGATAGATAGATAGATAGATAGATAGATAGATAGATAGATAGATAGATAGATAGATAGATAGATAGATAGATAGATAGATAGATAGATAGATAGATAGATAGATAGATAGATAGATAGATAGATAAAACCAAAATTGTTAATGTTATTTGCGGAGTTTTTACTCGGCTTTATTCGAACGAAGCGAGCGCGATAGAAAAACACGGAATAAAGTAAACAATCTGCAAGCCCAACAAATATAAAAATCAACAAAACCATTTTTTTTTAAATTCAGGCCACCGCCACCACTCACCCCATTACCCCTTCTTAGCTCTCCCCTCCTCCCTCCTTCCCTCGTGTCTTATTTGGTAGCAAGTGTCTTGCCTGTCTTGCCTGCTTTTATTTTGTATGAAGCTGGATGTTTAGAATGAATGCGCGAGTACTCCGCTTTGAACTGATATTGTTACTTAGGAAAAAGCGCCATATAAATACCCGTATTATTATTATTATTATTATTATTATTATTATTATTATTATTATTATTATTATTATTATTATCGTTGTTGTTGTTGTTATTATTATTATTATTATAATTTTTATTGTTATTATTATTATTATTATTATTATTATTATTATTATTATTATTATTATTATTATTATTATTATTATTATTATAGATACCTAGCAAAACGTGTTAAAAAATATTGAAGAACGATGACCTTGGCCTTTGAGAGAGTACAAATACGAATGATCAAAAGATTCTAAGCAGTAGTTAAAATATCTACAAAGTATAAGTTATGAATTTCGGTTGAGATGTCCTTGAGATAAAGCCAAAAGTGTGTTTCGACAAAAACAAGAAAAGCGAAATTCAGAGTGACGGACCAACCGACTGACCAACAACTGGACTGTTATTGAAGGACGGGTCGTGAGTTGAAGTACTTGCAAACAAAAAACTCAACAAAATCGCTTTAATCATTTTGACATATTGAGCAAAACGTGTTTAGCAACAAAGTGACTTCAGTGCTCTTGCTCTTTGCGGTAAAGCAAATATGATGGCCCGGGATGCAGGCCACTGACCTAGGTAATATTCATAGGAAGTTTGGTCAAAATTCGTTCAGCGGTTCTTGAGATATAGACCGACTGACCGACATTTTTGTTCGTTCTGATTACCGACTGTTTCAATATATTTTCAGACTTATCCGTTCAATGGTTTAGTCATTTGATAATATAGATAAAATATTAATCATTTAATTAATTAATTATTAAAAATAAGTATCGCTCACCGGCTTTCGACAAGGTGTCCACTTTGGCTTTCAAACCACTGATTTCGGTCTGTAGTGCTAATTGCGAGTTTTGCATCGCAGTCTGCGAGTTCTGCAGTGACGTCAGCAAGGCCTGCTGACTGCTGATGACTGCTGCCTGTTGCACGTTGCTGGACTAGGGTCTGAAGGTCATAAAGGGTGCTATCGTCAGAACGCTTCACAACGCGGCCAGTCACCAGGAAAGAGCATTGCAAACACGCAAACAGCAATGCCAAAGCTTGGACATTCGTGAGTGTAAGAAACGCCATTTTCTCTTTCTCTAGGTTTCTCTATCCCCTTAAGTTATCAGCAAAAGTCTCAATCTGTAGTTAACGTCATGAATATAATAACACCACCAGCCAGTGGTTTAGCTATACGGGCAACAACTTCAAGGAAGATTTTTTTTTTAAACGGGTACTTTATCTTTTGTAATATATTGTTTCCTTTAAGACGCGTTTGGATTTATCTGAGCCCCTGCAAGGTAATGGTATCCCCAAACCGGCAAATCGCACGGAGAGATAGCGGATCCGGGCACCGTAAGATTGTGTATCCATAAAGCGGAAAATCACGCGGAACGGCAGCGAATCAAAGCCACCATGAGGGTGCTTTAAAAAAAGTCTTATAAGCAATTGAATATTCCACAGTGAGACATATACGTACTTTCCTTACTGGCACTTCGAGTTGCTGCGGCTCCGCCCGACTGTCCACAATATGGATACACACAATTTAACTGATAAGACACCGAGAGTGAGGAGATTGAAAATCCTGAGGATTATGCTGTAGTAATAAGTGGTGGGATGTGAATTTTATTGTGGGGCATGGAGGTGATGGTGAATCTAGTCAGTTGATAGAGCGACGATCTCGTGTTCTAGAGGTTACGGGTTTTACACCCAGTGGCCCAGATGTAACATTGGCTGTGCGGTCAGAGACATCTTATTGCTGTTACTGTCAATCCGTGTTCGTTCGTTTTTTTCTCCGCTAGCTCTCTTCCAGTGTAGATCTATTGCGGGTCGGTTAAAGTGAGTTCGGGTCTCGTTAAAGATGGGTTGGTGAGTTTTTGTCCCCTGCTTTCTGTAAGAAGACAGTCTCATTCGGTCTATTTGGGTGACAAATACGTTGTTCCCAAAATAAAAAATAAAACAAAGGGAGCGCACCAACCCAAGTACCAACACCCCCCCCCACACACACACACACATTTTTGTAGAAACGACGTTGTGATGACTGTTGTGAAAATCTACATACATTATTTTGACACACTTTCCATTTCTTTGACATTTTCAATTTTTATAAGCTATCCCTAACCCTAACCCTTTCCTTAATGCAAACCCTAACCCTTAACCTAACCCTAATCCTAAAAGAGCTGTAACTCTACGGAGCACTATTTTGACGTCAAAATAACGGGGCCGTCAAAAAAAGTCAAAAGAAACCATGTGGAGTTTCATGTGTGTGTCATCAGAACGTCGTTTCTACATGCCCACACCCCCCCTCCCCCCCCCCACACACACACACATTTTTGTAGAAACGGCGTTCTGATTGTGGAAAAAAACAGGGATTATTTTGACACACTTTTCATTTCTTTGAAATTATTTTCACATTTTCCAATTTTTGAAGCTATCCCTAACCCTAACCCCTAACCCAAATCCTAACCCTTAACCTAACCCTAATCTTAAAACAGCTCTAACTCAACGGAGCACTATTTTGACGTCAAAATAGTACGGCCTTCCAAAAAAGTCACAAGAAACCATGTGGAGTTTCATCAGAACGTCGTCTCTACATGCCCACACACCCAGTAGCTTCATATATACTCTTAGTATACAGTTACTCGGAGGTGTACCGCCGTATCGGTGGGCCTTATCTTTTATTCCTGTTTACATTCAATGACGGAATGAGGGTCTTAAACGTTCGTGTAGGATTTAGAGAATGTTTGCTCAGCTTTAGCGCTTTAGGGTTTTATTAGAACATTCTTTTCTTTGATCAAGGAAGAATTGTATTATTGTTTTTTGGCGTACAAGCGTAGCGTTTTGGCGACTCCCTAACTTTGGCGGTGACTATATAGGAGCCATTATTATTATTATTATTATTATTATTATTATTATTATTATTATTATTATTATTATTATTATTATTATTACTATTATTATTATTATTATCATTATTATTATCAATCTTGGTTAGTGATTGGATGGATGACCGTCACACATTCAAAGAAGCGAAACATCGCACAAACAATCAAAAATTTATAGCAGAATTATATGCTATTCTTATATGGCTTTAAATACTGTTTGTAACTCCCCAATTTATTTCTTTAACATCCGTATATGTGCTTATTCAAAATCAGTTTTATATTCTTTGGAACATTGGTCATCAGATATTTTATTGGAGTCTCTAACTCGTTATATGATACCTAATAGTATTACGAGTCAGCTTTTGCTGGATTCTTTCTCATTGCTGCCTATATTGGAATGATGTAGTTTATTTATTGGCGAAACGAAAAACTATTAAAGCATACAATATTATTGCCTAAAACAATCTATTATTTCCTTTGGCATCTGAATTGTTTTTTTTACTGGAAAAGTACTGTATGTGCGTTATAATTTACATTTTTTAAAAATGTGGACAATTATTCTTCTCTAAGATTATTTCGACTAATTGTTAACTAAGAGTAAACTCAAGGAACACCAAGGTTTTTTTTTTTTACATCCATTTGTCATTTTCACAGCCAATAAACATTCAATTAAAGATATTTTATATGAATGTCCTATTTTGATTCCACTATATGAAATGTGAACATCAAAGAACATCAATGTGCATACTCCCAGTGGGGGTTGTGGCGGTTTCTGTATAAGTAGTATAGCCACTTTGTGGAAATTTAGTGCTTTAAATTCCCACTGCTGCTGTCTTTCTCATTTCTTCTTTCTCATTCCTACTCTGTTCTATCAATTTACTATACTATCTTCTTCTTCGCTAGACCAGTCACCTACCTTTTTTCTTGAAAACTCTTCTGGGACAAAACTCCTCATTTGTGTGTGAGGTCTATTGTATCGGCTTGGAAATTTTGGATGCTTTCTGCCGAAGGGTCACTAGGGCTTCTAATGATATTATTTAGCGATGTAGGCATTTTATATTTATATGTTTTGTTAATATTTTATTATGATGTTTGTATTCTATTTTGTTTTTGTAAACTGGGGTTCGATAAATTAGAGTATAACCTCAGTTTCCTCTCCATGGGATGCCTTTATTGTACAGTGACCGGCTGGTGGAGTGCCTTCAATGTTATCATTGGGGCTGTTTCAGCAGATCTTTTATTCGGACCAGGGGTGAGTCCTCTTTCAGCCAGGTTGTGATCTTGATTTTGTGGTCCTGATTCTGCTCTTTGCAGTCCGCTGGACCCTGTAAGCAATGAATAACTAACTAACTAACTATCAATGTGCATATGAACAATAGTCCATTGACATTTTATTGCATAGTCCTGCAACAATAGATATTGCACATATAATTTACATGCCTGCTGTTAGTAAAACTGTATAGTAATGTTAGCTTTTATTATTGCGATTCAACTTTAAATTGTTAGATTTGGTTGTATTTTTATACTTTTATGCCTGAGATGTTCCATGCCTGAGTGGTCTAAAACTACATTATGTGAAGAGACGTTAAAATAAAATATTGAACTGATCATAGAACGCTATATTTATTGTGCAGTACCAAACCTTCTCTGTAATCTTCAGCTACAACCCAGAAAGTAGCATCGCCTATAGAAGACAAGTCAAAGAAGTTTAAGGTTAACAATTACTATCAATGGACTATGATTATTGTGCAGTACCAAACCTTCTCTGTAATCCTCAGCGACAACACAGAAAGTAGCATCGCCTATAGTATACGAGTCGAAGAAGTTTAAGGTTAACAATTACTATCAAAATGATGACCAACAATACCAAAGGCATCAACATGGACATCAAAGTCCAAGGCCAACCCCTTAACATAGTGCATAGCTTCAAATATTTAGGAGCCATTGTATCAGACAATGGGTCCCGACAGGTTGTCCTCTCCAGGATCGCACAAACAATTACTGCCCTGACAAGGTTGAAGCCCATTTGGAAAGACAGGACCATCAGTCTACATTCCAAGATAAGGCTGCTGCGCTCCCTTCTCATCTCCATTTTCCTATAGGCTTGCGAAACATGGACCCTCACAACAGATTTACAACGAAGAATACAAGGCATGGAGATGAGGTGTTACAAAAGACTTCGGGGCATTTCCTATACCCAGTACATCACCAACAACGAAGTCCGACAGACCGTCACACAAGCCATTGGACAACATGATGACATGCTCACAGCGGTGAGGAAACGGAAACTCCGATGGTATGGCCACCTCACCAGAGCACCAGGCCTTGCAAAGAGCATCCTGCAAGGCACAGTGCAAGGAGGCAGAAGAAGAGGGAGACATAAAAAGAGGTGGGAGGACAACATTTGAGAATGGACTGGCTTGACACTGAGCGAAGCCATGAGAGTTGCTGAGAACAGAGAGATGGAATACGCAGGTTAAACGATCATCTGTGGTGCCCCTACGACCTTCGAGTTACGGGATAGGATAGTATAAGATAGGATAAGATAGGACAGACTTGCAACAGAAGAAAACATTGTTTACGACATTTGTAGATGTAAAAAAGGCGTTTGAACAGGAAAATCTGCTCTTGGAGAAATGTATAAAAATGGTATATCAGGATCAAAAACATATTAAAAAGCCAAATATTGTGTTAAAACGCCTAAACGTGTATCATATACTGTTATTTTACATGTAATGCTGGAGTGATGCAAGGTGAGAATTTATCACCTATTTCATTTTCATTGTTTCGGTACGATTTAAGGTCTTTCCTTGCCGAACATTTTGATGGTTTGTCTTTGCCACGGAATATTGCTAAATGGGTTAAATTTTTCAGATGTGTTTTAAATTGTTTTTGCTACAGTATGCTGATGACACAGTCTTTTTTTTTAAATCAGAATCAGCTGAAAACATGCAGAAAGCTCTAGATTTTCTAAAAAATATATTGTGGGAAGTGTCTCCTCTATATAAATATTGCAAAAACGAAAGTTATGATTTTCTCTCGTCTTTAAAGTTTAATAATTCAATCCTTGAAATTGTTTGGGAATATACAGGCATCCTCTTTAATTATAACAATACATTTCAAAAGGATTTGAAAGCTCAGAATGTGTGAACTAAACGTGCAATGTATGCACGGAATTCATGGTTGTCTCTTCTCCACGCATGATTTTCCTCCATTCAACTCCCAGAGTACATTACCATAGGCAATGCTATTGTCCCTTTCTCTGATACAGTAAAGAACCTAGGCGTCACGCTAGACTCCCACTTTACTATGCATGCACAGGTACTGAGCATTATTCGTGCTGTCAACTTTGAACTCCGCCGTATTGGTTCGATTCAGCACTATCTGTCTGAGCAAGCTGCAAAGACTCGTGTCTCTGCGTTCATATTGTCTCGTCTGGACTATTGTAATGCCCTGCTGCATGGCTGTCCCCAGTACCTCCTTAACAGGTTACAGAAACTGCAGAATAATACTGCCCGACTTATTCTGAGAATCCGCAAGTCTGAGCACATTTTCCCCCACCTTCAAGCACTTCACTGGCTTCCTATAGAGACACGCATCAAATACAAAATCGCATGCCTTGCTTTTGGTGCATTTACCCAAACAGGACCCGCATACATCACAGATATGATTCAGACATACACACCATCCAAAACACTCCGCTCCTCAGCAGACACCTCCATTCTTTCCACCCCTAGAGTTAACACTAAATCTTTTGGTGAACGCTCTTTTACCGTTGCTGCTCCTCTCGTCTTGAACTCTCTCCCTGCCAGTTCTCGTCACTCTCCCTCCGCTGACTCTTTCCGCACAGGCCTAAAACTCATCTTTTCCCACTTGCATGCACATAAACATCCTCCCACCTCTCCCTCCCCCCCGCACCCTTCCACCCCTCACCCACATGACTGCATCTCAGTGACTTATTTTGCCCGCGAGTATGCCCTGCTTGTGTTTTGTCATGTGTGCTGCTGATTATTTATGTGTGAAATACTAATTGTTTGTATGGCTTCATTGTTGATGTTGTTTAATTGTCTTGCTCTGATTATGTTGTACTATGATTTGCTTGTATGTTTTTAGTGTTTTTGTCTTTATGACCCTGTTGTTTGTACTGCCGTGGTTTAACAGTGTGCTTGTATGTCCTTTCGCGCTTTGTATGTATGGCTTATGTTGTTGATGTCTTGCTTTGGGTATGCTTTGCTTGTTTGCTGATGTTGGTTTTAATTATTGTGCTTTCTATGTGTTGCATGTTTGTGTAACTGGATGTAATTGTAAAGCGCCTTGAGCATTTATATGAAAACGCGCTATATGAAATATACATTATTATTATTATTATTATTATTATTATTATTATTATTATTATTATTATTATTAATTTATTTATTTATTTATTTATTTATTTTATTATCATTATTATTATTATTTTAAGGAAGTGTAGAAGTTTAGATTTGTCGCTTGATTTCCAGGTAGACCTCTTTGATAAATGTATTAAACCGATTCTGTTGTATAACTGCGAGGTGTGGGCTCACGAACAAATGGAAATATGTGATAGATAGCAACTAAAATTTCTGAAAATGATAAAAACTAAAACGCCGACTTGCATGGTTTTTGGGTGAGGTTTGCTGCATTCCTGTCTCTTTGGATGCCAAATGCAGGTTACTTTTTTTTTTGGTATAAACTGTGTATAGATTGTTACAACGATTCTACAAAAAATTCGGTGCTTATGTTTCGTCCGTGCTCTTATTTGTTTTTAATTCGGAGTATAAATTATCTTGGTTAAATACTGTTTGTTCTCTTCTGAATGATCTCGGTTTGTCTTTCATATGGTTGCTTGGTTGTAGTTATTCTTTGAATTATTTTACAAATCTAGATAAACAACGCCAGAGAGACCAGTTTTTGTAAATCTGGCATCAGGATATAAATGAGCAAAGCAGCAAAGCAGTTTTATTACTTATAGAATTTTCAAGGAAAAGCTATGCTTTGAGTTAATTTGTCACCATTTTGTTAGAATAAACCTGTTAAAATTTAGACTCAGTTGTAACAAATTTTCGATTCAAACTCGAACAAACTCATTACACCACGGAGAAGAAGTAGATAGATAAACAGTGGGTCAGCAGTCTACAAAGAGCCAAATCATGACCAAAGAAAGGTTTTTTTTCAAATCTAGATTACACTGGTAAAACATTTAAAAAAATGATTAAAGGTGCATATAAAATCTAGCAATTCTATTCAAAGGAGAAGATGAAGATGAAGGAGAAGATGAAAAACCAGTAAGTGAGTTTAAACTAGCCGCTGGCGTTTTGTACTCCTTCGTTGATACGTTGATACCAAACAGGAAGGCTCTGTTAACCATTACAGTATGTTCACTCCAAAAAAGGAAGGTCTTGTTCACCATTGCAGGGTGTTCATACCAAATAAGAAGTCCGTGTTCACCCTTTCCATGCGTTGAAACTTAGCACATAGTGTTTTCCAACAACAAACAGAAAATATCGTGAAAAGAAATCCGCCCTTTGTTGTCGGCTGTCGGAAATCGTTGACGAACACGCCAACAAGAATGGCTGACTGCGGGCTATTTATAGCTTGCCTACACCCTCCCTTTCAGTGAAAGGAAAGAAGAGCACCGGCGAAGCTATTTATAGCTAGCCTGGCTGAACTAACTTCAAGGGGGGCCGGGTAGCTCAGTTGGTAAGAGCGCCTTGCTAGTAACCGAAAGGTCGCTGGTTCGAATCCCGGATTGGTCAACGTGTGATCATATTATTTTCCCCTTTACCAACAACTGGCCCGCTGGTGTCAATATAAATCGGTCCAGTAGTCACCTATATGCGAAAGTGTCGTGTGACTATAATCTACAAACAACTAACTTCAAAACCTAAAAGCTTTGGTTGAGTCGGTGTGGGGAGGGGATAGGGGATGGGGAGGAAGAGGGGGGGGGGACGTAGCCCGCTCACACACATACGCACACACACAAACATACACAGAGCAACCCCACCCCTTAATATGTATATATATATATATAAGGTAAAGGTAGGTAAAGGTAGTCCCATAGCCTTGTGGCCGTAGGGGAGCGTGATGTTGGAGATCACACTTATCTTGGGCCAGCGTAATGAGGGTGATGCCCAACTCTCTCCCTCGCTGCTTTACCTTCCCCACCCTCAAGAGAGTAGGTACTCAATCACAGTTGAGTCAACTGGGGGCGTTGTTGTTTGTCGCTTCACACCTTAGCGGTCACCGATCCAAGTGCTAACCGCACCGGACGGTGCTTCACTTTCGACACAGTAGCGAGTGCTCCAACCACTGCACTATCCGACACATATAAAATTTAATATAAATTCTCTCCAAATGGCTAGCACCGTACAGCAACCATTAAGGAACAAGGAATAAAAACAAGCCAAGGGAGGCAAGTTAATTTAAACAAAAATATATATATAAACAGGGTGAGCCAATAAAATATTATCACTTTTTAACCATAAATAAGTTGTTTGTTTGTTTTTAAATAAGAACGTTTTCGAAAATTTTGTACACAAAAATGTCCAGATTATCATTTGATACCAAATATACTCAATTTTTTTCACTGGATTTACTCAAACAATTCTTTCCTGGAGATAGGCTTATCTCATGGCGCACAAACAACTCATGACCTGCCTACTCCCCTGATCTTTCTCCCGCAGGCTACTTCCTATGGGGGATTATGAAGGATAGAGTGTACTACAACAACCCACAGACCATTTGGCCCTGAAGACCAACAATCGTCAGGAAATTCGGAGAATCCAACTTGAGATGTATGGCAATGTCATCACAAACTTCAAAAAATAATCCCGAGAAGAGAAGCATGGATTGAGAATATCATCAATTATTAAACTGTGTACAGAACGAGTGAAAAAATGGGAATCCTTTGGTATCAAATGATAATCTGGTGCTTTCGTTACATTTCTGTGAAGAACATTTTTGAAAATGTTCTCAATGCAAAAACTTATGTACAATTAAAAGTGGTAACATTTTATAGGCCCACCTTGTATAATAACAATCGTAATAGTAGTAGTAGTAGTAGTAGTAGTAGTAGTAGTAGTAGTAGTAGTAGTAGTAGTCGTAGTAGTAGTAGTAGCAGTAGTAGTAAAATAAATAAGTAAATAAATAAATAAATAAATAAATAAATAATAATAAATAAATAATAATAATAATAATAATAATAATAATAATAATAATAATAATAATAATAATAATAATAATAATAATAATAATAATTCTCCTCAACTTGGAAGCGAATCCCTTACTTTGGGGACTTATCAACCGAGCTAACCACCAGCTGTGAAAGGTACTGTTAAAACATAGCCTACTAATAATATTTCGCTGAGCGCACAGTCGGGGGTTTGCCAAGCGCTGTTTGCAAAGAATTGGCACCAACGCCTTTGACCTTTGAGATATACCAAACATCATGGCGCGGAAAGCCGGTCACTAATCTAGGTAATAGTCATGGGAAGGTTCGTCAAACTTCTTTCAGTGGTTTTTGAAAAATGGCGACCAACGAACCGGCAGACAGATATACCGAGGGACCTACCGACATTTGGCTCGTTCTGAGGCCCGACTGTTAATACTGGATGCCATATACGCGCCTTTCCCCAAATCAATCAGGCTCAGGGCGCGGCGATCTGTACCAACATACACGCTCACCTGTCTCATCCACCCTCACACAAACACACAACAAATACACAGGGAGATCGCTATTGAAATACGGAAAGAAAATCGAATTTTTATTTTTGAAATTTTATATTGACTGCGTCCAGTACCATTATTGAAGGGAGGGAGGAAACCGGAGTGCCCGGAGAAAACCCTCGGTAACCTCAATAGTTTCGTAACTAAGTCACATACGTTCGCCCCTTACGGGAATCGAACCTGCGACCTTCGGCATAGGAAACCGGCGACTAATCTACTGCGCCACGAGGTAAGCCTGGGAATACATTGAGATGAAAACAGCCTGACTAATTGTGGATTGATTATTAAATGCCCCAGCCTATTTACTTATTTGATTAATCTAAATACCCTAGAGATGTTTGCAGCCATGTAATCCATATATCTATTTTTTTTTCTGTCCTTTCTTGTCTGTGTGTAGTTGCTGTTGTTGCTGGCCGCCCACGGGAACAAACCCTGTTGTGTCTGGTGTGCAGGATAATAGTGAAACTAATTAAACCTTTTGCAACAGTGTTGCGCTGCCCTGTATAATTAACTATGTCGTAAGTGGGAAACTGTAACTATACAAGAGACAAACAAAAATAAAAATAAAAATAATATTTTATTCATTTTGACTCGACGTGGTACAACAGTTTGCGTTAAGTCGTCGTTATGAATTAAAACAGACTGACGCACACACGACTAAAACATTCTATATCCAGCACCTGACAGAAGAGGAAGAAGAGGACGGCCGGTTTTCAACATGGAAACAACGGATAGATCTAGTCAGTAGTGGAAAGCTGTTTCTGGTGTACCCGTAAACCCTGAAATACCACTGTCATAATGACGAGACGACGATCAACAAGAAGAAGGGGGAAGATGGAAAAGGTGGATGGGGAGGCAGAGGGAGAAGAAGATGCAAGAGATGAAGAACCGATTTCGGTGAAGACGACCGCGGATGTTGAGATCAACACTGATCCAGAGAAGGATTTCACTAATCAAGCAGCGATAGTGAGTGATCTTACATGCCGATGGCCGAAGTCGGAAGCCGGCTGTTGATTGGTCAGTATTTTTAGTAGGTAACGTCATGCCATTGACCTCTGCGCTACGACAATGGCGGCCTAGTTTGCTGTCGATGCAGACGACGAGAAGTAAAGACATGAAAACCATTATTGAATTATCGATTATTGAATTACGAACCCTAACCCTAAAACATACTAACCAATCAAACGCCGGCTTCCGACAACGGCCATCGGCATTTTGTGATCTTAAATTTTGCGTATGTAGACACCGCAAAGATATCAATGCGCTGTGTTTGATGATTCTAGAGCAGTCGGATTAGATAAAACTACTGCGTGAAGAGCGAATCGGAATCGCGGACCGATGAAATCTAGAAAGTGAGCAGACGATGCGATCTTCAACTACAGGCTCTGAAGTCTTTTTTTTTTCGTCTTTGTAAACTCGTGGGTCACCTACATACGTACGTAGAATAGTACTATGTAATTGAAGCCTACGAAAAACGAGACTTCCCAGCCTGTGCTTCAACTAGGTTGTCTTCCACTTCCTATGCGGCGGCAGTCAAATCTATACCCGCAGCAGATTCTGATCGGTCACTGAACACTGTGCAGCAGAAGCAAAACAGCACAACAACTAAAGACGACGAACAATGCATGCAAAAGCAGAAAAATCATAGAAAGAACAGAAAATGATGTCAAAATGAGAAAGGACGTCAACACACAGACAAACCACGAATGCGGAAGAAACAAAGGGGGAAGTAAACCAGATTTTGAGGACACTGTTGTTATTCTGCATGACTCAGTTCTAAATGGGGTTCAAGCTTCTAGACTGGGTCAGTCATATGGTTTTGAAGCTGTGAAATGCCAAGCATCAGCCGTTGGTGACATCCTTTGTTCTTTTGGACAACAGCCCGAAAAAACGATGACCTGTCCCTCAACAACCACATCTCCAAAGTCTGTCGCTCTGCATACACGGCCATACGCCAAATCAGCTCCTTTCGCCACTATCTTACAGTCACTGCCACCAAAACCCTAGTCTGCGCTCTCGTCCTTTCTCGTCTTGACTATTGCAACTCTCTCCTCGCTGGCTCCCCAAAACACATCATTGACAAACTACAAAAGGTTCAGAACTCAGCAGCTAGACTAGTATTCCGAGCTAAGAAACGCGACCACATCACACCTCTACTACATTCCCTTCACTGGCTTCCTGTGCAAGCACGCATAGAGTACAAACTCTCTGTTCTCTGTCACAACTTCTTCACAGATTCTTGTCCTTCCTACCTTGCTAATCTACTGTCTGTCAACTCCCCTTCACGCACTTTAAGATCTTCTGCTGACACTCGCATACTCAAGGTTCCCGTCATCCGCACTAAGACATACGGCCAACGTGCATTCGCTTACTCCGCACCTAAGCAGTGGAATTCCCTTCCCTCCCATATCCGCAACATACAATCAACACAAGCAATCAAAAAGGCCCTCAAAACCCACCTCTTCAAACTGCATTATTCAGACTGATTGTATCCCGCTGCCATTCTCTCCTCTTTTGTCTCTGTCTGATCCGTAAGTGTATACACGGCTGTAAATATTCATACTGTTTTTCTTCCTGGGCCTAACCGGGCATATAAATAGATGTGAATAGGTTTTTGGTATTCTACTTCTGTCTTTTTTGTCATTTGTGTACATAGTTGTAAATAGTCTATTTGTCTTTTTTGTAATATGTGTACATAGTTGTAAATAGTTTGTACCTTTACTGTTCCGTCTTTTGGTGTATTGTAGCAAAAGCGATGTTTGATCGAGTGCATGTATTTATATGTAATGACTATGTAAAGCGTGGTGAGTCTGGTCATAGGCTGGAGTACCCGCTATATAAAAATCCGTTATTATTATTATTATTATTATTATTATTATTATTATTAACAAACAGCCCAGAGAAAAAAATGTGAAAGCAGTTGTTGTGCATACTGGAGTAAACGACAGTAAGAATAAAATCTGCAAGCAGAGTTTGTCGAAGTGATCAAGACCATGGCTTTTTTGCCAGTGCTAGCAACTCCTCAACTTTATCAAATCAAATATTAAATGACAGAAAATGTAAAGAAAATGCAACTGAATCAATATGAAAATCCCCTTTTTATTTTTGAAATAAAATGTGAAGTTCGTAGTCTAATCACAAATGGAGCTCGAGCTGCTAAGCGATGAGCTGCTAATTTAAATGCATTATCATTACAAATAGGTCTGACTTCTAAGGAATTACAACAATTATTGGAAAGTAAAATTTAAAAAAAAAACGTTTGATGTTTGACTTTAGTAAAACAATGCAAAAAGCACCGTGGGGTATCCAGATCAGTTGTAACAATGACTTACAGAATAATTTTGAATTTTATAAGAACTAAATAATGCAGTAATGTGAATTGTTCATGTAATAACACCGTTTCTCTGAGTAATGTTTTATTTGATTTCAACTGTACACGTGGATATTTGCTTGTCAGCTTTCAGCCCTTAACTTCTATGGATAACGTTGGCTTTATGTGTTGACTTGGCCAAAGCATTGATTGTTTCTCCTGTTGGACAGTTTCTTTGAGGTGGTTTGATTGTAAATCTATGTGTGTAGGTGGGTGTGCTTGCTACCGCTGCATGTGTATGTGTGTGTGTGTGTGTGTGTGTGTGTGTGTGTGTGTGTGTGTGTGTGTGTGTGTGCACTTGAATAAACGCACAAATGGGTAGCAGACCTTGTCTTTCTTAATAACAAATGGGTTTATTTGCTTGGAACCCACTTTTTTCCAGGAACCCACTTTTTTCTAAGTGTGCAGGAGTGCTCTTTTAGTGCATGGGAGTGCAGTTGTAGTGCATGAGAGTGTTTTAAGTACAAGGGAGTGCTCTATCCGGGACGGAGAAAATACAATTTAATTTTCGGAGAAATTTTGAAGAAAGTTCGACCTATTTCATCGCCTATAGGAGACGAACTAGGTCAACTTTTTAGACGGAAAGAGCCAATTTTGCATTAGATTCTTACATTTTTAGAAGTTTGCGTTCTTTCCGTCCAAAAAACACTTTCCGATTTCTACATTCTTAAATAAACCCAGTTGTGATGTATTGCAAATATGTGTGTGTTTGTGTGTGTGTGTGTGTGTGTGTGTGTGTGTGTGTGTGTGTGTGTGTGAGAGAGCGCGCGCGCTTGTGTGTGTGGTTTCATTGTCTTATCATTTCGATGGAAAAGACATACAAATAAATATAAATATAGAAGAAGAAGAGGAAGAAGAAGAACAACAACAACAACCACAATAACAACATCAACTACAGGTAAATGGTAAAGGTGTTCCCCTAACCTTTTTGGTCGTTGGGGGGGGGGGGAAGCGTTTGGGACCTCCATTTTCTCTAGGCCAGCTTAGTGAGGGCGATGCCTATCTCCTCTCCCTCGCTGCTTTTTCCTCTCCCGGTTCTAAACGGATCCAGTTACCCATTCGCAGCAATGGGCGGACTGGGAGGTGTCGTGCGCGTGTTTCAATCTTCCTGCTGACGTTTGGTAGTTGCCTTCCAAGCAGGGTCACCCATCCAAGCATTAACCCCTCCCGACGTCGCTTAACATACAACATTGCTAGCGTGTGCCCAAACCACTGCGCTACCGCGTCAACCACATCCACAATATAATGTTGATAACAGGAAGCCCATATAATGTTGATAACAGGAAGCCAACCTAATGTTGATAACAGGAAGCCCATATAGTGTTGATAACACGAAGCCCATATAGTGTTGATAACAGGAAGCCCATATAATGTTGATAACAGGAAGCCCATATAATGTTGATAACAGGAAGCCAACGTAATGTTGATAACAGAAAGCCCGTATAACGTTGATAACAGGAAGCCAATATAACGTTGATAACAGGAAGCCAATATAATGTTGATAACAGGAAGCCAACAAACTAAAAAAAAAAAAAAAAGACATGCAAGCTGTCGATCATAACATAGCTGCTAGAAAGGTTGTTCGACATGCCCATTGCTGCAACTGACCTGAGTTAGCCAGCCCCAGAAAGGCGAAGTGGACGCTGGCCAGCAGACCGGGGTTGACCACTGTCAGATGCAGACACGCAGGTCTAGTCTGACCGTACCGCATTCCATTATACCACGGTGGTAAGAGAGTTCCTCAAAATCAGAAACAGGAATGAATAATTATTTAGTGCACAGTAGCAATGTGACCGTTACCGAGGGGGAGGGTGGGGGGGATAGGTATTTTTTATCATTCCGTCACTTCTTAAGAGGATCGTACGTACATAACAAGACGGCAAGCTATTCAAATGCATTCCCAGACACTCACATTGCCGATGGAATAAGGGGTTTTCAACACAAGTGTTAAATCTTCTTAGCGGTGTTGTTGATCGGGTTTTATCCTAAAAAGAACAAAATGAAAAACGTGGAATAATAGGCCGCGATGTGAACGATCTGCAAGCCAAACATTATCCAACCCGGGTAGCCGCGTTGAAGCGCCCACTGGCAGCCTTTTTGGTCGTACCGTCTGACGCCCAGACAACTGAGCCCAATCCTGGGCGGCCGCTAATGGGGGAGAATGGACCTAGTGCGTGCTGGGTGTGTTTGTGCAGCGGGCACTCTACCGTCTAGGACTTGAACGTCAGGATCTTTAAAGTCCGTGAGATTGTCCTGTTTCAAAACTAACAGTGGAAGAAGGTTCAAATACAAATGAAATAGAACTATCTCCAGGAATATTTTCAGGGCCTTAGAGTCAAATGGGTTTGTTGACTTGTAGTGACTATACGAGTGTTCATGGGAACAAGCCCTGCTGAAACATTGAAAGATGGCATAATGGACAATCGTTGCTCAAAGCCATCTTTGACTTTTAGGCGTCTCGTCACGACAGGGTCTACTATACACACTTTCGTAGCACCGCTATTTTTAGGATTAACCTTGATTCTATTGATAGCCACGTGAACAAATGGGTTATATCCGTTACACGCAACATGAAGATTCGGCACCGATGCTTGAATGTGTATAAATGACGAGTTAGTAGCCACGCAGCCCGTTCACTCAGTACTAAGGCAGATCGAGTCGTCGCTATAGAAAGTAACCAATTGTTTTCAGCAAAAGAAACAAGCAGCATCAACAACTACTTTTTAAAATGTATATAATATGTAGAATAAGAATTAATGAATGTGGAGTTTAATATATACATGCTGTCACGTGGGGTTTATGGGCTCTGCACAATGGAATTATGGACCCTCACGTTTATTCGGTGGGAACTGCTAGTAAGTCACCCTATGAATTACTTTAATAAATTTATTTGTTTCGCTCGTTCTGTGTTAAGGTTGGGGTACAGAAATAGATAGATAAAATGGTAAAAGATTCCTGTCACACTAGCTTTCACACGGCTATGAATCATATGTAGTCCAGCCACTTGATAACAGTTAAAATCACACATTTATTTCTTCTACTCTATACAAGTTTTCCTAAGTACTAATCTAACTTAAAATGTCTCAGTCACTGCTAATAGTTCGATCGCTGATAGTCTAGGCAGCTGTTATATCTTCCTCGGGCACTTGCTATAATATTTCATGTAGATTTGGACTACTGTGGTCCGTTTTACAGTTTCTGAAGAGTTGGACTACTGTGGTCCTGTTATGATCAGTTTAAGTGCACCTTCGTTTTTGCACTTAACTGCTAGATGGTGCGTGCGAAGTCCTTCTGTGAGGTAGCTTCTGGTCCACCTGTGTCGTTGTGTAGTTGGGTTCCCTTGCCACGCTGTGGGGTCTGACAGGGTGTTTTTCAAGGTAGCTCTTTCCGACTTGTGCGGTAGAGTCTCCTCATCCAACTAGTCGTTTCTGTGGAGTGGGGTGCACAGGATAGCTCGCCTGCTCGTCTGTAATATAAGAGACGAAATTCTGCACAACCCTGAATAATCGGTTTGTGCAGAGCGTCTCACTGAAAGCCAAAGTAGCCCTCAGTGATAGCTCCACATCTCTATACATAAGCGACGAACATTCTGCTACTTCCGGGGTCCACTGGAATCTCACTCTAAATTCCCATACATACATAAATATCAATCGTGTCTAACTATACACATACAGAATTAATAATATTATAAACATTCAGTGGTACAGCCACTGGTCTGCAAACATACATATAAGTTAAACAACAGTGGTTCCGTATGGTATACAACATGGCGGCGCAACCGGTCGTGTTTCGCCTCGTGCTCGGCTGTTCCACATGGTCACGCAAATTCGGATTAACAATTCACATTTATGCATAGCAAATTCCACAAACATAATTTCCACAATAATATAAACATATCACGATGAAACAGAAGGGTGTTCATTTACCTGTTTGACAAGTTCAGGCCCGTGATGACTAAATAGAATTCTGAGATTCTAAAGTCCTGCTTCCTGGTCTATGAGTGAAGATAGTTCTCTGCTAGCTATTGAGATGTTGACTCTTCCTCGTCTCACACACGACTGACTCAAACTGTGTTAGGCTCTGACAGTCAGAACCGGCTCTACCCGCTTAGCCTGCTGGTGATTGGTTAAAACGGTCCGATTCAAAGCTCAAGTGCTGACTAACTACGCAGCGTGGGTCGGGCTCGCGGTGTGTACTTTACTTGCTGCTGTGTACTATACTAACTCTCTTAATGTTACAATTACTACACAAGGCTAAATAGTCACTGGGCAGGGTAAAACTAGCCAATTCATGACAGGCTCCCTCAACTGAAAAAAGGCGATGACTACTGGATTCGACCTTTTTCTACTACAGAGCCTAGTTTAACACTGCACTATCCTAGGGTCCTACTTACAAACTAAGTAAGTTGCTCTACCTGAGCTGCAATGCTGTGCCAGGTAGCTATGGACACTAGTGACAGGGTTTTATTGGGCGGGGACGAATTCTGGTGCTGTGGCCCTTAGTTGTGTTGGGTGGGCGACAGCTGCTGTGTCCTCCACGAGATGGCGACTGAGGTAGTCGGCTCCGTGGTTCTCTTTGCCGGGGATGTACTCGATTTGGAATGAGTATGCCTGAAGGGTGAGTGCCCATCTCATCAGGCGAGAGTTCAAAGACTTGGAGGCTGCCAGGAACGATAGTGGTTGGTGGTCCACCTGAACTGTGAAGTGGGTCCCATACAGGTAGAGTTGGAATTTCTGTATGGCCCAGACTAGTCCAAGACATTCTTTCTCCGACGTGGCGTAGTGGGTCTCGGCGGGTCTCAATTTTCTGCTGGCGTAGGCGACCGGGAATAGCGTCTCTGCATTCTTGGGGTCGCGCTGTAGCAGTACTGCTCCGAGGCCTAAGTCGCTTGCGTCGGTGCGAAGAACGAATGGCTGAGTCAAATCGGGTAGGTGGAGTACTGGCGCCGATGTCATTCTGTCCTTGAGTGTTTGGAATGCTGTCTCACATTCCGCTGTCCATACGACTTTGTCCGGGGCGATTTTCCGGGTTCCATTTGTCAGTGGCACGGCGATGCTGTTGTAGTTGGGGATGAACTTCTAGTAGAAGCCGCAGAGTCCTAGAAACGACTGTACTTCCTTCTTGGTCTTGGGCCTAGGAGCGTCGAGTAGGCGTTTCACGGTCTTTTCTACCGGTCGCAGGCTTCCTTGACTTATGGTGTGTCCCAGAAATTCTAGTTCTGTGAATCCAATCTGACATTTGGTGGGTCTTGCCGTCAATCCCGTGTCTCTGAGGCGGGCGAGTAGTTGTTGTAGGAGCGTGACATGTTCCTCCCACGTAGGTGTTGCGATGAGGATGTCGTCCATAAACGAATGTAGGTGCTCGCTGCTCAGGGGTGCCAGGAGTTTTCGCATCATGGCGCTGAAGATGCTGGGTGCGTTGTGGAGTCCGAATGGAAGCACGTTGAATTCGAAGTGTCCTTCCATAGTGCTAAACGCTAGGTACTTTCGGACTTTCGGTTGCACTGGTATCTGGTAGTATCCTTTGCTGAGGTCGATGCGTGAGAAGTACTTCGCTCGCTGTAGCTTGGCAAATAGGTCGGTCTGGTCCGGGAGTGGCTCTGGCTGGAACTGCGTTACCGCATTCAGGAGTCTGAAGTCGATGCACAGTCGATGCTCTCCGTTGGGTTTTCGCAACAATACCGTGCCTGCGCTGTAGGGTGAAGTAGACTCTGAGATGATTCCGGCTGCCAGTAAGGTGTCTATCTCTTCCTTGATGGCTCGCTGCTGAGACAGTGGCATCGGGTAGAGCTTCTGGCGGACGGGTGTTGGGTCGGTCACCGTTAAGGTTACTTCGACGAGGTCTGTCCTCCCTGGTCGGTCTGTGAGCACAGTCTGATGTTGGCGAATGACCTGTCGTACTTGCTGTTGCTGTTTAGCGGCTAGGTCTCCGTTGAGTATCACGTCTTTGTAGGTTTCTTTGGAGTGCAGGGGATACTCTACTGCATTGGTCTCCATGCTTTCTCCTTCTTCCGCGATGGCGATGGCTAACAAGTTGTGAGTGCTGGGGGTCGCTGGTCTGTCCGTATACTTCTTGAGGAGATTGATGTGGTGGTATCGGGCTCTCCCGTTCACCTCTACTTGGTAGACTGTCTTGGATTTCTTGGCAGTCACCCGGTACGGTCCTCTCCAAGCGATGTCCAGCGTGTTGGTTCCACTTGGAAGTAAGAGTAGCACTTGATCGCCGACTTGCAGTTCTCTGTCCTTCGCGTGGCGGTTGTAGTACTTCGCCTGACGGGCTCTTGCCTTCTTCAGTGCTTCACCAGCTTTCTTCCACGTTGCTTTGAGGGTTTCCTGCAGGTCTGCGACGTACTTGGTGGCACCTCTTGGTGTGTCGTCTATCTTGGCTTCCGTCCAACTTCTGCGTAGGGCTTCTAGCGGTCCTGCTAGAGGTCTGCCGAATAGCAATGTTGACGGGGTGTAGCCTGTGGCTGCATGGGGCGTTTCTCGGTATGCGAACAGTGCCGCATTCACGTAGGTGTCCCACGCTTCTGGATTGTCGTCGGCGACTTTCCTGAGTATGGTGAGAAGGGTTCCATTCAGTCTTTCTACTTGTCCGTTGCTGGCTGGGTGGTATGGTGGTGTGCGAATGTGATGAACTTGTATCAACTCGAACACGTCTTGCATCAGGCGGCCGGTGAACTGAGATCCGTTGTCCGTTCTAATGCTGTCCGGGAATCCGACTCTGGTAAAGATGGCGATGAGTGCATCTGCAATCTTCTTGGTGTCGATCGCTGGCAACGGGACTGCTTCGCACCACATCGTACATGCGTCGACGAGTGTGAGTAGAAATCTGTTCCTCTTCTTGGTCATGGGCAGTGGTCCTACTATGTCTACTGAGACTTGCTGGAATGGCACGCCGACTACTACTGATGGTCCTAAGGTAACTGGTACGGTGTGATGTCGCGGGGAATATCGTTGACCTTGGTGGCAAGATTTCACGTAGCGCTTGACATCCTCTGTGATTCCTGGCCAATAGTAGTGTGCGCTGATTCTCTGCACTGTGGCTCCAATTCCCATGTGTCCGCTGAGTGGCATGCTGTGGCCTAATTCTAGTACTTGGGCTCGAAGGGTGGCTGGTAGTACTAGTTGGGTGTGATCTCCATCTCCTTGTCGATGTAGAACTCCCTCTTCCATGTAGAAGTCTCCCTTGTGCGGGGGTGTGTGCGCCTTGGGTAGCTTCTGGAAGCACTTCGCTATCGAGGTGTCTTCTTTCTGTGCTGTTTTGATCTCTTCGAGTCCTGGATTCGGAGCGAACTCGGGCTGGGGTGGTTGGGTTTTAGCTTGGGCCCTGGTTTGCACTGCAGCTATCTCTACAGTTTTAGGGGGCGTGCCTAAGAACACATACCTACAACCTAGCACTAGATCATACAGGGGTTTCTGTAAAACAGCTGCTTGGATTCGTCCTGTGACGTACCTACTCTCTACTTCGATCCAAGCTATTGGGCAAGTAGTCGTCGGTTTCGTCAAGTCTGCTCCTTGTAAGTCGACTGTCTTGTCTGTCAAGTCCGCGCGCGATACAAGAGATTCGCTAACTATCGCGTCGTATGATAGACCTGTGTCATACAGACAGTTCGCTTCTTTTCCGTTGACCTTGACCGTGTCTGTCACCGATGGGTGATCTCCGATTGTGTGTGGCTTGTTACCGCTGCTTTGAGTTAGAACTCTGTGCGCTGGCCGGCTTTCGCGCTCTTCCCTACGTTGTGCGGCCAACTTGAAACATTCTGCGGTGGAGTGATTGTTTCTGTTGCAGAACGAACAATACCGTCTCTGTTCTGCGGGACCTCTTTTCCCGAATTCCGTGTTGGGTCCTTTATTTTGCCCAGGTCTGGGATTATTCGGCTTATTCGCTGTGCGCTCTTCCCGGTTAGGGCTTCGTTTCTGTGCCTCTTTCCCGTTAGGCTTTAGGTCTCGCCTGAAGCTCTTGGCTTCTCCGTGGGCGGCCACGTACCTATCTGCGACCTTGACCAGATCTTCCAGTCTTTCCGCGCCCTGCTCTACTGAGAATGTCCTCAGCTCGGGGGTCATGGTTTCCCGTAGCTGTTCCCATACTAACAGTTCTGTCAGTCCATCATACGTCTTAGCCGTGGCTGACTGGCTAATCCACTTATCCAGCGTTGTGGACAACCGATCCGCGAACTGCGCATAGCTCTCTCCTTTCACTCTCCGATTGGTGCGGAACTTTTGCCGGTAGCATTCTCCCGTTAGTTCGAATCCCGTTAGGAGTGCCTCTTTTACTTTGTGATAGTCAGTCACTCTGTCAGTCGGTAGCTTACTGTAGATGTCATAAGCCTTTCCTCTAAGCCCTTGATTAAGCTTAAAAGACCAATGAGTGGGATCTAGTTTGTACTCTGTTGCTAGACGCTCAAACCTAGTCAGATAGAGATCTAGACCTTCCTCTCTCTCATTGAATGTCCCCAGTGGAAATGACATTCCTTGTACGGGGTTGGGTGCTACTTCTAGCTGATCTGAGTGGGGAAGGGTTGAGGAAGAACTTGAAGCTCCTGATCCCAATCTTCTTAGCTCTAACTCATGCTGTCTTTCTTTTTCCTTTTCTGCCCTCTCTTTTTCTTTTTCTGCCCGCTCATACTCCCATTTCCTAACTTCTGCTTCTCTCTCTGCTGCTAATGCTGCCTTCTTCTGTTCTACTTCTAATTCTAGTTTCTTCTGTTCTCTTGCTGCTTCTAATTCTGCTTTCTTTTGCTCTGCTTCTAATTTCTTGGCCTCTCTCTCTGCCTCTAATTCTGCTTTTTTCTGTTCTCTCTCTGCTGCTCTCTCTGCTGCTTCGAGTTTCTTCGCCTCTCTCTCTGCTGCTCTCTCTGCCTTAGCCTCCTGTTTCTCTACCTCTGCATTGATATACGCAATTAGGTCTCCCCCTGCTAAGTGTAAAGCTTCTCCTAATTCCTTGAAGCGCAATCTCAAGGCCACTGGGTCCGACATTGTCAAAAGTGTCTATGAACAACCTCTGAATCACGTGGAATACCAAAACACTAGCAATATTGCAAGTCAATATCAACAATGCAAAGACCATAAAATTCGTAATCAATAACAGAATAAAACAAAAGTCAAATGGCATACAACAGTTACTTAAGCAAAACCTGCAAAAGAACAATGCAACATACAGGCACAAAAATAATTGAAGCAAAAAAGTTTTTAACTAAAGAATAGTGCACCACAACTGATCAGTGTTATACCCTTACACTATTCTAAGTTATTCTACTACTACTACTGTTATCTAATTTTATTGTACTTAGATCCGGTTATACCCAATTCCTATTACACAGATCCTAGCTAGGCTCGCCAATTAAAGTGTCACGTGGGGTTTATGGGCTCTGCACAATGGAATTATGGACCCTCACGTTTATTCGGTGGGAACTGCTAGTAAGTCACCCTATGAATTACTTTAATAAATTTATTTGTTTCGCTCGTTCTGTGTTAAGGTTGGGGTACAGAAATAGATAGATAAAATGGTAAAAGATTCCTGTCACACTAGCTTTCACACGGCTATGAATCATATGTAGTCCAGCCACTTGATAACAGTTAAAATCACACATTTATTTCTTCTACTCTATACAAGTTTTCCTAAGTACTAATCTAACTTAAAATGTCTCAGTCACTGCTAATAGTTCGATCGCTGATAGTCTAGGCAGCTGTTATATCTTCCTCGGGCACTTGCTATAATATTTCATGTAGATTTGGACTACTGTGGTCCGTTTTACAGTTTCTGAAGAGTTGGACTACTGTGGTCCTGTTATGATCAGTTTAAGTGCACCTTCGTTTTTGCACTTAACTGCTAGATGGTGCGTGCGAAGTCCTTCTGTGAGGTAGCTTCTGGTCCACCTGTGTCGTTGTGTAGTTGGGTTCCCTTGCCACGCTGTGGGGTCTGACAGGGTGTTTTTCAAGGTAGCTCTTTCCGACTTGTGCGGTAGAGTCTCCTCATCCAACTAGTCGTTTCTGTGGAGTGGGGTGCACAGGATAGCTCGCCTGCTCGTCTGTAATATAAGAGACGAAATTCTGCACAACCCTGAATAATCGGTTTGTGCAGAGCGTCTCACTGAAAGCCAAAGTAGCCCTCAGTAATAGCTCCACATCTCTATACATAAGCGACGAACATTCTGCTACTTCCGGGGTCCACTGGAATCTCACTCTAAATTCCCATACATACATAAATATCAATCGTGTCTAACTATACACATACAGAATTAATAATATTATAAACATTCAGTGGTACAGCCACTGGTCTGCAAACATACATATAAGTTAAACAACAGTGGTTCCGTATGGTATACAACATGGCGGCGCAACCGGTCGTGTTTCGCTTCGTGCTCGGCTGTTCCACATGGTCACGCAAATTCGGATTAACAATTCACATTTATGCATAGCAAATTCCACAAACATAATTTCCACAATAATATAAACATATCACGATTAAACAGAAGGGTGTTCATTTACCTGTTTGACAAGTTCAGGCCCGTGATGACTAAATAGAATTCTGAGATTCTAAAGTCCTGCTTCCTGGTCTATGAGTGAAGATAGTTCTCTGCTAGCTATTGAGATGTTGACTCTTCCTCGTCTCACACACGACTGACTCAAACTGTGTTAGGCTCTGACAGTCAGAACCGGCTCTACCCACTTAGCCTGCTGGTGATTGGTTAAAACGGTCCGATTCAAAGCTCAAGTGCTGACTAACTACGCAGCGTGGGTCGGGCTCGCGGTGTGTACTTTACTTGCTGCTGTGTACTATACTAACTCTCTTAATGTTACAATTACTACACAAGGCTAAATAGTCACTGGGCAGGGTAAAACTAGCCAATTCATGACACATGCCGACTGGACGACCCGCTAAATAAATAAAAAAACAAACATTACGAAGCAGGTGAAGTTAAAACACAAACAAGCGCGCACGGTCACTAACGCACACTCACACACACAGTCATACACACACCCACGCGCGCGCACGCACACACACACACACACGTGTCACGGCTTAAGGCCTGGCATTTCCCTCCCTCACCATCCCTGCTCACTAACTAAACCCTCTATGTAAACAAACAACACAAAGTCCCAAGATGCAATCAAAACAATAATTTATTCAATCAAACCCGCACGCAAACTCACGCAAAATAAACAGATTCACAGCATACAGTATTACATACAAAGCAAAATGATGATGCAAGAAGGATGGATAAAGAAATCAAAACAAAATGGAATGTTATAGTCAATCAATAACAAAGATGAATAACTAAATGATTATGATAATCCTTGCTATGAATCAGTTCTTGATTTCAAGTCCCCTTTCCTCTGATAAGTTATGAAGAATAAAACGTGTGCACAGTCTGTGTGTATGCTGGTTATCTAAAGAAGTGAGCTCACTTGCAACTTTGACACAACATAAGGATACTCATCGGTCAAGTGTTGAAGAACACTTTTGGGCGATCCAGTGCTGGTTACAAGTAGCGGTGTTTTCTCCCCTCGATCCTCCGGCCAAACGACGAGGCTACAGAGATCGAGGGTTGCTTGGAAGAAGAGAATGACGAAGGCTGATGGAGAAACCAAAAGCGGGGTGGACAGGTGACTTGGTGCTGGTCCCAAGATGTCCTGACGCTTCCACCCCTCGACCCTCTGGCAAAATGAAGCTTAGGCGACAGAGGTCGAGAGTGGACAAGTGCGTAGAACCAGCCCAGTGAGATGAACAGCAGAAGAAGTGCGACGAGAGGGTCAAACAAGCAAAACGATGTGGTGGTGGATGATGATGTAGTAGCAAACGTAAAACACAGGTTAGAAGATTAAAGAAGAGAAGACTCATCCTGAAATCAATGACATATCTTCAATTTCTCGTTCCCAGTTATAATGTCAACGACGATAGTCAATAAACCCCCATTCACTTCTTTTCCGATATGTCTGGTTATACAACCTCATTGATAAATTACGACCATCTCAGTTTCAACAAAATGAACGATGCAATATGCGCATTTACCAAATATACTAAATGTCAAAAGCATTTTTATTTACATATTATAAAAAACAACATTCAGTACGCATTCACGCAGCATGAGGTCGGACAATAATGCTATCCCCTTTTATTTTCCCATCATAGAACTACGTAAACAATGAACATAAAATGGACAACTGAAATTGGAGTCAAGCACACAACACATACATTCGCACCTAGCTCCTCACAAACAGTGGAAAAAGCGACAAGCCACTTACCAGTCCGTGCAGGTGAAAAGGTGGACACTCGACCCAGAGCAACTTGCCTAGACAACGATACTCTATTATAGACTAAGTCAACTTTGACACAAGAATCTATGGTCACTGTAATAGTGCTAAACTATTAATACAGCTTTAGTCACACTCCATTATCACAGCTAGAATTCAAAAGAGAAAGAAAAACCTTAGAAAAAGGATCCAATCTTCTCAGCTTGGCGTTCAAAATAATAATGATTATAGAAAACTCACCAACTTTCAGATCTTGTTCTTTATTCTTACTAAAATTCATAAGCCCCGAGTACTGCCTATATAAAATCTCGTGAATCCCGTGCATAAAGAACAAATACGCAAAACAGGTCGCACTACCCAGTATAGAAAATATTCACTTTTTATATTCAGGTCACAGTACTTAGTTAATATAATATCTACTCGTGACATATCCCCCCCCTGAAGATTAAACAACAGTTTAATTCACAACTAAGTCGCGAACTTATCACCTTATCTTTGTACATCTTTACACATTCCTAGAGAGAAAATCTGCATCGACATTGTCGCGTCCAGCAATTGCTTCAATTGTGAAACTGTAGGGTTGCAACTGCAATGACCACCGCATGAGTCTCGGACTCTGAGGTTTGACTCGGTGTAACCATTGAAGTGGGCTGTGGTCAGTTTGCACTTTGAAGTGACGGCCCATCAGGAACTGACTATACTTCCGTACCCCAAAAACCACTGCAAAACATTCTTTCTCGATGGGAGAATAGTTCCTTTCAGCAGCATTCAGTTTCTTGCTGGCACAAGCCAACGGCTGTAGTCCGAAACCTTGATCCTGCAGTAACACCGCGCCCAATCCAACATCAGATGCATCAGTTCGAAGCACGAACTCTTTTGACCAATCTGGTAAACAACAAACTGGTTGACTGCTCAGACGCTCTTTCAGTTGTTCAAAAGCTTGCTGACAACGGTCTGTCCACTGCACTACACCTGCTTTGCCTCCCTTTGTCAGATCTGTCAGTGGAAGTGCGATTTCAGCGAAGTGAGGAATGAATCGTCGGTAAAACCCTACCAATCCTAAGAATGACTTCACTTGTTTCTTGGTTGTAGGAGGTTCCACTTGTCGAATCTTCTCCATCACACGTTCCAGTGGGACCATCTTGTTCTTCCCTACCATATGACCCAGGTACTCCACTTGAGCGAATCCGAGATAACACTTGGTCGGCCTAGCAGACAAATGAGCTTCTCGCAACCTTTGCAATACTTTCTGTAGTACATCCAGGTGACGTTCCTTAGTTTCTGTAGCTATCAGGATGTCATCCATGAAATTGTCAACGTCTTCAAGCTTGAGTGGTAACAGCAATGCTCGCATCATCCGGGAAAAACAAGCTCCTGCGGTCTTGAGTCCGAATGGCATCACCACAAACTGGAACTGACCCAAATCTGTCGTAAAGGCTGTTTTTGGACGGTCCTCCTGACGCACTGGAATCTGCCAGTACCCTCGGGATAAGTCGATCTTGGACAAGTACCTTGCTTTTCCTAACTTGGAGAACAGATACTCCACGTCGGGCAACGGTTCAGCATCAAAAATGACTTTCTTGTTCATACAGCGGAAATCGACGCAGAACCTGATCTTGTCATCTCTCTTCCTGACAAGAACTACTGGTGAACTGTAAGGGGATTGTGCTGGTTCAATCACTCCAAGTTTCAACATAGTCTCGACTTCTTTCCGAATGATCTCCTTGTGAGCAAATGGAATAGGGAACTGACGAGTCCGAACTGGGGTATCGTCTTCCATCCTGATCTCGCACTCTGCCAAGTTGGTCTTGAGAGGTAAGTCGGTCAAAATATCAGGAAACTGGGTGACTAGCTCTCGAATCTCCTCATGGATCGCTGGGTTCTCTGGATCAAGTTGGATGTCCTTCACCGTTTCCTCTGCTTCCATAGGAAAAACTGGAAGTGGCTCCGAAATGATTTGCGCTTCCTCCTCATCCTCTGGTTCATCCAGAACTGCCACAGCAGCGATACCACTCTCTCGTTCTTTGTACTGCTGCAGAAGATTCACATGGTACGTTTTGACTTTGTCTCCAACCTGAATCTTGTAATCACAACTGCCTACTTTCCCCACTACACGATAAGGTCCTCTCCATGCCATCTTCAACTTGTTCTCCTTGCAAAGAGACAGAATCAGAACCTTACTTCCCACAGCAAAAGTCCTGAGTTTCGCTTTCTTGTCGAAATGTTGCTTATGTCGGAAAGCTTCCTTGCTCAAGGATTCTTTAGCTATCTTGCAAGTTTCTTCGACCTTTTCTCTCAAGTCGATAACGTGCTTCAGAGCCGACTTGACTTCTCCCTTCTGGGTTTCACGTGTCCACAGTTCTCTCAAAACTTGCATTGGTCCTCGCACAGTATGACCGTACAACAACTGGAAAGGCGAAAACTTGGTGCTTTCCTGAGGAACCTCACGGTACGCGAACAACAACGCCGGGATATAGCGATCCCATGACTTGGGTTTCTCGCTGCACAGCTTCTTGATCATCGATTTGAGTGTCTGGTTGAAACGTTCAACTAGCCCATTGCACATGGCGTGGTATGGTGTAGTCAAATTTCCTTTCACTGCAAGCAATAGATACACCTCCTGCATCACTTCGGAAGTAAACTGTGATCCTCGATCAGATAACACTTCTCCAGGAATACCTAATCTGGTCCATATCTCCCACAAAGTTTCGGCGATGGTTCCGGCCTTGATGTCTTTCAGAGGAATGGCTTCTGGATATCGAGTTGCATAGTCCACCATCACAAGAACGTAGCGGTGGTTGCGCTCTGAACAAGGAATGATTGGTCCAATCAGATCAACAGCAACCTTTTCAAATGGCTGGTCGACCAAAGGCATGCTGACCAAATTTGCTTTTGGGATCCTCCCCTTCGGCACCGCCCTCTGACATGCGTCACAGGTCTGACAGTAGCGTCGAATGTCTCCTGACATACCTGGCCAGTAGAAATCAACCCACACACGATGCTGAGTTCTCCTTGCTCCCAAATGTCCACTCATCGGGGTATCATGCGCAAGTTTCATGACATCTTTCTTGAG
Organism: Oncomelania hupensis; assembly: GCA_036898135.1. Lineage (NCBI taxonomy): Eukaryota > Metazoa > Mollusca > Gastropoda > Littorinimorpha > Pomatiopsidae > Oncomelania > Oncomelania hupensis. The sequence goes on from CM072517.1 coordinate 64,993,700, forward strand.
TGACTGAGGAACACAAACTTGCTCGAACGTCCTATTCCCTTCTTTGACTTTGCGCATCAGAATACCTTTCTTCCTGATGAAAGATGCTTCACTCTTCTTCCTCCCACGACCTTTGACTATCTCCTGAGAATCTGCTGACTTCTGTGCCCTAGCCAACGCAGGATCTTCTCTCTGTAGTCTACCTAGTTCATCCGGTGTGATGTCTAATCCTGAAACTCTTTTGACTGGCAAGGGAACAGTTTCTTTCTCTCGTGCAATCTGTGCTCTTGTTTGCACCGCAGATAACAGTTTGCGATCAGCATAAACTGGAATCTTCACACTCTCTCCATCTGCGAACACGACTGTGTTGCCAATCACAACATCATGACATAACTGATCCGCTACTAGTACCTGAACCCTTCCTCTAACCCATGGAGATTCTATCAGTACTGAGGCAACAGGGTATTCCTAGTGACGGATGGATCAGCCAATGACACTCGATGTTTGATTCCTGCGAGTAGATCTTCTTCAGAGACAAACTTGGACGAAACAACGCATAGTTCAGCTCCAGTATCTCTCAAGGCAATAACTGACTGACCATTCAGTGTGACTTTTGCTTCCGGAACAAGCTCCAAACGATCGCATCGGTCGCAGAGTACGGGCACTTCCTTCCTAGTTGCATCTGCAGCTCCTGTACGCATAGCTCTGACCTTCTTGCTCTTTGGACAATTCCTTCTGAAGTGTCCTTTTTCTCCACATTCGAAACATGTGACTTCCTTACTTGTGCCACCCCCTTTGCTATCTGTCTGAGACTTGGTCTTGCTCGCTTCACCAGCTGAACTTTGAGAACTTGGTTGCTTCTGCTTCTTACTATCTTGTGCCAAACTTCCTCTGTCGTCGCGGACAGCTCGACGTGCTTGAACTCGGACATCTGCCACTGTCGCGGCTTCCTCCGAAGTAGTGACTTTGCGTTCTCTGACAACAATCGCCAAATCCGGATTCAGTGTGGACATGAACTGTTCAAGCACAAAAACATCCAGCACTCGGTCAGGATCTGTGGAATCTACTTTTGCTAAACAGAACCATCTCGCTAACGTTTGCTTCATCCGTTTCACAAACGATGGAAAGTTCTCAGATGTTTCCTTCTTCATGGACCTGAACTGCCTACGGAAATAATCAGCATCTCTCCTGAATCGAAACAACAATGCGGTCTTCAGTGCTTCGAAATCTTTGGCATCGTCCGGTGTCAACTGCAAAAATGTCTCCCTTGCAGCTCCCTGAAGCAATGGGACCAATCTGCTTGCCCATGTATCTTTGGCCCACTTGTGCATAGTTGCCACACTCTCAAAATGAAGTAAGTATTGATCAATGTCATCTTTCTCGTCGAAAGAAGGTAGCTTTACTCTATATCCTCCATCGGAATTTTTACTCGTTTGAGACTGAGTCAATACTTCCCTCGTGAGCTCTATTTCCTGTTTCCGGAGATCCTCTTGCTGTTGCATTTCCTGTTTTCGAAGTTTTTCCTGTTGTTGTAGCTCCTGTTTACGAAGATCTTCCATTCTCTGCATCTCCTCTCGACGGAGTTCTTCGATCCGTGCTTCCTTTTTCTCTTGCCTCCGTATCTCTTCACGCCTAAGCTCTCCTTGCTGTTGAATCTCGTCTCGGCGCATTTTTAACTCTTCCCGACGGAGCTCGTCCTGACGTTGCTTCTCTTCGTCAGCTCTCGCTAATTCGCTCGCCAATCTGACGACTTCTTGTCCCATGGTCATGCCTGAACTGACCAGCATGGTTATGTAGTCCTTCAGCCTGGCACCTTTACTATCTGAACCAGCTGTAGCTCCTACACCCCATGACGGTGAAAATGTATGTCCCTTCGTCTTCGATCTTGCAGATTCAGACGGTGTAGACGGCTCATCCTGAGTACGTGCGTTCTCCTCTTGGTACAACTTAACATACGTGTTGTCGACGCTTGTCGTGGTAGTAGTGTCAACTGAACTTGCTACTGGCATGGCAGGTGGTATCAATCTCAGCTCTTCTACATCCGATGCTTTAGAAGCCATGGTTGGTTGATATACTAACCCAGACCTTAACTCCATATGCCTACCCCCTTGCTAACGCCTAAGTTCCCTACCAAACAAAATTCCTAACTAATAAAAACTACCTTCAGAAGTAAGATGACAAGCTGCCACGAGCGAGTGTCCGTCCCTTGGCCACGAGCACGAACCGGCAAGAAAGCTCCCCACTCTCCCCACCGCTGCTCCTCGTTGAAGCTAGGTGATGCCCACTGCACCACGGCTCCAGGCGCCCGCCAACCTCCCACTGAAAACAGTTTCAAGCACACCCCAGTCTCACAGACACAAAATTATAACGGATTGCACCTTCCTAAACTATCAACACTATGCTAATCTGCTATCACGTCAGGGTCACCAAATATGTCACGGCTTAAGGCCTGGCATTTCCCTCCCTCACCATCCCTGCTCACTAACTAAACCCTCTATGTAAACAAACAACACAAAGTCCCAAGATGCAATCAAAACAATAATTTATTCAATCAAACCCGCACGCAAACTCACGCAAAATAAACAGATTCACAGCATACAGTATTACATACAAAGCAAAATGATGATGCAAGAAGGATGGATAAAGAAATCAAAACAAAATGGAATGTTATAGTCAATCAATAACAAAGATGAATAACTAAATGATTATGATAATCCTTGCTATGAATCAGTTCTTGATTTCAAGTCCCCTTTCCTCTAATAAGTTATGAAGAATAAAACGTGTGCACAGTCTGTGTGTATGCTGGTTATCTAAAGAAGTGAGCTCACTTGCAACTTTGACACAACATAAGGATACCCATCGGTCAAGTGTTGAAGAACACTTTTGGGCGATCCAGTGCTGGTTACAAGTAGCGGTGTTTTCTCCCCTCGATCCTCCGGCCAAACGACGAGGCTACAGAGATCGAGGGTTGCTTGGAAGAAGAGAATGACGAAGGCTGATGGAGAAACCAAAAGCGGGGTGGACAGGTGACTTGGTGCTGGTCCCAAGATGTCCTGACGCTTCCACCCCTCGACCCTCTGGCAAAATGAAGCTTAGGCGACAGAGGTCGAGAGTGGACAAGTGCGTAGAACCAGCCCAGTGAGATGAACAGCAGAAGAAGTGCGACGAGAGGGTCAAACAAGCAAAACGATGTGGTGGTGGATGATGATGTAGTAGCAAACGTAAAACACAGGTTAGAAGATTAAAGAAGAGAAGACTCATCCTGAAATCAATGACATATCTTCAATTTCTCGTTCCCAGTTATAATGTCAACGACGATAGTCAATAAACCCCCATTCACTTCTTTTCCGATATGTCTGGTTATACAACCTCATTGATAAATTACGACCATCTCAGTTTCAACAAAATGAACGATGCAATATGCGCATTTACCAAATATACTAAATGTCAAAAGCATTTTTATTTACATATTATAAAAAACAACATTCAGTACGCATTCACGCAGCATGAGGTCGGACAATAATGCTATCCCCTTTTATTTTCCCATCATAGAACTACGTAAACAATGAACATAAAATGGACAACTGAAATTGGAGTCAAGCACACAACACATACATTCGCACCTAGCTCCTCACAAACAGTGGAAAAAGCGACAAGCCACTTACCAGTCCGTGCAGGTGAAAAGGTGGACACTCGACCCAGAGCAACTTGCCTAGACAACGATACTCTATTATAGACTAAGTCAACTTTGACACAAGAATCTATGGTCACTGTAATAGTGCTAAACTATTAATACAGCTTTAGTCACACTCCATTATCACAGCTAGAATTCAAAAGAGAAAGAAAAACCTTAGAAAAAGGATCCAATCTTCTCAGCTTGGCGTTCAAAATAATAATGATTATAGAAAACTCACCAACTTTCAGATCTTGTTCTTTATTCTTACTAAAATTCATAAGCCCCGAGTACTGCCTATATAAAATCTCGTGAATCCCGTGCATAAAGAACAAATACGCAAAACAGGTCGCACTACCCAGTATAGAAAATATTCACTTTTTATATTCAGGTCACAGTACTTAGTTAATATAATATCTACTCGTGACAACACGTATAGCCCCTCTTTTATTTTTTGTTGCAGTTTATTATCCCTTTCTGTCGGGAAACTCTCGGCCGCCTCCCCCGTGGAAGGCGTAGTCGCAGCCAGTGGCGCGCCCAAACCCTATCTACCTAACACTATTTGTGAATTTTTCAAATTTTTTGCTGGGGGGAGCAAACCGGAGTACCCGAAGGAAACCCCCGAGACGTTGCCCGAGTCGAAAGTAAATAATATTCGGAGAAACATAACGCCCAGATGCTGGCTCGAACCCACACCTGTCAGGCGCCATTGGTTTATGGCCTGTGGACAAGGCAAGTTAGTCCCGCCTTAGCCCACTTGGCCACAACGCTCGCTTTCATATATAATCATTCAGTGTGCGTTTTTCGGCGTTGTAATGTTCGACGTATGTTCAATTGGCCATTGTACCAAAATCATGGCGAACTCTACTAACAGGCCTTCTCATAGCGCAACTGGGGGCTTTGACTGGGGGCCTACTGTGTCAATGTTACAAAACATCAATGTGCAACTAATTTGCAATCTCTGGTTCAAAATAAAGTTATATTAGTTGGTTTCAATGCTCTAAATTCCTATGGAAATATATATTGGGTTGTACTTTGTTAACCTCTTCAGTGCTATGCGTTATTATTTTAGCATCACATAATTATATCCTTACTATTTCTCACAAAGTATCAGCAAATGGCTTCTTTCTGTTCAAATGTGTGCATTCTATTCAAGGATTGGAACATATATATTGATTGTCTCTATTGTTTCTTTTACGTTACAATCTTTACATGATAGCGCAAAATTAATTAATTAATTTGATTTAATTAAGCAGAGCAATCTCCAATCTTCGTTTTGCGGATGATATTGATGGATTGGCTGGAGAGGAACAAGAACTTGAACAGCTTGTACAGAGGCTTGACACCACCTCCAGAGCTTATGGAATGGAAATAAGTGCAGAGAAGACCAAAATGATGACCAACAACACCAATGGCATCAACACGGACATCAAAGTACAAGGCCAATCCCTCAACACAGTGCACAGCTTCAAATATTTAGGAGCCATTGTGTCAGACAATGGGTCTCGACAGGAAGTCCTCTCCAGGATCGCACAAACAACTGCTGCCCTGACAAGGTTGAAGCCCATTTGGAAAGACAGAACCATCAGTCTACATTCCAAAGTAAGACTGCTGCGCTCTCTGGTCATCTCCATCTTCCTATATGCTTGCGAAGCATGGACCCTCACAGCAGATCTCCAACGAAGAATACAAAGCATGGAGATGAGGTGCTACAGAAGACTTCTGTGCATTTCCTATACCCAACACATCACCAACGTTGAAGTCCGACAGACCATCACACAAGCCATTGGACAACACGATGACCTGCTCACAGTGGTGAAGAAACGGAAACTCCGATGGTATGGCCACGTCACCAGATCATCAGGCCTTGCAAAGACCATTCTGCAAGGCACAGTGCAAGGAGGTAGAAGAAGGGGGAGACCGAAAAAGAGGTGGGAGGACAACATTCGAGAATGGACTGGTTTGACACTGAGCGAAGCCATGAGGGCTGCTGAGGACAGAGAAAGATGGAGTATGCTGGTTAAGCGATCATCTGTGGTGCCCCTACGACCTTCGGGTTATGGGACAGGATAGGATAGGAATTAAATTCAAAGTATAAGACCATGGCGCAGCAATAATCGCACTTAGCACAGCAGGGGTTAAAATTAACTGATTATTATGCCATTACTCACTGATTGCATGCAGTAGCAGTGCCGACAATAAGTATAAGACAATGGCAAAGGACACAAATAAAAAAAGAAGACAGAATAAAAAAAAAAATCACAAAGTAGGCCAAATAGGCCACTTAAAGTATCACACAAGCAAAACATCACATGAAACTAACCTCGCTATGATGACGCAGATAATTTCAACCGTTTCAGGGCAGGCTCTTTTGTTGACCGGGGGGTTGCGGCAAAGCAGTAGTTCTTGATGAAGATGTTGGATACAATCCTGGCATGCCTCTCCTCCATCTCGAACTCGAACATGTCAGATATTGTCATTGCTATCCTGGTGAATGATTTCCTGCATACTGAGTCTTTCACGATGTTGAAAACAATGAAGCAAAAAATTGTCCACTGGCACGCTCTGTCTGAGGGTATCTTAAGACCGCCTCTGTCCAGTGAGTCTGTATACTGTCCATACTTCTCAAAGTAGAACGTTGTTAGGCCCAGCAATGTCCCCTCATCTAACTCTGGGTCTTTCCGTGTCGCATAGCCAGCAATGTACACAAGTGCAGACTTTGTCTCTGGTGGAACACTTGCTTCAAGTTGCTTCAGGCTGTCCACGGTTTTACACGCCTTTTCGTTCGACTCGACTGTGAAGTCACAATCAGAACACTTGTGGCCGGCGTCTTCGCCATTCATGTCCGTTTTCAATTGGAGCAGCAGCTTGGCCTTGTTGATTCTGGTTTTCTCTACAATTTGCTGAACATTGATAAAATATGTACCCCCTGACCCTTGCCGAAGCTTGCTGAATTCTTTCTCCAGAGGATCAGTGGAGAACTGTCCCAGCAGCACATATTGGTGAGATGTTGAAAGGAGATGACGGCACAGACTGACAAGTCCATTACAAGTGTGAAATATGGACTGAGCGGTGTCTCCAGTCAGTTGTTTTAGCCTCTTGCCCTGCTTTCCAGCCATGTGTTTTGCCATGTCACCAAACTGAAGTAAAGTGTTGAGCCTATCATCGGCTTGGTCGCTAACTGCAGCTTGTAGATCGTCCCGGTGTCTCACGTCCATGTACCTGGACTTCACGTTCACAATCTTCCACCAAGTGAGCACCTTGTTGATGAAGAGTGCAGTGCCTTCCACGCCCTCAAATTTACTCATACCTGGATGTTTGAGCAAAGCCTGGTGGGTCTTTTCGCTGAACACCTTCAAACATGTTGATACTTTTTGTCTTTCGATTGGTTTCGGCAACACTGCCACTTCGTCAAGGTCAGACATCTTGACAAGGGACTCTGCCTCAAACTTATACAGTTGAATGAGGTGACTCCACTTTGCTGTGCGCATCACTCCATCATGGGAAAACAGCAGTTCCCCTGTCGCCTCGGTCAACCAATTGTTTCTTATGTTCTTGAGTAAGTGTACAAAGTCATACAAAAGAAATATACCAGCTTGTGTCTCCCATGGCCTCTGAACATTTCCCCCTAACAGCTTAAAGAATGCCTGGTTGTTGCGGTTTCCGTCACAGATGATTGCTTTGACGTCACCGCCAGCCTGTTGAATAGCCTGCAGCGACAGTTGGACTTGCTCATGAAGGAAAGTCGAGTTGAGCCTCGAAACAGGTAGGATCTTTGACAGAAAGTTGGGCCCTCAAAACAAGCAGGAAATCATGATCCCTAGCACCGTCTTTGCTAGACACTGCGGGTTGTCAGCGCTTCTCCCAAATACCTGCCCTCCATGATACAGCATCATTTTCTTCACATAAACTTCATCCTGCAGCAACACACACAGTCTTTGTCTCTCATCTAGTGAGCTGAACACTGCCTCAGAAAAAGTTGACTCATCAACCTTTGCCACCTTTGACGTGATCCTGGTCAGCGTTTGCACTGAAGGCAGTTGAAAGTCCTGACGCAATCTTGCATACAAACACCGGGATGTTGCAAAGTACTGGAAAGCTCTGACAACAATGTCGGGCGTGTACAATGGCTTGCCAACTTTCCGCGTCCCCATCGCTTGTTATTGTTGCTGGATTATCTGCTGTTTGTTGTTAATATCCAAAGAATTCAAATACCTCACATTTTCCTCAAGTGCTGACCACGTGTTCAGTGTCATGATCCTGTTTTTGGAGAGGGAGGCAGCAGTGCATTTAACACCTAAATGGAAATTCTCAAAACTGTGATCCTGGGATATTTTGATGAGGAACAAAGGCACTCCATTTAAAGATTTCGTTGACTGCACGTGTAAAACTCCACTGTCCATGTAAGCGATCACTGGAACATGCAGATCTCTCTCGTTGGCCAACAACGTCTTCATCATGTCACAAAATGTTGTGGTGTCACCCTTCAAAAAAGCTGCAAATTGATCCTCTTCCTTATTTCTCTCAAAGCACGACGAACGCTTGGTTGGGCGAGCGGCGGGTGCAGGAGTCGGCACTTGGCTAGCTGGTACATTTGGCCAAACGGAGGGTGGATGTTTCGGTCTTTGCTTCCCTCTCATGGTGATCGTTTCAAACCCAGTAGGCCAGTGCAGTTCACACACAACAGTGTCTTTTGAAACGACCAAGTTGGCATTCGGTATTGCAGAAATCCACGCATTCTTCTCGTCTGCATCCTTTGGAAATCTGAACACAGATAATTTCCTCTCCACACCACCTCCTTGTTCTGACGAATAGTTTGTTTTACATCCATAGACGCAACACTTTTTCCCCATGATGAAAATGCGACCACAATGAAAATCAAAAACAAGCGCCGACGTGACGGAAGTTATCGATTGATGCGTAAATTTACCGAAATGCAGGCAAACCAAGAAGAAAAAAAACATTTTCGGAGAGATAACTAGTCGATAAATTAACACATTTTGGGTAATTATTGGTGTTTAAACGTGCATTATAGGTAAAGGTATGACTAACAAACAATATAAACCCTTTAGGAATCAGGTTTGTGTTTTCAGTAAATTGATTAGGCAGAGTTACGTCCCTTCCCTTATTTTCAGTAGGCCCCCAGTCAAAGCCCTCATTTGCGCAATGAGAAGGCCTGTTAGTAGAGTTCGCTATGACCAAAATACATTCCTAGTATTTATAATGTGTAGATCTACTTGGCAATAAATTCATCTTGAACTTCTGTATTTTTTGTTGTTGCATTTTTTAATGATTGAATTTAGTTCAAATTATTTTTAAATTCCTGCCTTTCACTTGGATCTGTGGATATATTTTTATTTTATTTTTAAAAAATATGTTTTTGTTGTAATTTTGGTATGTTTGAGTGAGAACATTCAATCAAAAACAACAATTTTATGTCAACAACACAAGAAACCACGCCCAGAGAAACATATAAAGAGAGAAAAAGAAGGAAGGTGGGAGAAAACAAAGAAGAATAAGATGAATAAATATTAGTTTATAAAACGCAAAACCAAACTAACGTCTGCTTTAAGCGCTCTCACGCATACACACACACACACACACACACACAAACACGCATTCACAATAATAAATATTTAAACAATATAAAAAATCAATATGTTAAAATGATGGTAGAGAATGTGATAAGACAGGAAAAGGTCAGTCAGTTCTGGTTGATGGTGTTTTATCATCACCCGACTCACTTGTATTTGGTGTCCCTCAGGGTTCTGTGTTGGGGCCTGTGTTATTTACATTGTATTCTCAGCCACTTTCAGACGTCATCACAGACCATGAATGTAATTTCCATAAATATGCAGACGATACTGAACTGTCCAAGAGTTCTCAGCCATCAGACTTTAAGACTGTGCAGTCAGACATTCAAACTTGCATCCATGATGTTCTTTCCTGGATGGATAGCAATAAGCTCAAATTGAACACTGAAAAAACTGAAATCATGCCTGTAGGCAAAGCCTCGTGTACCAAGCAGGTCAACAGCGACTCCCTAGTTGTAAATGGCAGCAGCATTCCGTACCAAGACTCCGCGCGCTATCTTGGAGTCAAATTTCGACCAAACTTTGTCAATGCAAGATCAAATTGGTACTATTTGTCGTGCTACTTTTCTCGAGATGAGACGCGTTGTCTCTATTCGACCGTTTTTAACCGAGTCAGCGTGTGCAGCTCTTGTCAATGCTTTTGTGACATCACGGCTTGACTTCTGCAATTCTGTTCTGGTTGGTCTTCCAGCTATATGACCCCTAATCAACCCATTGTCAAGGGATGCAGCTCTTGTAAAACCAATGCAGAATGACGGGAGTTTTCCCGTCGGAGTATAGTCTGTGAGAAGACTTCTGGGCATTTCCTATACCCAGCACATCACCAACGGCAAAGTCAGACAGATCATCACACAAGCCATTGGACAACCCGACGGCATGCTCACAATGGTGAAGAAACGGAAACTCCGATGGCATGGCCATGTCTCCAGAGCATCAGGCCTTGCAAAGAAAATTCTGCGAGGCACGGTGCAAGGTGACAGAAGAAGAGGGAGGAAAAAAACCTGTTGGGAGGACAAAATCGAGATTGGACTGGCTTGACACTGAGCGAAGCCATGAGAGTTTCTGAAGACAGAAAAAAATGGAGGACGCTGGTTAAACGATCATCTGTGGTGCCCAACGACTTCGGAGTTATGGGATAGGATAGGATAGGATAGGATAGATCGGTCCGCGGCACACATTACGCACCTTTACAAAACATTGTTGCAGTATAAATGCATTTCGAGAAATAACATCTCAAATCCTGTATCTTTGTAGCTGGTTTCGTCGGGATCCAAAGCGTAGGCACCTCTGGAGTTCGGTCCTCCGAGACCTCCTCGAACATGAACGGTTTTGAAGGGATCAAAAGGCTCTATATGTTTCCTGAATTATTTTATAAAGTGAGTTTCTTTTTTTTTTTTTTTTTTTTTTTTTTTTTGGTGGTCTTGTCACAAGTAATGTCGCCAGCCAAAGTACGGGCGCATGATGTAAGTTAGACCAACACCTTTCTAGCAAGGTTTTCTCTCTCGCTGGGGTATGTGTCGTCTGGAATGGCAGGCCAGCGTATCACAATCTTCATCCTCGTATAATGGAACAAAAGAGAGGGCTGTTAGCATTCAAAATTACAATAATGAAAAACAAAATGCGTATATCAAAAGCCTGATTTGTATACTGTGGGGTTTCGTCTTTTTGTTTTCTTTCTTGTCATTCTTATATAGCGCTCTTTACTGCTCAAGAGCTGCTCAAGGCACTGGCCGACACAGGATCCAACTCGAGCCGCCCGAGGCGCCCGCTTGCACACTTGGTGTATTATAAATATTATAATATAAATATATATAAATATATGCTGTTATGGTTACATGGATCTGGAGCAAATGTTGCTTAGGGATGGACAGTGATTGAGGCAATGAGCACAGAACTGATTAGGTATGAAACTTTTCAAACAATTTGATTCTTCACAAAGAAACACTACATTGTTGCAGTCCACTGAGAATGAATACACTAACATTGGATATAGAGAAGAAAGAAGCGACATGTGAAGAATGGCCACAGATGCTTCCCTTCAAGTCATAGTTACGAAGATGAAAAGTACTTGTCTTACAGGATAGACATCGCTCCAATTTTCAGCCCTAATGCATGTTTGAGCATAAGTTTGTGTGAGTGCACAGAGTTGTGGCCTTCCACAGACTGTCTTATGGCTGTAGCCTCTTCGGTCAAAAGACGGTGGCAATCCAAAACATAGTTTGTGTGCTAAGGCCCACTGTAATATTCTTCGATTGATGTTAATAACACATTACATTCCACAGCAAAGTGATCCATTTGTGGCACAAACATTATTCAGTATAGTCCAAAAAGATGCACTTTGGTCACTTGTCCACGGTTAGGGTTAGACACAGTATGCATGGTGAGTGTAGTTGATTGCATAAAATTGCAGCATGTCTGGCTACCATCGTGCCATTCTTTTCTGTTTTAGGTATATCACAGTGGCCCGCTTGGCCGTGTGTGGCACTGCCCCAACTCATGGTGGAGCCCCCGTGTTCACTACGAGCACGGGGAAAGCCCTGACCTCCAGTCACTTTAACACTATTCACACCCAAGTGACTGGAAGAACCTGCACCCAAATAAGGAAGGTGGTGTCACGCAGGGGCGGATCAGTTAGTTTTTTTTTGGGGGGGTTTCCAAAATTCGTATAAAAAAATAAAAAAATAAATAAAATAAATAATATATATATATATATATATATATATATATATATATATATATATATATATATATATATATATATATATATATATATATATATATGTACAAGGTGCGGTTGGGTCGACAAAATGTCTACCTAAATGATACTTTTACTGCAGGGCTTCTTTAAGGCGACCAAAATCGGTCGACCTAATGTTTTTGCCTCTGCCGGCTAAACCAATTACCAGGGAAAGATAGTAGTTTGCGCTATTGAGGATCCAGTGTCGACCGTCCTTGACCGCTACTGAAATTTAATTTGAGAATAAATATGAATGGGAAAAACTACACTTTGTATATGACCATTTATGGCGACCACAGTAAAAGTTTTCATTATGTTGACCTCTGTATTTTTGGCATTAACTTTTTAAAGAAGATCTATATCTTTGTGAAATTAGTTCTTTTTTCAATTCTAATACGCACTGACACAATATTAAAGTTTGAAGTCTGTGTGTTTAATAGTTTTATGTTACCAAGAAATTACCTCTGCTTTGGACCCAAATGTCTATATCTTTGTTTGAGAGAGAGAGCGCTCTCTCTGACCAATGTGACTTCGTTTGCGTGATGATGTCATTTCCTTTCTGGGCGCTTGCGTTTACGCTTGGATTTGTGAGGATGAAATACAAAAGTAAGTGATGCTTTTTAGTACAGTTTCTTAATTTTAATCTGTTTTATAATCTATCAGTGCATTGTTATGATCAAACACACCGGCTATGTTTATTAACCTGGACATTTGGGGTTGTTATTGATCGGCTAGTCCTACAACTGTTTTTTAAGACTTCAGTTGTAGATCTACGAAATATTTTGGCCCAATGCATAGCGGTAGGTAGACTTCACACGAAGTTATCAACTAGTTCGCAAGTTACGAACTTTGAGCGGTAGTTCGTAATGCATGAGCGAGTAGGCCGCACCTAAGTTACAAACTACGGGAGTCTACATCGGAAGTGGACTACGAGCTCGAAGTTTGTAGCTACGCGAAAGCAAACATGGCGTGCGTTCTTTCGTGTAGGCAGCAAAATCGCCGATTGCTTCAAAGAAATCGAGTATTTAGAGACATAACACATCCATTTGAGGTGTGGTATAATAGTCAATTTCTAAAAAGATACTGATTGCCGAGAACATGATTTTAGAGCTAGCCAATGTGCTAGACAGCATCGAATTTCCCCCTTGCAAGAAATAGGTCATCAGCCCATTGTTGCAGTTGTTGTACTCCGGTGATACGCCACTGGCTGTAGCCTGACACATGCTTTCAAGGATATCGTTTACATTTGCAAAAATAATACAACTATAAAACATATCATTCATGACTGCAGTGCAACAATATATTCCACATAACATTCATACTGTTCAAAGTGTTGGTTTTTTTTTAAATTGACTATTGAATAATAGCGAAATCTTTCAGTTATAGTCCTGTTTGACATTTTCAATAAACATTACAATCATTATATTTCATACACAGTCATCGCATAAAGTTGACTTTAATTATGATAAAATTACATAAGATTGTCGTCACTTTGTTTTCCGATGTTAATATGTCATTATTTATTCATTTATTTATCGGAGATTCCCATGCCTAAAAATATCAGGTATGTCAGAACTTCTTAGTCAACAGATGGGTTGGAAGAACGATGTATTTCCAAGCTTATAAAATAATTACATTTGTTTCAGAACTCAGGAGGAATTAAAAAAAAAGGAATACTGTAAATTTACATCAAAACTGATATATTATGACTAATATTTGAATTGTTTTTGTTTTTATATGGTCCGGAGTGTTGTTGATTCCTTGGAACGGTATTGTTTGTCATCTCGGTCTTTTTGTTTCTCATTATATTATTTAAATCTGTTTACAATTTCAGATAATGTCAAAGAAATTACTTCAAAAATTATCACCAGACCGACATGTGAACATTTTGAAAAGTGCTCTAGGTAAGTCTTTTCTGTAAAAACAAACAAACAAGCAAACAAACAAAACCCACATTTACTCATTAATTAATTAATAAATATTATTAGTCTACATTGGTCTTGTGTTAACCTAGCTTTGGAGTGACCACCCCTACTCGTCCCCTTCTCCCTTCCATTTTTGTGATTATATATATTGCTGTGTTATCATCATGTCACTCTATTTATAAACCGATTAGCAATGCCATTACTGGAAACTGTTCATTTGTAGTTTTTTTTTAATAATTTATAAATCGTATCCAGATAACAGTTTATTTTCTAATAAAAACATCTGTATAATTCTTGTGTGCTTTATAAAACATCAGAATTAACAACTACCGAACTGCGATGACCAGCGATTTTGTGTGAATAAATTCAATCTTTCCCGAAATGATATAATTATCATCCTCAATGTTGCATCTGTAACGTGGATGAGTCACACTTGTGTGGCAACAGCATTCCCATTGGGTCCACAGCACGCCCCTTCCACAGTTGAGGTTTGTCTGAGCAACAAAATCCTATCACCTTTGCGGGGTTCAAACCCAGGACTTCCCAGTCTGTAAACCATTGTGCTAAGTACTACACAAGTGCTACTGTGGCTTGTAATGTTACTACTAATATATAAGTAGTACTATTTATTTTTCTCTATATTTCAGCTTCTACAAAATCTAACACAGCTGAGGTTGATGACAGTATAGAAAACTCCAGAATTAATATGGATTGCACCTTGCCTGAAGATAGGCCTTCACATTCAGGACAAGAGAAGACAGATGAAGGTAAACTTCTTCTTTTAATGCATCTTTCTTTTCCTTCTGCTATTGGTCCATTCCTATCCTATCCTATCCTGTCCCGTAACCCGGAGGTCGTAGGGGCACCACAGATGATCGTTTAACCAGCATACTCCATCTTTCTCTGTCCTCAGCAGCCCTGATGGCTTCGCTTAGTGTCAAACCAGTCCATTCTCGAATGTTGTCCTCCCACCTCTTTTTCGGTCTCCCTCTTCTTCTACCTCCTTGCACTGTTCCTTGCAGAATGGTCTTTGCAAGGCCTGGTGATCTGGTGACGTGGCCATACCATCGTAGTTTCCGGTTCTTCACCACTGTGAGCAGGTCATCGTGTTGTCCAATGGCTTGTGTGATGGTCTGTCGGACTTCGTCGTTGGTGATGTGTTGGGTATAGGAAATGCCCAGAAGTCTTCTGTAGCCCCTCATCTCCATGCTTTGTATTCTTCGTTGGAGATCTGCTGTGAGGGTCCGTGCTTCACAAGCATATAGGAAGATGGAGATGACAAGGGAGCTCAGCAGTCTCACTTTGGAATGTAGACTGATGGTCCTGTCTTTCCAAATGGGCTTCAATCTTGTCAGGGCAGCAGCTGTTTGTGCGATCCTGGAGAGGACTTCCTGTCGGGACCCATTTTCTGACACAATGACTCCCAAATATTTGAAGCTATGCACTGTTGAGGGATTGGCCTTGGACTTTGATGTCCGTGTTGATGCCATTGGTGTTGTTGGTCATCCTTTTGGTCTTCTCTGCACTTATTTTTATTCCATAAGCTCTGGAGGTGGTGTCAAGCCTCTGTACCAGCTGTTCAAGTTATTGTTCCTCTCCAGCCAATCCATCAATGTCATCCGGGAAACGAAGATTGGAGATTGCTCTATCCCCTATGCTGACTGTGACTTTGTGATCTGCATGGGCATCTGACATGATGCGCTCTAGGAAGATGTTGAAGAGTGTTTATTTATTTATTTTATTTATTTAATCGTTCTTATATAGCGCTTTTCCAGCTCAAGAGCTGCTCAAGGCGCAGGCCGATACAGGATCTAACTCAAGCCGCCCGAGACGCCCACCCGCAGCCTTTGGGCGCATGGTCTGACGCCCGGACAACTGAGCACAATCCTGGGCAGCCAGGGATGGGGGAGAAGGACCTAGGTGCATGCTGGGTGTTTTCTTGTCACCGGCACTCACCCGTCTAGTACATGAGCGTCAGGATCTTTAAAGTCCGTTATGATGGAATGTATGCGACACAGACTAGACCTCGGTTTATACTCTCATCCGAAGAGTGTTGGAGAGAGTAGGCATCCTTGACGCACACCGATTGTTGTTCTGAACCAGTTCCCGATGACGCTGTTATGGAGGACTGCACTGGTAGCCTTATCATACAGGCTTTTGATGACTTCAATAATTTTAGGGCTGATGTTGTACACTTTCATTTTTGCCCACAGAGCTGCATGCCAGACTCGGTCAAACGCCTTCTTGAAGTCTATGAACACATGATATAGATGTTGTTGGTGCTGTGGGTATTTCTCACAGATTATTCTGAGGTTGAAAATCTGTTCAGTGGTACTTCGCCCTGCCCTGAATCCTGCTTGTTCTTCAGCGATGATTTGTTCAGCTTTGGGTTTCAACCTGTTGAGTATTATTTTCAGGAGGACCTTGCTGGGATGGCTGATGAGGCTGATGGTGCGGTAATTTTCACACTCCTGAAGGTTACCTTTATTGGGAAGAGTGATGACAAGCGACTGGGTCCATGGTGTAGGCCACTCCCCACTCTGCCAGATCTTGTTACAGATAATGGTGAGGGCATCAATCATCTCTTCTCCTCCTGCTTGTAGCTATTTCGCGGGTATGTTGTCCACTCCCGTTGACTTCCCTTTCTTCAGCGATTGCACTGCTGCCTCAACTTCTTCCATTCAATTCAATTTTGTTGGGTCACGTAAACTTTTGAAGTACTAGTCCCTTAAACTTTAACAGTTTTTTTTAGGCAAATTCTATTATAATCCAACAACATAACCCTGGAAAAATCTACAGGCAACTGTTATTAATACATAGATTGTGTTGATAGTGCAAAATCAACACAGCACTAAGTGTGTTGAACCCCCCCCCCCCCTGAACCCCCCCGCCCCCCCACTATTCCCTGCCTTAGGCTGCATTAGTCTACAGATGTATAATTACAAGAAAATAAGTGTCATTGGCTGTCTACCACAGAGATTTGTTTCCTTGCTGTTATTCTAAAGTTATAATTTTTGTAACATATTTTTTATTTGTGTATAGTTCCAGACACTGGGTCTTGTCAGGAATGCACCATGCTTGAAGTTGGACCAGCTGATAAGGATTACACGATAACTGAAGGTGAGCCATCTAGACAAGAGAATGATAGATGTAAGCTTTTTATCTCTAAGTTTTTATCAGTTGTTCTTTTACTTCTTAGTAAAAAAAACAACTGATAAAAACTTCATCTTCCATTAAAGTACGTACTTTCAGAAACCCAATACCACTGCACAGGCAATATTTACAGTTAAATTGTAATTGAATCATGAATTTAGTCAACACTAATACAGCAGTAGAGACTTTAGAGAAAACCAAATAGAGCTTCAACTCACCATTGGGATTGATTCCTGTGTCGTGTGGCATTCATTTGTTTTACACATTATAGTCATTAGCTGTCTACCAAAGATTACACTGCTTATAGATTTTCTAAAACATTTTTTCTGTTTTTCAGAAGTTTTATTTTGGTGGTGCAATATTTGTGTATTGTTCCAGACATTGACGAGCCTGAGGCTGGGTCTGGTCAGGATTCATCATGCTTGAAGTTGGAGTGCCTAGCGCCTGCTAAAGACCATGCCATACCTGAACCTGGGCCCGGTAGACAAGGCGAAGACTGATAAATGTAAGCATTTTATCCTTGAGTTTTATCAATTCTTTTGCTACCTATAATAATAATAATAATAATAATAATAATAATAATAATAATAATAATAATAATAATAATTATAATTATTATTATTTTTATTTTTATTATTATTAATTTTATTATTATTATTATTATTATTATTATTATTATTATTATTATTATTATTATTATTATTATTATTATTTGATTTATAAAGCGCACTATCAAACAATAGCCAGCTCAATAGCTGAGCTGAGCTTCATTAGTACGGCTCTTCAGGTTTTATTTTGGTATTGCAATATTTGTGTATGCTTCCAGATATTGACGAGCTTGGTGCTGGGTGCAGTCTGAGTCAGGATTTCACCATGCTTTAAGTAGAACCGGTTGATAAGGAGGATCAAGCCATGCCAGAAGTTGGATCGGCTGATGACCACTCCATGCTTGAAGGCTCTTCAACTTCAAACCAAAAGAGGACTCGATATAAGAGAAAACTTTCAAATCCGTGTGTTTGCTGTGGACAATTTCAATCCAAACTAACTTAATCGAAAGCATAAATATGAGGAAGCTGTGCAAGCTGCAGCAAAACTTCTCCACACAGAGAAACAATTGGTTTTTACTGCCTTAAAGAAAGAAGAGATATATTTAAAAAAAATGTTCAGTTGAAGAATGAAGACAAAGAACTTTTAAGATAAAGAAGTCAGGGCAATTACAGACTCGTTATTTGCAGTGGCTGCAAGGGATTGTTTGGTAAAAGAAGAGTGTGCCAACATAAAAAGACACTTTCAAATACATGAAACTTAAATAAATAATAATAATAATAATACAGGATGCTATACGCGCCTTTCCCCTAATCATTCAGGCTCAAAGCGCGGCGATCAATACCAACATACACGCTCATCTGTCTCATCCACCCTCACACACACCAAATACACATCCATCACTCAAACAGGTGGTGTAAAAGCAGGGAGATCGCTATTAGAAGACGGAAAGAAAATCAAATTTTTATTTTGGAAATTTTTATATTGACTGCGTCCTGTACCATTATTGAAGGTAAATTAAATTTTATTATTAAATGCAACCATTGTTGATTTCGTTGCCTAAAAAAACTGATTTGTGTGCCTGCTGACTTTCAAACTAAAGTATTAGATCGTTTCAAAGATGACAAAGTGTGTTAATCTTTGTCGAAGAGACTTTTGTGCGCTGACCTTGAAGGTTAAGGCCATGTCAGGCCTTGCAAGAACATGCAAAAAAAAAAAAGGTTATCGTACAGTGGAATGGCTGTTTATTTAACCCATAGTATGCAACAACAATGGGTTATTTGATCAGACATCCATGAGAGATCACGCGAGGGTCAAGGTCATCACAAGGTCAAGGTCATCCCAAGGGGTTTTTTGGGCATAATGCAACTTTAGCTGTATTTATTTGATATTACATGAGTGTATTTGAAACCGGAGGTCAAGGTCAAGAGCATAGAAAGATCAAAGGCGGTATTTTAATTTTATTGCCACCATTATTTTTTTCTGGACACTCATTTTCATGTTAAATATTGCGAGTTCTATAAGCAGCATGATAGTCACTTGGGCTTTGCCCTTTAAGTTTTGATGAGTATTAATTAGTAATTTTCTGTTATATGTGTGAAACAGTTTGTACTCTCTCTCTTGCTCTCTCCTATTTTTGCTTTAATTTTGTGTATTTCGTTTTAAAGTATTGTCTTGAGATTTCATTACTCATTGTACTTTTGTTATCTTTTTGATGTCCTATTTATTGCTCTTTTTTATTTTGTGTGGATATGTGAGCGTGCATGTGTTCCGTTTGCCTCCTCCTCCCATCTCCTCACCCACACCTAACATAAACGTCTGAAATTAAACTTGTTTCGCTTTGCATTGATTTGTAACATATGTGAAATAAAAGCATTATATAATGCAATTTGATTTTTAACAACAGCATTATAAGACATTAATTGTTGAAGTTATTGTGAATATGGACTGAATTTTTTTTTGGTCTCTCTCTCTCTCTCTCTCTCTCTCTCTCTCTCTCCCTCCCTCCCTCTCTTTCTCTATCTCTTCTTATCTCTCTCTCTCTTTATGATACTTGAACATGTAAGCTTGCTTGCTTACCCACAACTTCATAATTTAAATAAATAGAAACAAATGCTATAAATAATAAACAAATACTTTACACAGTGTCACATATTCCACACAATTCACAACAAATTCAAACTATTTTTAAATGCCTTCATTTTACACTGTTTTTATTGTTTATCGGTTCAACAATCAAACTTTGGATAAAAATATTCTACTGCAAAACAGAAAATTAATCATACAACAAACACACAACTAAAATACTCAGGAATTTATATTATGTTCATTAAGAATGTTAGACATGTTGTTCTCACCATTATTACATAATAAAAAGGATGATCATAGTGATAACAATACTAACACAACTCAATAAAAACAATTTAAGTTTAATGTTTTAATTTTTTTATAATTTTAAAAAAAAGTTTATATGCTTATTAGTTTTTATTATGTTTTATTATTATTTACTTTAGTATAGTTTGCATGCTTAAGACTATTAAGAGGGAAAATGTGGTAGACATAAACAGCAAGAACACATAACACATTTACTAAGACAGTATAAGTTGTCTTAACAAGCAAATTTACTGGTGTCGACATAACGGTTTAAATTATGTTATATATTTTGTGTCTACCTAAGCGGTAATTTAACCGTGGTCGACTTAACAGTGCTAAAATACTTAGTAAACAGAAGGTCGACCACTAAAAAATCTATATCTTTTGTTATTTGATGTAATCATAAAATCTCATCCATTTAGTCATAAAAGTAAAAGGCAATGAACATAATTAAAGGACATCATCACAGATTGATAAAGACCAAATATAGCCATGGTCGACTTATAGCATATATTTACTGTGGTCGACCTATGTGCACATTTGGCCTTATATATATATATATATATATATATATATATATATATATATATATATATATATATATATATATATATATATATATATATATATATATATAGTATTTATTTTATGTTTATTTTTATTTTTATTTTTATAATTGTATTCTCTCTCTCTCTCTCTCTCTCTTTCTCTCCTTCTTCTTCTTTCTTTTCCTTTTTTTTTTTTGGGCTGGGGGGGGGGGGGGGGTTTCCGGAAACCCCGGAAACCCCCCCCTCGTCCGCCCCTGTCACGGCAGGTAAGGGCAGTTACAGTCCAGTCCAGTCAAGTCAAGAAATCTTTATTTCACCAAAAATATGCAAACATTTTTGGTGTCACATTGCATACAAGGCAATCGAACATCAAAACAAAATTTATACATCAAGACATTACAATATTCCTCTCTGGTAGAGTGGTTCTTGACACTCATCTACTGTTTTATATTTCAGGCCAGAAACCTAGATGAGGTCACTCGCAAAAAAAACCGCTGAGTTCCTCCACCACAGCCTGGCAACACAAACAACACATTACGCTGGAGATGTCCAAACCGACGTCAAGGTGGACGCCTTCACCCGCGTCGGGGCGGAGGTGTTTCAAGGTCAGTCAGTGATTATAAGTACCTTTGATTCTGTGCTTATCAAGTGTTCATAAGAACTTAAACTGGACTCTTTCAAACACGGGAAACACTAAACACAATTCATTGTGAAAATTTGTGCTCACCATTTCTTGGACGTACATGTGGTATAATAGTACTTTCTTTATAATTCAAATCATTATCTGTACAATGTTACAGAAAACCACCAATAGTATAATAACAGAGACAATACAACAATGACACAGACTTAACTTCAACATTACCGTTGCAGGCGCACCCAATCCTCATGGTGGAGGATGAGTTCCCTGGCCCCAGCCACACTGGTCTTGTGGTGTTTAACCTGCACACATATAGACATGTACATGAAAGAAAAAACCTATAATGAATGTTAATATTACAACTATATATTGCAAACAAGGATGTATAACCCAAGAAATGACATTACTTACACGGATGATCATCTTGCCCTAGGTGGCACGGGCCTCCAGCACCTCACCCAGGGTCATGCAGACAATCTCCCCTGGGCGGGAGACGTTTGATGTGCTCAAAATGCACATCAACTGGTTCCTCGCATTGAGGAACCAGTTGGTGGCATTCTGGAGGAAAGCATCATCAAACGCTCGCCTGTACTTGCCCAGGGGATGGGCCTCCTCAAAACGGATGTCTGTGGACAAAAACGCCAAAGGTTCAGCTTGTTTTAAACAAGAGCACAGGAATTTATGGCTTCCATCATTATGACCAATGTACTTATTTCTGTAGTTATTACTGCATTTGTTTATTGCACTGTTGTATTCCTATGAAAAGTGATTCTAATGATTATTATCATCATAATCATAATTATAATTTGTTTGAATAATGTAGCAACCATTGTTCACCTGAATTATAGAAATGAACCAAAAGAACCTACCGGCCACCTTTTCTTTGAGTTCTATGGTCCTTTTCTTCTTGAGTTTGATAAGAGGTGCCCTGAAATTTTATAAATTGACATTTGTACATTTTATGACAATAATGTTTGAAATTCTCAGACACATTCTGTAGTTGTGCAAGTAAAATCCAAATGAGAGATTGCCACTTACTTAGGTAGATTGTGATTGTACGTTAGGGTTAGGTGACCCAGAATTTAACCATAATAGAGTGTGAAAGCTCAATGGAAAAATAATAACAATTTGTTTTAAATAGTCACTGATGTTCTTCTAAGTACATGTACTGGTATTTGTTACTGTTTGAACACATTAGAATTTTGCTTGGCAGCGTTAGATGTTCCTGCATGCTACAGCTATTTATGATAAGTAACAAGAACTTACTTGGCTAGTTGTAATCTTTTTTGGATGGATGTTAGGGTGTCATTCTGAATCTCCAGTTCCTGGAGTAGAGCATGTTGGAATCCCTGAAGGTCGTCCAGGAAATCCTGGATAGGAAAAAGAACTCAGTCCATCATCATCATCATCATCATCATCATCATCATCATCATCATCATCATCATCATCATCATCATCATCATCGAAAACTCTATTTAACAGAGCACCACAACAATGGTTAGGTTTAGATATTTTTGGTATTTATTTCTTTGTAGCTGAACGTCTGCCAAATAATCATCATGCTATAAATATTGTACTACAACAAATACGACTCTTGTTGCTTACGGTGCAACTACTGGTACTTACAATGACGGCGTCCACTTTATTCATAGCGTTGGAGGCTGTTTGGGGGTTTGCCCTGGCTTGGCTCGTGAGAGGCGTCACGAGCCTGTCCTCCCATCGTGTAGGTGCATCATGGGGGGGTTGGTCGTCCTGAAAGCAAACAATTACACAGGGGTTAGATGTCAACAGACAAAAATGTTGAAATTTTTTATGACAATACCATATGACATTACAACAAATAGATTTTACTGTTTATGAATACTTACACGGAATACAACTCTGAACTCGCCCCGTCCCTCCGGTGCCACTGCTTTGATGCTGTGGAGGACGGAGCTGATGAGCTGATTCCGCGACTTCTCCCCCATGCTGCGGTACGTCTGGAGGTTGCGGTCAAACGCCAAGTAGACGTTTCCTACACATAAGCGAAGACAATAATGATAATCAGATATCTTGTAGAACAAGTCAAAGTGGTTGTCTAAGCATCAAAATATACACATCACAAAAAGTTAAGTACCACCATGAAAATTCGACCAAATTTAAATTTTGTTACCAGTACCCTTTAAATTAATTTTTAATCTTCACAGTCACTTTGCTTTGGTGCACAGGGTTGTAAAGTGTACAATGACTGCAACTGCAGCTGCACGTGCACCACGAGCAGTTTGAGGGAGACGCCTAAAGGCTGCGTATTTGACCCAAAAAATACTGGTTTTCCGTGCTCCACGCCCGATATATCAAACTTTTTTGTGAGCAATGTTTGGTTGCAAATGCTGAAAGAAATGTCTGGCTGTGTGTTTTACTCACACATTTGCCTTTATAAGCAGCCGATTTTGCACAAACCATTACCAAACGAACATGCCGCCAAGACAAAAACTACTTGCGTTTATGTAAGTGGTACTTAACTTTTTGTGATGTGTATAGTACATGTCATTAGTAAGGTAAACCAATATTTGTTGCTTACTGTGGGCGTAGCCAAGCATAGAAGGCAGTTCGGTGGTCCTGTCTTGAGGGTCCGCTGGTTTGTCTGCCATGACTGTAATGATAGATACATATATATATATATATATATATATATATATATATATATATATATATATATATATATATATATATATATATATATATATATATATATATATATATATATATATATATATATATAGGGAGAGAGAGAGAGAAAGAGAGGGACAGAGAGAGAGAGACAGGGACAGAGAGACAGACAGATGAGTATATAGAGGTATACAAGAGATAAATACATAAAGAATTGTTTCATGTGGTATTGGTTGAAACATGAGCAAAATTGATCAGCATAATAGGTAACGGAACCATCAAAACACCAATCCGTGATGAAATTGCCATCTTGCATAATAGGAATAATGACTGCATATAGGAAAATAAAGACATCCATAAGAGAGAAGAAAAATCCATGTAAAGAGCACCATGTGTGAGCCACATTAATGAAATACTACAAGTTAAACATAGCACTCAATACAATTGACATGTACCTCTGGCCAGAGCTGCCTTCGTTTTGCGGCCGCCCACCTTGGCCAGTTGACTGAGGTAATCTTCACTGCCTTTAACCAGCTTGTGCTGGCCTATGAGGTGGCGGCCCACCTTCACCACCCAAGCCTCACAAAGAGGGCAGCGCTGTTTCTGTAAGAAAGAAGCAGCATAAAGGCATGATTGTACAACTTTTGGACACAGAGAGAACAATTGAGTATTACAAGTGCATGACATTGTTATTGCATTAAAAAAGACTGGGGAAAGGTAGTAAACAACAGAAAGAAATTATATCTCACAGGTTCCTTGTTGCGTTTTGCATAGCCCCACTTTTTGGCCACTTCGGGGCGAATCTTGTGGATGCTGACAAGTCAACTTGGTCACAACCTTTTCGCAATAGGTGCACTTGTATGCTCTGAAACAAATCCTTAAATGTTACACCTTTGGACAGTTGATGTTCATGATACAACAATGTGCTATGTGTGTGTGTGAGGGTGCGTTTGTGTGTGCATGGTTGTGTGTGTTTTATTTTGTGCTATATAATAATGGTTTATAGGTTGTAAAAATAGCAATCCCACTTACCGTTTTGTAGATTTCTTGGCCTGAGCTGGCTGTCTGGATGTCTGGACAGCTGGCTTTGGAGCTGGCTGGGCAGCTGGCTGAGGAGCTGGCTGGGCAGCTGGCTGAGGAGCTGGCTGGGCAGCTGGCTTTGGAGCTGGCTGGGCAGCTGGCTGAGGAGCTGGCTGGGCAGCTGGCTGAGGAGCTGGCTGGGCAGCTGGCTGAGGAGCTGGCTGGGCAGCTGGCCGAGGAGCTGGCTGGGCAGCTGGCTGAGGAGCTGGCTGGGCAGCTGGCTTTGGAAGTAATCTACAACAACACAATAAAACAAGTATAACAATTACTGCGGGAAACAAGTTCACAAAGTACCATCCCATTGCTATTATATGCATGTGAGTCTATGTCTATGGGCTTCTTAGTTTAGTATCGCCTCTGCCTGGCTCTCTTTCTTTTTTTCTCTCTTAATCTCCTGGAGTGCTTCTTTGATGTTAAAGGTAGGGTCTGGAATTAGAAAGACAATAGTATAAAAACAAGTATGAAGTTAGGGTTAGCCATTGTTATAATTATTTTTATTTCTTCTTTGTCATAGTTCCAATACTAATTACATTTGATGAAACTCATGATTTAACTACCAGGACTGCATTATTAACTGGATTTGTGTTTGAAAAAGAACGATTACGTACTTGAAGATATCACTGTGCTAATACCACACCCCTCCCCTCCCTCCTCCTCCAATATCTTTTTCCCCACCTTGACGCTCCACCACCATCCATGCACAACCTCATAAGAAAACATTTAAAAGAACATACCCTCAGGATCGGAGTCAGTGCTGATGTACATCACTTCGCTTTCCAGCTCTTGTATGTCCTCCCCCATCTCCTCCACCTCCCTGTCCAGCCGCTCCTCCTCCGCCTCCCTGGCCTCTCTCTCTTCCTGCGTCTCCTGCTCATCATAGTCTTCCATGTCCCCAAGAGGTTCGTATTTGTCTTGGACATCCTCTGACGGGGGGAGACCTTTAAGGGGGTCTGAAAGGAATTAAAAACATAATATAAAGAAAAGCAACAAGAAACTAACTACAGTTGTAACCAAATGGATTACACATATGAGTAAGGACTAAAACATGAAGCAGGCTAGATTTGTTTACAGCAATAGCTTACCATCAGAGGCCAATCGTGTCAGGACCTCTTTGGCATGGGCCCACATGGCCTGACGAAAGGGAGGCTGAGGTTCCATCCTCTGAAAATAGCAATAAGAACGTTATTACAAAAGGCACATAGGTCATCACACAAAGACGTATTGTTGTGGGCATTACAAACAAAGCCTGTTGTTATGTTATTATTGCTTTATGTATTTTGGAGGATTAATATATTGCACATATCTTGCCGTACTTGGTGACTGAAGGCGCTGGCCGATACAGGATGTAATTTTTTGGCAGTAATACAATTTGTTATTTGATATATATAAAGTCTTACCCGTGGATTCAAGGTATGTGTGAATTTTAGTTGATGCCACATGAATCCCACGACAGCGGCCGGAAGCCCAGCCTCCAACTCCTTACATTCTTGTTGCAGGTCTTGTTCTGTAACAAATCGAGCAAATTGATTGATTGATTGATTGATTTATTGTTGCTTTAGGTCCAGCGGACTCTTCCGAGCCAAATCAGGACCGGACAACCCCCGATCCGCATAAAAGATCTGCCGAAACAACCCTAGTGGGAAAATTGAATGCCCTCCACCGGCCAGTCACTTTACAATAAAGACATCCCACGCGGGGGACGGCTGAGGGTTGACCTCAACTACGCGAACACCCCGATTACAAAAACAAAATAGAATACAACCATCATTATAAATCATCAACAAAACACATACATATAAAATGCCTATAGTGCGAAATAATACAATCATAGGAAGCCCTAGTGACCACCTGGCAGAAAGCGTCCAACACTCCTAAGCTGATCCAACAGACCTCATACACAAACAAGGAGTCTTGTCCAGGAAGAGTTTTCAAGAAAAAAGGTAGGTCATTGATCTAGCGAAGAACAAGAAAGTATAGCAGAGTGATAGGACAGATCAGGAATGGGAAAGAGCAAATGATGAAGACAGCGAAAGTGGGAATTTAAAGCACTAAATTTCCAGAAAGTGGGGATACTATTTATACTGAAACCCCCGGCACTCCAACAGGGGGAACTGTTGCCGCAGTGAATTAGTCATGCCTACAAAGGCAAGACAGGTTTTCAACTGGGGCTTTCACTGTTCCCTTTATAGGTTAGAACAATCTACAGTGACAAGATTGCTCATGACCCCAAGGGGTATCGAGCAAATGAGGCTTCACCTTATTGATGTTAAGACTTCTAGTGGCAATGTAAAGGTGTCTATATTTGGGCATCCACGAGACACAATTGGTAAAACAAACTAAGTATGGTTGTCGCCAAGTACCCCAAACATTGAAATATATTTAAAGTTATGTTAGATGAAGTAACTACGTCAGTGCCAAAGTATTAAAATAAAGAATAATATTCAGACTTTAACATAATGAGAAAGAGAGAGAACCAAGACAGAATATACCTTTCTGTTTGAATTCCTCCTCCCAATTTAGAAATTGGGGGAGTTTCTTCTCCTCATGATCAGGCTCTATGAAAGCGCCCAGGACTTGAGGTATGAATGCTGTCCTGTCGATGATGTCAAGGACCAAGTGTTTGGACCAAGTCCAAAAACGGCTGCAGTGGGCAATGAGCTCACTATACCAGTCTGCAAATCACATGTTCAACCTAACTTTTCATGCTCTTCCTAACCCTGTTGCCAAAAGACAACTTTACCCCTGACAAAAAAAATCAAAAAAATCTCTGCGACGGTTAGGAATATTGCAAAACAGATGACAGGGTTAGATTCCTCATGTCAAAATTGACTTTATTCATTATATATGTTTACAGCAAATCTTTATAGTTTGCAGGCCACTGGCATCCAAAGGTTTGGTCATATTATATAGGGATTGTTATGATGGTCAACTCAATCAAACAGTCACCCCTCCCCAACCCGGGGCTTGATCCTGTCCATGTTTGGGGACAAGGGGCACCAATGGGCCTCCAACATAACTGGTAAATATGGAGGACCTGGGTGTAGTGGTAGTGGTTCTTGACTTATTGAATTTATAACACGCAAATCGCGCAACACATCTAAAGTTTAAACATCAACAATCCCATAACTCGCAGATCGTTGGGGCTGTTTTCTTGTTTTTTAGGGGTACATGGAAGCAGCTTTATCAGAAGCTCTCCTATCACCCATCCCATAACAGGGTGGGTCAAGGGACCCACCCCAACCCACTTCCACCACCCCCCAATCCCCCCCACCCCCACCCTTACAAATGTGATGTGTTTTTTTACCACCATCTGTCTTGGCATATGATATACTATATTTATAGGGTCATTGGGGGGCCCCCCACTCCCCCACCACCCACCCCCCCACAGATGTTATGTGTTTTTTAACCAGCATCTGTTTGGGCATATGATATACTATATATACAGGGTCTTTGGGGCCCCCCCAAGCCCCCCTCACCCCCCCACCCCCAGATGTGATATTTGGCATTTTCATTAAACTCATCACCCTCTACCTAACCCTGCATATTTGATGGAAATCGGCTCAGTAGTTTGGGCTGTAGGCCTACTTTTATCTCTTGAAGTAGGCCTACTCACACATAAGGACGATAAGAAATATAAGACGGCACCCATGTCTTTTACTTGAGCAAATTCTTATATTACATTATTATTTTTAAAATTATAATTAAACGGCTTAAGCTAATGAGATGGTTTTTGGGATGGGTATTCACCTCATCCCCCTCTACCTAACCCTGCATATTTCATGCAAATCGGCTCAGTAGTTTGGGCTCTGCCCCCGGGAGCTGGAGGTGGGAACTTTGAAATATTTGGGAGTGATACCAAACCTATTTTATCCTATATCTCCGTTGTATCTTTACATACGGGGATGCCCTTTGATACATAAAATAAGCTCATCGAGCTGATCCTTCTGCAAAATGTAAAGGTGTCTATATTTGGGCATCCACGAGACACAATTGGTAAAACAAACTAAGTATGGTTGTCGCCAAGTACCCCAAACATTGAAATATATTTAAAGTTATGTTAGATGAAGTAACTACGTCAGTGCCAAAGTATTAAAATAAAGAATAATATTCAGACTTTAACATAATGAGAAAGAGAGAGAACCAAGACAGAATATACCTTTCTGTTTGAATTCCTCCTCCCAATTTAGAAATTGGGGGAGTTTCTTCTCCTCATGATCAGGTTCTATGAAAGCGCCCAGGACTTGAGGTATGAATGCTGTCCTGTCGATGATGTCAAGGACCAAGTGTGTCGAGGGCCATGACCTTTGCCAGGACATGACCTCTTCCTTTCTGCAAAAAGGAAGAAACAAAGTGTATTGAAAACTAACATTTGTGTGGACCTCACTTGTTATTAAAACATACATGCAACATTTATACAAATATATTTCATGAGATGTACATATGTACTTTGTTTCAGGTGATGACAGAAATTGTGTGGCCAAGTCTTCCTGAAACGTAGGACAATACAGTACAGAAGAAAAAACAAAAACAGTCAAAGAAATGCAATAATGATAGTGCCAAGATGAAAAACAATGAATATGGCTCACAATGCAACAAACACACACACACACACACACACACACACACACACACACGCGCGCGTTCTTCAAGTGGAAGTGAAGAAATCTCCCTTAGTAACTAGCACTTATAAACTATGGTACCTGTTTAAAAGAAGAAAGCCACTGTTTCATATTTTTTGACATAATATGCCTGACAATGCAACAGAAAAAACACACACACACACACACACACATACGTTCAAAACTATAATAGTGGGTTTATGTTCAAAACAAGGCAAACTGGGTTCCATCCTTTCCCTTCATTACAGACCATTCCTATTCACTCAACGGATACAATAGCCTCTTGTAAGGTTATCTGTCACAACCGTTTTCATTTTTGACAAAAACAAAAGGAGAAATTGCGCTATGAAATAGTGGGTTCATTTGATACCAGTGGGTTTTTACACATGCATATTGGACATCTGGGTTTCTGTGGAAAAACTGGGTTTATCACACACACGGACACAACCAAAACGTATAAATGGCCAAGGTTGCATTTGCAAGATTTTCAGTACGTGAGTGCAGTACACTGACACTTTAGTTTAATTCAACTAATGAAACAACTTTTACTATTGTTCAGAATTTCCTCTGATTTTGTTTTTATAATTTCAATTACAATATTTTCAGTTGGTATATAGGCTATCCTATCCTATCCTATCCTATCCTGTCCAGTAACCCGAAGGTCGTAGGGGCACTACAGATGATCGTTTAACCAGCATACTCCATCTCTCTCTGTCCTCAGCAGCCCTGATGGCTTCGCTCAGTGTCAAACCAGTCCATTCTCGAATGTTGTCCTCCCACCTCTTTTTCGGTCTCCCTCTTCTTCTACCTCCTTGCACTGTGCCTTGCAGAATAGTCTTTGCAAGGCCTGATGATCTGGTGACGTGTCCATACCATCGGAGTTTCCGTTTCTTCACCACTGTGAGCAGGTCATCGTGTTGTCCAATGGCTTGTGTGAAGGTCTGTCGGACTTCGTCGTTGGTGATGTGCTGGGTATAGGAAATGCCCAGAAGTCTTCTGTAGCACCTCATCTCCATGCTTTGTATTCTTCGTTGGAGATCTGCTGTGAGGGTCCATGTTTCGCAAGCATATAGGAAGATGGAGATGACAAGGGAGCGCAGCAGTCTTACTTTGGAATGTAGACTGATGGTCCTGTCTTTCCAAATGGGCTTCAACCTTGTCAGGGCAGCAGTTGTTTGTGCGATCCTGGAGAGGACTTCCTGTCGGGACCCATTGTCTTATACAATGGCTCATAAGTATTTGAAGTTATGCACTGTGTTGAGGGATTGGCCTTGG
This sequence comes from Oncomelania hupensis, assembly GCA_036898135.1. Lineage (NCBI taxonomy): Eukaryota > Metazoa > Mollusca > Gastropoda > Littorinimorpha > Pomatiopsidae > Oncomelania > Oncomelania hupensis. Next base: position 65,024,491 of record CM072517.1, read on the forward strand.
ACTTTGATGTCCGTGTTGATGCCATTGGTGTTGTTGGTCATCATTTTGGTCTTCTCTGCACTTATTTCCATTCCATAGGCTCTGGAGGTGGTGTCAAGCCTCTGTACCAGCTGTTCAAGTTCTTGTTCCTCTCCAGCCAATCCATCAATGTCATCTGCAAAACGAAAATTGGAGATTGCTCTACCCCCTATGCTGACTGTGCCTTCATGGTCTGCAAGAGCATCTGACATGATGCGCTCTAGGAAGATGTTGAAGAGTGTTGGGGAGAGTAGGCATCCCTGACGCACACCGATTGTTGTTCTGAACCAGTTCCCGATGGCGCTGTTGTGGAGGACTGCACTAATAGCCTTGTTATACAGGCTTTTGATGACTTCAATAATTTTAGGGCTGATGTTGTACACTTTCATTGTTGCCCATAGAGCTGCATGCCAGACTCGGTCAAACGCCTTCTTGAAGTCTATGAACACATGATATAGATGTTGTTGGTGCTGTAGGTATTTCTCACAGATTATTCTGAGGTTGAAAATCTGCTCAGTGGTACTTCGCCCTGCCCTGAATCCTGCTTGTTCTTCAGCTATGATTTGTTCAGCTTGGGGTTTCAACCTGTTGAGTATTATTTTGTATATAGGCTACTGTATAGAATTAGAGCTGTTACTGAAGGATAGACTTTTGCCATTTACTTTAAGAACTGGGCGGTAGCTCAGTGGTTAAAGCATTGAACTGAGAACCGAAAGGTCTGAGGTTGTTACAGTGTACCTCTGGATGGGTCAGTGCGTGACCCTCTTTTTCTCCCCATAGCCCAAACAATAAGTTATTAGCTGGCGTCAGTAAAAATCGAAAGGAAAAATTCGGCATTAAGCAAACATTCTTGTCATATTTACTTTGCTTACATTTACTTTGTATTGTATGGTTTTAAAGTTTTTTTAATTTGAATCCAGACTGGAAGATCTGCAAAAAAAAGATATCTTGTCGTTCTCAAATGTTAACTGTGGATAATTTTTTCATGCTCAATTTATTACTTTACTTCCAGATTTAAATCAAATCATTGAAGAAAAGGCAAGAAGGAGAAAGAAGAAAATGTATGATGAGTATAAAGAAGAATTAATAGAAAGAATGAGGAGAAGCGTGGAGAAAAAGCATAAAATCTCCAGAGGAAAAGAAAGAATGAGAAGGGTGGAAAAGTATACAAATCTTCATTGGAAAAGAATAGGAATGGAAAAATAAAAAAGCAGAGAACTGGTCATGTAAAACAAACATATGAACAACATAACACAGACATAATTTGTTAACATTTTTATTTTGAAAGTGTCTAGTAGAGCATAATTTGTATATATTATTATTACTTTTTTATCAACTTCATTTAGTTAGGTTTTACATAAATTGTTTATGGTTTCCCGTTACGTTAATATATTCTGAATAAGGATCAATTGAGTGCAACCACTTATAATTAGTTTTTTTCTCTCCAGCACCTCAAAGGTATAATAAAACCATTTGAAGAGCAGAATATTATTATATAGTCATTAGTCTTGACATTGCTTTTTGATGAACAAGAACCCCGAGAATAACATATGTATTAACTTGGCAAAGAAATATAATTTGGTACTTTGCCAGATTAATCCACCGCTTTCTCTTAAGTTTAAGACAGAAATCTACTACATAACAAAACGGGCCTAAAAACTAGTCTACACAATACAGAGCAGTAAATTTCCATTACGTAATGACAAGTAGCACCTCAAAAAGCTGTGAACATGATGAACACCATCAATCACTGGAAAGGCAAGTCCATATGACTCACATGCTCCTTATGGAACTCCCAATAAATAACACAAAAATGAGATGCCAGAAAAAAAAGTTAAATGATTGAAACGGTGGGTTTAAAATGCAAAGTAATACAAGCTTTGATATTTCGATGCTCTTGACCTTGACCTCCAGCTATAAATGCACTCATGTACGATAAAATAAACTACAGCAAAAGATTTTATTATTTTGGACATCTCCAATGACCACCTTGGAGCAAGGTTGACAAAATATGCATGTGCGTCTCATTGATACCTATCATGCATCAAACAATCTGAAGTTTAGTTAATATTAATAACTTAGGATTAACAAGAAATTTTGTGGAAAATTGACATAGCTTGACTAACATTTGTTGAACCTGTGACCTTGACCTTGAAGTGTAGTCATTCAATCACTGATAATTTTCGAGGTCTCGTGTAATTAGCCACTTTAAAGTTTTGCACAGATGGAAGGCAGACAGACAGACAACATTTAAACATGCAATTTTTTACTATTTAGGACTCATCTTGAACAGATTTGCAAACAAATTTGAATATATATTCTATATCTAAACGATTCATGGCACTTGGTTCACACCCTGGAGAACGGGGTAGCACTGATGGCAGAAACAAAGCTGATGATGGGGATGTTGTATACATTTTGGTCTGCTGGCTTTGACGCCTTTTTCTAGCTTGTTTCTTGACTGAACCTTCCGATGAATTAGAGTCTTTAGAATCCTCATGCTGCTCTTCAGCCCTCCTGCGAACAAGTAGCAGCATCAGAACACAGGGTTTAAACAACAGAACAAATACAGCGGCATAAGAACATTTTCAAACCAAGGTATGAGGATGGTCAAAGGGTGGGGTGGTGGGCCTGGGGTGGGAGAAGGGAATGGAAGTTGAAAAGAGTAGAGGCTTGAACTGGCTCAACTACAAAAAGGGATTGACTGACAATACTGTCTACTGATTCATCAATGAAATATTATATTCTGGACTTTAATTTTCTTGTACATGAATGTACTACTCACCCTCTTTAAAGTGTAAAAGAAACAAGCAAAACACATTTAAAGTTTAGGGGGTAGAGGTTGGGGAAAAAGGGCACAAAAGCCGGGAGGAAGTGGGACAGCATTTTTTCCCACTAACCACTTTGACACACTAGCTACTAGCAACCAAGTTATAAAGTAGTTATAGAAACTCTTATGCTTACTTGCTACTCAGTAAATAATAATAAATAATAATACAGGATGCTATGTGCGCGCCTTTCCCCAAGGCTCAAAGAGCGGCGATCTATACCAACATACACGCTCACCTGTCTCATTTACCCTCTCACACACCAAATACACATACATCACTCAAACAGGTGGTGTAAAGGCAGGGAGATCGCTATTAGAAGACGGAAGAAAATCGACTTTTTTATTTTTAAATTTTTTATATTGACTGCATCCTGTACCATTATTGAAGGGAGGGAGGAAACCGGAGTGCCCGGAGAAAACCCTCGGTGACCTCAATAGTCTCGTACCTAAGTCACATACGTTCTCCCTTTGCGGGAATCGAACCCGCGACCTTCGGCATTGGAAACCGGCGACTTATCCACTGCGCCACGAGGCCACCCCATGAAAGCACAAGTACGAAGGTTCCTCAACATGCCTGCTTTTTAAAATCCAAAGCATACCTATACAACCTGAACAGCCCAGAGCGAATTGTGTACATTATAATAATGTAATCTGCATTTCATGTGCCCCATTAACAACTGTAAAATTGAGCTAAAACTTTGATCTTATTCAACAAGGATGTCTAGCTCCGCCATGTACACTAATGTTCCCCCCCTCCCCCCCATTCTCCTCCCTCATCCAAGCTCTCCTCACCTCCCCCTTTGCAATGTAGAAACAATATACCACCAACACAATTTGTGTTAGCAGGTCACAGTTTGATCTGAGGCGTGGAGCTGCCAGTTGTTAACTGCTTTGCTGTGGCACCGATTTTATACAGCAATCAATGAGTGTTTTTTTCAAAGCAAACAACAATATTATAAAATTCAATAAGTACTGACACACACCAGCTGTCACCTGATGAGTACAATGAAGGCGATGAAGATGGTGATGGTGATGGAGTGGGACGTCTTCCTTCCAATCGCCTCCTGGGTCGTCGTCGGACTACAGCGACTTCTCCGCAACCGGATAAACTCGAGGCATAACAGGATGTTCTGGGAAAAAAAGGAATCATAGAATTTATTAAAATAATTATGCTTACTCAGAATTACAGCTAACAATTTGGGAAATGGAGTAGATGCAGATCTGAAAATGGTGCTCTAGCTATTAATGTGGACCCCACTGCAACAACGAGACAAATGACAGGGGTCTGAGACTGTTGGAGTTTGCCAGATACAACAATTTGATACTGGCAAACACGCTTGGTCTCCACAAAAAATCCAGACGATGGACATGGCTCAGTCCCGGCGGGGAGCATCACAAACCAGATCGACTACATCATGGTCAAAAACGCTTCAGATCAAGCATCAACATTGGCAGAACACGCACTTTTCCAGGAGCAGACATCGGAAGTGACCACGATCTCGTGATGATGTCTTTCCGGCTTTCCGGCTTTACCTGAAGAGAGTAAACACAGCAAAGTGCACTAGACTGAAGTTCGACCTGGACAAACTGCAAGACCCGGAGGTGGCAGAAGTATTTCAGGCCACAATTGGAGGGAAATTTGCACCACTGCTCATTTTGGGAGCTGGTGAAGTAGATGTCAACACCATGATCACCACCTTCAACTTAGCTGTGACAGATGCCGCCACGAAGATCCTTGGAAAGCACCGGCCAAAGAAGAAGCTGTGGATCACACCTGCACTTTTGGACCTGTGTGTTAAAAGAACACCTCACAGGGAGCTGATGCCTACCGAAAAATCAACAATGACATCCGAAAAGGCATGCGCACAGCAAAGAAGAACTGGATAGAAGATCAGTGCCAGGAAATAGAGAACAGTCTGAACAAGAACAACAGCAAGAAGGCCTACCTGACTGTGAAGCGGCTGACAAGTGTTAAACAGCCCAAGGTCTCCACGATCCAAAGCAAGTCTGGCATATGCCTTACAGAAGAACAAGAAGTCTTGGACAGATGGACAGAGTACTGCTCTGACCTTTACAACCACACCAAACGGAGACCCATCAGTTCTAGCATGTCCAGAGAACAGAGAAGAAGAAGAAATCCTCCCAATCCTCCGAGAAGAAGTTGAGGCAACAGTGCAATCGCTGAAGAAAGGGAAGTCAGCGGGGGTGGACAACATACCCGCGGAACTGCTTTAAGCAGGAGGAGAAGCGATGATTGACGCACTCACCAGTATCTGTAACAAGATCTGGCAGAGTGGGGAGTGGCCTACACCATGGACCCAGTCGTTTGTCATCACTCTTCCCAAAAAAGGTAACCTTCAGGAATGTGAAAATTACCGCACCATCAGCCTCATCAGCCATCTCAGCAAGATCCTCCTAAAAATAATACTCAACAGGTTGAAACCCCAAGCTTACCAAATCATAGCTGAAGAGCAAGCAAGATTCATGGCAGGGGGGAGTACCACTGAACAGATTTTCAACCTCAGACTAATCTGCGAGAAATACCTACAGCACCAACATCTCATGTAATCATAGACTTCAAAAAGGCGTTTGACGAGTCTGGCATGCAGCTCTGTGGACAACCATGAGAGTGTACAACATCAGCCCTAAAATTATTGAAGTCATTAAAAGCCTGTATGATAAGGCTACCAGTGAAGTCCTCCACAACAGCTCCATCCGAAACTGGTTCAGAACAACAATCGGTGTGCGTCAGGGATGCCTACTTTCTCCAACACTCTTCAACGTCTTCCTAGAGCGCATCATGTCAGATGCCCTTGCAGATCACGATGGCACAGTCAGCATAGGGGGAAGAGCAATCTTTGTTTTGCGGATGACATTGATGGATTGCCTGGAGAGGAACAAGAACTTGAACACCTGGTACAGAGGCTTGACACCACCTCCAGAGCCTGTGGAATGGAAATAAGTGCATAAAAGAGCAAAATGATGACCAACAACACCAATGGCATCAACACGGACATCAACGTCCAAGCCCAAGCCCTCAACACAGTGCATAACTTCAAATATTTAGGAGCCATTGTATCAGACAATAGATCCCGACAGGAAGTCCTCTCCAATAACGCACAAACAACTGCTGCCCTGGCGAGTTTGATGCCAATTTGAAAAGACAGGACCATCAGTCTACATTCCAAGGGAAGGCTGCTGCGCTCCCCTGTCATCTCCATCTTCCTATATGCTTGCGAAACATGGACCCTCACAGCAGATCTCCAACGAAGAATACAAAGCATAGAGATGAGGTGCTACAGAAGACTTCTGGGCATTTCCTATACCCAGCACATCACCAACGACGAAGTCCGACAGACCATTACACAAGCCATTGGACAACACGATGACCTGCTCACAGTGGTGAAAAAACGTAAACTCCGATGGTATGGCCACGTCACCAGATCATCAGGTCTTGCAAAAACCATCCTGCAAGGCATAGTGCAAAGAGGTAGAAGAAGAGGGAGACCGAGAAAGAGATGAGAGGACAACATTCGAGAATGGACTTGTTTGACACTGAGCAAAACCATCAGGGTTGCTGAGGACAGGGAAAGATGGAGTACGCTGGTTAAACTAAAATCTGTGGTGCCCCTACGACCTCCGAGTTACGGGATAGGATAGGATAGGAACTATTAATGTTACACTATCAATGTGTTGAATGACAGCATGAGATCTAACGGTTACTCAATCTTAAATGTGTAGGCAGCACAAGCTGAATGATTACAAAAAATATGACCATGTTAAAAACAGTCTAGGAATAATACTGATATTATTAATTTATTATTATTTAATCGTTCTTATATAGCGCTTTTCCAGCTCAAGAGCTGTTCAAAGCGCTGGCCGATACAGGATCTAACTCAAGCCGCCCGAGGCGGCAACTTGCAGCCTTTGGGCGCATCGTAATAACGCTCCAGACAACTGAGCACAATCCTGGGCAGCCAGGGATGGGGGAGAAGGACCTAGGTGCATGCTAAGTGTGTTCTTGTCACCGGCACTCACCCGTCTTATTGAGCATCAGGATCTTTAAAGTCCGTTATGATGGAATGTATGCGACACAGACTAGACCTCGGTTTATACTCTCATCCGAAGGAGTAGGAAACGGGAGTAAAGTGTTTTTCCCAAGGACACAACACAATTACCCGGCTTGGGCTCGAACCCGGGTTCTTCAGATCCGCAAGCCAAAGCTCTACATGATAAGGAATATTAAGTCGGTAAACAGCAGAAAACAAAAACTGAAATTATAAACTATTCCCATATGGTGTTCATCTAAATTAAACCTTTATTTGGATTTCCGGAATAAATAAGCTCAATAACAGACAGATTTTAAACGTACTCACAAATTTTCAAGATCACATTTTTCTTCATTTTCATCAGCAAAAACACTCCCAGTTGTCTGCAAAACAGATAAAGACATGTAACAAATGAAATAGCTAATTAAATACGAACACTCATGTTAAGCAGTTTAATGCATCAATCAGTTTTCACATATTCTATTTCCCTTCATCCAAGGAAAACAGACAGGTGAACCATAAACCAAAAGCTATAACTTATGTAGGTAACGGCAGACAGAATTTTGTATTTTACTGTTTGTTGCAACATGTGTTTTTTTAATTACATCAGAACACAAGGAAAATACAGAAAAATAAAAGTTGCAGTATAATAAACGGTACATGTTAAAAGCTTATTGTTTTTTATTCTGATAACATTGCAATTTGCCTACTAAAATTGTTATTCTGCAAAAATATTTTTAAACATTTATTTAATCAATCTACATATGAATAAAATAACACATCAATACCTCCCTTATTTACTTCTTGTACTATCTTCACTGACCGTCTTTTTTGTAAATGAGAAAAAATGCAAGTTTTGAAAACCCCAGTGTGAACAAAGGAGACATACATTTCTCATGGTAACTGTTTCAATGTTCAAGAGACTTCACAAGACTCTTCATTAATATCAGATACAAGGACGCTTAAAATGCAGCAAATTTATTTGTGTGTTCTTCAAAAAGTAACAAACAAAAATGCAGACCCTGTGTTGACAATCGACCACAACATCCACACGAAAATTGATATGATTTTAAAAGTACAAAAGCACACCGAAAAAGCTTGAAATTTTAACAAGGGAACATTTTAAAGCCACATCCTAGAAGCACAAAATATAGATTAAAGAACTATTTACAGAGACAGAAGGACAAAATACAACTGAATAAAACGAAAAAACACGTACCTCCATCTTGGCAGCCGGCACGTAGCGTGTGGCGTTCCGAGTTACTTCCCCTGACAGTGCGTGTATTCGACTGGTTGACCAGCGAGAACACACATCGCGGAGTGTTAACTGGCTCAAACTCAAAGTTGACTCAACCGCAATTGTGGGTTTCTCGCTCAGACTTTGTGTATACACTTTTTTTTGTTATTCCTATTGCAAAGCCGGTTTTAAAAAAACTGAGTTTCAGATTTTGGAACCCAGTATTTTTTTAAACCCAGTTGCACGTAAGTGTAACCTATGCATAAACCCACTGTTATGGTTAGGTACGTACACACACACACACACACGTTCTTCAAATGGAAGTGAAGAAATCTCCCTTAGTAACTAGCACTTAGAAACTATAGTAACTGTTTCAAAGAAGAAAGCCACTGTTTCGTATTTTTTGACATAATATGCCTGACAATGCAACAAAAACAAACACACACACACACACTCATCAACCGGAAGAGAAGAAATCTCCCTTAGTAAAGAGGTATGCACTGGGCTCTCGCCTTTTCATGTGGAAGTGACGTTGCATAAGATAAATTTAGTACGGCGCGTGTAGGGAATTCCCGCTAGGCCTATATCGACTTCCAGCGCTTACGGCTAATACGGCATACTTGATGTCAGCAATCTCCATGGAAACAGTTACGATGGAACAGTTACAGTCAGTCACCTCACACAATCAATTTGTTGTTTTCATTTTGTCTTCTATTGACTTCGCACTTGCATTTGTGAAAACTTGAATCAATATAGGGAGAACAAACAGGCTGTAATAGAATTGTTTTGAATTTTCATTGTGAATGTTACTGTTTTGTTGTTGTTGTTGTTGTTGTTTTTTTTTTTTTATCTCATCATCACTGACTATTTAGGCTACCCTGTTTTGGTATCATGTAGCAGTCCTGTGTGGTCCTCGACATCTCATACAGCAGTACTATATATATGGTCTTCGCCATCTCATGTACTGATGTAGCATCTTGTATGGTCCTCATTATCGCCTGTAGACGTCCTGTTAGGTCCTCACCATCTCATGTTGCAGTCCTGTATAGTCCTCGCCATTTTATGTAGTAGACTAGAATGGTCCTCGCAAATTTATATAATACACTAGTATGGTCCTCACCATTTTTTGTAGTAGACTTTATGGTCCTCGCCATTTCATGCAGCAGTCCTGTATGGTTCTCGCCATATCATGTAGGAGTCTTGTATAGTCCTCACCATTTCATGTAGTAGACTTTATGGTCCTCGCCATTTCATGCAGCAGTCCTGTATGGTCCTTGCCATATCATGTAGTAGACTAGTATGGTCCTTGCCATTTCATGCAGGAGACTAGTATAGTCCTGGCCATTTCATGTAGTAGACTAGTATGGTCCTTACCATTTCATGTAGTAGACTTGTATGGTCCTCACCATTTTATGTAGTAGACTAGTATGGTCCTTACCATTGCATGTAGTAGACTTGTATGGTCCTCGCCATTTCATGTAGGAGACTAGTATGGTCCTCGCCATTTCATGTAGTAGACTAGTATGGTCCTCGCCATTTCATGTAGGAGACTAGTATGGTCCTCGCCATTTCATGTAGTAGACTAGTATGGTCCTCGCCATTTCATGTAGCAGTCCTGTATGGTCCTCACCATTTCATGTAGGAGACTAGTATGATCCTCACCATTTTATGTAGTAGACTTGTATGGTCCTCACCATTACATGTAGTAGACTTGTATGGTCCTCGCCATTTCATGTAGTACACTAGTATGGTCCTCGCCATTTCATGTAGGAGACTAGTATGGTCCTCACCATTACATGTAGTAGACTTGTATGGTCCTCGCCATTTCATGTAGTACACTAGTATGGTCCTCGCCATTTCATGTAGTACACTAGTATGGTCCTCACCATTTAATGTAGTAGACTAGTATGGTCGTCACCATTTCATGTAGCAGTCCTGTATGGTCCTCACCATTTCATGTAGTAGACTAGTATGATCCTCACCATTTTATGCAGTAGACTAGTATGGTCCTCACCATTTCATGTAGCAATCCTGCATGGTCCTCACCATTTCATGTAGTAGACTTGTATGGTCCTCACCATTTCATGTAGTAGACTAGTATGGTCCTCGCCATTTCATGTAGGAGACTAGTATGGTCCTCGCCATTTCATGTAGTAGACTAGTAGTGTCCTCGCCATTTCATGTAGTAGACTAGTATGGTCCTCGCCATTTCATGTAGTAGACTGGTATGGTCCTCGCCTTTTCATGTAGTAGACTAGTATGGTCCTCACCATTTCATGTAGGAGACTAGTATGGCCCTTGCCATTTTATGCATCAGAGTTGTGCTGTCACTGATTGATTAACATGTTTATTTCAATTTTGTAACTGTATGATCAGGTGTATTGATAGTAATAATACAACCAATTTTAATTAATTATTTTATAGAACGTAATTAATTTAATAAATTAAAATTTAAATAAGAAACAAAGAAAACTGAAAAAAGAAACCTTTCTTAGCCTTCTTGTGTCTTTAATTTTTTTGTAGACTTAATCACTGTTTATGTGTGTTTTGTGTGTGTTGACTTGTTGCGTGTGCTTGGTTGCAATAAAAAGAAACGAGTATCCTTTTCCCCAAAGAACAAAAACAAAACAAAACACTAAAAGAAAACACACACACACACACACACACACATGTATATAAAGACATTGATTGTTCTAAAAAAATTCAACTTAACCATGATTTTGTTTTACATCACAGAGCTCTTCTGGGAACAAAACAAACGAGCCTAGCTTATAAATGCTCAACATGCACACACTCACGTTAAGTATCAAAACAATGATTTTATAATTCAATAAACACACACATTTAAAAACAAACACACACATACACAATCAGCAGCATCTGCACTGACACACTCAAAATGAAATGTTACTATTAAACAGTGTGGAACCTAAATCAAAACAATGATTTAAAAAAAATCAATGTATGGATTTTAAAAAAAGTCAATTCACTGTATTCTTGACCCAATAAAGAATGCTGGGTAAATAGAATTTATAATTAGAATATAATATATTCCTCACCAAGAGATGGATTACAAGTTTACATTACCATTGACAAACACAAAATAAATAATAAATAAAAGCGTTAATAAATAAATAGATAAAATGAATAAAAATAAAAAAATAAAGTAAAATTAAATATAAGTAAATAAATAAAATAAAAGGATAAATCAACATGCTACCTATTACAAATAGAACATAATTTAATTATCTAAATTTTAAAAAAAAAATCAAATTTTTTTTGAGTTCTGAGAAATATACATTTAATGAGCTAATTTTCTATATATTAAACAAAACAATAATTGCTTTAATGATCAATATAAACAATCGGAAATACAGTATTACAGCATGCGTGTAAAATAAATGTACAACTCAACTTTGCTTAGGTGCGTAGGAGAAGCACTTTAGGCCTACTATAGCGTTTCCCAGCAGCAATCTAATTTTAGACACGCGAAGGGTTTTCCCTGGCGCACCTATTCTAATTATAGAGAACGCAACGTCACTTCCACATGAAAAGGCGAGAGCCCAGCGTATACCTTAGTAAAGAGTGCTTAGTAACATGGCACCTGTTTCAAAGAACAAAGCCATGGTTTCTAATTTTTTGAAAAAAGTGCTGATTTGATGACCCCCCCTGTTTAGAGGTCAATGGAGGACATTCTAGAAGGAAAATTATGAGTATGCAATCAATTTGTGCTATTTTTGAAGTATTTATCAAGAAAAACATCCCAAAAAATGGATACATGATACAATGAGTAGTTGTTAGCATCAATTATGCAAGTCTAAGACCGAAACATAGGATAAATATGTATTATTTTACCTTTTTTCTTCAGGTGCCTTGGGAGCTGTTCTTTCCATGGGTGACGCCATGTTGGAACTACAAAATGGCTAACAAAATGGCGTCTTTGTGTGTGTGTAAAGAATAAAGAACACAGTAACCCTAATTGTTGATGGAATTATCTGGAAACAGTTTTTGTCCCAGGGTTAAGCCTTCACTCCGTAAGAAGATTCTATATGTAAATTGGACTTTGGTGCATCGGAAAAGGACAACTCTTCCTCCTACTTTCCTTTTCTTCTACGCTATTACTAAATGGGAGGATAACTGCTTTCTAGCGGCTAAACCAAGAAAAGACAACTCTATAAGGGGAGGATAATTCAGTAAATTAAATTTAAATTAAATCAATTAATTAATTTGTGGTCACAGTGAGTGTTGCCCTGTTGAAATAATTAATGTTGGGTCACATTGAGAGTTGCCATTTTTGAACTATACATGCTAAAGAACAAATTAACTCTAATTCTTGCTCGAATTTTGTGGGGATGGTTTTGGTCACAATGAGTGTTGCCCTGTTGAAATTATTTTGTGGTCACAATGAGTGTTGCCATTTTGAACTATACATGGTGATTTTTGTAAGGATGGTATCAAAATGATCAGTGCAATAGCGCGATTCTTTTTATATCAAGTTTGCAAATTGGTCGTCTGCTTTTCACAAATGTTTTTGGATGCCCTGCACGTAATTCTTGTCAGATTTTGATGGGGATGGTGTCAAAATGATCAGCTCGATAGCGCGCATCCTTTTCAGTCAAGTTGCAAATTAGGTCGTCTGCACCTTTTTTTCAATGCCCTGCCCGTATTTCTTTACCGATTTTAATCGGGTTTGTTGCCACATGACCAGCTCGACAGCACGATCATTCCTCAGTGACTTTTTTTTGAAGATAATAAGATACAACGGAGATATGAGATAACAAAAGAATCAACTTTTTTGTTTATGAACCGATTTTGATGCGGTTTTTTGCAAAAGGATCAGCTCAATGAGTGTATCTTATGTACCAAAGGGCATCCCCGTATGTAAAGATACAAGGGAGATATAAGATGAAATAGGTTTGGTATCACTCCCCATTATTTTCTTTGGGGGCAGAGCCCAAACTACTTAACCGATTTGCATGAAATATGCAGGGGTAGGTAGAGGGTGATGAGGTGAGTGTATATCCAAAATCCCATCTCATTAGCTTAAGCAATTTATTTATAATTTCAGAAAAATAATGCTCTACCAACATTATAGGACATGAGTGCATTCCTCATAGTTGCAATCAGTTGGCAGTGTGTGTGTGTGTGTGTGTGTGTGTGTGTGTGTGTATGACGTCATGTGACGTCACAAGTCTGAATAGCTCATTAACCACCTGCACACACAGACACACATACTGGCAAGACATTGAGAAGACCTCAGCACCTATGTCCAATAACTTCAGCAACTTCTTATTTTACTTAATATTTTCAAAATTATAATTAAACGGCTTTAGCTAATGAGATGGTTTTTGGGATGTGCATTGATTCACCTCATCACCCTCTACCTAACCCTGCATATTTCATGCAAATCGGCTCAGTAGTTTGGGCTCTGCCCCCGGGAGCTGGAGGTGGGAACTTTGAAATATTTGGGAGTCTAACCACCATCTGTTTTGGCATATAATATACTATATATAGGGTCAAGGGGGCCCCCACCCCCACCACAGAGGTGGTCTCCTCAAGACAATTCCTTTGATATATCACAACACCTCTTTTGAACAATATTTATGCCTTTTACAACTTTCTGTGCCAGTCCTCTACCCACTTTGCCATTATATGGTACAAGGGTTACACAGAGACTGAACTAGGCTGAACTTGTCAAAAAAAATAAGCCTACCTATAGAACTAATGAACGTGTATGTTGCTACAGAATGATACACACTCCAATAAAGCAGGGTCAAGCAGGAAAAGTGGACCTGGGTGCATAGCTCAAATCTTAACTTGTCAAATTTTCTGGGCATGTGACGTCACAATTCTTTTGATCTTTGCAATTCCTTACCAGTGTGTGTGTACTTTAGTCATCTGTAGAAACACTCACACACACACGCTTTTCTTCTTACAGGCTCCTCTTTCACATTCACACAACATTATATATTTAGATACCAAACCTATTTTATCCTATATCTCCGTTGTATCTTTACATACGGGGATGGCCTTTGGTACATAAGATACACTTATTGAGCTGATCCTTTGGCAAAAAACCGCATCAAAATCGGCTCAGAAACAAAAAAGTTGACTCTTGTGTTATCTTATATCTCCGTTGTATCTTATTATCCCAAAAACAATTTCACTGACAAATGATCGCGCTATCGAGCTGATCATTTGGCAACAAACCTGATGAAAATCGGTAAAGAAGTACGGGCAATATATTGAAATAATTAATATATTGAAATATATTGCAATAATTAATAATAAATAATTAATGTTGGGTCACATTGAGAGTTGCCATTTTTGAACTATACATGCTAAAGAACAAATTAACTCTAATTCTTGCTCGAATTTTGTGGGGATGGTTTTGGTCACAATGAGTGTTGCCCTGTTGAAATTATTTTGTGGTCACAATGAGTGTTGCCATTTTGAACTATACATGGTAAAGAACAAACTGACTCTAATTGTTGCTCGATTTTTGTAAGCTAATGACCAGGTCCGGTCCTGCCAAGGTTTATTCAAAATGGTGGCCAAATTAGAAAGATTTCCTGTAAGCCTAGATAATGAATAATGTTAATTTTCACATGAGAAATACGATGTGTGCATCCATTTTGCACTATCTCTAACCGTTTAGAAGTGCATTTTTGACCTTGAGTGCGGCGATTCCCCTTTAAACAGCATAAGCAGCATCACAGACACTCTCTACGTACCAAAAATCATTAGGCTAGCTCTTTTAGTTTGGAAACTACAGCAATTTTTCCGATTTTTTCGTGATTTTGCGTGCGTGATTTAGGTCGTAGAAATTCAATAACTCGAGAACCACTTAACCTAGGTTCGCAATTTTGACAAAAATTGTGCACGGGCCAATGGTCTACATTGTCCCCAAAAACGGAAAGAATCGGAGTTAGGGTTGGGGAGAGGTGACTGTTTGATTGAGGTGACCCTATAAAATACTATATAAATGACCAAACTTTGAATATATCTGGCCTCTTACTGGGGATGAAATAGGCTCCATTTTTGATATGGTTGCATAGAGGGGAAGTGGTTTAACAAATACATGCAGTGGAACGGTTCAATTCGCAGTTGTTTGGGCAAAAAACGGGTTAGAAAATCAAAATTTAGTGAATAGGACATGGGTGCCAACCCTGTTCACTTTTCCAGGACTGACATGGGGGACGTCGTTTTTTTTACTCTGGTGGCTCATGGGTAATAGTGAATGAGAAATCCTTTTAGGATATTGTGAGGAATGTAGCTGTCTGTGTTGTATCAAAATTCTGGGTCCCTATCTGCAAAAATGAGGAAGGGAGGTTGAAAATTCGTTTTTTTTCAAATGTTTCTTGACAGTGGTGGTCTTTGAATGCATCTAGAATCCGAACCATAAAAGATAGTATCATAATTCTAGCTGGGGTATAGTCAGGAAAGGCTATCCCTACTTTGGGTAAGAAAGCGTACAAATCCAACAAGCGGTTTAATTTCGGGGAGGGGTGAGCACAAAACAGGGTCCTTCACTATAAGACATGATGTATCAGATTGTTGAGGGTAAAAATTATTTTAAAAAAATAAAAAAATTTTTGGTATGTGGGCACACTGGCATTGCCCTGAGCTCCTAAACCCTGCAAAGATCAGCTCCAACCGTGTGAAAACGAGGCTGTAGCAAGTAAACCAAAGTTTCACCTTCTGACCCTAATTACACAATTAATTACACCGGGCACTCCGGTTTCCTCCCTCCCTTCAATAATGGTACAGGACGCAGTCAATATAAAAATGTCAAAAATAAACATTCGATTTTCTGTCCGTCTTCTAATAGCGATCTCCCTGCCTTTACACCACCTATTTGAGTGATGGATGTGTGTGTGTGATTTGGTGTGTGTGAGGGTGGATGAGACAGGTGAGCGTGTATGTTGGTATAGATCGCCGCGCTTTGAGCCTGATTGATTTGGGGAAAGGCGCGTATATAGCATCCTGTATTATTATTTATTAAAAACTGTGCTAGCGATTTTGATTAAACTCGCTGTGTATGTGGTGGCATTAGCTGGCTACAACATACTAAAAAATTGGAAAAATCTATCGAGCCGTTTTTGAAATAATCGCAAAATGGCGTTTGTGGAGATGATTGTAGGGGTGGGGTCACTAAAAAATTCACCAAAAACTCAATAATTGAGCTATGCAAATGATTTTCATATCCTCATGTAGGTAATTGAATGGGCTTAATTCTACATACAATTGTTGTTTTTTTAAAAATGTTATGACGTCACACCTATTTTTGACGTATTTTATAAGCCATTTTTAGCATTTATTTTCACATTTAAGTATTTCCCAAACTATAAAAGTTATGCTTATGAAATTTGGTATGTAGATAGATACTGTGATGCCCTTTAAGCTGTGTAAAGGAGAATTGCGCAAAAAAAGTTTTGTGTGTTATTATCAAGTAAAAAGTGTCCCCCCAAATTAAAAAAATGCTTGATATAGCAATTTTTGTCTATTTAAATGTGAGTTTTTTCATTATATATGCTTACAGCAACTCTTTCTAGTTTGACCCCTATTTTGAAAAAAACTTGGCAGGACCGGACATCGGGGACATTTTTGGACTCGATGAAATTTTCATTTCTCAGGTAAATATGCAGAGGAGTAAATGTGGAAGAGGGGGCGGGGTTGAGGTAGGAGGGAAAACTATATAATGAACAAACCTTAGACTAATAGCAACTGTAGTGTAAGATGGCCAGTGCTCAAAGTCAATGTTTATGTCCGGACCACCGGGAATCGACCCCGCAATCTTTGTACACACGAGCTCGCCGCTCTACCAACTGAGTTATCTCGATATTTATTTGT
This sequence comes from Oncomelania hupensis, assembly GCA_036898135.1. Classification (NCBI taxonomy): domain Eukaryota; kingdom Metazoa; phylum Mollusca; class Gastropoda; order Littorinimorpha; family Pomatiopsidae; genus Oncomelania; species Oncomelania hupensis. Next base: position 65,041,478 of record CM072517.1, read on the forward strand.
TTGTTTGTTTTGTTGTTTTGTTCAGAATAGAATTCTCTCGGTTTCTGTACATATTTGTTACTCATTAAAATACAAAACATTATAGGTACCTGTCGCGAAACGAAACGCTCGAGAGTATTTTTATTTTTCCAAGTGCAAATTGTTGTATAGAGTGCCTGTGGTACATTTAGAAATATGACGTCAATTTTTCTGCGTGTCAATCGCCATTTTTTTTATTCCTGGAAAAGAATAAAATGGACGATTTTTTTTCCGATAATTCTTTTGTGTGAAAGATTGTGATTAATGCCAATAATAAAATTTTTGGGAAAGAAAAGAGGTTGTGAACTATTAATTTTATAAAATATAAAATTCGAGGTGATAGGTCATTTGTTTGCGTTGGGAAATTTTTATTGGTTGTTTTAATGATAAAAGTATGGTAACCTTAGTAAAATGAAACAGAGGCGAAATCGGTTAGGAAAACTGTCAATCAATTGGGAAAGAGATCTAGACTGGACAGGGAGGATTCCACCCAAGCTCCGAGGCAACTTATTCTGTGGGGTGCCAACGACAGTTTAGCTGGAGGCTGAATGATGTCAGATGTGGTTGGGCCAGGAAGATAGTTGTTCCTCGACGTTTGATCAGCTTTAGCTGAATTCTGGCACCGTAGGGTAAATATTTAGATTTTTCTTCATTCAAGATAATTTCCCAAGAAGATTGATACGTGTGATGATTTGTTCATTGAATATATGTGTTTTTCAGAGGAGAAAAATAGTTTATTCATTGAATGCATTTGTTTTTCAGAGTAGTGAGATAGTTTGTTCATTGAATGCATTTGTTTTCCAGAGGAGAAAAATAGTTTGTTTGTTTGAATGCATTTCTTTTCCAGAGAAAGATAGTTGGTTCGTCTGAATGCAGTTGGTTTTCAGGGGTCTGATGTGTTGATTAATCGTAACATGTTTTTCCAAGCAGAGCCGGACCTGGAGGAGTTTAAGTTTGTATGAAAATAATTTTCATGCAGATTTCTAAGACTAGTTTTGTTCGGCAGGTGTTTTTCGCTTTTTATGGTATGAATCGTCTTGGATCTACGTGACGATGTCATCTTTGAGACTGGCACTGGAATCTTCACTGACGTCTTGCTTATGATCGGAGTGACTAATTCTACGATGGAACTGTACGTTAACGAGGGCTACAGAAGTCACTGGTGGGTCATGGACAGCCACTAGATCTAACGGCGACATCGACGTCAAGTTCCAGTTCTTATGAACTTTTCCACAACTCATCTAAAGACTGGTTTCTTCATTCATCAACGATTCAACGAGGACGAAGTTTTGAGCTAAGTAAAAATAATTGAAAGCAAGAACATTTTCGGTAACCACGACGGAAAGTATCGCCAAATTATCGTTCCGATTTCGAAGAAAAACCAACGGAATATAATAAAATAATCGAACTTGGAAAAACGTGTTATGTGTTTGTGAAGTGTTGGAATGAAATGGTGTACCTTAGGTTTTTTTATTGAAATAAAACCATGTTCTGGGGTAAGTCATGAAAGTCAAGGTAGTCCTTCATCAGTAGTGATCACCCAGTAACACCCAGGTTTGCGACATTCTGGGTTCATCGTCCGGGATTAGAATTTCTGGAAAATTCTAGGGGGTAACGAGCCATTCATTTTTTTTAATGTCAGAGGTGCACCATTAATCCAATACTTTACAAGTTCAACACTTCAGCGAGTTTTCATAATTTTTTCCATAATAATAAGTTCTTGCTTCAAGTTGTGGTTACCTTGATGTAATTGTTGCACGTCTGCATGAGCATGATTAGAGAGCAGTATAGGTAAAATATTGTTTTATGTTGTTGCTAGTCATTGCTTACATAAAATGTGCATTATATCTGCTAATATGTTAGTGCATCAGTGGTTTCATATTGTCTGAGAGCCCAGCTGTGCAAGTATCTTCAGGGAAATCATCTCGTTTGAAATTATTTATTTTGGCGGTTGAGCAGTGAAGACCGGTATTATCCGTAGTAGGATTAAAGATATTTTGGGTATAAGTTTTACTTTTCCAAAATTTCAAACCTTTGATTGCAGTTTGCAATAGCTGTTGTACGTAGGTACTAGTGTTTTGGTCGAAGATATACTTAGGCTGAACAGTTTCTGCAACCTATGACGTTTATTATCCTGATGGAGTACATAGGGTAAAGTATCGGTCATAGTTTGAAAGTAAGTTTTCCAGCTTAAACTTTAAGTAAGTTGGATGTTCCGAAAACATTGTATAGTTTCAGTGTTGTTCGAAGACAGGCTAGAAGTTATGTATTGATCGGTGAGGCGGTCAACCTAATTAGCTCTGTGTTGCTTAGTCTGGTCAAACCTCTAACCAAGAATTATTTCTAGTTGAGGGTCTGAAAGTCAGATTCGGTAGTGTCCGATTGACAGTTTAACCAATTGTGGTAATTGGTAGTGCTGGTTAGTAAATGTGAGTCTAGTTAGACGTTTTACTTAACCAGGAGACTAAGCGTGGATGATAATCTGAAAGGTGGTGGATTATCGTCGGTGATCGTGTTATTAGTGTATAACCGTTCACGTAAGGATAGCTGTGACAGAATAGCCGTTTGGGGCTAGAGCGCAGGCTTATCCGTTATAAGTACTTTAACCTTTGGAAAGGCGAGTACGTTAGAGGCCTAAATAGTTCGTGGTTTTATCTACCAGGGTTACGTGTGGTAAAACAGGATTAATTTAGGGAAAGTTTGGCTAGGAGGATGCCGAGGCAGCAACCAGTTCAGATGGAGACCGAGTCTCCGCTGCTAGCCTACAAGCAGGATGGGATCATCCTGGGTCTGACAGATAAGGATCTGGCAGAGTATGTGGAAAATAGAAGGAAGGAAGAGAAAGCGGAGAGGATCCGGAAGGAAGAGGAAGAGAAAGCGGAGAGGATCCGGAAGGAAGAGGAAGAGAAAGCGGAGAGGATAAGGGAGGAAGAGAAAGCGGAGAGGATCCGGAAGGAAGAGGAAGAGAAAGTGGAGAAGATACGGCAGGAGCAACGGGAGGACCAGCTCCGACGTGAAGAACGAGAAGAGCGCATTATGAGAGAAGAAAGGGAGGCCAAGGCAAAATTGGAACAAATGGCCATGCAGAACGAGTTTGAGTTGAGAAAGGCGCAAGAGTGGACTGCAGATGATGGGGACCAAAATCAAAATTTTTATCCCGAGCCGAGGGCAGCGAGGAGCTGTCTGAATGTGAATGTACCTTATTTGGATGATAAGGACGATGTAGAGGTCTACCTGAAACAGTTTGAGCGTATCGCTTCGTTGTCAGGTTGGAACAAGGATGAGTGGGCGATAAGACTGTCTGGTCAATTACGAGGCCAAGCGCGGCAGGTCTACACTGAGATGTCTGATGAGGAAATTATGGATTACGACATGGTCAAGGCTGCGATCATGAGGCGTTTCCAACTGACCGCTGAAACATATCGAAAAAGGTTCAAGGAATTCAAGCGGGGCAGTCATGAAGGCATCAGGGAGTGTAGGAACAGGATGGGGATGTATTTGGACAGATGGGTGGATTTGTCTGAGAAAGAAGGAAAATCAGGTGAGCTGAAAGATTTAATTCTCATGGACAAAATGTTGGAGATAGTGTCTCAAGAGGAGGCAAGATTTATTAGGGAGAGAAACCCTACGTGTGTGGATGAAGTGGTGGTTCATGCTCAAACGTATGAAGATGCGCAGAATGCTGGGGGTCCGATTGCTACAAGGCGGCCCATTGGACCCAGTGCTAGAATGGATAACCGTCCCAGGGTTAACCAGCAGACGCAGAATTCGAACATGGGACAACGACGTAGTGGAGGGGTGAGTGGTCAAGCGACAGGTCCTGGCAACGCGGGTGCGTCAGGAATGAACAAGTCTCAGCAAAACTTCAAGGGATGTTTTCGATGTGGAGGCCCACATTTGATGAGGGATTGCCAAAAGGCAAATGTGAATAGAAACAGACCAAACTCAAACCTAGCGTCAGCTGTTGTGAATGCGGTCAACGTGACCCAGGAACAGAAACCGTGTAATCGATGTAGTGAAGACGGCTATGAACCGAACTGTGAATTGAAAGTGGATGGAGTAAAGGCTCAAGGTATTCGGGATACAGGGGCCAGTAGTATATTGGTGGATTCAAGTTTAGTTTCCCCAAGCAAGTATACGGGCGAGTATCAGAACGTGACACTTGCAGATTCATCCAAGCGGAAAAAAGTGCCCATTGCTGTGGTGAATTTGGAAACTCCGTTTTTCGTTGGAGAAACGCGTGTTTTGGTTTTGAAGACGCTTGTGCATCAAGTTCTGATAGGGAATAGCAGAAAGATGACAGACGGGACTGAGGTCAAAGTTCCATTGTTTCCGTTGGTAGAGCAACCGGAGGAACAAGTTGTAGCACCGGTACAAACCAGGTTGCAGGAGAAGCAACAAGCACAAGCCAAGCCATGGATTCCTAAGCAGATTGACTTAGGGCAAGTACGTCCTGAAGATCTATCTAAGGAACAGAAGGCAGACCCGACTTTAGGAAAAATTCGGGAAAGGGCAGAGCTAGGGCTCAAGCAAGAAACCCACTACGAGTGGAAGAAAGACATTTTGTACAGAGTTTACATGAGTGAAGGTAAACCATGTAGACAAGTGGTAGTACCAGAACGGTACCGATCAGATGTGCTCAAATTGGCTCATGATACACCGATGGCAGGACATCAAGGAGTACGCCGAACTCGCGACCGGATATGGCGTGATTTCTATTGGCGGGTATCTGTGGTGACGTCAAACGTTATTGTGCGTCATGTGACGTGTGTCAGAGGAGCACGAGGAAGGGAGCCACGAGGAAGGTTCCGATGAAAAGCATGCCGCTTATCAGCACACCTTTCGAGCGAGTTGGGGTAGATATCATTGGTCCGATACTACCAGCGTCCAGCAGGGGTCATCGATACATATTGACCATGGTTGACTATGCCACGCGGTATGTAGAAGCGACACCTCTGAAGGATATTAGGGCAGAGACAGTGAGCGAGGCATTGTGGGTCTATTGGACCAGGATGGGAATTCCTAAGGAAGTGATCACAGATAGGGGTACCCAATTCACCAGCGAAATCATGGAGAGAGTGAACAAGCTTCTCAACATAAAGGGGATCCATACTACACCCTTTCATCCGCAAACAAATGGTTTGACAGAGAAGTTCAATGCTACACTCAAGGACATGATGAAGAGACTTTGTCAAGAACAGCCCAAAGACTGGGACAAGTTTTTGCCAGCATTATTATTTGCTTACAGGGAGGTACCGCAAGAAAGCTTGCAATTTTCGCCTTTTGAACTGTTGTATGGGCGTGAAGTACGAGGGCCTATGCAGGTTCTACGTCAGGTGTGGACAAACGAAGATGCAGGAGAGGAAGTGCGATCCACGATTAGCCATATCACGGATCTCACGAACAAAATCGAGAAAACTTGTGAGATTGCCAAGAACAACCTCAGCAAGGCAGCGCTCAGATACACGAGGGTGTACGACAAAAAGGCCAAAGACAGAAAATTTGAGGTCGGGGACAAAGTTTTACTTTTGTTGCCCGCAAAACACAACAAGCTGCAGCTAACGTGGAAAGGTCCTTATCCAGTTGTGGAGAAAGTGGGCAGCTGCAACTACAGGATCAAGATAAGGGGACATGAAAAACTGCTACATGCGAATTTGCTGAAATTGTACGTCGAACGTGACGGAAAGCAAACAGGAACGGATGAAGCACAGCCAAACGCGGTGGTCATGGAGACAGATGAGGAGGAAGTGAGCGTTGTGGTTGACGATGTGTACGATGAAGAGATGGGAGCACTAGGCATAGATCGTTTTCCTATGTTTACGTTGCATGCAAAAGAAGGTCCCAGAGACGTGAAGATCAACCCTGAGTTGGACGAGCACAGGCAGGCTGAAATCTTGTCTATTTGCGACAGGAGAGAAAATGTGCTTAAAGACATACCAGGGAAATGTAAAATCGAAGAATGTGAATTCAAACTTACGTCAAGAGAGCCAGTGCATGTGAAGCAATACCCGCTACCATTTGCGCAGGTAGAAACAGTGAAGAAAGAGGTCATTGACATGTTGGAGTTGGGGGTCATAGAACCAACAGTGTCGCCTTACAATAGTCCGATTGTGTTGGCGAAGAAGAAGGATGGTGAAATACGTTTCTGTATTGACTATAGAAGCCTCAACAAGCAGGTAGAGTTCGATTCGGAACCTATTCCTGATGTGCCACAAATCTTTGCAAAATTGCAGAAAGCACGCTATTTGTCAAAGATAGACTTGACGAAAGGGTATTGGCAGATACCAGTCAAAGAAGAGGATAAACCGAAGACAGCGTTTAGTACACCCATGGGACAGTACTGTTTCGCTTATCTTCCATTTGGTATCAAGACTGCGAGTTCTATTTTCACTCGAATGATGCGCAAGCTACTTGAACCTCTGAAGCGTGATGATATTGAACATTTCATTGATGACATCATCATTGCTACTGAAACGTGGGAACAGCATGTAGAGGCCATTGATGCTGTGTTGAAAAGGTTGGAGGAGGCAGGTCTTACAGCGAAACCCTCTAAGTGCTACTTTGGTTTCGGGGAGTTAGACTATTTGGGTCATCATGTGGGTGGAGGCACAGTCATGCCTGATGATGACAAAACTGAGAAAATCAGGTCAGCCAGCAGACCGATCACAAAGAAGGAAGTCAGAGCATTCCTAGGACTAGTGGGGTTCTACAGGAAATACATCAGCAACTATGCGGAAATCAGCGCTCCGTTGACTGATTTGACAAAGAAAGGTCTACCAGAAAAAGTGGCCTGGGATGAAAAATGTGAAGCAGCATTCGTTAAACTCAAAGATTGCTTGGTAAGCAAACCAGTGTTATTGCTACCTGACGTCAGCAAACCATTTACTCTGAGGAGTGACGCATCAGATGTTGCAGTGGGAGCAGTTTTACTGCAAGATCAAGGGCAAGGGTTACAGCCAGTAGCCTATGCAAGCAAGAAGCTTAACCGTGCAGAGAAAAACTACTCGACCATCGAAAAGGAGTGTTTGGGAGTGGTATGGGCTGTCAAGAAGTTTGAACAGTACCTGTACTCAACACATTTCACTTTGGAGACGGACCACCAACCACTCACATATTTGCAGAAAACCAAGACTGAGAATGGTCGACTGATGAGGTGGGCTCTCCAGTTGCAACAGTATTCTTTCACAGTCAAAGTTATCAAAGGGAAAGACAATGTTGGCGCAGACTATTTGAGTCGATTGCACTTGTAAAAGAATAGCTTAAACATGTTTCAGCTCAAGAGGAGGGGCGTAATGTCGCGAAACGAAACGCTCGCGAGTATTTTTATTTTTCCAAGTGCAAATTGTTGTATAGAGTGCCTGTGGTACATTTAGAAATATGACGTCAATTTGTCAATCGCCATTTTTTTTATTCCTGGAAAAGAATAAAATGGACGATTTTTTTCCGATAATTATTTTGTGTGAAAGATTGTGATTAATGCCAATAATAAAATTTTAGGGCAAGAAAAGAGGTTGTGAACTATTAATTTTATAAAATATAATATTCGATGTGATAGGTCATTTGTTTGCGTTGGGAAATTTTCATTGGTTGTTTTAATGATAAAAGTATGGTAACCTTAATAAAATGAAACAGAGGCGAAATCGGTTAGGAAAACTGTCAATCAGTTGGGAAAGAGATCTAGACTGGACAGGGAGGATTCTACCCAAGCTCCGAGGCAACTTATTCCGTGGGGTGCCAACGACAGTTTAGCTGGAGGCTGAATGATGTCAGATGTGGTTGGGCCAGGAAGATAGTTGTTCCTCGACGTTTGATCAGCTTTAGCTGAATTCTGGCACCGTAGGGTAAATATTTAGATTTTTCTTCATTCAAGATAATTTCCCAAGAAGATTGATACGTGTGATGATTTGTTCATTGAATATATGTGTTTTTCAGAGGAGAAAAATAGTTTATTCATTGAATGCATTTGTTTTTCAGAGTAGTGAGATAGTTTGTTCATTGAATGCATTTGTTTTCCAGAGGAGAAAAATAGTTTGTTTGTTTGAATGCATTTCTTTTCCAGAGAAAGATAGTTGGTTCGTCTGAATGCAGTTGGTTTTCAGGGGTCTGATGTGTTGATTAATCGTAACATGTTTTTCCAAGCAGAGCCGGACCTGGAGGAGTTTAAGTTTGTATGAAAATAATTTTCATGCAGATTTCTAAGACTAGTTTTGTTCGGCAGGTGTTTTTCGCTTTTTATGGTATGAATCGTCTTGGATCCCCGTGACGATGTCATCTTTGAGACTGGCACTGGAATCTTCACTGACGTCTTGCTTATGATCGGAGTGACTAATTCTACGATGGAACTGTACGTTAACGAGGGCTACAGAAGTCACTGGTGGGTCATGGACAGCCACTAGATCTAACGGCGACATCGACGTCAAGTTCCAGTTCTTATGAACTTTTCCACAACTCATCTAAAGACTGGTTTCTTCATTCATCAACGATTCAACGAGGACGAAGTTTTGAGCTAAGTAAAAATAATTGAAAGCAAGAACATTTTCGATAACCACGACGGAAAGTATCGCCAAATTATCGTTCCGATTTCGAAGAAAAACCAACGGAATATAATAAAATAATCGAACTTGGAAAAACGTGTTATGTGTTTGTGAAGTGTTGGAATGAAATGGTGTACCTTAGGTTTTTTTATTGAAATAAAACCATGTTCTGGGGTAAGTCATGAAAGTCAAGGTAGTCCTTCATCAGCAGTGATCACCCAGTAACACCCAGGTTTGCGACAGTACCTGCAAACACATTCCTTAATCTCTCTCTCTCTCTCTCTCTCTCTCTCTCTCTCTCTCTCTCTCTCTCTCTCTTTTCTCTCTCTCTCTCTCGCTCTCTCTGTGGATGAATCTACATCCTCTCCCATGTCGACTTATTTACCCTCCTCACTCCCTGCCCTCTACCTCCTCATCTTCGCCGTCTCCCTCTTCTTTTTACTGTCCTCAATCTTGTTTTTCAATCTGCCAGGGACATTTATGAGGGTTTTTACATTTCCACAACATAACTTTTGAGTTATCGCATCAAATTGTTTCATCTTAAATTGCCTAATCCCAAGAGGTCTAATCTCAACTTGAATTTTCTCACACCTAACAACACATTTTTCTACATCTCCTTGACCTCTCCTGGCGAGTGAGTGTCAGTCAGATTTTTTTAAAAAGAAGGTTAATTGTAATTTATAATCACACGACGCCGTAACGCATAGGCGGCTACTGGGCATATTATTCTGACAACAGCGAACCAGTTGATGGCAAGGGGAAAAATAATATGGTCACACGTTGGCCAATCCGGGATTCGAACCACGGACTTTTTGGTTACTAGTAAGCCACTCTATCAGCGTAGCTACACGGCCCCACTACTTCATCAATCGCCCGAAATTATAGGGCGGAGATAGACGGAGACAGAAACACTCTCGTATCCACATTCGTGCGCCTGTGTCACAATATACAGAGAGAGAGAGAGAGAGAGAGAGAGAGAGAGAGAGAGAGAGAGAGAGAGAGAGAGAGAGAGACAGAAACAGAGAGAAAGAGACAGAGAGAGACAGACTGAGCACGTTGGAGACGATTACACAGAGAAGCAGTCATCATTGGCATTGACAACATCATCGTTGCTATCAGCGTCATCGTCGTCATCATCATCCTTCCTATTCTTTCCCGTCACTCGAAGGTCGTAGGGGCACCACAGATGTAACCAGCGTACTCCACCTTTCTCTGTCTTCAGTTGCAACCCTCATGGCTTCGATCAGTGTCAAGCCAGTTCATTCTCGCATGTTGTCCTCCCACCTCTTTTTCTGTCTCCCTCTACTTCTGCCTCCTTGCACCGTGCCTTGCACGAGGGTCTTTGCAAGGCCTGATACTCTGGAGACGTGGCCATACCATCTGAGTTTCCGTTTTTTCACCACTGTGAGCATGTCATCATGTGGTCTAATGGATTGTGTGATGGTCTGTCGGACATGATGCGCTCTAGAAAAATGTTGAAGAGTGTAGGCATCCTTCACGAACACCGATTGTTGTTCTGAACCAGTTTCCGATGGCGCTGTTCATAATTATCGTCATCACAATCATCATCATTATCATCATCATCATCATCATCATCATCATCATCATCATCATCATCATCATCATCATCATCATCACAATCATTGTTATAAATAGCATTATCATCCTCATACTCCTTGTCGTTGTCGTCATTACTATATTCACCGCCGTCATCAATGTCGTCGTCATAGCATCGTCAGCATCACCGTGTTGGCCATTGCCGTCATTGTTATTTTTGTAGTAACTTTATTTGTTATTAGTGTTATTGTTAGTATTGATGGAGCTGGTGTTGCAGCGATTGTTATATTATTGCTATTATGTTTCTGTTGCGCTGTCAGAGGCGGCTGTATCCACTGGGGTCATTTGGACCAATGGAAGTGCATGTCTTATGTTGTAGTGTTTCTGTTTCTTTACGCACACATCACAAAACATTGCTCCACTGTAAATGCATTTGGAGGAATAACATCTCAAATCCTGTATCTTTTTAGTTGGTTTCGGCGGGATCCAAAGCGTAGGCACCTCTGGAGTTAGGTCTTTTGAGACCTCCACCAACATGAACGGTTTTGAAGGGATCAAAAAGCTTTGCATGTTTCCTGAATTATTTTATACAGTGAGTTTATTGAGTCTAACCAGAATATGCAATTAGGTTTTTACTACAATGTAACGATTCCTATCTGATAGTACGCACGGCTGAGCAGCTGTCTCAATCCATTGACGGGATTACAAAATGCTTCTTCCATACCTCGGGTATAGTAATAATATATAATATAATAGTGGTGCAGGGTTTGTTATACCAGCTTTGAAAGTAGAAAATTCGTACTGTATTGGAAAAGGATTTTCTATATTTTCCTGTGAATTATATTCCATATTAAGAGCATTACAATATATTCTTGAAACATTCCTGGATATAGTTAACTTGCTCATTTGTGTCGATTCAAAATCAGTTTTACAATCAATTCAAAACTGGGAATATACTACTAGACCAGATCTAATATTTGAAATTAAGCATATAATACATCAAATTATTAGCAGAGGTACAAATGTTGATTTTTGTTGGGTTCCGTCTCATTCTGGCTTGTACTGGAATGAGTAGTCGGACAAACTTGCCAAAATTGGAGCTAAAAATACAAATTCGATATCAAATTGTAATATTACATTATCTAGGCATGAATTGGTTTCATTAGTAGAAAGACATTTTCAAAAATCAGTAAACAAGCATAACATTTTATCATGTAGTAGAAATATTTCAAAACTTATATATAAACTGCGTTTGAATTCATGGAGCACAAAATACATTACTGATATTCATTGTATATGCCAGCAACCAATGTCTGTACAACATTTATTATTTGAATGTACAACATTATTACCATTATACAAGGCAAATAATGTCTCGATCAATGAAACCGATAGTATGACAGATATTTTATATAATCATACACTTATTGCAAAAATCGCTTACATTATCTTACATACTGACATAAAAAACATTTTTTGATTAAGTACATAAATATGTGTTTATGTTTATACATGTGTGTTTGTGTTTATGTCTATGCATATATATGTTTGTGAAAGTCTAATATCATTTTATCAATGAAAAGACTTTAAATAAAAATCTGAATCTGAATCTGAGTTATCAGTAGGTGGGTGTGTGTGTGTGTGGGGGTGTGGGTGTGTGTGTGTGTGTGTGTGTGTGTGTGGTACCAACTACGTATGACTCGTTCACTCACGTGCTGTGATCAAACGTTCCGGTCTTTGTGCCTCGCCTTCAGCCCTAACTCTTTAAGCGTGTAGCATATTCTTTTAGAATGTCCATTCACAACAACATTATTTAAGGAAAATTATTGCGATGTTATCATAAACGAACATAAAGCTGTGAACGACATTTTGACAAACATTGAACTTATGGTGTCAATAATAGCATTAGGCATTAATTGATGTATGCCATTTGAAAAAAAAAAAGATAACAAATTATTGCACACCATCTCATCCAGATTCATTAACAGTATTGTAGTTTAAATTTAGTTTTAAGAACTGTTGTTATATAGCTTTTATTATTATTTTTAAAGTCTAACATCACTTAATTGTGAAAAGACTTTAAATAAATTAATTGAATTGAATTGAATCTGTGTATTCTTAAAAGTCGGTTGACATGGGTACTTTGAAGTTATCTTGACCCTAAACTATGAGAGATGGAAAGCTCAAAGTTGTTTTATGTCTTTCATAGATTTGACGTTTTTACGTTTATCTTGAAGGTCAAGGAAAATTTTAGGCCTTACAAAAATATCAAAAATGTGTCATCGTACAGTGGAGTGACTATATTTGATCCCTAGTACCCATCAACATTGGATTATTTGATAATACATGAGCATCAGAGGTCATTTGAAGATCAAGGTCATTGAAAAGGTCAAGGTAATTCCAATGACACTAACTATTGTTTGGCTTAAGACAACGTTTGCTGTCGTTTATTAGCTGGTAGATGAGTGTCTAGTTGGAGCCAAAGGTCAAGGTCATCGCAAAGACCAAACACAGTATTATTTTGCGTTTTAATATAACGGTTTCGTTTCAATTTTGTCACTCATTTTCATGTAGAATATTGCAAGTTCCAGATGGAGCATGTGAGTCACGAGGGCCTACTAACACGCTCCTGTCTGCAGAACTGAAGATAGAATCTACGATCCCTGCAACACAATGTAATGGCTGTACAAATATGAGAATAATTATTCGGATTAACTGATATTGTTACTATTATAATAACACTGATAACTGCGTGACAGATGATGATGATGATGATGATGATGATGATGATGATGATGATGATGATTTATTTATTTTATTTTAACAACTTTACTATCACCAAGGTGAATTTCGGGCACTTTCATTTTTCGAAAGTACAGCAGCCCCAAGTGAAGCGCTTAACCCAAGGTACATGCTGGGTGTGTTCTTGTCACCGGCACTCACCCGTCTAGGACATGAGCGTCAGGATCTTCTAAAATCCGTTATGATGGAATGCATGCGACACAGACTAGACCTCGGTTTATACTCTCATCCGAAAGAGTAGGGAACGGGAGTAAAGTGTCTTTCCCAAGGACACAACACAATGCCCCGGCCTGGGCTCGAACTCGGGACCTTCAGATCCGCAAGCCAACGCTCTAACCACTCGGCCACGGCGTCTCCCTTATGATGATGATGATGATGATGATGATGATGATGATGATGATGATGATGATGATGATGATCGTCTGACCGATCCCTTCATCCAATAATAAATATTTTATAATTGTTCGTACACAGCGCTTTTCCTGCTCAAGGCGTTGGCCGATACAGGACCTAACTCAAGCCCCGGCCGAGGCGCCGCCAATTAGCAATCTTCGGCACACTGTCTGACGCCTCCGACAGCTGAGTGCAACCCTGGGCGAACCAGGGTTTCAGGGAGAAGGGATCCAGTGCTTGCTGGGTGTGTTTAGGCACTAAAACATGAACCGTCAAGATCTTTAAAGTCCGCGCAACGGAATGCACGCGGGCCACAGACCTCGGTTTAAATTCCATGCGTCTCCTCAGGTCTATGTTCCCAAGATCATGTTTATATTCCTTCAGCTTAATGTTCCTCCAGGTCTGTTGCCCACATAGACCCTGGAACATGCTCCTGTCGGGGAGGGGAGGGGAGAGGAGGGGGGAAGGAGTGTGTGGGGGGGGGGGGGGAAGGGGTTAGTTAACACGGAGCAGTCCGTAATTTTTAGATTTTACTTAGAAAGAGACGCAAACCTCGCGATAGGCGGAGTGATTTTTTTCCAGGAATTTGGGGAGTCAGAATTGTATATCGTCAAGTTGGGGCGTTGACAAAATACTCTGCAGATTTGGCAGCGGAGTGAAGTTTCATCTGCCTGTCTATTGGCACGCCAATGTGAAAATTTTATGGGCAAAAGAAGATCAACGGGCCGACAAACACGGTTAGGTTATTTTTTTTTTATAGCCTACTGTCTGCCAACGACACTAAAAACAAGAATATGACTGTTCCAATGTGTTGAAATTGTATGAGAAGATTGTAGCGTGAAGTATGTCTAAGTATTGTGAAGTAAAAATAATATTTTATTGTTGATAGTTTTATAAAACAAAGATGGTTGATCTCTGTTTGAAAACTCTATTCAGATTTGTTGTGATCGACATTTTTTTTCCACATTTAAAAAAATTTTTTTTTTTTGTAAGGTAAAGACGGTAATGAATGAATGACCGTATGTGTGAACGGTAACCGAGATGCGAATGTTGTTGATATTTTTAGAAAGATCGAGATTTTATTATTGTTGGATAACAAGATGTTTATGTAGCCGAGTGGAGTACTTGACTCCCGACTCTCGGCACACCAACCTTGGGGACACGGCCCGACCCGATCTGCTAATTTGATTTATCTCTCGTAAGAAGGACATACAAATATATTTGTGTAGCGTGTTGTTAGTAAACCGGTCTGCCGGCTATTAGTGCCACGACACTATGAAAAGTCATTGCCACTGACCTGCATAAAATACCTGCCGGCATATGTAGTCCTGCTCACCACCAAGATGAATGGTCAGCCGGGGAGAACAAATGTCGTGTCGCCTTGTCCTGCATAATCCAATGGCCACTCCCAAGGATTCTGCACAGCAGGAGCCACCCGAGGTTAGTCTATCCAACAAATGGTAGGTATACAACCTCTCGCCCAAGCTTGAACTAGTCGCCTCCATTACCGCCGCAGATCCCACAGCTCAAATCGAACCATGTCCTCATGGTTTCCCAGTTCGCAACAGGTATGTCTGGAACCGACACTGACTACGCCCAGTCAGTCTCCATTCACTGACTGAACAGTGAAAAACTGCTTCAACAGTTACCACGGCTTAGCATCATCCTAGATCCTGTTTCCGGTCGTTGCATCACTTGTAGCCCAGTGGAATATTTGACTCCTTACTCTTGGCCACCAACCTTGAGAACACAGCTCGACCCGATCTGCTCATTATTATTTATCTCTCGCAAAAACAAAATAAAATAAAATAAATGTATTTGTTTTGCAAGAACAATTGGTGTGCGTCAAAGATGCCTACTCTCTCCAACATTCTTCAACATCTTCCTGGAGCGCATCATGTCAGACGCCCTTGCAGATCACGAAGGCACAGTCAGCATAGGGGGTTAAGCAATCTCCAACCGACGTTTTGCGGATGACATTGATGGATTGGCTGGAGATGAACAAGAACTTGAACAGCTGGTACAGAGGCTTGACACCACCTCCAGAGCTTATGGAATGGAAATAAGTGCAGAGAAGACCAAAATGATGACCAACAACACCAATGGCATCCACATGGACATCAAAGTCCAAGGCCAATCCCTTAACACAGTGCATAGCTTCAAATATTTAGGAGCCATTGTATCAGACAATGGGTCCCGACAGGAAGTCCTCTCCAGGACCGCACAAACAACTGCAGCCCTGAAAAGGATGAAGCCCATTTGGAAAGACAAGACCATCAGTCTACATTCCAAGGTAAGGCTGCTGCACTCTCTTGTCATTTCCATCTTCCTATAAGCTGGCGAAACATGGACCCTCACAGCAGATCTACAAAGAAGAATACAAAGCATGGAGATGAGGTGCTACAGAAGACTTCTGGGCATTTCCAATACCAGCACATCACCAACAACGAAGTCCGACAGACCATCACACAAGCCATTGGAGAACACGATGACATGCTCACAGTGGTAAAGAAACGGAAACTACGATGGTACGGCCACGTCACCAGAGCATCAGGCCTTACAAAGACCATCCTATTCTGCAAGGCACGGTGCAAGGAGGCAGAAAAAGAGGGAGACAGAAAAAGAGGTTGGAGGACAACAGTCGAGAATGGACAGGCTTGAGTGTTGCTGAGGACAGAGAAAGATGGAGTACGCTGGTTACACGATCATCTGGGTGCCCCAACGATCTTCGATTTACGGGATAGGATAGAATAGGATACTATAGGATACGATAGGTCCAGAACAGCCTCCAAACACACCTAAAACACTACAGGTGAGTAAAACTGGGACAAGGCCAGAACTATTCACCCTTCCCCAGCCCGCACACATACACATTTGGTACAAAATTGTCCAATGACAAAGTAAGTCCCTGGGGGCTGTTCTGGCACACATAGTGAATCAGTCCCGTTCATGACCTTGATCATTCCTATGTAATCTTCATTCCACGATTAACTCCCAGGAGTAAAACTGGTAATAGGGGCAGTTTCGGCACGTTACAGCTGTTTTGGGTCTGCCCCAGTTTTACTCCCCTTTAGTGGTTTGTGCGTTGCGGGGGTTGGGAGGGAGGAGGGAAGGACTATTTGAGTTTAACACCCCTTCTGCGTTCTTCGATATTTTAAGTGTGTGTTGGGGGAGGGGAGGGCTGTTCTAGGCCTGTTCCAGGTTAACTCCCCTTCTGTGTTCTATGAGTGTGTTAAGAGTGTGGGCCGTTCTGCACCTGTTTCAGTTAAACTCCCCCTTCTGGTGTTTTTTTAGTGTGTTGGGTGGGTGGGTGCTATTCTCACAGCGACTCAACCAAAGCTTTTTAGATTTTGAGGTTAGGTCAGCCAGGCTGGCTATAAATAGCTGCGCCGATACTTCCTTTCACTGGAAGGGAGGGTGCAGGCAAACTATAAATAGCCCACAGAGACTGAGCAAAATGTGGAGGCACTAAACAGTGCTGCTCACATTGGAATTGAGCTGGTGTGAATTCTGGACCTGTCCCAGTTTAACTCCCCTGGTGAAGGGCGTAGCGGTTAATAGTTAAGTTGGGTGGGTGGGTGGAGGATGCTATTCTGGACCGGTCCCAGTTTAACTCCCCTGGTGAAGGGCGTAGCGGTTAATAGTTAAGTTGGGTGGGTGGGTGGAGGATGCTATTCTGGACCGGTCCCAGTTTAACTCCCCTGGTGAAGGGCGTAGGGGTTAATAGTTATTTTGGGCTATTCTGGACCTGTCTCAATTTAATTCACCTTTTGTGTATTTATTGGGGGCTTTAAGTGTGGTTGGGGGCTGACCTGGATCTGTCCCAGTTTAACCCTCCTGTAGTTGAGTTAATAATTATGTTTTTAAAAAAAGGTGAGGGAGAGGGGGGCTCCCTGTTCTGGACTTGTTCCAGTTTAACTTCCCTTTCGTTTTTTATAAGTGTTCTTGGGGATGTGACGACACGAGTTCTGACGCATGCTAAAATTATGCTGTGTCAGGATGTATATAGTGAATATTTTCATATCTCTGAGAGTGCGATGTGCGGAGTTTGAATCAGCATTTTGTATTGCGTATTGTAAGTTAGGAATGTAGGTTTTTCACGTGCGATACGCATAGCTCGATGGCTATTAGGGGCTGAGCGGGGCTCTGTGCCTGGAACTGTGGGCTGGGAGCGGCGAAGAGGGTTAGAGTCAAGCCGATATTCTGCGTGGTCTGACGTGACTGGGTAGATTGTGATTGCCACCATCAGAGGTTTGGTGTAGGGTCCTTCTACAAGGGTTGTGTTTTGTGTTTGGAACCACCCAAGGTCTTGTTTCGTTAGTAAGGGCAAGAATGTCCAGTATACTGTCAATGATGGGGTAATAAAGTAATTTTGTCACAGTTAGGAGGAATATCACTGCCACCACTTCTTTGTGTTAGGTGCAGAGTGTGTTCTTAAGGGTGTGTATTCATATTTTAGAGACCGCCCAAGACCTGTGCACTTCGCCAGTGCCAGGGTGCCCTGGACCAGTAACGAACGAACGAACCATCTACTCTCTACAGACAGTGTTGTGTTGTGTTGTGTTGTGTTGTGGTGTTGTATGTGTCTGTAACCTCACAGGCCGAGGAACTGAAGGTGAATGGGTGCCCAGTATTCTAGTTCTTTAGTGGCTATACACTGTAAGCATGCGTACGTGAATGAATGACGAAGGATGAGGGGGATAGGGATATATTTTGATAAATAGCATTTTTAATATGATTTTCTTGATGAAGATGTAAACTGGAATAATGTTGTTGCAGTTGTTGCCAAAATGAGGTCAAGGGCGATGATGTATTATAGTATGCCAGAGGGGTGATGGAGATGAGAGAGGGGTGATGAAAACGAGGCCAAGGGTGACGATGTAGTATATATTATAATATGTGAGAGAGGGGTGATGAAGATGAGAGAGAGGATGAATCGAGATTGTTGATCAGGAATGGATGAGTGTAGCATTTGTATTTGCATAAATAATCATGTTCATAAGAAGTTATATAAATTATAGAAGAATTATCAATTGTTTTAATGCATAAATAAACAGGTCAAGATGGCGGATGGCGGGAGGAGTTATTTTCCATGCATTGTTTACATTGTAGACACAGCCTAGTAAGATGGATTATTTTGTTGACCAGATTGAGCCAACTACTACTGTTATTCTTCTTGTACTGTTGCTGTCTGGTGATTGGCTGTTGTTGCCCCATTCTGGTGACGTTGGTGCCGTGCTGAGACGTTTGCGCGACCATCGCTGTCTGGGCGCTACAAGACCCCTACATGCGGGAAACGGCTATTTGGGTTCTTCGCCAGTCGCAGGAGTACACACCTTCACAGTCATGCATACACACATTACACGCAAATAAAAAATACTACATATCCAGTGAATTTTCAAGCAGTGTCTCTTTATTGGGGTGGCCTTGTAGCGCAGTGGATAAGTCGCCGGTTTTCTATGCCGAAGGTCGCGGGTTCGATTCCCGCAAGGGGCGAACGTATGTGACTTAGGTACGAGACTATTGAGGTCACCGAGGGTGTTTCTCCGGGCACTCCGGTTTCCTCCCTCCCTTCAATAATGGTACAGGACGCAGTCAATATAAAAATTTCAAGAAATAAAAATTCGATGTTCTTTCCGTCTTCCAATAGCGATCTCCCTGCCTTTACACCACCTGTTTGAGTGATTGATGTGTATTTGGTGTGTGTGAGGGTGGATGAGACAGGTGAGCGTGTATGTTGGTATAGATAGCCGTGCTTTGAGCATGATTGATTTGGGGAAAGGCGCGTCTATAGCATCCTGTATTATTGTTATTATTATTATTATTATTATTATTATTATTATTATTATTATTATTATTATTATTATTATTATTATTATTATTATTATTATTATATTTTGTGACAGTTATATCAGTTTTTTAAGTGATTTTCTAGAAATTAGTGTGAAGAGACAATGAACACTTGAAGTAACAATTTCAGACAATTTAGTCAAGTTCGTATTGAAAACCGTTTTGTTATACAGTGTACAGAGAGTCCGCTAATAATTAAATACATTTTTTCAAGTCTAGGTGACTGTACACTTAAGCCATCAGTTGTATTACTTCAGCTTTATTTTCATATTGTTATATCTTCTTTGTGTTGGCATCTTGTGTCCAGAGTCAAGGGGTCACGGATTAGACAAGGGAGGTAATTGTTTGTTAATTGTTGGAGTTGTGGGTCCGGATAAGGGTTGGAGTAGGACTAGCTTTCCCATTCTCCTGTGTGTTTGTGCGTTGAATAAAAGAGTGCAAATGTTCATCTGGCATTTGTGTTAGTTTTTTTTAGTTTGAGTTGTTCTCCCTTCACTCGCTGTTGAGATGAAGTCACTAATCCCATTCGGGGGACCTTTCTGGACCTGTCCCATTATAACAGAGAGGCACGGTGGTCTAATGGTAGTGCTTTGGCTTGCGGATCTGAAGGTCTTGGGTTCGAGCCCTGTCCAGGCCATTGTGTTGTGTCCCTGGGAAAGACACTTTACTCCCGTTTCCTACTCCTTCGGATGAGAGTATAAACCGAGGTCTAGTCTGTGTGCCGCATACATTCCATCATAACGGACTTTAAAGATCCTGACGCTCATGTCCTAGACGGGTGAGTGCCGGTAACAAGAACACACCCAGCATGCATTTGGTCCTTCTCCCCCATCCCTGGCTGGCCAGGATAGTGCTCAGTTGTCCTGGCGTCAGACCATGCGCCCAAAGGCTGCGGGAGGAAGGTGGGGGGAGGGGGGGCGTCTCGGGCGGTTTGAGTTAGATCCTGTATCGGCCAGCCCCTAGAGTCTGGTCAAGTACGGCGAGATAAGTGCGCTATAAAAATCCTCAATAATAATAAAAATGATTATAATAATGATAATAATAATAATAATAATAATAATAATAATAATAATAATTATTATTATTATTATTATTATTATTATTATTATTATTATTATTATTATTATTATTATTATTATTATTATAAATAACCCCCGGGTTAAGGACTGTAGTTGTTACAAGTTTAGTTTTGTAGTGGCTGCTCTGGACCTGTTCCGGTTTAACTACCATTTAGTGTTTTATAAATATGTTTGCATAGGGGCTGTTCTGGACATGTCCTGTATTGACTCTCCTCTTTCTAACCTATAAGCTATAACCATCGCTAACCAGATGGAGGGGGTGGGAGGGAGAGAGAGAAGGGGGCCAGTCCGGGCGGGATTTTGTTAAAACTTCATAGGAGCATTGTACCAGAGACGTTAAAAGGAATTATGCACAACAATGCTGCTCGGAATGTAGACGTTTCTCTCTCTCTCTCTCTCTCTCTCTCTCTCTCTCTCTCTCTCTCTCTCTCTCTCTCTCTCTCTCTCTCAGATTTGTAAGTGACCTGTTTTACTGTGTACTCAATTGCTAATCTTTGGTGGAACTGATCACTCCAACTCAAGAATATAGTGAGTTTTATTTTTGCATATCAGGGGTTTTGTGCAGTGACTTTGATTTAAAAAAAATGTTGTTTTTAAAAAAAATGTTTATTCAGATCATCTAGAATGATTTCATCTTGACTTCTTTTACAACTTAATGTCATGATCCTATCCTATCCAGTCCCGTAACCCTGGGGCACCTCAGATGATCGTTTAACCAGCATACTCCATCTTTCTCTGTCCTCAGCAGCCCTGATGGCTTCGCTCAGTGTCAAACCAGTCCATTCTCGAATGTTGTCCTCCCACCTCTTTTTCGGTCTCCCTCTTCTTCTACCTCCTTGCACTGTGCCTTGCAGAATAGTCTTTGCAAGGCCTGATGATCTGTTGACGTGGCCATACCATCGGAGTTTCCGTTTTTTCACCTCTGTGAGCAGGCAATCGTGTCGTCCAATGGCTTCTGTGATGGTCTGTCGGACTTCGTCTTTGGTGATGTGTTGGGTATAGGAAATGCCCAGAAGTCTTCTGTAGCACCTCATCTCCATGCTTTGTATTCTTCGTTGGAGATCTGCTGTGAGGGTGCATGCCTCGCAAGCATACAGGAAGATGGAGATGACAAGGGAGCGCATCAGTCTTACTTTGGAGTGTAGACTGATGGTCCTGTCTTTCCAAATGGGCTTCAACCTTGTCAGAGCAGCAGTTGTTTGTACGATCCTGGAGAGGACTTCCTGTCGGGACCCATTGTCTGATACAATGGCTTCTAAATATTTGAAGCTATGCACTGTGTTGAGGGATAGGCCTTGGACTTTGATGTCCGTGTTGATGCCATTGGTGTTGTTGGTCATCATTTTGGTCTTCTCTGCCCTTATTTCCATTCCATAAGCTCTGGAGGTGGTGTCAAGCCTCTGTACCAGCTGTTCAAGTTCTTGTTCCTTTTCAGCCAATCCATCAATGTCATCCGCAAAACGAAGATTGGAGATTGCTCTACCCCCTATGCTGACTGTGCCTTCATGATCTGCAAGAGCATCTGACATAATGCGCTCTAGGAAAATGTTGAAGAGTGATGGAGAGAGTAGGCATCCTTGACGCACACTGATTGTTGTTCTGAACCAGTTCCCGATGGCGCTGTTGTGGAGGACTGCACTGGTAGCCTAATGCCATTATATGTCCCCTATTTTTGATTAGCAGGAGGAAAATTAGGAGATTCCAGTTTGATTTGGAGGATTTTGTTTGAAGGTATTGTTTATATTTAGATGTGATAGTTCAGATCAAGCATCAACATTGGCAGGTTACGCACGTTTCCAGGAGCAGACATCGGAAGTTACCACGATCTCGTGATGATCTCTTTCCGGCTCCACTTGAAGAGAGTAAACACAGCAAAGTGCACTAGACTGAAGTTCGACCTGGACAAACTGCAAGACCAGTGATGTTGCTAGAAATTTTCAGCATAGGCCATTTGGCCGATTCAGTCACAAACCTTTAGGACATTTTGAAAATCTTTCGGCCATCATTTTGACTTCTGTCCAACGCCAAACGGGAGGCCACTGATAAGTTTCGGTTTCTTTTTCGGCGGCATTTCGAAAACGAAAAGTGTTATTGCCGGAAGCACGCCGTTCGCAACAAGGGGAGTTACTCTAACTCTCTCTGCTTGTGCATGTGTCGTCTGCTTGGCGCTTCCGATACGCGATATTCGACAATAACTCATAACACCTTTATTTATCCGATAGGGAATTAATATGGCCAGAAGCAATAACAACGAAACAGACATGAGACAAGCAAACAAAAAACTGACAAAGGGTGGCCGATTGAGGCGTAAATCCTTAGGACAGCGGGCCGATCAGAACATGACTCTTTCGGACATTTTGGAATTTTATCGGTGAATGGCCGATTTGCCGACGAAAACGACATCACTGCAAGACCCGGAGGTGGCAGACATATTTCAAGCCACAATGGAGGGAAATTTGCACCACTGCTCATTTTGGGAGCTAGTGAAGTAGATGTCAACACCATGGCCACCACCATCAACTCAGCTGTGACAGATGCCGCCACTGAGATCTTTGGCAAGCACCGGCCAAAGAAGAAGCCGTGGATCACACCTGAACTTTTGGACCTGTGTGATAAAGGAAGAGAGATGAAAAAGAAAAAGAACACCTCACAGGGAGCTGATGCCTACCGAAAAATCAACAATGACATCCGAAAAGGCATGCGCACAGCAAAGGAGAATTGGATAGAAGATAAATGCCAGGAAATAGAGAACAGTCTGAACAAGAACAACAGCAAGAAGGCCTACCAAACTGTGAAGCGGTTGACAAGTGTTAAACAGCCCAAGGTCTCCACGATCCAAAGCAAATCTGGCATATGCCTTAATGTTACACTCGTTTGATGTTAGTGTTTTTCTATCAGTAGTTGATTCAGCCCCAATGCTGAAGTACTGATGAGTGTAGCCCAGATTCGTTTATCCACGCAACCCGTTCAAACAGCCACAAGGCACGGAGTCGTATAAAGTTTTCAAACTTTATTCAGCGTTCATCAACAACAGCATATAATCGCCTTTTCACTCTCTACTTTTACTTTCCAAATCACTATCAACAGCACACCTTTGAAACAGTGCGGCAAAATATATATACAGTCTCTCTAAACTCCAGAAAGAGCGAGAAAACCCCCCCCCCCCAACGTGACACACCTCAACCAATCAGAATTAATTTCATCATCACTGTTTTACGTCATACAACCTTTCTTTCTGTCAAAAGAATGTTCTCAAATATCCAGAAACTTCGATCGATAGTAAACAAGCAGATCTAGAGAATTCTCCAATAATATCGACTAACGAAAATTATCAACGTTATACAAAGCTTCTTCTAACAACAATGCAAACTCAAATCAAAGGTAAATAAACTCTATTATTGCATGCTTTTGCAAAATAAAACGAACAGATCTATCGCGCGCGCTTCACACATAATATCGTGCACATTTCACACGCACCATCATGGGCGTTTCAACGTAACACTTAAAGAGGAACAAGAAGTTTGGGATAGATGAACAGAGTACTGCTCTGACCTTTACAACCACACCCCAAACGGAGATCCATCAGTTCTAGCATGTCCAAAGAACAGAGGTGCTACAGAAGACTTCGGGGCATTTCCTACACCCAACACATCACCAACGACGAAGTCCGACGGACCATCACACAAGCCATCGGACAACACGATGACCTGGTCACAATGGTGAAGAAACGGAAACTCCGATGGTATGGCCACGTCACCGATCTGATGAACTATCAGTCCTTTGCAAAGACCATACTGCAAGGCACAGTGGAAGGAGGTAGAAGAAGAGGGAGACAGAAAAAAGAGGTGGGAGGACAACATTCGTGAATGGGCTGGCTTGACATTGAGCGAAGCCATCATGGTTGCTGAGGACAGAGAAAGATAGAGTATGCTGGTTAAACGATCATCTGTGGTGCCCCAACGACCTCAGAGTTGCGGAATAGGATAGGATAGGTGATAGCTCAGTCTGATTTTCGAAATACGTTTCTGTTTGTACGCGTCGCTAGTAGTAAGGAGATTGTGTGCATACAATTTGAACTTCCTGTATACAACACTCAACAAAATCACTTCAGCCGTTTTGGAGATGTTTAGCAAAACAAAATGACCGCAGTGACCTTAACCTTTGCGGTAGAGCAAAATGTTGGCTCAGGGAGAGGATAGAGGGGAAGGGGGGCAGGCCTCTAACCTAGGTAATGTCCATACAAAATTTGGTCAAAATCAGTTTAGTGGTTCTTAAGATATGGCGTCCGACCGACCGACAGATGGACGGAGAGACCGATATTTTGGCTCGTTCTGATTTCCGACTATTTCAAAGTATTTCCAGATAAGTTGGGAAATACAAAGTGTACTGAAGGCGAAATGGGGGAAGTCAACTTACTGATATGTTTCATTATACTGGCTATTGATGGCCCTCAGGCTCTTGTCCTTTGGTACTTTAAACAATACGTCGCGTAGGAAATCAGATACTAGTTCTAAGGTGCAGTCTTCCCACATGCTCGTTCCTGAAAACAGAGTTACAGACCAATCACGATGTGTGTGTTTGAAGATTCAAAAATACTTTATTATCTCAAACAGAGAAATTGGGTGATGCTTTGCTGACAGTAAAAGTACTACAATACATTTTAGCAAGCGTATAGGAAAAGGCAGTTACAAACATCCTATTCATTAAAAAAAATGAATATACTACAACGAAACCAGAGACAATAATAAAATAAAATAAAATGCACAAATCAATTTCCTATCCGCGCGCGCACCACCCCTCCCCCTCCTTCCCCACACACACACACAAACACACCGAAGATCTGTCTGCAAGGAAGAAGAGAAATTTCGCAAGTGAAGTTAAACTATAGCTTATTTGTGGCAGTGGAGGCAAGTTTCCCTTCTATTGGACATTCTTTTGCTACCAAAATGACTTAGTTGCTACATGTATAGACCGGGCTACAATGTTAAACCTTATTAATTTGCTAGGTTGGAAAACCGCTTAACAGCAGTTCCTTCTTGTTCCCTTTCGATAATGATTTGAATACGTTTGAATGACTGCCATCTTGACGGCATACCTGTCAAGTGCTACGGATTTTTGCGTAGCGCTACGCATTTTAAACATTTTCCCATTGCTACGGCGTATCACAAAGCTGCTACGCAATTTTTCAAAAGTGACGATAATATTTTTTAACCTAAGGGGGTTTTTGCGCGAAAGTAGTCTGTTCCGGTCGAGTCCGGTTTAAAGACACTTAGTAAAAGCACCGCACTTCCGCAACACGTGTTCGTTCAGAACTTCAGTCTACGATCAGTCTTTGTGAGGGAGAGACAGGCGGACAGCGGACTGCAAAGAGCCGAATCAGGACCACAAAATCAAGACCATAACTTCGCTGAAAGAGAACTCACCCCTGATCCGCATAAAATATCTGCAAAAACAACCGGGTTTTATTTACTTGTTTCATGTCATTAACATTATTCATTTTTCTTTGATTACTTTCATATTATATCAGCTGCCATGTAGTTATATTTTTATTAAATTAATTGGTATAAGCTTTTGTGCAATGCTAATAGTTCTTTTCTTGGCATTGTAAACCATGTTTTGTGAATAAGCAAATTTGTTTGGGGGAAAAAAATCATCTGCTTTTTCTGTGTTAGTGATTGTCTCCCTTGTTTTTGTTTTTTTTAAATGATTGCCTAGCTTATTTTCTGTCTGTATGTTTTATTTATTAATTTTTTTTTTTTGCATTTTCACTTTTATTTTGAAAAACGTACATGAAAGTTTCCAGTTTTGTTGCGAATCGCGTGATTCACATTAGTGCTACACCAAACCTCCATTTGCTATGGTTTTTCTGTTAAATTGCTACACCACAACCCGAAAACCCCTTGACAGGTATGTGACGGTGTCATCAGTAAGAAAGGGTAGGCATATGACGTCATACATGTACAATGAGTCATTGTCCAGAGAATCTAGTGTGACCTAGTGCCTTCACCTTCTTAAAATCATTTTCATTCCGAGAAGCATCGTTCTGGGTCCTTTCTCTAAGCTCTATAGCATCGCTATGGTATTGGTTTTGTAAAGAGATCAATATTATTTACAATTATCGGAGAGCTATCCCAGCAATAAAGTGCATTAATAAACCTTTTGCAAAATTATATTATTTAGTGTTTTAACACCATAAATGTCCTCGGATACTATACTACTCAAAATAATTGAAGGGCCACTCTCATATTTCATTTAGTTTAATTATTTTTTGCTGCTATCAATAATATCGCTTATATTGCTTATTTCAAAACTTATCCTGTACAGTAACATTCAAGACAATCTTAGTCTGACAAGTAATCACATGTGTGAGTTTTGAACTTTTGGCACTGAGTTGAAAAACAAACCCAATTTTTACAAAAAAATGACCCTAATTTACTGTTGTCTTCCTAATAAAGCAAACTTTTCAACATGCACGCGAAAGGTTTGCATTTTCTGAGTTCAGTTCAACAATCGGCGCCTTTTTTTGGGTATAAATGGCAGCGCTTTTGCTGCTTTTCTAACCATGCCCCCAAGGCGACGATTGACTGATGCGGATAGAGGCAGAGCTATTGCATGGCTTCAGGAAGGGGTAGGGGTGAAAGAAGTTGGCAGGCGGCTGGGAGTGTCCCACTCCGTTGTCCAAAGGCTGCGGGAGCGCTTTAACAACACTGAGAGCGTCCAAGAACCAAGAAGGTCCGGACGCCCCCGCGTTACCACTGCAAGACAAGACCATTTCATCACCCTGTCAGCTCTGAGGATGAGGTCCGCTACAGCAAACACCATCAGAAGACAGCTTCACGCAGCCAGCAATGTTAACGTCAGCGACCAGACAATTCGCAACCGTCTACACGAGGCAAACCTGCGATCAAGACGACCAGCAGTACGGCCTTTGCTCACCCCAGCTCACCGTGCAGCGCGTTTGGACTGGGCTCGGCGTCATTTGGTGTGAACTAGGCAACATTGGTCAAAGGTGCTCTTTACAGACGAGTCTCGGTTCTCCTTGTCTTTCAACGACCGTCGAGTGAATGTTTGGAGGCGTCCACGGGAGCGTTTTGCTGATGCGACGGTGCGCGAGCGTGACCGCTTTGGTGGTGGATCTGTCATGATGTGGGGTGGCTTCGCATTAAACTTCAGAACACCCCTCCTCCAAAGTCATGACAACTTAAACGGTATTGGCTACAGGGATGACGTCCTACAACCTAGGGTTCTCCCAGCTCTGCGGGCCATTGGGGAAGGTGCCATACTACAGGACGATAATGCCAGACCCCAACGAGCGCGTATCGTCAATGACTTCCTGCAGCAACAG
This sequence comes from Oncomelania hupensis, assembly GCA_036898135.1. NCBI lineage: Eukaryota > Metazoa > Mollusca > Gastropoda > Littorinimorpha > Pomatiopsidae > Oncomelania > Oncomelania hupensis. The sequence goes on from CM072517.1 coordinate 65,069,056, forward strand.
CACGTCATAAAGATGGATTGGCCGGCTCGATCACTCGATTTGAACCCCCATAGAACATATGTGGGATGTCTTGGGTCGACAGACACGGGCAAACCTCCCTCCAGGAGCTAACCTTCAAGTTCTGGCCCAAGTTCTCCAGCAAGAGTGGTTGGCCATCTCAGGAAACGTCCTCCATAACCTGATACGGTCCATGAGACAACGATGCCAAGACTGCATTGATGCAAACGGTGGCCACACCCGATACTGACTCTATAGATTTTTGGTTTCTAAAGTTTTGATTTTGTAAATGAGGGGTATGTCCAGTTAAATTGAATTTACTCGAATTTTAAGCGACTGATGTCTAAAATCTTTTTTTGTTATTGACAAAGATATGATTGCAATAAAATATGATGAACTAATAAATTGAATTCGTGTTTCTGATTTAAAGGGAGACCCATATGTCCAAGTGGCCCTTGTATTATTTTGAGTAGTATATTTTCAGTAGTACCTGCCAATGCTTTGGCCTGAACTACTTATCGGTCGATACTACTTCAATGAATAGGCGCAAAATAAAAATTATGAACTGAATATTGTCCTTCATTGACCACAGCGACAGAAGAAAATAATAGAAAAACTAATCACTGCAATAGTAACATCATCACAACCACATTGCTACCCCTAACAGCGGCAACTAAAGGACATTTTGCTTTAAATATAGCTATTGTGGTAATAGGGGCGGGGATGGGGGGGTGGAGGGGGAAAGGTGTGGGGCGAGAAGTTTGGTGGGGAGGGGGGTGTGGAGGGGAGGAGGAGATGGATCACTACAGTACTTTGAACGCACGCACGTACACACACACACACACACACACACACACACACACACCCACACATACACACACACACACACGAACACCAAGATAAAGAAAATCAACATTATACCTTACCTTCTATAGAGCAGCAGCGGAATCTGAAAAGCCTATCTTTTGTGCGGCCGTCATAGGTCGAATTTATGCCGCTTAGGTACTCATCTGAAGCGCATTTGTGATTGAAGGGCTTTTTTAACTGGTTTACAACGGCTGAAATGGTATGGAATATTGTAAATATTATAGATCTGTAGCTGTATGCCGACATTCTATTAGACATATTTATTTCCCACCTTACAAATTACCTGCCTATGCTTCTGGTATTTCAACAGACAATTATACCCGCAAGATCGAGCTGACTGCACTGCTACCATTGCATACACCATAGACTGAACGGTCAGAACGTATTCATCAGGGAGAAGCCCGCTTGCTCAGATGCTCTCACTGTTTGTGAATTTGAAGATACTACCCGTGAATCGCCTGCCATAGTCGAAAATAGGAAATCTTGAGCCACTGCATACAGACGCTTGTAAAAGGTTCTGACCTAAGATTTTATGCGTAGAATGAATGATAGCATACTACCCGCATTTAACCTCAGGTAATTCCTAATGTCGAACTAACCGATTTCAAAACTCATAGACATTGTAGAAGACAGAATTTCAGCTATCGTTGTGATACTATCTTGGTCGTATGTGATGCAGGAAAGTTCAGCTATCGCCGTTAAACACTTTTATTCTTTTTTTGTCTCGTACTATTAACAGATGAAATATCATAGTGATCCTTTTAACTGGTGGCCATTGATGGTGTTATAAAATGACAAGATCTACGAGACTTTATAGTTAGATAGATAGATAGATAGATAGATAGATAGATAGATAGATAGATAGATAGATAGATAGATAGATAGATAGATAGATAGATAGATAGATAGATAGATAGATAGATAGATAGATAGATAGATAGATAGATAGATAGATAGATAGATAGATAGATAGATAGATAGATAGATAGATAGATAGATAGATAGATAGATAGATAGATAGATAGATAGATAGATAGATAGATAGATAGATAGATAGATAGATAGATAGATAGATAGATAGATAGATAGATGTCCAGATAAAAGCGCCTGTGATAGATAGGTAGATAGCTAGGTAGGTAGGTCATACCAGTCCACTTGCAGGTTTCTTTTCCTCCAATTCGCACGTAGGCACAGTCAATGGCATATACCCTGATGGCGGTGTTGCTATCGTAACTGGTTTGAAACTTGCTAATGCTTTTTTCGGACTCGCATTGAAACGTAAACGGACCGTGTCTGTTCGGTTGATATTGCATACGAGCACTCGTCTGTTTGACCAACAGGATCAGACACCCAGCAAACATTGCCCAGCGCATTCCTGAACAGAACATCGACATCAACAGTAGCTCTATGCAGGTAAGGACCATCGTTGTTGTGTGTGCTGTTTAATAGATAATGGTGACAGAAACCTTCGCAGAAAATGTCCATGCAACATCTTTGTCATTATTTGTTAATGGTGACGATAAGGTGGAAAAACTAGTCAAATTATAAAACTCTATACATACTTTCTGAAATTCATTTTGTCAAATTGGAAATGTTACAAACATTAAAGCACGAGGTGTGAAATGGTTTGGGCGTCAGTGTGAATTTATTTGGGGCGAAGAGAGGAAGAGGAGAGGGGGGGGGGTGTGTATTAAAAGGACCACTCGCACACCTGTGACAAGACATGATATTTTACGAAATGTAGAAACTAATTTATTATTTGGAATGTTATATTCAATTTAAACATACCAGTTACACTCCCATGTATAAGACTTTGGACACTGTGAAGTCTGGTAGTGTGTGGGAACGGCATAAACCTGTGACGCCATTTGTAGGTGACCATTAACAGGAACCTTTTTCTGGTGTACTTAATACCCTGTGGGTTCGGGCACTGAATAGAACAGACCCAACGTTTCCCGGTGTGTAGTAAGAGGCGACTAACAGGGGTGATGTCCGCACGACATGACTGGGCGAATGTCTTCTATACAGAAGTCACCGTCCAGGACGGACCCCGCGGAGGGACTTCATGTTACTACATGTTCAACGACCACGTGCACGGGACCAAGGCGAGCCACTCTGTACTGTACTCGTAGATTTCGGCTGTGGCCAGCAACCTGGAGAGGATTGCCCAAGACACACCATGTGATGAACAGAACCATTCGCTTCATACCGGATCTGTCGTCGCCCGGGTCACCAAGGACCGCGCCTTCCTTTGGCCATCAGGACGGAAGTGATAAGTGTGCTACTGATGGACAAATTAGCAGGATCCGCACGAGAGACAACATCGTCATAGGAACCTGGAATGTCAGGACCCAAACTGCGGAGGGACCCCCGTTGGGGTGCCGGGGTTTTCAGTATAAATAGTATCCCCACTTTCTGGAAATTTAGTGCTTTAAATTCCCACTGTCGCTGTCTTTCTAATTTGTTCTTTCTCATTCCTGCTCTGATCTATCAATCTGCTATACTATCTTTTTCTTCGCTAGACCAGTCACCTACCTTTTTTCTTGAAAACTCTTCCGGGACAAGACTCCTTATTTGTGTGTGAGGTCTGTTGGATCAGCTTGGGAATATTGGACGCTTTCTGCCAGGTGGTCACTAGGGCTTCCTATGATGTTATTATTTAGCAGTGTAGGCCTTTATATGTATGTGTTTTGTTTATAATGATGGTTTTTTTTTTTTTTTTTTTTTTTTTTTTTTTTTTTAGAAAGCGAGAATCGTATATTATAACATTATTACATACTGTTTAAATAAACCAGCAACAAATTCAGTATCAGCAAATTTATATTATATCTTGTTAATTTAAATAAAATCTCATTAACATTCTCTATCATATATAAGCATATATATAAATCATTTATAATTTACATTCTGATCAATCATAATTTTAATAAAATTAGAATGCATCACATAATAACAGTCAAAATATAATCTAAATCATATAAATATTTTCACACTATCAATCAATAAAATCTACATCTATTACATCTATATAATTGACAAATCTCTAATTCTCAGATCACAGTAATAGATACCCATTCCACATAATGTACAAGTACTCTCAACTCAGAAAATATCATTACAATCTCCCGTCATAATTTCTTAAACACAAAAGTAAACATATTATAGAATAATTTATGTACATACCATTCATTCGATATCACCAATTTTGTTAAAAACATTTTTTCCATTGTATGACATAATTTACTTTAGCATTCCATTTTTTAACAACAATTTTTCTAACATATAATAACATAAATTTATTCTTTTTTTCAGTGAGAGAATCTTCTTTACTAACACCAAAGTTAATAATTTTTATTTTTAGTTTTTTTAATTATATACAAATTTGTACCTTAATATTATATGTTAAATAAATTCATCAAATAAAAATGTATCATACATAAAAAAATCAGCAATAAATGTACACCTGCTCAATCCAATGAGTCTTTGAAATTGACCTTTGACCCACCTTTATCCTTTCATTAAAACATATTGGTTCTGCAAGTAATTCTCCTGACTGCTCTATATCAACCTTATAGAAAAAATGTTTATATCCTGTAAAAAACATTTTCCCAAAAAGTATTTGTAGCTCTATATAATTTAGTAATTCCAGGTCCGTATAATTCAATTTTATCTATATATATATTCAAAATCTGCTTTAATAAAGTTTTTCCATTTGTGTTGACTAGTTTTTAATTTCCTAATCCAAGTCATTTTCAGAGCTACAATAAAATTTTTAATATCCACTAAGCCTATACCCCCATCTTTAACATTTTTAATTGCAGTTTTTCTACTAATTCTATCTGGTTTTTTCTTCCATACAAACTGATAACACATTGTTTGCAATTCTTTTATAACATTATCTGGTGGGTTTGGTAGCAGCAGCCATAAATGAACCAACTTCGAAAGAATTAACGACTTCAATACTGCAACTCTACCAAGTGGTGTAATATTCCTTTTAGACCAAATTAAAAATAATTTTCTAACTTCATAAAATTTGTCATTATAATTTAATTGAAAACAGTTATTAATTGAGTTTGTTAGCAATATTCCTAAAATTTTCATCTGTAAAGGATTCCATGTCATACCTAAATGCTGCATGTACTGTACATGACAGTTTTTCCTACTGCCCAACCACATAGCACTAGATTTTTCTGCATTTAATCGTAAACCAGATCTTCTGCCAAAGGTATCCAACAATTCAATACACTTTTCAAAAGATGTCTGATCCCCTTCAAGTAAAAATTCTGTGTCATCTGCGTATTGAGAAATTTTGTGTTCAACATTATTAACAATAATACCTTTAATATCCTTATTTTCCCGAATCATTGTAGCCAAGATTTCAACACACAATACGAATAAATAGGGCGACACTGGGTCTCCTTGTCTACATCCTCTTTCAATATTAAACCAAGTTGAAGCATGTCCATTTACCAAAACTGTTGATTTAATATCACTATAAAAAATCATAATCCATCTTCTTAGATCTTGACCAAAACCAAACTCTATTAATACCTTATGCATAAAAGACCAATCTAAAGAATCAAACGCCTTTTCAAAATCAACATTTAATAATAAACCAGGCAATTTTTTTCTATCTAAGTATTCAATCATGTCATATAATAACCTTATATTATCTCCAATATATCTACCACTTATGAAACCTGTTTGATCTTCATTTATGAGAATATCTAACACTTTCTTTAATCTCGAGGCAATACAAGCCGATCCAATCTTATATATCACATTTAACAGTGAAATAGGTCTCCAATTTTGAATTAAATCTCTGGATTTTTCACCCTTAGGAATACATATAATAATTCCTTCTCTCTGAACAGATGTTAATTTTCCATTTCTAAAGCCTTATTTATAATGATGTTTGTATTCTATTTTGTTTTTGTAAACGGTGTTCGATAAATTAGAGTATAGACTTAGCGTCCCCTGCGTGGGATGTCTTTATTGTAAAGTGACTGGCTGGTGGAGAGCATTCATACACATACATCACTCAAACAGGTGGTGTAAAGGCAGGGAGATCGCTATTAGAAGACGGAAGAAAATCGAATTTTTATTTTTGAAATTTTTATATTGACTGCATCCTGTACCATTATTGAAGGGAGGGAGGAAACCGGGGTGCACGGAGAAAACCCTCGGTGACCTCAGTAGTCTCGTACCTAAGTCACATACGTTCGCCCCTTGCGGGAATCGAACCCGCGACCTTCGGCATAGGAAACCGGCGACTTATCCACTGCGCCACGAGGCCACCCCAAGGTATTTCCAGACAAGTGTGGACATTTAATGCTAACATAGTACCCATAATTATTTATTATTTTAGTTATGATCTTGACCTTGCGATGACCATGACTTCCGGCTTGGACACCCATGTACGATCACATAAACTACAGCAAAAGTGTATTATGCCCCCCCCCCCTCCCAAAATCACATTGAGATGACCTTGACATTCACATGACCTCTGATGCTTATGTAGGGTCAGATAACCCAATGATATGTTGATGCAAACTATAGGTCAAATATAGAGATATTCAACTTTTGTGTGCATTAACAATTTTAAATACTTTGAGGTGCCAAAACTTACCTAGACCTTCAAGATGAATGCAAAAAGCGTCACAACTATAAGAGATGAATCTAGTATCTCTTATTTACAACAAGATTAGACTCGCGATCTTTCATTGTTTAGGGTCAAGGTCATTTTAAAGTACCCATACGAGCCGACTTTGGACAGCGCCAGTGACATTGGACTCGCAGCGAGGCTGACCCAATTTCCATAGGATATGTGTCTCATTGATATCTATCATGCATCAAACAATCACGTTCAAAATAATGCAAAACAGCAAGTTTGAACCGTTTGTAGCCTAAAGAACCCAAAAAAAAAATCATGGACTGATAGGCCACGATTTGAACTATCTGAAAGGAAAAGATATAAATAAATAAACATCAGATCAGCCAATTTGTTTTTTTTTTAAAGCTACAGCGCATATCTCAAGAACCAATCAACTGATTTTGAACATCATATGAACATTACCTAGGTTAGTGCCAGTGGCCTGCCCTCCGTGCCATTATATTTGCTCTACAACAAAGGTCAAGGTGACTAGAGTTTATTTGCTGCGAAATGCGTTTTGCTCCTACCCTATCCTATCCCGTAACTCGGAGGTCGTAGGGGCACCACAGATAATCGTTTAACCAGCCTACTCCATCTTTCCCTGTCCTCAACAACCCTGATGGTTTCACTCAGTGTCAAACCAGTCCATTCTCGAATGTTGTCCTCCCACCTCCTTTTTCGGTCTCCCTCTTCTTCTACCTCCTTCCACTATGCCTTGCAGGATGGTCTTTGCAAGACCTGATGATCTGGTGACGTGGCAATACCATCGGAGTTTCCGTTTTGTCACCACCGTGAGCAGGTCATCGTGTTGTCCAATGGCTTGTGTGATGGCCTTTCGGGCTTCGTCATTGGTGTTGTGCTGGGTATAGGAAATGCCCAGAAATCTTCTGTAGCACCTTATCTCCATGCTTTGTATTCTTCGTTTTAGATCTGCTGTGAGGGTCCAGGTTTCGCAAGTGTTTTGCTCAAAATCTCCAAAGAACGGTAAAAGCGATTTAGTTTTGTTTTGGTATATAGATACTTCAAATCATGGGCCATCCTTCAGCGGCAGGCCAGTTGTCGGTCAATGAATTTTACTTTTTTTGTTCTAAGCACACTTTTTGCCTTATCTCACGACTAACTGAACCAATATTCATCATTTTTACCTTGCGGATACTTTAACTTCTGCTGAGGATGTTAGATCATTAGGATTTGTACTTTCTCCAAGGCCAAGGTCATTGTACGTCCCCCATTATCTCAACATGTTTTGCGCTGTATCTATACCTCTGCTGAGCCAATTTGTGTTGTTTGTTTGTTTGTTTGTCTGTTTGCTTGAATATAGTTCAGGTAGTTGCCCATCATTCGACGTTAAAGCCGAGTCACCACGCAGCCAAGAAAATTATTTCAGTATTTTAATTTTTTTTTAAATACAGAAATGATTAGAGAAAATACGAACACACACACACACGCACACACACACCCACGCACCCACACACACACACACACACACACACACACACATTTGCAATACATCAAAACTGGGTTTATTTAAGAATGTAGGAATCGGAAAGTGTTTTTTTGACGGAAAGAACGCAAACTTCTTCTAAAAATGTAAGAATCTAAAAATTGGCTCTTTCCGTCTAAAAAGTTGACCTAGTTCGTCTCCTATTAGCGACGAAATAGATCGAGTTTTCTTCAAAATTTCTCCGAAAATTGACTGTATTTTCTCCGTCCCGGATAGAGCACTCCTGTGTACTTAAAACACTCTCATGCTCTACAACTGCACTCCCATGCACTAAAAGAGCACTCCTGTGTACTTAGAAAAAAAAGTGGGTCACTGGAAAACACTGGGTGACTAATACACACACCCATTTCCTGCATAAAAAGCAAGGTTAGGCACCCATTTCAAGGCTTATGTCTCCGCAAATAAACACACACCTACACACCTACACGAATGCTACAATATAACGACTGTGACACATGTATGGGTGCTTAACTGGGTTAAGTTCTTATTATGTAGAAAATTACCACTTAATTTTGAAATTGCTTATTTGTGGGCTGTGTCAGCGTCTGGAAATACATCTGAACGGCTTGCCAGCTATCACGTAGCGCAAAATCGGGGAATTAAAAGGTGAATGATGAAAATGGGGAACATTGTTGGGTTCTCATTCCTCTTCCCTTGAGTGGCGCTGCAATATGACTGCCTTGCTTTCGATTGGAAAGCGATTCGAAATTGACTAGCATAGCAGCAGAGGTGACAGGTATGTTTCCAAAATCAACACAAAATAAAATAAATAAGAATGAATTAGAACACATATACATACTAAAAAAAAAAAAAAAAAAGGAACAACTACCTGTACATATGCAGATTGCCTAGTGAAGATCCCAAGTGTTCGAGCAGACACTAACCACACGAAAATCCGGATTTTGCTAAGGTTAATCTTCAGCACACGCCAGTGCCGCCTACATCCGGCGAAATCCACCTCTCGAGAGAAAATTGTTTCACGATGAGCAACTTGGTGACAGACGCACACATACTACCGTATAAATAATAATATAAATAATAATAATAATAATAACAATAATAATAATAATAATAATAATAATAATAATAATAATAATAATAATAATAATAATAATAATTACAGGCAATTTATACAGCGCTTTCCAAAATCACATGTAGCGCTTTACACAAACAAATGTAAACACAACATGCGTAGCCTACATTGGTCAATAACACGCAACCACATACACATCCCAACACCAAAAATAACAAACAACACTCACTCATGGCGCCTAAGAAAAGGCCTCTCTAAAAAGATGCGTCTTCAAGTTCATTTTAAAAGACGCTAGTGAAGGACTGTGACGGACGGACCGAGGTAGCGAGTTCCAGGTCTGAACGGAGAAGAAACTGAAGGCTCGACCACCGTGTCTCACCCTGTGGTATTCTGGTACACGGAACATAAAACATAAAATAACAATAACCCTCACCACTTGTAGTCATGTTTGCCATAAAATATTGGGGAGGAAAGCCCAGCACTACCCGTGCCTTCCTTTTGGCCGCTGTTTTAGAGTGCCACACAAAGATTACCACAGTTGGAGCTAAAAAACGGTTCTGTACCCAAATCAGTTCAAATTCTTAATGTAGGTTGACTGAATGCTGGGCGTGTGTTTGTGTGCGTGTTGCCTATGGGCACACTATACTGGAATTCTATAATATAAAGGCAATTTTATAACTATCCAGTATTCCTTGACTGTGCAATACTTAACTGATGTATACGTTCTCCTCACAAAACTGCGATTTGGCGCCTTGATCTCCGCTTTGTCTGGTGAGTGCGCTGTATCATAACAATTAATTAATACAGTACAGTTGTGTTCAAGTTCAATGTCAACAACGGCTGTGATAGTCATTGAACTGTCGATGTCCCGGTGACACGTTGCATCCACACGCATCTCTTGTCACCTCCCTATTGTACTCAAGCTGTACTTTTGCAGTCCGCTGGACCCAATATTAATAATGACTAGCTAACTAACTCAAGCTGTGCTTGCATTGCACGCATGCAGGATGTGAACGCTAACTCGTCTGTCGGTCATCAACAGGTTAAAACGAGAAAGGCTTAGGTTACACACACTCCCCCTCCCCCTCCCTCCGGCTAGGAGCCTAATTTTATATTTGCTGTTTCATCGTTTATTTGTTTGTTTTTTTAATAAAAGGACAAAGTTCCAAGATCGACTTAAGCACCAAAGCAGTTACTGTTTCATTCACCGCTCAAAACCAATTGAATATTTATTTTTATTATTCATTTTAGAAATTGTACAATTAACTGGAAGGGCAAATATCATTTGAATCAAAGGCTCCTTATCAAACTTGCAATGTTTAACATGAAAATGATTGCCCGGAAAAAAAAACAAATCAAATTTTTAAACAGTGGCATTAAAATGCAAAGTAATACCGACTTTGATCTTTCTATGCTCTTGGCCTTGAGATGACCTTGACCTCCGGCTTCAAATGCAGTCAATGTAATATCAAATGAAATACAGCAAAATGTGTATTTTGCCCAAAAAAACAGTGCCCTTAAGATGACCTTGACCTTCAGTGACCTTGACCTTGATATTCCCGTGCCCTCTCATGCTCATGTATGATCAAACAACCCAGTGTTGTTGCATACTACGGGTTAAAAAAAAGGTAAAGGTGGTAAAGGTAATCCCATAGCCTTGTGGCCGTAGGGGAGCGTGATGTTGGAGATCACACTTATCTTGGGCCAGCGTAATGAGGGTGATGCCCATCTCTCTCCCTCGCTGCTTTACCTTCCCCACCCTTAAGAGAGTAGGTACTCAGTCACAGTTGAGTCAACTGGGGGCGTTGTTATTTGTCGCTTCACGTTTCTCCGGTCACCCATCCAAGTGCTAACCGCACTGGACGGTGCTTAACTTGCGACACAGTAGCGAGTGCTCCAACCACTGCGCTATCCGACACCCCACGGGTTAAAAAAACATTGTGTAAAAAATTGTCATTTTTTTACGAACATTTGTTGACCAGTGACCTTGGCCTTGAAGTGAAGTCATTCATTCACTGATCATTTATGAGGTCTCATGAATATACGCCATCTAACCAAGTTTGGTTGTGATAGTTGAAATAGGTTCTCAGAAATTAATATACTTGCAAGTTTTTCACATCCAGACGACGGACAGACAGATGAACGGACGGACAATAAACATTTCTAAGGCCTTTTTTTTTTTTTTTTTTAAATATTTGGGCCTTATTTCGCACCGATTTGCTAAAATCTGTTGTTTTTGTGGGTTTTTTTTCTGGGCGGGGGAGAATGAGGGAGAGGAGGGTGAATATATAGAATCGCATTGCTATGCATGCTAGTCAAAAAACCCATTTGAGACATGTGCTTGGTGAAAGCCTGATCATCACAGGCCATGGTTCACTGGATCCATGACAGGGTTTCTTCACAAGCTATGTTTTATGATGAATTTGTTTTCTTCTTCTGCTAGTTTGTGTCCTGTGCTCCCCTGTCTCATGTATGACCACGTAACAAATGCCTAATCAAGCAGTGCAGTGTCAGGCTATACGGACTGTGATATTGTTGCATACAGACTATGATATTGTTACATAATAATAATAATAATAATAATAATAATAATAATAATAATAATAATAATAATAATAATAATAATAATAATAACGGGTTTTTATATAGCAGGTACTCCAGCATATGACCAGACTCACCACGCTTTACATAGTCATTACATAAAAATACATGTACTCGATCAAACATCGCTTTTGCTACGATACACCAAAAGACAAAACAGTAAAAGTAAAAACTAATTACAACTATGTACACAAATGACAAAAAAGACAGAAATAGAGTAGCAAAAACCTATTCACAGCTATTTATATGCCCGGTTAGACACAGGAAGGAAAACAGTATAAATATTTACAGCCGTGTATACACTCACGGATCAGACAGAGACAAAAGAGGAGAGAATGGCAGCGGTATGCAAATCAGTCTGAATAATGCAGTTTGAAGAGGTGGGTTTTGAGGGCCTTTTTGAATGCTTGTGCTGATTGTATGTTGTGGATATGGGAGGGAAGGGAATTCAGACTATGCGAGACTATTATGACGTGGTCAGCTCATCGCCTTCACGTCCGGGGATCAGCTATAGCATTCTACGGAGACAATGTTTTACACAGACAACTTGAGAGACAGTTTTTCGAGAGATTTAATTTGCTAAACCACAACTCTTTCATTTTTGTTTTTTTAACTATTTATTTATTGCACAACACACATCAAAACATTAAAATACAAAATCTTCATCCTACCTTTCTAGTATAATTCCATCACTTAATGTGGAGGCAGAGAACAAAGAAACTGAGAGCTGAGACAGAGAGCGGTGGTTAGCTCCTTTCACTCGTGCATCATTTTATATATCAAAATGGGTATTCAGCCTCAACATTTCGCCTCCCAACTTAATAACGATTGGTCAACTGTGCAATTATGAATATTTATAACAACACCTATATGGACATGCGTTCTTTCTCTTATTAATATTAATTTCCAGACACTTTCCCAAACCGTCTCACTATCTCTTATCATCATTACACCATTCTGTGGAGTTTCATTCACCACCTAACTGGCTCCACGATGTTAAAGGTGAAACAAAACTACATTAACCATCCTCCACGTCTTTCCTCTAACTTTGATTAAAATTTAATTTCCCACAACAAGACATCGCCTCACTACCTATCTTATCACTTTTAAACACTCGCCTAACATCTAAACCATTATTTCTAAATTACTAATAGTGCATCTATACTTGTAATCACCTCCACATCCCCTAATATTTACAAATGTATTATACAATAACTCTGTTTTGCTGAATAACCAAACCTATCAATGTCTTTATTTATATTCATGCTTCACAAATTTCCTTTATAACCCACTCCCATAATCAACAAACATATTTCTTGTTTTACCTCTTATTTCCTGTTTCTTGTTTTAATTTCACAAAACCCACAACAATTTCTGACATTTCCACTACACCTTTTAATCATCTATCTCAACAATTTATTTATCTTCCGCTTCCTTAAGGTTTGGATAATTTCGGCGCTATTGACGTTTTCGTTTATATAACCTCTTATTATCAACACTAACACAGACTTCTTTAGATCAGAGCTAAGCATTTCCAGCAACTGTAATACGCTTCTAAATTTGTTAAAACGTTACATCAATTCCAACAACTGTGGTACACTTCTAACATTGTATTAAAACCATAATTTGGACTCTGTCATATATGCCCCTGGTCCGGAAAAGGAGAGTCCTCTCTCCGAAAACATAAAAATTACAATTATGCAATTGAAGCACACTGAAAAAAAAACGCACGAAAAATCATAACAAGGTAGGTGAAGACAATGTAATAGACTATGCTAAAAAACCGATACATAACAATAAAATAGTGTGACAACACCAAGTATAAAATGAATAATATTCTACACAACGACCAAGGCATGCATGGACCAACAAATCAAAGAGGAGACTCGACCGGTGACCCAATGTATATAACCGTTAGCGGTTATGCAAAAAAATATCACGGAGTTTTTGCGAAAGCAACTCAACGCGTAATCGACATGGGACACTGGGAATCGACCAAATATAGCACGGAGGACTTCAAAAGTCACTCAACGTGAGAAGACATCCACAGAAAAAATATGCAAACGTCACGGAGCGATTAAAACCGCTCTACGTTTCAAAGATGTCTCAGGTATCATAGTTTATTGTGTGTGTTGTAAACCGATAATACCATTCAAGAATTTTAAAAAAATGGATACACTTTGCATGCAATATCAACACACAAAAAAAATCAACACAAGAAAAAAAACATATACACATTAAAAAAAACACTTAAGTTTTTTTGTTTTTTTTTAAAAACGGATTATAATAAAATAACAATTACATAACAAACCTTTACAAACACAGCCAATGTCACCAGCGTTAAAGTATGATTTTAAACAAATATAACGTCTACAAAGTGGGGAACAAATTGCAAACAAAAAAAACAAACATATTTCTTGTTTTACTTCTTATTTCCTGTTTCTTGTTTTAATTTCACAAAACCCACAACAATTTCTGACATTTCCACTACCCCTTTTAATCATCTATCTCAACGATTCATTTATCTTCCGCTTCCTTAAGGTTTGGATAATTTCGGCGCTAATGACGTTTTCGTTTGTATAACCTCTTATTATCAACACTAACACAGATTTCTTTAGATCAGAGCTAAGCATTTCCAGCAACTGTAATACGCTTCTAAAATTTGTTAAAACGTTACATCAATTCCAACAACTGTGGTACACTTCTAACATTGTATTAAAACCATAATTTGGACTCTGTCATACTATGATATTGTTACATAAAGACATTGCAGACAAAGTTCGCGCACTGGCTGTTTCAAGCTGGGACTGACTCGAACAACAAATGGTACGTCATGGTTGGTTTAGGTAATCGGTTCAGAAAGATGGGCCAGGGCAGATTCATTAATACACCGATATGCTAAGCCAAGTTGATTGCAATTTAGAGGTGTCCGGAACTCATAACCGACCAGTTTAGGGTATCCAGCATTGGAGTAATAGGGTAACTTTTCTGTCTCGCAGTACAATGCGAGCTGTTGTGTTATGAACACGTTGAAGCCTCTGTAGTTGATTCTGTGGTAATCCCCAGAGAAAGCTGCCGCAGAAATCGAGTCTCGACAATATCAACGAAACTGCGACTGCATGGCTGTATGTTGGTTGGTTTAGCCTAGGTCGAAGTCTACCCAGCATTGAGATGAAGACATGGCTAGTCTTAACGACTGTGTTGATGTGATTCACCATAGACAGTTGACTATCAATGATGAGGCCTAGATTTCTCACCGAGTCAGAAAGAGCAATGTATGCTTGCTCCACACGTGTGACTGATATTTTCTCCGGAGTATGCTTTTAACTGCGGGTTTTTTTTTTCAGATCCAGCAGAGAGCACAGTACTGGCTCTCCAGCATTGCGAAGTCAGGTCGTTCACAAGACGCAAAAAGAGCAGTTTCGGCGCAGTTATATTTTGGCCAATATGCGGACTGGAATTTATCCAGAAGGTTGTTCGACTCCAGATGACTGACCAGCGTTTGGGCTACAACTCGCTCCAATAGTTCTGAAAGAGATGGCAAGTTAGACACAGTTCTGTAATTCTTGCAGGCAGCTACAACACAGAAAGTAGCTTCGCCTATAGAAGGGGGACTGGAGTCGAAGAAGTATTAAAAGTTAAGGTTAACAGTTACTCTCGGTGGACGTACAGTTACTCTCAGTGGGCGTGATCCTGGACGCTATCGACCCTTTCCTGCAATCGCCCTCACAGTCCAGAGGATTACTATTGTCAGACTTCACTGTGCTGCCTAGTTCTCTTCTCCTCTTGTTCTGACCTGTCCTGTTTGCCTGCTCTCTTAGCGCACTTGCAGATGATGGAGACGATGTCAGGGACAACGATAAAAGCGAGCAGGACCAGCATGATGACGGAAGCCGTGATACCCATTGACACGCTGGACGTTCGGTCGTCCGGAGCCGACTTTTTCTTATTGATCGAGGATGACAGCTGGATGGTGTTGACGGCTAGCTCGTCCTTGATGTATTTGCTTAATTCGGTCTTCAGCTGCAGCCTCGCCGTGTCGTTGACTGCGGTAGCCCTCCTCACTACTTTGACACAGTTGCAGCTCATCGTGTCGTACTTGACTTGATAGGCTTTTGACGTCAGCAGTGGCTTGGTGGGCGTTTTTGTAGAGGTGGGTTTGCTAGTTGTCGTGTGTGTTGGCGGTTTGGCTGGTTTTGTTGTAGACTGGGTAGTAGATGCTACAGCAATCGACGTTTCACATCCTGTTGTTTGCGGGTCACAGGTCGTTACTGGCGGAACAGTTGTTGGTTCATTTATTGTCGTCGTTGTTTCCGTTGTAGTCTTTACTGGTTCTGTTTTAGTCTTTGCTAGTTCTGTTGTACTCTTTGCTGGTTCTGTTGTTATCTTTGCTGGTTCTGTTGTTATCTTTTCCGGTTCTGTTTTAGTCTTTGCTGGTTCTGTTGTAGCTTTTGGTTTACCTGTTGTTGTCTCAGTTGTAGTTGTTGTTGTCTCAGTTGTAGTTGTTGTTATCTCAGTTGTAGTTGTTGTTGGTTCAGTTGTAGTTATTGTTAGCTCGGCTGTTGTTGTTGGATCATCTGTTATTGTTGAATCATCTGTTGTTGGCGGATCAGTAGTTGTAGTTGTTGGCGGATCAGGGGTTGTAGTGGTCGTCGTTGTTGATGTTGCTACAGTTGCTGTTGTGGGTGCAGGTGTTGTGGTCGTTGTCGTTGTGGTTGTTGTTGTCGGAGCACAGACCAGTACGATTTCCCTGAAAGAGAATGACATCATCATTACTACTCCAACTACATGTATTACTACTTCTACCATTTCTGCTACTACTACTTTTACTTCCACTACTAGTGCTGCTGTTGCTACTAATGCTGCTTCCGCTGTTGCCTTTCCGCCTTCTACTTTACTACTACTATTTTGCTATTACTGCTTATAATGCTGCTACTGCTGGTTACATCACTACTAGTACTACTACTACTACAACTACTACTACTACTACAATAACAACTACTACTACTATACTACTACTACTACTACTACTACTACTACTACTACTACTACTATTAATAATAATAATAATAATAATAATAATAATAATAATAATAATAATAATAATAATAATAATAATAACTACTACAACTACTACTACTACTACAACTACTACTTCTTTTTGAAAACTTGTTCTTATGTAGATCTTTCGGGAGGTACCCTATATGCCACGGGACCTATATGCCACGGGACCTATATACCACGGGACCTATATGCCACGGGACCTATATGCCACAGGCCCTATATGCTCTGTTGTTTGTCCTCTGATCCATGTCCCTGTCTGAAACTGACCAGGTCACTGGTGGGAAGAGAGCCTGTGGCCCAAGGTAGGTGCGTCTGAAGTAGGTGATGAAGTCGTCAAGACGTGGGTAGCGCCTTAGAAGTTGCCTGGTGCTGTTCTGCTGGAGCAAGCGGTTGAAAGTCAACCTCAGGACTGCACGTGGAATGTATCCAATGGCGAAAATCTTGCGAAGAAAGTTGGCCAGTTCGTTCCTTCTCCGATATTCACCTGCCAGTCCTACTTCCTGGACCTTCCTGAAGAGTCTCTGAGAGAAATGGAAATAGCATCCTTGTACCTGTGCATGTGGCAGCTCTGTTTCAATACTTGTCCAAAGCGCCCGCTCAAAATCGCAAACAACGTGTGTAGGGTGCCAGTTGTGGTGTGTTTTTTTCCGGACAGCTCTTTTCACGCTTTGGAGGACTTGGCGGTATTGACCTATGCCTCTCCGTGACATCAGAGCATACACAAGAGGCACAACATGACCCTGAAACTGCCCTAGAATGGTGAAAACTTGCTTATACGGTCTTGGGCAGCAGCGAAAGGTGGCATCCATGTACAGCAATCGGCATCTTTGGAGTGTTTCAATGTTCTCGTCTGTTGCAAACACAGCGATCTCCCAATCTGCATCGATATGCAGTAGGAACTTTTGCTGTTCTCAAGTCTCCCCCACGCACCATTGATGTTGACCTCATTCACATTTCTCGGAACGGGTGGCACTTCTGTGGCCCTGGCACGTTGCATGACTGATCTCAATGAAACAAATGAAATTCATTGCCTATCACGTCGCATTTCGGTGTCAAATACACGCTTGATTGGTCTGGTTGGATCTTGCTTGGATGCTTCAGCCATTCGCAGTCTAGTTTCAGCACGTTGCACAATATCATCGTCTGCTGCATGTTCATGCCTCTGAATCCGACCACGGTTTTGCACAAGGATCTCTGGCTCGTCTTCATTCAGATCAAACACGTTTGTCTTTATTCTAACTGCACAAAAAACTGCGACGCGAGCACTGCCAAGTAATGGTGTTGTTTCTGGTCACCTGTTTATGATATCGGTACCCATCTACAAACAAGAATTCCCCCCCCCCCCCTCCCCCCGCGGTTGCCGCGCATGATTTTACACTCCATTTTTCTTTGCTACTAACAGCCTAAAACGCACCTAGTAAATTGGTTTAGCGAAAGATATGAAATGGATGCGGACGTTAGTGACAAAAGCCCCATTTTTTTTATAAGGTGTTCTACATACAACATACTTTATTTTCATTCTTGGCTCCTCGCAGCTATGACTGGTTCAGCCCGAATAGGCCAAAATGAAGGGTTACTTATAATTATTGGACTCATATGGAAATGCTATTAGATGCTACATTTGCCCAACAGTAGCAATTTTGTAAACTATAACAAAAAAAGTAGTTCGCTACATTTTCACTACTCTTGGGAAAAAAAAGTAGCTCACTATATTTTCGCTACTTTTTTAGAAACTGAGTGTAGCCGCTATTTCATCAATAGACGCTATTTTTTCGCTCCTTTCTCGCTATTTTGCATAAAGCGCTAAAGCTTAAAATATGGCAAGTTCAAGAATTAAGATACGGCAAGTTCAAGAATTAATTTTACAGGGGAAAATAACGGGGGGAAAAGCGTTTCAGAACAGATTAGTAATGAAACACAAACTTGAAATCAAGCAAGTCTTAAAACTCATAAATCAACCTTGTCTGAGTGAAGGATAAAAAGATGGAATGAAATTGTAATAAGTAAATGGAAAAGTAACAATTAATAATTAGAGGTTTTTTTTTTTTTTTTTTAAAGAGGAAAAGGAAGTGAATTAAGAAGAAAAAGAAGAGGAGAAAGATAGAATCAGAAGCAGAAGAAGGAAAACATAGAAGAAGAAGAAGTTGTATGCACTTGTCAAATTCAAATGAGAATATAATACTAGCAACAACACAACAGCAACAACAGCAACAACAACAACAATAACAGCAACAACAACAACAACAACAACAACAGCACGTGGCATATAGGTCCTGTGGCATATAGGTTCCGTGGCATATAGGTCCTGTGGCATATAGGTTCCGTGGCATATAGGGCCTGTGGCATATAGGTTCCGTGGCATATAGGGCCTGTGGCATATAGGTTCCGTGGCATATAGGGCCTGTGGCATATAGGTTCCGTGGCATATAGGGCCTGTGGCATATAGGTTCCGTGGCATATAGGGCCTGTGGCATATAGGTTCCGTGGCATATAGGGCCTGTGGCATATAGGTCCCGTGGCATATAGGGCCTGTGGCATATAGGTCCCGTGGCATATAGGGCCTGTGGCATATAGGTTCCGTGGCATATAGGGCCTGTGGCATATAGGTTCCGTGGCATATAGGGCCTGTGGCATATAGGTTCCGTGGCATATAGGGCCTGTGGCATATAGGTTCCGTGGCATATAGGGCCTGTGGCATATAGGTCCCGTGGCATATAGGGCCTGTGGCATATAGGTCCCGTGGCATATAGGGCCTGTGGCATATAGGTCCCGTGGCATATAGAACTATCTTTCCCAGCGCAGCTCAACACGTTCTCAAGGCGCAGGCCCACACAGATCTAATTCAAGGCGCTCACTTGAGCGCATCGTCCGACGCCACAAAAAAAATGTTATATCAAGTATAGTATTAATTGCACTAATTTATTGTTTTAACTAGGAGGGCAAAGCCAATATGACTCACATGCTCCTTATGGATCTTACAATATTTAACATGAAAAGTAGTGCCCAGAAAAAAACGAAATGAAACGGCCGCATTAAAAACGCAAAGTAAAACCGACTTTGACCTTTCTATGCTCTTGACCCATGAGATGACCTGGACCTCCGGCTCCAAATGCACTCATGTACTATCAAATAAAGTACAGCAAAAAATGTATTGTGCAAAAAATAAACGGTGACCTTAGGAGACCTTGACCTTGGATGACCTTGACCCTCACGTGACCTCTCGTGCATGTCTGATCAAATACCCCAAGGTTGTTTCATACTTTGGGTTAAATAAACAGCCATTCCACTATATAATGACCTATATTTTGAATGTTTTTGCAAGGCCTAAAATGACCTTCTCCTTCTAGATCAATGTAAAAGCGGAACAAATATGAAAGATCAACCTACCTTCTCTACATACAACAAGTTTGGACTTTATATCTTTCATAGTTTAGGGTAAAGGTCAATTCAAAGCACCTATACTAACCCACTTTGGATCGCTCCAGTGACCTTGACCTTGGAGTTAAGTTGACCAAATGTGCATAGGTTGTGTGTCTCGTTGACATCTATTATGCAAAAAGAATCGTAAGTTCAATATTAATAACCTAGAAAAAAAAGTTTGTTGCCCAGTGGCCTTCACTTACAGTCATTCATTTACTAATCATTTATGAAGTTTTATGGGTATGCACCATGTGACTAAATTTGGTTGTGATAGTTGAAATAGGTTCTGAGATATTAATCCACTTGCAAGTTTGGCACAGGCAGACGGCGCGCATACAAACGTAGGCTACGGATGGACACTTTTTTTAGATTTCATTTTTTGGACTATTTAGGACTCATCTCACAGAGATTTGAAATATCTGGGAATTGTCTTTGATGATCACATAGACCCATACTACTATGCATGTGAGTCAAAACATGAATTTCGTTTGAATGATTAAAGTTCTGCTCCTCCACGGTAATCATGTGACAGTTACAATAGCGCCCTTTCATGTATCAAAAGTGGACAATCCGACATTCTGGACCTTGTGGTCTCTCTTGACTCTAAGGGCTCTCCTGTCGCCATGGTGTGAATCCCGTCACACGTGGGTTTGCGGGTGAATGAAATGGCGGATCGCACGACCGCCGCTTGCTCTGGCGGAGATGCCTGTGTGTCGATCCCAGTCGAACCCTCGTAAATTGAGGTACGCAATCGTATTTCCTCGGTCCTCCTTGGGGAGTGAATTAATTTCTACGACAGGTAGCGTGAGGGCCGACCCGACCGTTATATGCTTGCTGACCGGTGTCTCCTCCCTCTTTGCTGCAGGACCCCTGATTATATTCGCTCTATCGCACCCCGTCTTTGCTCCGGCCACTACCGCGCCATGTTTACTGACGCTCCATGCGTCGACCATTGACTTTTTGATTGCCCAGGCCTCCGTGAGGACTTTGAGCCCCTCCTCTCTATCTGTATCGCCAACGACAATGGCCATAGTACGGTAGACATGGTCGCCTGTCCTCTATCTTCAAACCCTCATCTTCTTTCTGTTTTTGGTCGCTTCGGCCATTTATCACCCAATAATGACTCGCTGTCTTTAGACTCTTTATTTTAAATGGAGGTGGTGTGCATTCTTATAAACTGTATAGTTTACTGCGCGTGAATGACAAGTTGTTTTTCACCCGGTATCTCAGGAGGAATGAATGGGTAAAAGATGAGGGTTTTCACCCAGCTTCACCGGAGGTGTGTCTGTGTATGGCTACCCGGTTTCCGGAGGGTTGAATGTTGACCATCATGTTTACCAATTTTTTTACACACACTCCCAATCCCCTTCCGTGGTTGATTAGTCCACATATTAGTGGATTTGTAAACAATTTTGCATTATAATAAATCTTAACCCTTTCCAAGGTTGTCTGTGTATTTTACAATAATTATTCGTATCCCTTCCGTCTTTAAGTATTTTATATGAATATCACTTATAAAAAGATGAATAAAAAATATACAACTACATACATACGAATAGCTTTTTAATAATGTAAAATATATTATAGGCTTTGTTTTTGAATCGCGGTGGTTTCGTTGTCCCAAATTTCTCTCTTTCTCTCTGTCTCTTTGTAATTATATCTGGTTCTGATTTGGCTCGGAAGAGTCCGCTGGACCTAAAGCAATAACCATGTAATGTAATTGTAATGATATACTCCTTTTACCCGGCTTTAATTCTTATCTGTATTTAATGATTCTTCCTGCATTACAATGTTACCGGCCTTCCCTTTTCTCTGTTTGTTTGGGTTTTTTTAAATCCCTGGACTATTGCTCCTCTGGTAACAATAGTACCTCTTACATTTAGTATAGTTAGTAATCGTGAACCCCCGTTGGGGTGCCGGGGGTTTCAGTATAAATAGTATCCCCACTTTCTGGAAATTTAGTGCTTTAAATTCCCACTGTCGCTGTCTTTTTCATTTGCTCTTTCTCATTCCTGCTCTGTTCTATCAATCCGCTATACTATCTTCTTCTTCGTTAGACCAGTCACCTACATTTTTTTTTGAAAACTCTTCCGGGACAAGACTCTTATTTGTTTATGAGGTTTGTTGGATCAGCTTGGGAATATTGGACGCTTTCTGCCAGGTGGTCACTAGGGATTCCTATGATGTTATTATTTAGCAATGTAGGCATTTTATATGTATGTGTTTTGTTGATAATTTATAATGATTGTTTTTATTATATTTTGTTTTTGTAAATGGGGGTTCGATAAATTAGAGTACTGCCTCAGCGTCCCCTGCGTGGGATGTCTTTATTGTAAAGTGACTGGCTGGTAAAGAGCTTTTGGTTTTACCACTGGGGTTGTTTCAGCAGATTTTTTCTGCGGATCAGGGGTTGTCCGGTCCTGATTTGGCTCGGAAGAGTCCGCAGGACCTAAAGCAATAATCATGTAATGTAATGTAGTAATCGTGATCTTACACTCTTTCAACCTGTTTCTATTTTGTTTTGTTTTTAAACTCTCCCGGACATATTACTTAAACGGCAACGAATGCTCTATCAAGGGGGTCCTTGAAACCTTATAATGGCTTAACTTTTAACTGTATTTTACATTGTTTTTGTTTTGAAAGATGGAGTATGCTGGTTAAACGATCATCTGTGGTGCCACTACGACCTCCGGGTTACGGGACAGGATAGAATAGGATTTGTTTTGTACCGACTTTAGAGTTGTAATGTTTATCTTGTATCTTAACATCCCAGATCCTCTATGCGCATTGTGCTGGGGACTTAAATGTTACCTTAAAAAAAGTAATAAAATAGAAATTGCCCTGACAGGGCCCGACGTCGGACGCCGGACAAGCAGTCGGACGGACAGACAAAAACATTGTTGCACATGTTGTTTTTGGATTATTTAGGACTTATTTCACACAGATTTGAAAACAATCTATAATTTTTTAAATTTATTTAATTCTTTCTCTGTGTGTGTGTGTGTGCGTGTGTGTGGGTGTGTATGTGGGTGTGTGTGTGTGGGTGTGAGGATGTTTACACGGCGTTATTGGGACAAACTAGTGCAAGTTTGCATACGTTCTTTGGACAGACCTCTTGTTGGGACGTCCATTTTAATGATTCCGTTGAGGGGTTAGGGTTAGGGTAAGGGGTTAGGGTTAGGGCTAGGGTTAGGGCTAGTGTTAGGGTTAGGGTTAGGGTTAGAACACTTTAAAGTACTTAAAAACGGGGTCGTAGCACGACCCATTGTCCACAGAACGTATGTGGCGATAAAGGAAAGTCCAAATAACGGTGTCTGCGCAAGTATGTGTGTGTGTGTGTGTGTGTGTGTGTGTGTGTGTGTGTGTGTGTGTGTTGCCCACCTACTGCGTGCTGGGTGTATTTGTGTAGACGGCACTCACCATTTTAGGACATAAGCGTCATGGTCTTTAAAGTCCATGTGATGGAATGCTTGCGTGCACAGATTAGATCTCGGCTTATACTCTCATTGCAAGGACTAGGAGCACAGTGTCTCAAGTATTTTTTTAATTCGTTTTTGTTTTCTTCCTGAGGCCGTGAACAGGGCCAGGGTTTGAACCACGGCCTGTACAGGCTGCAATGTTATGGCCTCACATTCCACTACACTGCCTACACCACTGGGCCAAATGCGCTCCACATATGTAAAAAGGATGAATTACTTCTCAAGCATTAACAGACATTGGACCTAAAGAAAACACACTAACAAATAAGTCAAATCAACAGACGTTTTGCCGCTATCTGGCTGCTACCAGACTTATAGAGGCAGCGATTCTGACCAAAGCCTGAGTGTCAGAGGCTGTTTGAGGGCATACGCCGACACTCAGACTATGCTTGATGGATCTCCGACACAGCCTACTTTGATAGATCTCCGACTATTACGTTGAAACGCGAAGGATAGTATGTCTGAAACGCGCACGATAGATCTAATCATTTCGCTTTGCAAAGTATTCAATAATAGAGTGTATTTACCTTTGATATGAGTTTGCACTGTTGTTAGGAGAAGCTTTGTATAACGTTGATAATTTTCGTTAGTTGATATTATTGGAGAATTCTCTAGATTTGTTTGTTTACTGTCGATAGAAGCTTCGCGATATTTGAGAACATTCTTGGACAGAAAGGAAAATTGTATGACGTAAAACAGTGATGACGAAGTTAATTATGATTGGTTGTAACGCGTCATTCTGGAACGTCCTGAGGTTATCTCGAGTTGAGAGAAAAAATATATAATGGATTTTCTGTGTAAAGTGAGTGAGTGAAAAGGTGATTGTATGCAGTTGTTGATGAACGCTGAATATAAGGTTTGAAAACTTCATATTCGACTCTGTGCCTTGTGGCTGATTGAACGGGTTGCGTGGATAAACGAATCTGAATTACACTTTATCAGGACTTCAGCATTAGGGCTGAATCAACTACTGATAGAAAAACACCAACATCAATCGAGTGTAACATTTTGGGGGCCAAGCCGATATTCACGCCATAGCCAAGGGTTCAACTGCTACAACAAGCGAGTCAACGTTACGAGAGGCAGTCATCGAGGATAGTCGCCAACGAGTTGCGTCGGGAAGGGCCAACATACTGGGACTACATCCCCGATAGATTCGGTTTGACTGCAAGGCATGTAGTCGCTGAAGAGTTGCTTCGTGAGCGAACAACAGATCGGGACTACGTGGCTGCCGCAAGACTACGTCGAGGGACAGTCTCGGAGCTACATCGCCAGTATTAGAGAGAGAGCGACGAGCGGACGTCGCGTCTACAGGTGCGTATACATCAACACCAGCGTGGTGCAGCGTTGCATACGACGAGGACAGCGGGGTCTGCGTCAGCGAAGGCGACTAGTGACAAGCATCAGCGCTACTGCAGAAAGCGTGCTGTTCTAGAACAGTTTAGAAAGGTGCAGAACAGTCAAGAACTTTCCAGAAAAGCATTAAGATGGCTGACTTCTGGCAGAGAGGGATTGAACTGAATCTAAAAGGCAAGCAGCTGACGGAGTACGTCAAGTCTCAGTAGAGAATACAAGCAATATTACTTGAAGAGCAACGTCGGCGTGAAGAAATAGAATTAGAACAGAAGCGTCTAGACGTAGAAGAGCAGCGACGCGGAGAAGAAAAGGAAGAACATCGTCAACGGGAAGAGAGAGAAGAACAGCGTCGCCGAGAAGAAAGAGAAGAGGAGCGGAGGCGCGAAGAAAGAGAGGCGGAGCGTCAGTACCAGCTAGAGTTGGCGCGTATCCAAAACAATCAGCATGCGCCACAAGTCCTCATCGACCACATGGCTCCAAAATTGCCAGCGTTCGTCGACGGGAAGGACCAAATCGACAGTTATCTGGCGAGATTCGAGAGGTTTGCCAAAAGCTCCAACTGGCAACCTCGAGACTGGGCGATTCGACTAAGTGCACTCAGAGAGAAAGGAAGTATAATGGTGCACTTCTGACGGGGCAAGCACTGGAAGTTTACACCAGACTGTCGAACGATAACGCCAAAAACTACGACGTCTTAAAAGAGGTCATAATGCATTGCTACAGCTTCACAGAGAAGGGCTACCGTAAACGCTTCCGTGAATGCCGGCCTTTGTCAGACGAGACGCCAAAGCAATTTGTGGAGCGCCTGTCGTCATACTTACACAAGTGGGTGGAACTATCAGGCAAAGGAAAGTCTTACGATAATCTCCATGATCTGATCGTGAAGGAGCAATTCCTCAATGCCTGTCACAAGGACCTGGCGACCCACTTAGAATTACAGAAGCTGCAGACGCTTAATGATGTGACCGAGGTTGCTGAAAGATATCTCATCGCTCACGGAAAAACGCTGGGGCCACCCAAAGCGACGAAACCATTTCAGAAGACTGGAAACCATGGGAACTAGATCCAGGGGAGCCAGACGAGCCAGAGACAGACGGACTCCACGCCTCCTCCCAGGGAAGGGCATTCAAGAGGCTGTTTCACTTGCAACGCTACAGACCACAGAGCGGCTAACTGTCCTCAAAACAAAAGTAGCGGACAGCGGAGCAATACGGACAATGCAGCGGCGGGCAACCGGCAGAGGCGGTTCTCCAATCAACGGCAAACCATTAGATCTGACCATCAAGTGTGCGGCGGGAGCGTCATTCTTCCGAGTGAGACCGAGCGCACAGCTACTCCTGCGGACGTTCAAGAGTGCATGACCGATGGCCAACTCCTCCTTGCCAACGGAAAATCCATCCCCGTCGTCGCCAGCGCAGCTGTGACCGTACAGAACATGCGTTTCCAAGGGACGCGTCGGAAATCATGAAGTGACTGTCCTAAGAGACTCTGGCTGCAGTGGAGTCATCGTCAGAGAAGACCTAATCGCTAAAGAACAGTTCACTGGCGATTCTAAATGGACACTCATGGCCGACGGCAAATGTGTGAAAGCGCCAGTTGCAAAGATTCAAGAAACACCCCTTTCTACATAGGCGAAGTAGAAGCGGTTTGCCTGAAGAAGCCGCTATACGACTTGATGATCGGGAATATCGACGGCGCGAGACGACCCGACGACCCCGATTCAGAATGGAGTCTTGCCTCAACCAAACGTGTCGAAGTTGTGGAGGAGGATCCATTGCCGTTTCCCGATGGAGACCTTACAGAGCTGCTACGGGACAATGTGGCTACTCCGGCTCAGCCCTGGCGACCAGAGATCGTCGGTGCCTTTACTACCAGGGCCCAGGCCAAGAGAGACAAGACGTCTACGCCTCTGAAGGTCGCCGACAGCTCCAAAGCCGCCATCGTGGACAGAGATAAGCTGATCCAGCTCCAGGAAGCTGATAGCACTTTAAACAAGTACAGGAACCGCCAAGACCACGTGACCAAAGGCATTGGCACGGTATATTTCGATGTGAAGGCCAAGATCCTGTACCGAATCTTCCAGCACCCGAGGGTCAACGGAGGGAAACCACTACGTCAAGTCTTGGTACCGTTACCCCTAAGGCGCCAGGTGATGGAAGTAGCGCATGACTCAATCATGGGAGGTCACCTGGGCATCAAGAAGACGTCGGATAGAATCCAGGCGGTGTTCTACTGGCCAGGACTTCATGCGGACGTCAGCCGTTTCTGCCGATCATGTGATATTTGCCAGAAGACCATACCTCGAGGAAGGGTCCCGAAAGTTCCTATGCAGAGGATGCCTCTGATCGACCGACCTTTCCAGAGGGTGGCCTTGGACTTAATCGGCGAAATAAGACCTCCGATTGAAGAAGGTCATCGGTGGGTACTGACTTTAGTGGACTATGCTACTCGGTACCCAGAAGCACTGCCACTGAAGAATATTGACACTGAAACTGTTGCGGAAGCACTGGTGGACATGTTCAGTAGACTCGGAGTGCCTGAAGAAATTCTGACAGACCTAGGGACGCAGTTCGTATCTGACTGCATGAAGGGGGTCAACAGACTGCTGAGCATCCGGCATTTGACCACGACACCTCACCATCCGATGTGCAATGGGCTTGTCAAAAAGTTTAATGCTACGCTGAAGTCCACCCTGAAGAAACTGTGCAGCTAGCAGCCCAGACAATGGCATCGCTACATCAACGCCTTACTTTTCGCCTACAGAGAAGTACCGCAGGAGTCCACCGGCTTTTCTCCGTTCGAGCTGCGATACGGAAGAACCATCCAAGGGCCGATGCACATCCTGAAAGAACTGTGGACGAAAGCAGTAGAAACCCCAGAGGTGAAGAACAGCTACCAGTACGTGTTTAAGCTAAGGGAAAAGCTGGAGCAGACTCTCGAGATAGCCAGAGAAAACCTGAAGAAGTCCCAGGACTGTGGAAAGCACTACTACGATCGTAGGGCTGTGAACAGGAAGTTCAAACCTGGCAACAAAGTACTGGTGCTGCTACCTACCGATCATAATAAGTTGCTGATGCAGTGGAAAGGCCCGTACGAAGTGGAGACCGTGGTGGGGATCAACGACTACAAGGTGAAGGTCGGCCAGCATTCCAAGATATATCACGTGAACCTCCTTAAGCTGTACGTCGAAAGGCCATCAGAGACTGTACACGCAGCAACAGCAGCTGAGATCGACGACAACTTTGACAGCGAGGAACTGTTGGAACTGGGAGATTTCCATAGCAAAGTTCATCGATGATGTTAAGCTAGGACCAAGCTTGACGGAAGGTCAAAAGATAGAGCTCAAGGACCTTATGGGCGAGTTTCCCCGTAACTTCAGCGATGTCAAAGGCTCTACAACTTTGGTCGAACATGAAGTCCACCTTACTTCTGATATCCCCGTTCGATCCAAACCCTTCCCGATCCCTTTCAAGGCCCGCGAATCCTTGAAGAAAGATATCGATGAGATGCTGAAGATTGGCATCATCAGCAGTCCAGTTCCCCCTACGCGCCCCCTGTCGTGGTCGTGAAGAAGGACGGGAGCAACAGAGTATGCATCGACTACAGGAAGGTTAATAAGATCACCGTCTTCGACCCCGAGCCGATGCCTACCGCAGCAGACCTCTTCCGCCAATTATCGGGGAGTAAAATCTTCTCAAAGATTGACCTCAGCAAGGGTTATTGGCAAGTCCCCAACAAGACATAACAAAGACTGCTTTTATAACTCCTGATGGGACGTACGGGTGCCTAAGGATGCCCTTTGGCATGGTCAACAGCGGAGCTACCCTGAAGAGAGGAATGAAGAAGATGCTCAATAGGATTGACAACGTCGTGAGTTACTGGGACGGGTACCTGCTAGTCCACACCCAGACCTGGAAGGAGCATCTGCAGACCTTGAGGGAGCTGTTCCACCGTCTCACAGAGGCCAACTTGACCGTGAGACCCAGCAAGTGCATTCTGGGAACCGACAACGTCGACTTCGTCGGACATCCAACGGAAGAAGGAGACAACGGAGAATGCACTGCTCCAGGAATGCCCACGTGATTATCGTCTTTGACCCTGGGCCGATGACAACCGCAACTGACGACGGCGTCGTTTCCTTGCGGATGAAAGAACATTGACTCTATGTGAATGAACTGTGAACACTGACAGTATCCAGACAGACTGAAATAAGTTTTAATTCTGGATTTTGTTTGCGCATTGCGTCTCAACGTTGTTGAAAGAAATTAAGTAAATTTCTTCTTGAGTGGGGGGTTATGTTACGTTGGAGACGCGTGCAGTGGTAGGCTTGCGTGTGTGACGCGCGCGATAGATCGGTTCGTTTTATTTTGCAACGCATGCAGTAATGGAGTGTATTTATCTTTGATTTGATTTTGCATGTTTATTAGAAGAAGCTTTGTATAAAGTTGATGATTTTAGTTGGTCGATATTATTTGAGAATTTTCGAGAGTGGGTTGTTTACTATCGATCGAAGCGTATGGATAATTCTAGTGGTAACTACGAGACGCTTCCATCTCAAATAAGGTTGTATGACGTGAGACAGTGATGATGAAATTACTTCTGATTGGTTGAGGTGTGTCACGTTGGGGGTATTCTCGCTCTTTCTGGAGTTTAGAGAGATTATATATATATATATATATATATATATATATATATATATATATATATATATATATATATATATATATAGTGCCGCACTGTTTCAAAAGGTTGTTTTTTGAGAGAGTTGGAAAGTAAAAAGGTTGAGAGTGGAAAAAGCGATTCTATGCAGTGTTGATGTATGCTGAATAAAGTTAGAAAACTACATACGAAGACTTTGCCTTGTTGCTGAGTGAGCAGGCTGCGTGGATAAAAGAATCTGAGTTACACTTTATCAGGTTTCAAGCATCGGGGCTGAATCAACTGATAAAAAAACAACATCGAGTGTAACACAGAGAAAACCTGAAGAAATCTCAGGACTGTGGAAAACACTACTACGATCGCAGGGCTGTGAACAGGAAGTTCAAACCTGGCAACAAAGTGCTGGTGCTGCTACCTACCGATCACAATAAGTTGCTGATGCAGTGGAAAGGCCCGTATGAAGTGGAGACCGTAGTTGGGATCAACGACTACAAGGTGAAGGTCGGCCAGCATTCCAAGATATACCACGCCAACCTCCTTAAGCTGTACGCGGAAAGGCCATCAGAGACTGTACTCGCAGCAACAGCAGCTGAGATCGACGACAGCTTTGACAGCGAGGAGCTGTTGGAACTGGGAGACTTCCACAGCAAAGAAGGCATCGATGATGTTAAGCTAGGACCGAGCTTGACGGAAGGTCAAAAGTTGGAGCTCAAGGACCTTATGGGCGAGTTTCCTCATAGCTTCAGTGATGTCACAGGCTCTACGACTTTGGTCGAACATGAAGTCCACCTCACTTCAGATATTCCCGTTCGATCCAAACCCTTCCCGATCACTTTCAAGGCCCGCGAATCCTTGAAGAAAGATATCGATGAGATGCTGAAGATGGGCATCATCAGGGAGTCCAGTTCCCCTACGCATCCCTGTCGTGGTCGTGAAGAAGAAGGACGGGAGCAACAGAGTATGCATCGACTACAGGAAGGTTAATAAGATCACCGTCTTCGACCCCGAGCCGATGCCTACCGCAGCAGACCTCTTCCGCCAATTATCGGGGAGTAAAATCTTCTCAAAGATTGACCTCAGCAAGGGTTATTGGCAAGTCCCCGTGCGTAAACAGGACATACCAAAGACTGCTTTTATAACTCCTGATGGGACGTACGAGTGCCTAAGGATGCCCTTTGGCAACAGCTGGAGCTACCCTGAAGAGAGGAATGAGGAAGATGCTCAAAGGGATGGACAACGTCGTGTGTTACTGGACGGCCTGCTAGTCCACACCTCACCTGGGAAGAGCATCTGAAGACCTTGAGGGAGCTGTTTCACCGCCTTACAAAAGCTAACCTGACCGTGAGACCCAGTAAGTGCATTCTGGGAGCTGACAACGTCGACTTCATCGGACATTCGATGGAAGAAGGAGACAACGGAGGATGCACTGACTCCAGGAAAGCCCATGAGATCACCGTCTTTGACCCTGGGCCGATGACAACTGTAACGGACGAGGGCGTCGTTTCCTTACAGATGATAAACAGTGACTCTGTGTAGATAAACTGCGAACATTGGCAATATCCAGACAGACTGAAAGAAGTTTTAATTCTGGACTTTGTGCATTACGTTTCAACGTTGTTGAAAGAAATTGGGTAAATTTCTTCTTGAGTGTGTGTGTGTGTGTGTGTGTGTGTGTGTGTGTGGGGGGGGGGGGGGTTATGTTACGTTGAAACGCGAAGGATAGTATGTCTGAAACGCGCACGATATATCTAATCGTTTCGCTTTGCAAAGTATTCAATAATAGAGTGTATTTACCTTTGATATGAGTTTGCATTGTTGTTAGGAGAAGCTTTGTATAACGTTGATAATTTTTGTTAGTCGATATTATTGGAGAATTCTCTAGATTTGTTTGTTTACTGTTGATAGAAGCTTCGCGATATTTGAGAACATTCTTGGACAGAAAGGAAAATTGTATGACGTAAAACAGTGATGACGAAGTTAATTCTGATTGGTTGTAACGTGTCATTCTGGAACGTCCTGAGGTTATCTCGAGTTGAGAGAAAAAATATATAATGGATTTTCTGTGTAAAGTGAGTGAGTGAAAAGGTGATTGTATGCAGTTGTTAATGAACGCTGAATAAGGTTTGAAAACTTCATATTCGACTCTGTGCCTTGTGGCTGATTGAACGGGTTGCGTAAATAAACGAATCTGAGTTACACTTTATCAGGACTTCAGCATTGGGGCTGAATCAACTACTGATAAAAAAAATACCAACATCAAACGAGTGTAACACCGACACACAGCCTATGTTTGATAGATCTATGACACTCAGCCTACGTTTGATAGATCTCTGACACTCAGCCTATGTTTGATAGATCTCCAACACACAGCCTACGTTTGATAGATCCCCGACACACAGCCTACGTTTGATAGATCTCTGACACTCAGCCTATGTTTGATAGGTCTCCGACACTCAACCTACGTTTCATAAATCTAATACACTCAGAGATGAGGTGCTACAGAAGACTTCTGGGCATTTCC
Source organism: Oncomelania hupensis (assembly GCA_036898135.1). Classification (NCBI taxonomy): domain Eukaryota; kingdom Metazoa; phylum Mollusca; class Gastropoda; order Littorinimorpha; family Pomatiopsidae; genus Oncomelania; species Oncomelania hupensis. The sequence goes on from CM072517.1 coordinate 65,101,210, forward strand.
TATACCCAACACATCACCAACGACGAAGTCCGACAGACCATCACACAAGCCATTGGACAACACGATGACCTGCTAACAGTGGTGAAGAAACGGAAACTTCGGTGGTATGGCCACGTCACCAGATCATCAGGCCTTGCAAAGACTATTCTGCAAGGCACAGTGCAAGGAGGTAGAAGAAGAGGGAGACCGAAAAAGAGGTGGGAGGACAACATTCGAGAATGGACTGGTTTGACACTGAGCGAAGCCATCAGGGCTGCTGAGGACAGAGAAAGATGGAGTATGCTGGTTAAACGATCATCTGTGGTGCCCCTACGACCTTCGGGTTACGGGACAGGATAGGATAGGATAGGAATACACTCAGCCTATGTTTGATATATCTCTGACCCTCAGCCTACGTTTGATAGATCGCTGACACTCAGCCTATGTTTGATAGATCTCCGACACTCAGCCTACGTTTGATAGAT
>CM072517.1:65102173-65224673 GCA_036898135.1 Oncomelania hupensis
CAAGTGTGGACATTTAATGCTAACATAGTACCCATAATTATTTATTATTTTAGTTATGATCTTGACCTTGCGATGACCATGACTTCCGGCTTGGACACCCATGTACGATCACATAAACTACAGCAAAAGTGTATTATGCCCCCCCCCTCCAAAATCACATTGAGATGACCTTGACATTCATGACCTCTGATGCTTATGTAGGGTCAGATAACCCAATGATATGTTGATGCAAACTATAGGTCAAATATAGAGATATTCCACTTTTGTGTGCATTAACAATTTTAAATACTTTGAGGTGCCAAAAATTACCTAGACCTTCAAGATGAATGCAAAAGCGTCACAACTATAAGAGATGAATCTAGTATCTCTTATTTACAACAAGATTAGACTCGCGATCTTTCATTGTTTAGGGTCAAGGTCATTTTAAAGTACCCATACGAGCCGACTTTGGACAGCGCCAGTGACATTGGACTCGCAGCGAGGCTGACCCAATTTCCATAGGATATGTGTCTCATTGATATCTATCATGCATCAAACAATCACGTTCAAAATAATGCAAAACAGCAAGTTTGAACCGTTTGTAGCCTAAAGAAGCCAAAAAAAAATCATGGACTGATAGGCCACGATTTGAACTATCTGAAAGGAAAAGATATAAATAAATAAACATCAGATCAGCCAATTTGTTTTTTTTTTAAAGCTACAGCGCATATCTCAAGAACCAATATCAACTGATTTTGAACATCATATGAACATTACCTAGGTTAGTGCCAGTGGCCTGCCCTCCGTGCCATTATATTTGCTCTACAAGCAAAGGTCAAGGTGACTAGAGTTTATTTGCTGCGAAATGCGTTTTGCTCCTACCCTATCCTATCCCGTAACTCGGAGGTCGTAGGGGCACCACAGATAATCGTTTAACCAGCCTACTCCATCTTTCCCTGTCCTCAACAACCCTGATGGTTTCACTCAGTGTCAAACCAGTCCATTCTCGAATGTTGTCCTCCCACCTCCTTTTTCGGTCTCCCTCTTCTTCTACCTCCTTCCACTATGCCTTGCAGGATGGTCTTTGCAAGACCTGATGATCTGGTGACGTGGCAATACCATCGGAGTTTCCGTTTTGTCACCACCGTGAGCAGGTCATCGTGTTGTCCAATGGCTTGTGTGATGGCCTTTCGGGCTTCGTCTTTGGTGTTGTGCTGGGTATAGAAATGCCCAGAAATCTTCTGTAGCACCTTATCTCCATGCTTTGTATTCTTCGTTTTAGATCTGCTGTGAGGGTCCAGGTTTCGCAAATGTGTTTTGCTCAAAATCTCCAAAGAACGGTAAAAGCGATTTAGTTTTGTTTTGGTATATAGATACTTCAAATCATGGGCCATCCTTCAGCGGCAGGCCAGTTGTCGGTCAATGAATTTTACTTTTTTTTGTTCTAAGCACACTTTTTGCCTTATCTCACGACTAACTGAACCAATATTCATCATTTTTACCTTGCGGATACTTTAACTTCTGCTGAGGATGTTAGATCATTAGGATTTGTACTTTCTCCAAGGCCAAGGTCATTGTACGTCCCCCATTATCTCAACATGTTTTGCGCTGTATCTATACCTCTGCTGAGCCAATTTGTGTTGTTTGTTTGTTTGTTTGTCTGTTTGCTTGAATATAGTTCAGGTAGTTGCCCATCATTCGACGTTAAAGCCGAGTCACCACGCAGCCAAGAAAATTATTTCAGTTATTTTAAATTTTTTTTTTAAATACAGAAATGATTAGAGAAAATACGAACACACACACACACGCACACACACACCCACGCACCCACACACACACACACACACACACACACACACACATTTGCAATACATCAAAACTGGGTTTATTTAAGAATGTAGGAATCGGAAAGTGTTTTTTTGACGGAAAGAACGCAAACTTCTTCTAAAAATGTAAGAATCTAAAAATTGGCTCTTTCCGTCTAAAAAGTTGACCTAGTTCGTCTCCTATTAGCGACGAAATAGATCGAGTTTTTCTTCAAAATTTCTCCGAAAATTGACTGTATTTTCTCCGTCCCGGATAGAGCACTCCTGTGTACTTAAAACACTCTCATGCTCTACAACTGCACTCCCATGCACTAAAAGAGCACTCCTGTGTACTTAGAAAAAAAAGTGGGTCACTGGAAAACACTGGGTGACTAATACACACACCCATTTCCTGCATAAAAAGCAAGGTTAGGCACCCATTTCAAGGCTTATGTCTCCGCAAATAAACACACACCTACACACCTACACGAATGCTACAATATAACGACTGTGACACATGTATGGGTGCTTAACTGGGTTAAGTTCTTATTATGTAGAAAATTACCACTTAATTTTGAAATTGCTTATTTGTGGGCTGTGTCAGCGTCTGGAAATACATCTGAACGGCTTGCCAGCTATCACGTAGCGCAAAATCGGGGAATTAAAAGGTGAATGATGAAAATGGGGAACATTGTTGGGTTCTCATTCCTCTTCCCTTGAGTGGCGCTGCAATATGACTGCCTTGCTTTCGATTGGAAAGCGATTCGAAATTGACTAGCATAGCAGCAGAGGTGACAGGTATGTTTCCAAAATCAACACAAAATAAAATAAATAAGAATGAATTAGAACACATATACATACTAAAAAAAAAAAAAAAAAAAAAGGAACAACTACCTGTACATATGCAGATTGCCTAGTGAAGATCCCAAGTGTTCGAGCAGACACTAACCACACGAAAATCCGGATTTTGCTAAGGTTAATCTTCAGCACACGCCAGTGCCGCCTACATCCGGCGAAATCCACCTCTCGAGAGAAAATTGTTTCACGATGAGCAACTTGGTGACAGACGCACACATACTACCGTATAAATAATAATATAAATAATAATAATAATAATAACAATAATAATAATAATAATAATAATAATAATAATAATAATAATAATAATAATAATAATTACAGGCAATTTATACAGCGCTTTCCAAAATCACATGTAGCGCTTTACACAAACAAATGTAAACACAACATGCGTAGCCTACATTGGTCAATAACACGCAACCACATACACATCCCAACACCAAAAATAACAAACAACACTCACTCATGGCGCCTAAGAAAAGGCCTCTCTAAAAAGATGCGTCTTCAAGTTCATTTTAAAAGACGCTAGTGAAGGACTGTGACGGACGGACCGAGGTAGCGAGTTCCAGGTCTGAACGGAGAAGAAACTGAAGGCTCGACCACCGTGTCTCACCCTGTGGTATTCTGGTACACGGAACATAAAACATAAAATAACAATAACCCTCACCACTTGTAGTCATGTTTGCCATAAAATATTGGGGAGGAAAGCCCAGCACTACCCGTGCCTTCCTTTTGGCCGCTGTTTTAGAGTGCCACACAAAGATTACCACAGTTGGAGCTAAAAAACGGTTCTGTACCCAAATCAGTTCAAATTCTTAATGTAGGTTGACTGAATGCTGGGCGTGTGTTTGTGTGCGTGTTGCCTATGGGCACACTATACTGGAATTCTATAATATAAAGGCAATTTTATAACTATCCAGTATTCCTTGACTGTGCAATACTTAACTGATGTATACGTTCTCCTCACAAAACTGCGATTTGGCGCCTTGATCTCCGCTTTGTCTGGTGAGTGCGCTGTATCATAACAATTAATTAATACAGTACAGTTGTGTTCAAGTTCAATGTCAACAACGGCTGTGATAGTCATTGAACTGTCGATGTCCCGGTGACACGTTGCATCCACACGCATCTCTTGTCACCTCCCTATTGTACTCAAGCTGTACTTTTGCAGTCCGCTGGACCCAATATTAATAATGACTAGCTAACTAACTCAAGCTGTGCTTGCATTGCACGCATGCAGGATGTGAACGCTAACTCGTCTGTCGGTCATCAACAGGTTAAAACGAGAAAGGCTTAGGTTACACACACTCCCCCTCCCCCTCCTCCGGCTAGGAGCCTAATTTTATATTTGCTGTTTCATCGTTTATTTGTTTGTTTTTTTAATAAAAGGACAAAGTTCCAAGATCGACTTAAGCACCAAAGCAGTTACTGTTTCATTCACCGCTCAAAACCAATTGAATATTTATTTTTATTATTCATTTTAGAAATTGTACAATTAACTGGAAGGGCAAATATCATTTGAATCAAAGGCTCCTTATCAAACTTGCAATGTTTAACATGAAAATGATTGCCCGGAAAAAAAAACAAATCAAATTTTTAAACAGTGGCATTAAAATGCAAAGTAATACCGACTTTGATCTTTCTATGCTCTTGGCCTTGAGATGACCTTGACCTCCGGCTTCAAATGCAGTCAATGTAATATCAAATGAAATACAGCAAAATGTGTATTTTGCCCAAAAAAACAGTGCCCTTAAGATGACCTTGACCTTCAGTGACCTTGACCTTGATATTCCCGTGCCCTCTCATGCTCATGTATGATCAAACAACCCAGTGTTGTTGCATACTACGGGTTAAAAAAAAGGTAAAGGTGGTAAAGGTAATCCCATAGCCTTGTGGCCGTAGGGGAGCGTGATGTTGGAGATCACACTTATCTTGGGCCAGCGTAATGAGGGTGATGCCCATCTCTCTCCTCGCTGCTTTACCTTCCCCACCCTTAAGAGAGTAGGTACTCAGTCACAGTTGAGTCAACTGGGGGCGTTGTTATTTGTCGCTTCACGTTTCTCCGGTCACCCATCCAAGTGCTAACCGCACTGGACGGTGCTTAACTTGCGACACAGTAGCGAGTGCTCCAACCACTGCGCTATCCGACACCCCACGGGTTAAAAAAACATTGTGTAAAAAATTGTCATTTTTTTACGAACATTTGTTGACCAGTGACCTTGGCCTTGAAGTGAAGTCATTCATTCACTGATCATTTATGAGGTCTCATGAATATACGCCATCTAACCAAGTTTGGTTGTGATAGTTGAAATAGGTTCTCAGAAATTAATATACTTGCAAGTTTTTCACATCCAGACGACGGACAGACAGATGAACGGACGGACAATAAACATTTCTAAGGCCTTTTTTTTTTTTTTTTTAAATATTTGGGCCTTATTTCGCACCGATTTGCTAAAATCTGTTGTTTTTGTGGGTTTTTTTTTCTGGGCGGGGGAGAATGAGGGAGAGGAGGGTGAATATATAGAATCGCATTGCTATGCATGCTAGTCAAAAAAACCCATTTGAGACATGTGCTTGGTGAAAGCCTGATCATCACAGGCCATGGTTCACTGGATCCATGACAGGGTTTCTTCACAAGCTATGTTTTATGATGAATTTGTTTTCTTCTTCTGCTAGTTTGTGTCCTGTGCTCCCCTGTCTCATGTATGACCACGTAACAAATGCCTAATCAAGCAGTGCAGTGTCAGGCTATACGGACTGTGATATTGTTGCATACAGACTATGATATTGTTACATAATAATAATAATAATAATAATAATAATAATAATAATAATAATAATAATAATAATAATAATAATAATAATAACGGGTTTTTATATAGCAGGTACTCCAGCATATGACCAGACTCACCACGCTTTACATAGTCATTACATAAAAATACATGTACTCGATCAAACATCGCTTTTGCTACGATACACCAAAAGACAAAACAGTAAAAGTAAAAACTAATTACAACTATGTACACAAATGACAAAAAAGACAGAAATAGAGTAGCAAAAACCTATTCACAGCTATTTATATGCCCGGTTAGACACAGGAAGGGAAAACAGTATAAATATTTACAGCCGTGTATACACTCACGGATCAGACAGAGACAAAAGAGGAGAGAATGGCAGCGGTATGCAAATCAGTCTGAATAATGCAGTTTGAAGAGGTGGGTTTTGAGGGCCTTTTTGAATGCTTGTGCTGATTGTATGTTGTGGATATGGGAGGGAAGGGAATTCAGACTATGCGAGACTATTATGACGTGGTCAGCTCATCGCCTTCACGTCCGGGGATCAGCTATAGCATTCTACGGAGACAATGTTTTACACAGACAACTTGAGAGACAGTTTTTCGAGAGATTTAATTTGCTAAACCACAACTCTTTCATTTTTGTTTTTTTAACTATTTATTTATTGCACAACACACATCAAAACATTAAAATACAAAATCTTCATCCTACCTTTCTAGTATAATTCCATCACTTAATGTGGAGGCAGAGAACAAAGAAACTGAGAGCTGAGACAGAGAGCGGTGGTTAGCTCCTTTCACTCGTGCATCATTTTATATATCAAAATGGGTATTCAGCCTCAACATTTCGCCTCCCAACTTAATAACGATTGGTCAACTGTGCAATTATGAATATTTATAACAACACCTATATGGACATGCGTTCTTTCTCTTATTAATATTAATTTCCAGACACTTTCCCAAACCGTCTCACTATCTCTTATCATCATTACACCATTCTGTGGAGTTTCATTCACCACCTAACTGGCTCCACGATGTTAAAGGTGAAACAAAACTACATTAACCATCCTCCACGTCTTTCCTCTAACTTTGATTAAAATTTAATTTCCCACAACAAGACATCGCCTCACTACCTATCTTATCACTTTTAAACACTCGCCTAACATCTAAACCATTATTTCTAAATTACTAATAGTGCATCTATACTTGTAATCACCTCCACATCCCCTAATATTTACAAATGTATTATACAATAACTCTGTTTTGCTGAATAACCAAACCTATCAATGTCTTTATTTATATTCATGCTTCACAAATTTCCTTTATAACCCACTCCCATAATCAACAAACATATTTCTTGTTTTACCTCTTATTTCCTGTTTCTTGTTTTAATTTCACAAAACCCACAACAATTTCTGACATTTCCACTACACCTTTTAATCATCTATCTCAACAATTTATTTATCTTCCGCTTCCTTAAGGTTTGGATAATTTCGGCGCTATTGACGTTTTCGTTTATATAACCTCTTATTATCAACACTAACACAGACTTCTTTAGATCAGAGCTAAGCATTTCCAGCAACTGTAATACGCTTCTAAAATTTGTTAAAACGTTACATCAATTCCAACAACTGTGGTACACTTCTAACATTGTATTAAAACCATAATTTGGACTCTGTCATATATGCCCCTGGTCCGGAAAAGGAGAGTCCTCTCTCCGAAAACATAAAAATTACAATTATGCAATTGAAGCACACTGAAAAAAAAACGCACGAAAAATCATAACAAGGTAGGTGAAGACAATGTAATAGACTATGCTAAAAAACCGATACATAACAATAAAATAGTGTGACAACACCAAGTATAAAATGAATAATATTCTACACAACGACCAAGGCATGCATGGACCAACAAATCAAAGAGGAGACTCGACCGGTGACCCAATGTATATAACCGTTAGCGGTTATGCAAAAAAATATCACGGAGTTTTTGCGAAAGCAACTCAACGCGTAATCGACATGGGACACTGGGAATCGACCAAATATAGCACGGAGGACTTCAAAAGTCACTCAACGTGAGAAGACATCCACAGAAAAAATATGCAAACGTCACGGAGCGATTAAAACCGCTCTACGTTTCAAAGATGTCTCAGGTATCATAGTTTATTGTGTGTGTTGTAAACCGATAATACCATTCAAGAATTTTAAAAAAAATGGATACACTTTGCATGCAATATCAACACACAAAAAAAATCAACACAAGAAAAAAAACATATACACATTAAAAAAAACACTTAAGTTTTTTTGTTTTTTTTTAAAAACGGATTATAATAAAATAACAATTACATAACTAACCCCCAAACCCCCCCCCCCCCCCCCCACACCACCCCCCCCCCCCCCCCCCCACCCCCCCCCCCCCCCCCCCCCCCACCCCCCCCCCCCCCCCCCACCCCCCCCCCCTCCCCCCCCCCCCCCCCCCACCCACCCCCCCCCCCCCCCCCCCCCCCACCCCCCCCCCCCCCCCCCCCCTCCCCCCCCACCCACCCACCCCCCCCCCCCCCACCCCCCCCCCCCCCCCCCCCCACCCCCAACCACCCCCCCCCCCCCCCCCCCCCCACCCCTTTTACAAACCACAGCCAATGTCACCAGCGTTAAAGTATGATTTTAAACAAATATAACGTCTACAAAGTGGGGAACAAATTGCAAACAAAAAAAACAAACATATTTCTTGTTTTACTTCTTATTTCCTGTTTCTTGTTTTAATTTCACAAAACCCACAACAATTTCTGACATTTCCACTACCCCTTTTAATCATCTATCTCAACGATTCATTTATCTTCCGCTTCCTTAAGGTTTGGATAATTTCGGCGCTAATGACGTTTTCGTTTGTATAACCTCTTATTATCAACACTAACACAGATTTCTTTAGATCAGAGCTAAGCATTTCCAGCAACTGTAATACGCTTCTAAAATTTGTTAAAACGTTACATCAATTCCAACAACTGTGGTACACTTCTAACATTGTATTAAAACCATAATTTGGACTCTGTCATACTATGATATTGTTACATAAAGACATTGCAGACAAAGTTCGCGCACTGGCTGTTTCAAGCTGGGACTGACTCGAACAACAAATGGTACGTCATGGTTGGTTTAGGTAATCGGTTCAGAAAGATGGGCCAGGGCAGATTCATTAATACACCGATATGCTAAGCCAAGTTGATTGCAATTTAGAGGTGTCCGGAACTCATAACCGACCAGTTTAGGGTATCCAGCATTGGAGTAATAGGGTAACTTTTCTGTCTCGCAGTACAATGCGAGCTGTTGTGTTATGAACACGTTGAAGCCTCTGTAGTTGATTCTGTGGTAATCCCCAGAGAAAGCTGCCGCAGAAATCGAGTCTCGACAATATCAACGAAACTGCGACTGCATGGCTGTATGTTGGTTGGTTTAGCCTAGGTCGAAGTCTACCCAGCATTGAGATGAAGACATGGCTAGTCTTAACGACTGTGTTGATGTGATTCACCATAGACAGTTGACTATCAATGATGAGGCCTAGATTTCTCACCGAGTCAGAAAGAGCAATGTATGCTTGCTCCACACGTGTGACTGATATTTTCTCCGGAGTATGCTTTTAACTGCGGGTTTTTTTTTCAGATCCAGCAGAGAGCACAGTACTGGCTCTCCAGCATTGCGAAGTCAGGTCGTTCACAAGACGCAAAAAGAGCAGTTTCGGCGCAGTTATATTTTGGCCAATATGCGGACTGGAATTTATCCAGAAGGTTGTTCGACTCCAGATGACTGACCAGCGTTTGGGCTACAACTCGCTCCAATAGTTCTGAAAGAGATGGCAAGTTAGACACAGTTCTGTAATTCTTGCAGGCAGCTACAACACAGAAAGTAGCTTCGCCTATAGAAGGGGGACTGGAGTCGAAGAAGTATTAAAAGTTAAGGTTAACAGTTACTCTCGGTGGACGTACAGTTACTCTCAGTGGGCGTGATCCTGGACGCTATCGACCCTTTCCTGCAATCGCCCTCACAGTCCAGAGGATTACTATTGTCAGACTTCACTGTGCTGCCTAGTTCTCTTCTCCTCTTGTTCTGACCTGTCCTGTTTGCCTGCTCTCTTAGCGCACTTGCAGATGATGGAGACGATGTCAGGGACAACGATAAAAGCGAGCAGGACCAGCATGATGACGGAAGCCGTGATACCCATTGACACGCTGGACGTTCGGTCGTCCGGAGCCGACTTTTTCTTATTGATCGAGGATGACAGCTGGATGGTGTTGACGGCTAGCTCGTCCTTGATGTATTTGCTTAATTCGGTCTTCAGCTGCAGCCTCGCCGTGTCGTTGACTGCGGTAGCCCTCCTCACTACTTTGACACAGTTGCAGCTCATCGTGTCGTACTTGACTTGATAGGCTTTTGACGTCAGCAGTGGCTTGGTGGGCGTTTTTGTAGAGGTGGGTTTGCTAGTTGTCGTGTGTGTTGGCGGTTTGGCTGGTTTTGTTGTAGACTGGGTAGTAGATGCTACAGCAATCGACGTTTCACATCCTGTTGTTTGCGGGTCACAGGTCGTTACTGGCGGAACAGTTGTTGGTTCATTTATTGTCGTCGTTGTTTCCGTTGTAGTCTTTACTGGTTCTGTTTTAGTCTTTGCTAGTTCTGTTGTACTCTTTGCTGGTTCTGTTGTTATCTTTGCTGGTTCTGTTGTTATCTTTTCCGGTTCTGTTTTAGTCTTTGCTGGTTCTGTTGTAGCTTTTGGTTTACCTGTTGTTGTCTCAGTTGTAGTTGTTGTTGTCTCAGTTGTAGTTGTTGTTATCTCAGTTGTAGTTGTTGTTGGTTCAGTTGTAGTTATTGTTAGCTCGGCTGTTGTTGTTGGATCATCTGTTATTGTTGAATCATCTGTTGTTGGCGGATCAGTAGTTGTAGTTGTTGGCGGATCAGGGGTTGTAGTGGTCGTCGTTGTTGATGTTGCTACAGCTGCTGTTGTGGGTGCAGGTGTTGTGGTCGTTGTCGTTGTAGTTGTTGTTGTCTCAGTTGTAGTTGTTGTTATCTCAGTTGTAGTTGTTGTTGGTTCAGTTGTAGTTATGGTTAGCTCGGCTGTTGTTGTTGGATCATCTGTTATTGTTGAATCATCTGTTGTTGGCGGATCAGTAGTTGTAGTTGTTGGCGGATCAGGGGTTGTAGTGGTCGTCGTTGTTGATGTTGCTACAGTTGCTGTTGTGGGTGCAGGTGTTGTGGTCGTTGTCGTTGTGGTTGTTGTTGTCGGAGCACAGACCAGTACGATTTCCCTGAAAGAGAATGACATCATCATTACTACTCCAACTACATGTATTACTACTTCTACCATTTCTGCTACTACTACTTTTACTTCCACTACTAGTGCTGCTGTTGCTACTAATGCTGCTTCCGCTGTTGCCTTTCCGCCTTCTACTTTACTACTACTATTTTGCTATTACTGCTTATAATGCTGCTACTGCTGGTTACATCACTACTAGTACTACTACTACTACAACTACTACTACTACTACAATAACAACTACTACTACTACTACTACTACTACTACTACTACTACTACTACTACTACTACTACTATTAATAATAATAATAATAATAATAATAATAATAATAATAATAATAATAATAATAATAATAATAATAATAACTACTACAACTACTACTACTACTACAACTACTACTTCTTTTTGAAAACTTGTTCTTATGTAGATCTTTCGGGAGGTACCCTATATGCCACGGGACCTATATGCCACGGGACCTATATACCACGGGACCTATATGCCACGGGACCTATATGCCACAGGCCCTATATGCTCTGTTGTTTGTCCTCTGATCCATGTCCCTGTCTGAAACTGACCAGGTCACTGGTGGGAAGAGAGCCTGTGGCCCAAGGTAGGTGCGTCTGAAGTAGGTGATGAAGTCGTCAAGACGTGGGTAGCGCCTTAGAAGTTGCCTGGTGCTGTTCTGCTGGAGCAAGCGGTTGAAAGTCAACCTCAGGACTGCACGTGGAATGTATCCAATGGCGAAAATCTTGCGAAGAAAGTTGGCCAGTTCGTTCCTTCTCCGATATTCACCTGCCAGTCCTACTTCCTGGACCTTCCTGAAGAGTCTCTGAGAGAAATGGAAATAGCATCCTTGTACCTGTGCATGTGGCAGCTCTGTTTCAATACTTGTCCAAAGCGCCCGCTCAAAATCGCAAACAACGTGTGTAGGGTGCCAGTTGTGGTGTGTTTTTTTCCGGACAGCTCTTTTCACGCTTTGGAGGACTTGGCGGTATTGACCTATGCCTCTCCGTGACATCAGAGCATACACAAGAGGCACAACATGACCCTGAAACTGCCCTAGAATGGTGAAAACTTGCTTATACGGTCTTGGGCAGCAGCGAAAGGTGGCATCCATGTACAGCAATCGGCATCTTTGGAGTGTTTCAATGTTCTCGTCTGTTGCAAACACAGCGATCTCCCAATCTGCATCGATATGCAGTAGGAACTTTTGCTGTTCTCAAGTCTCCCCCACGCACCATTGATGTTGACCTCATTCACATTTCTCGGAACGGGTGGCACTTCTGTGGCCCTGGCACGTTGCATGACTGATCTCAATGAAACAAATGAAATTCATTGCCTATCACGTCGCATTTCGGTGTCAAATACACGCTTGATTGGTCTGGTTGGATCTTGCTTGGATGCTTCAGCCATTCGCAGTCTAGTTTCAGCACGTTGCACAATATCATCGTCTGCTGCATGTTCATGCCTCTGAATCCGACCACGGTTTTGCACAAGGATCTCTGGCTCGTCTTCATTCAGATCAAACACGTTTGTCTTTATTCTAACTGCACAAAAACTGCGACGCGAGCACTGCCAAGTAATGGTGTTGTTTCTGGTCACCTGTTTATGATATCGGTACCCATCTACAACAAGAATTCCCCCCCCCCCCTCCCCCCGCGGTTGCCGCGCATGATTTTACACTCCATTTTTCTTTGCTACTAACAGCCTAAAACGCGCCTAGTAAATTGGTTTAGCGAAAGATATGAAATGGATGCGGACGTTAGTGACAAAAGCCCCATTTTTTTTTATAAGGTGTTCTACATACAACATACTTTATTTTCATTCTTGGCTCCTCGCAGCTATGACTGGTTCAGCCCGAATAGGCCAAAATGAAGGGTTACTTATAATTATTGGACTCATATGGAAATGCTATTAGATGCTACATTTGCCCAACAGTAGCAATTTTGTAAACTATAACAAAAAAAGTAGTTCGCTACATTTTCACTACTCTTGGGAAAAAAAAGTAGCTCACTATATTTTCGCTACTTTTTTAGAAACTGAGTGTAGCCGCTATTTCATCAATAGACGCTATTTTTTCGCTCCTTTCTCGCTATTTTGCATAAAGCGCTAAAGCTTAAAATATGGCAAGTTCAAGAATTAAGATACGGCAAGTTCAAGAATTAATTTTACAGGGGAAAATAACGGGGGGAAAAGCGTTTCAGAACAGATTAGTAATGAAACACAAACTTGAAATCAAGCAAGTCTTAAAACTCATAAATCAACCTTGTCTGAGTGAAGGATAAAAAGATGGAATGAAATTGTAATAAGTAAATGGAAAAGTAACAATTAATAATTAGAGGTTTTTTTTTTTTTTTTTTAAAGAGGAAAAGGAAGTGAATTAAGAAGAAAAAGAAGAGGAGAAAGATAGAATCAGAAGCAGAAGAAGGAAAACATAGAAGAAGAAGAAGTTGTATGCACTTGTCAAATTCAAATGAGAATATAATACTAGCAACAACACAACAGCAACAACAGCAACAACAACAACAATAACAGCAACAACAACAACAACAACAACAACAGCACGTGGCATATAGGTCCTGTGGCATATAGGTTCCGTGGCATATAGGTCCTGTGGCATATAGGTTCCGTGGCATATAGGGCCTGTGGCATATAGGTTCCGTGGCATATAGGGCCTGTGGCATATAGGTTCCGTGGCATATAGGGCCTGTGGCATATAGGTTCCGTGGCATATAGGGCCTGTGGCATATAGGTTCCGTGGCATATAGGGCCTGTGGCATATAGGTTCCGTGGCATATAGGGCCTGTGGCATATAGGTCCCGTGGCATATAGGGCCTGTGGCATATAGGTCCCGTGGCATATAGGGCCTGTGGCATATAGGTTCCGTGGCATATAGGGCCTGTGGCATATAGGTTCCGTGGCATATAGGGCCTGTGGCATATAGGTTCCGTGGCATATAGGGCCTGTGGCATATAGGTTCCGTGGCATATAGGGCCTGTGGCATATAGGTCCCGTGGCATATAGGGCCTGTGGCATATAGGTCCCGTGGCATATAGGGCCTGTGGCATATAGGTCCCGTGGCATATAGAACTATCTTTCCCAGCGCAGCTCAACACGTTCTCAAGGCGCAGGCCCACACAGATCTAATTCAAGGCGCTCACTTGAGCGCATCGTCCGACGCCACAAAAAAAATGTTATATCAAGTATAGTATTAATTGCACTAATTTATTGTTTTAACTAGGAGGGCAAAGCCAATATGACTCACATGCTCCTTATGGATCTTACAATATTTAACATGAAAAGTAGTGCCCAGAAAAAAACGAAATGAAACGGCCGCATTAAAACGCAAAGTAAAACCGACTTTGACCTTTCTATGCTCTTGACCCATGAGATGACCTGGACCTCCGGCTCCAAATGCACTCATGTACTATCAAATAAAGTACAGCAAAAAATGTATTGTGCAAAAAATAAACGGTGACCTTAGGAGACCTTGACCTTGGATGACCTTGACCCTCACGTGACCTCTCGTGCATGTCTGATCAAATACCCCAAGGTTGTTTCATACTTTGGGTTAAATAAACAGCCATTCCACTATATAATGACCTATATTTTGAATGTTTTTGCAAGGCCTAAAATGACCTTCTCCTTCTAGATCAATGTAAAAGCGGAACAAATATGAAAGATCAACCTACCTTCTCTACATACAACAAGTTTGGACTTTATATCTTTCATAGTTTAGGGTAAAGGTCAATTCAAAGCACCTATACTAACCCACTTTGGATCGCTCCAGTGACCTTGACCTTGGAGTTAAGTTGACCAAATGTGCATAGGTTGTGTGTCTCGTTGACATCTATTATGCAAAAAGAATCGTAAGTTCAATATTAATAACCTAGAAAAAAAAGTTTGTTGCCCAGTGGCCTTCACTTACAGTCATTCATTTACTAATCATTTATGAAGTTTTATGGGTATGCACCATGTGACTAAATTTGGTTGTGATAGTTGAAATAGGTTCTGAGATATTAATCCACTTGCAAGTTTGGCACAGGCAGACGGCGCGCATACAAACGTAGGCTACGGATGGACACTTTTTTTAGATTTCATTTTTTGGACTATTTAGGACTCATCTCACAGAGATTTGAAATATCTGGGAATTGTCTTTGATGATCACATAGACCCATACTACTATGCATGTGAGTCAAAACATGAATTTCGTTTGAATGATTAAAGTTCTGCTCCTCCACGGTAATCATGTGACAGTTACAATAGCGCCCTTTCATGTATCAAAAGTGGACAATCCGACATTCTGGACCTTGTGGTCTCTCTTGACTCTAAGGGCTCTCCTGTCGCCATGGTGTGAATCCCGTCACACGTGGGTTTGCGGGTGAATGAAATGGCGGATCGCACGACCGCCGCTTGCTCTGGCGGAGATGCCTGTGTGTCGATCCCAGTCGAACCCTCGTAAATTGAGGTACGCAATCGTATTTCCTCGGTCCTCCTTGGGGAGTGAATTAATTTCTACGACAGGTAGCGTGAGGGCCGACCCGACCGTTATATGCTTGCTGACCGGTGTCTCCTCCCTCTTTGCTGCAGGACCCCTGATTATATTCGCTCTATCGCACCCCGTCTTTGCTCCGGCCACTACCGCGCCATGTTTACTGACGCTCCATGCGTCGACCATTGACTTTTTGATTGCCCAGGCCTCCGTGAGGACTTTGAGCCCCTCCTCTCTATCTGTATCGCCAACGACAATGGCCATAGTACGGTAGACATGGTCGCCTGTCCTCTATCTTCAAACCCTCATCTTCTTTCTGTTTTTGGTCGCTTCGGCCATTTATCACCCAATAATGACTCGCTGTCTTTAGACTCTTTATTTTAAATGGAGGTGGTGTGCATTCTTATAAACTGTATAGTTTACTGCGCGTGAATGACAAGTTGTTTTTCACCCGGTATCTCAGGAGGAATGAATGGGTAAAAGATGAGGGTTTTCACCCAGCTTCACCGGAGGTGTGTCTGTGTATGGCTACCCGGTTTCCGGAGGGTTGAATGTTGACCATCATGTTTACCAATTTTTTTACACACACTCCCAATCCCCTTCCGTGGTTGATTAGTCCACATATTAGTGGATTTGTAAACAATTTTGCATTATAATAAATCTTAACCCTTTCCAAGGTTGTCTGTGTATTTTACAATAATTATTCGTATCCCTTCCGTCTTTAAGTATTTTATATGAATATCACTTATAAAAAGATGAATAAAAATATACAACTACATACATACGAATAGCTTTTTAATAATGTAAAATATATTATAGGCTTTGTTTTTGAATCGCGGTGGTTTCGTTGTCCCAAATTTCTCTCTTTCTCTCTGTCTCTTTGTAATTATATCTGGTTCTGATTTGGCTCGGAAGAGTCCGCTGGACCTAAAGCAATAACCATGTAATGTAATTGTAATGATATACTCCTTTTACCCGGCTTTAATTCTTATCTGTATTTAATGATTCTTCCTGCATTACAATGTTACCGGCCTTCCCTTTTCTCTGTTTGTTTGGGTTTTTTTAAATCCCTGGACTATTGCTCCTCTGGTAACAATAGTACCTCTTACATTTAGTATAGTTAGTAATCGTGAACCCCCGTTGGGGTGCCGGGGGTTTCAGTATAAATAGTATCCCCACTTTCTGGAAATTTAGTGCTTTAAATTCCCACTGTCGCTGTCTTTTTCATTTGCTCTTTCTCATTCCTGCTCTGTTCTATCAATCCGCTATACTATCTTCTTCTTCGTTAGACCAGTCACCTACATTTTTTTTTGAAAACTCTTCCGGGACAAGACTCTTATTTGTTTATGAGGTTTGTTGGATCAGCTTGGGAATATTGGACGCTTTCTGCCAGGTGGTCACTAGGGATTCCTATGATGTTATTATTTAGCAATGTAGGCATTTTATATGTATGTGTTTTGTTGATAATTTATAATGATTGTTTTTATTATATTTTGTTTTTGTAAATGGGGGTTCGATAAATTAGAGTACTGCCTCAGCGTCCCCTGCGTGGGATGTCTTTATTGTAAAGTGACTGGCTGGTAAAGAGCTTTTGGTTTTACCACTGGGGTTGTTTCAGCAGATTTTTTCTGCGGATCAGGGGTTGTCCGGTCCTGATTTGGCTCGGAAGAGTCCGCAGGACCTAAAGCAATAATCATGTAATGTAATGTAGTAATCGTGATCTTACACTCTTTCAACCTGTTTCTATTTTGTTTTGTTTTTAAACTCTCCCGGACATATTACTTAAACGGCAACGAATGCTCTATCAAGGGGGTCCTTGAAACCTTATAATGGCTTAACTTTTAACTGTATTTTACATTGTTTTTGTTTTGAAAGATGGAGTATGCTGGTTAAACGATCATCTGTGGTGCCACTACGACCTCCGGGTTACGGGACAGGATAGAATAGGATTTGTTTTGTACCGACTTTAGAGTTGTAATGTTTATCTTGTATCTTAACATCCCAGATCCTCTATGCGCATTGTGCTGGGGACTTAAATGTTACCTTAAAAAAAAGTAATAAAATAGAAATTGCCCTGACAGGGCCCGACGTCGGACGCCGGACAAGCAGTCGGACGGACAGACAAAAACATTGTTGCACATGTTGTTTTTGGATTATTTAGGACTTATTTCACACAGATTTGAAAACAATCTATAATTTTTTAAATTTATTTAATTCTTTCTCTGTGTGTGTGTGTGTGCGTGTGTGTGGGTGTGTATGTGGGTGTGTGTGTGTGGGTGTGAGGATGTTTACACGGCGTTATTGGGACAAACTAGTGCAAGTTTGCATACGTTCTTTGGACAGACCTCCTTGTTGGGACGTCCATTTAATGATCCGTGAGGGTTAGGGTTAGGGTAAGGGTTAGGGTTAGGGCTAGGGTTAGGGCTAGTGTTAGGGTTAGGGTTAGGGTTAGAACACTTTAAAGTACTTAAAAACGGGGTCGTAGCACGACCCATTGTCCACAGAACGTATGTGGCGATAAAGGAAAGTCCAAATAACGGTGTCTGCGCAAGTATGTGTGTGTGTGTGTGTGTGTGTGTGTGTGTGTGTGTGTGTGTGTTGCCCACCTACTGCGTGCTGGGTGTATTTGTGTAGACGGCACTCACCATTTTAGGACATAAGCGTCATGGTCTTTAAAGTCCATGTGATGGAATGCTTGCGTGCACAGATTAGATCTCGGCTTATACTCTCATTGCAAGGACTAGGAGCACAGTGTCTCAAGTATTTTTTTAATTCGTTTTTGTTTTCTTCCTGAGGCCGTGAACAGGGCCAGGGTTTGAACCACGGCCTGTACAGGCTGCAATGTTATGGCCTCACATTCCACTACACTGCCTACACCACTGGGCCAAATGCGCTCCACATATGTAAAAAGGATGAATTACTTCTCAAGCATTAACAGACATTGGACCTAAAGAAAACACACTAACAAATAAGTCAAATCAACAGACGTTTTGCCGCTATCTGGCTGCTACCAGACTTATAGAGGCAGCGATTCTGACCAAAGCCTGAGTGTCAGAGGCTGTTTGAGGGCATACGCCGACACTCAGACTATGCTTGATGGATCTCCGACACAGCCTACTTTGATAGATCTCCGACTATTACGTTGAAACGCGAAGGATAGTATGTCTGAAACGCGCACGATAGATCTAATCATTTCGCTTTGCAAAGTATTCAATAATAGAGTGTATTTACCTTTGATATGAGTTTGCACTGTTGTTAGGAGAAGCTTTGTATAACGTTGATAATTTTCGTTAGTTGATATTATTGGAGAATTCTCTAGATTTGTTTGTTTACTGTCGATAGAAGCTTCGCGATATTTGAGAACATTCTTGGACAGAAAGGAAAATTGTATGACGTAAAACAGTGATGACGAAGTTAATTATGATTGGTTGTAACGCGTCATTCTGGAACGTCCTGAGGTTATCTCGAGTTGAGAGAAAAAATATATAATGGATTTTCTGTGTAAAGTGAGTGAGTGAAAAGGTGATTGTATGCAGTTGTTGATGAACGCTGAATATAAGGTTTGAAAACTTCATATTCGACTCTGTGCCTTGTGGCTGATTGAACGGGTTGCGTGGATAAACGAATCTGAATTACACTTTATCAGGACTTCAGCATTAGGGCTGAATCAACTACTGATAGAAAAACACCAACATCAATCGAGTGTAACATTTTGGGGGCCAAGCCGATATTCACGCCATAGCCAAGGGTTCAACTGCTACAACAAGCGAGTCAACGTTACGAGAGGCAGTCATCGAGGATAGTCGCCAACGAGTTGCGTCGGGAAGGGCCAACATACTGGGACTACATCCCCGATAGATTCGGTTTGACTGCAAGGCATGTAGTCGCTGAAGAGTTGCTTCGTGAGCGAACAACAGATCGGGACTACGTGGCTGCCGCAAGACTACGTCGAGGGACAGTCTCGGAGCTACATCGCCAGTATTAGAGAGAGAGCGACGAGCGGACGTCGCGTCTACAGGTGCGTATACATCAACACCAGCGTGGTGCAGCGTTGCATACGACGAGGACAGCGGGGTCTGCGTCAGCGAAGGCGACTAGTGACAAGCATCAGCGCTACTGCAGAAAGCGTGCTGTTCTAGAACAGTTTAGAAAGGTGCAGAACAGTCAAGAACTTTCCAGAAAAGCATTAAGATGGCTGACTTCTGGCAGAGAGGGATTGAACTGAATCTAAAAGGCAAGCAGCTGACGGAGTACGTCAAGTCTCAGTAGAGAATACAAGCAATATTACTTGAAGAGCAACGTCGGCGTGAAGAAATAGAATTAGAACAGAAGCGTCTAGACGTAGAAGAGCAGCGACGCGGAGAAGAAAAGGAAGAACATCGTCAACGGGAAGAGAGAGAAGAACAGCGTCGCCGAGAAGAAAGAGAAGAGGAGCGGAGGCGCGAAGAAAGAGAGGCGGAGCGTCAGTACCAGCTAGAGTTGGCGCGTATCCAAAACAATCAGCATGCGCCACAAGTCCTCATCGACCACATGGCTCCAAAATTGCCAGCGTTCGTCGACGGGAAGGACCAAATCGACAGTTATCTGGCGAGATTCGAGAGGTTTGCCAAAAGCTCCAACTGGCAACCTCGAGACTGGGCGATTCGACTAAGTGCACTCAGAGAGAAAGGAAGTATAATGGTGCACTTCTGACGGGGCAAGCACTGGAAGTTTACACCAGACTGTCGAACGATAACGCCAAAAACTACGACGTCTTAAAAGAGGTCATAATGCATTGCTACAGCTTCACAGAGAAGGGCTACCGTAAACGCTTCCGTGAATGCCGGCCTTTGTCAGACGAGACGCCAAAGCAATTTGTGGAGCGCCTGTCGTCATACTTACACAAGTGGGTGGAACTATCAGGCAAAGGAAAGTCTTACGATAATCTCCATGATCTGATCGTGAAGGAGCAATTCCTCAATGCCTGTCACAAGGACCTGGCGACCCACTTAGAATTACAGAAGCTGCAGACGCTTAATGATGTGACCGAGGTTGCTGAAAGATATCTCATCGCTCACGGAAAAACGCTGGGGCCACCCAAAGCGACGAAACCATTTCAGAAGACTGGAAACCATGGGAACTAGATCCAGGGGAGCCAGACGAGCCAGAGACAGACGGACTCCACGCCTCCTCCCAGGGAAGGGCATTCAAGAGGCTGTTTCACTTGCAACGCTACAGACCACAGAGCGGCTAACTGTCCTCAAAACAAAAGTAGCGGACAGCGGAGCAATACGGACAATGCAGCGGCGGGCAACCGGCAGAGGCGGTTCTCCAATCAACGGCAAACCATTAGATCTGACCATCAAGTGTGCGGCGGGAGCGTCATTCTTCCGAGTGAGACCGAGCGCACAGCTACTCCTGCGGACGTTCAAGAGTGCATGACCGATGGCCAACTCCTCCTTGCCAACGGAAAATCCATCCCCGTCGTCGCCAGCGCAGCTGTGACCGTACAGAACATGCGTTTCCAAGGGACGCGTCGGAAATCATGAAGTGACTGTCCTAAGAGACTCTGGCTGCAGTGGAGTCATCGTCAGAGAAGACCTAATCGCTAAAGAACAGTTCACTGGCGATTCTAAATGGACACTCATGGCCGACGGCAAATGTGTGAAAGCGCCAGTTGCAAAGATTCAAGAAACACCCCTTTCTACATAGGCGAAGTAGAAGCGGTTTGCCTGAAGAAGCCGCTATACGACTTGATGATCGGGAATATCGACGGCGCGAGACGACCCGACGACCCCGATTCAGAATGGAGTCTTGCCTCAACCAAACGTGTCGAAGTTGTGGAGAGGATCCATTGCCGTTTCCCGATGGAGACCTTACAGAGCTGCTACGGGACAATGTGGCTACTCCGGCTCAGCCCTGGCGACCAGAGATCGTCGGTGCCTTTACTACCAGGGCCCAGGCCAAGAGAGACAAGACGTCTACGCCTCTGAAGGTCGCCGACAGCTCCAAAGCCGCCATCGTGGACAGAGATAAGCTGATCCAGCTCCAGGAAGCTGATAGCACTTTAAACAAGTACAGGAACCGCCAAGACCACGTGACCAAAGGCATTGGCACGGTATATTTCGATGTGAAGGCCAAGATCCTGTACCGAATCTTCCAGCACCCGAGGGTCAACGGAGGGAAACCACTACGTCAAGTCTTGGTACCGTTACCCCTAAGGCGCCAGGTGATGGAAGTAGCGCATGACTCAATCATGGGAGGTCACCTGGGCATCAAGAAGACGTCGGATAGAATCCAGGCGGTGTTCTACTGGCCAGGACTTCATGCGGACGTCAGCCGTTTCTGCCGATCATGTGATATTTGCCAGAAGACCATACCTCGAGGAAGGGTCCCGAAAGTTCCTATGCAGAGGATGCCTCTGATCGACCGACCTTTCCAGAGGGTGGCCTTGGACTTAATCGGCGAAGTAAGACCTCCGATTGAAGAAGGTCATCGGTGGGTACTGCCTTTAGTGGACTATGCTACTCGGTACCCAGAAGCACTGCCACTGAAGAATATTGACACTGAAACTGTTGCGGAAGCACTGGTGGACATGTTCAGTAGACTCGGAGTGCCTGAAGAAATTCTGACAGACCTAGGGACGCAGTTCGTATCTGACTGCATGAAGGGGGTCAACAGACTGCTGAGCATCCGGCATTTGACCACGACACCTCACCATCCGATGTGCAATGGGCTTGTCAAAAAGTTTAATGCTACGCTGAAGTCCACCCTGAAGAAACTGTGCAGCTAGCAGCCCAGACAATGGCATCGCTACATCAACGCCTTACTTTTCGCCTACAGAGAAGTACCGCAGGAGTCCACCGGCTTTTCTCCGTTCGAGCTGCGATACGGAAGAACCATCCAAGGGCCGATGCACATCCTGAAAGAACTGTGGACGAAAGCAGTAGAAACCCCAGAGGTGAAGAACAGCTACCAGTACGTGTTTAAGCTAAGGGAAAAGCTGGAGCAGACTCTCGAGATAGCCAGAGAAAACCTGAAGAAGTCCCAGGACTGTGGAAAGCACTACTACGATCGTAGGGCTGTGAACAGGAAGTTCAAACCTGGCAACAAAGTACTGGTGCTGCTACCTACCGATCATAATAAGTTGCTGATGCAGTGGAAAGGCCCGTACGAAGTGGAGACCGTGGTGGGGATCAACGACTACAAGGTGAAGGTCGGCCAGCATTCCAAGATATATCACGTGAACCTCCTTAAGCTGTACGTCGAAAGGCCATCAGAGACTGTACACGCAGCAACAGCAGCTGAGATCGACGACAACTTTGACAGCGAGGAACTGTTGGAACTGGGAGATTTCCATAGCAAAGTTCATCGATGATGTTAAGCTAGGACCAAGCTTGACGGAAGGTCAAAAGATAGAGCTCAAGGACCTTATGGGCGAGTTTCCCCGTAACTTCAGCGATGTCAAAGGCTCTACAACTTTGGTCGAACATGAAGTCCACCTTACTTCTGATATCCCCGTTCGATCCAAACCCTTCCCGATCCCTTTCAAGGCCCGCGAATCCTTGAAGAAAGATATCGATGAGATGCTGAAGATGGGCATCATCAGGGAGTCCAGTTCCCCCTACGCGCCCCCTGTCGTGGTCGTGAAGAAGGACGGGAGCAACAGAGTATGCATCGACTACAGGAAGGTTAATAAGATCACCGTCTTCGACCCCGAGCCGATGCCTACCGCAGCAGACCTCTTCCGCCAATTATCGGGGAGTAAAATCTTCTCAAAGATTGACCTCAGCAAGGGTTATTGGCAAGTCCCCAACAAGACATAACAAAGACTGCTTTTATAACTCCTGATGGGACGTACGGGTGCCTAAGGATGCCCTTTGGCATGGTCAACAGCGGAGCTACCCTGAAGAGAGGAATGAAGAAGATGCTCAATAGGATTGACAACGTCGTGAGTTACTGGGACGGGTACCTGCTAGTCCACACCCAGACCTGGAAGGAGCATCTGCAGACCTTGAGGGAGCTGTTCCACCGTCTCACAGAGGCCAACTTGACCGTGAGACCCAGCAAGTGCATTCTGGGAACCGACAACGTCGACTTCGTCGGACATCCAACGGAAGAAGGAGACAACGGAGAATGCACTGCTCCAGGAATGCCCACGTGATTATCGTCTTTGACCCTGGGCCGATGACAACCGCAACTGACGACGGCGTCGTTTCCTTGCGGATGAAAGAACATTGACTCTATGTGAATGAACTGTGAACACTGACAGTATCCAGACAGACTGAAATAAGTTTTAATTCTGGATTTTGTTTGCGCATTGCGTCTCAACGTTGTTGAAAGAAATTAAGTAAATTTCTTCTTGAGTGGGGGGTTATGTTACGTTGGAGACGCGTGCAGTGGTAGGCTTGCGTGTGTGACGCGCGCGATAGATCTGTTCGTTTTATTTTGCAACGCATGCAGTAATGGAGTGTATTTATCTTTGATTTGATTTTGCATGTTTATTAGAAGAAGCTTTGTATAAAGTTGATGATTTTAGTTGGTCGATATTATTTGAGAATTTTCGAGAGTGGGTTGTTTACTATCGATCGAAGCGTATGGATAATTCTAGTGGTAACTACGAGACGCTTCCATCTCAAATAAGGTTGTATGACGTGAGACAGTGATGATGAAATTACTTCTGATTGGTTGAGGTGTGTCACGTTGGGGGTATTCTCGCTCTTTCTGGAGTTTAGAGAGATTATATATATATATATATATATATATATATATATATATATATATATATATATATATATATATATAGTGCCGCACTGTTTCAAAAGGTTGTTTTTTGAGAGAGTTGGAAAGTAAAAGGTTGAGAGTGGAAAAAGCGATTCTATGCAGTGTTGATGTATGCTGAATAAAGTTAGAAAACTACATACGAAGACTTTGCCTTGTTGCTGAGTGAGCAGGCTGCGTGGATAAAAGAATCTGAGTTACACTTTATCAGGTTTCAAGCATCGGGGCTGAATCAACTGATAAAAAAACAACATCGAGTGTAACACAGAGAAAACCTGAAGAAATCTCAGGACTGTGGAAAACACTACTACGATCGCAGGGCTGTGAACAGGAAGTTCAAACCTGGCAACAAAGTGCTGGTGCTGCTACCTACCGATCACAATAAGTTGCTGATGCAGTGGAAAGGCCCGTATGAAGTGGAGACCGTAGTTGGGATCAACGACTACAAGGTGAAGGTCGGCCAGCATTCCAAGATATGATATACCACGCCAACCTCCTTAAGCTGTACGCGGAAAGGCCATCAGAGACTGTACTCGCAGCAACAGCAGCTGAGATCGACGACAGCTTTGACAGCGAGGAGCTGTTGGAACTGGGAGACTTCCACAGCAAAGAAGGCATCGATGATGTTAAGCTAGGACCGAGCTTGACGGAAGGTCAAAAGTTGGAGCTCAAGGACCTTATGGGCGAGTTTCCTCATAGCTTCAGTGATGTCACAGGCTCTACGACTTTGGTCGAACATGAAGTCCACCTCACTTCAGATATTCCCGTTCGATCCAAACCCTTCCCGATCACTTTCAAGGCCCGCGAATCCTTGAAGAAAGATATCGATGAGATGCTGAAGATGGGCATCATAAGGGAGTCCAGTTTCCCCTACGCATACCCTGTCTTGGTCGTGAAGAAGAAGGACGGGAGCAACAGAGTATGCATCGACTACAGGAAGGTTAATAAGATCACCGTCTTCGACCCCGAGCCGATGCCTACCGCAGCAGACCTCTTCCGCCAATTATCGGGGAGTAAAATCTTCTCAAAGATTGACCTCAGCAAGGGTTATTGGCAAGTCCCCGTGCGTAAACAGGACATACCAAAGACTGCTTTTATAACTCCTGATGGGACGTACGAGTGCCTAAGGATGCCCTTTGGCAACAGCTGAGCTACCCTGAAGAGAGGAATGAGGAAGATGCTCAAAGGGATGGACAACGTCGTGTGTTACTTGGACGGCCTGCTAGTCCACACCCTCACCTGGGAAGAACATCTGAAGACCTTGAGGGAGCTGTTTCACCGCCTTACAAAAGCTAACCTGACCGTGAGACCCAGTAAGTGCATTCTGGGAGCTGACAACGTCGACTTCATCGGACATTCGATGGAAGAAGGAGACAACGGAGGATGCACTGACTCCAGGAAAGCCCATGAGATCACCGTCTTTGACCCTGGGCCGATGACAACTGTAACGGACGAGGGCGTCGTTTCCTTACAGATGATAAACAGTGACTCTGTGTAGATAAACTGCGAACATTGGCAATATCCAGACAGACTGAAAGAAGTTTTAATTCTGGACTTTGTGCATTACGTTTCAACGTTGTTGAAAGAAATTGGGTAAATTTCTTCTTGAGTGTGTGTGTGTGTGTGTGTGTGTGTGTGTGTGTGGGGGGGGGGGGGGTTATGTTACGTTGAAACGCGAAGGATAGTATGTCTGAAACGCGCACGATATATCTAATCGTTTCGCTTTGCAAAGTATTCAATAATAGAGTGTATTTACCTTTGATATGAGTTTGCATTGTTGTTAGGAGAAGCTTTGTATAACGTTGATAATTTTTGTTAGTCGATATTATTGGAGAATTCTCTAGATTTGTTTGTTTACTGTTGATAGAAGCTTCGCGATATTTGAGAACATTCTTGGACAGAAAGGAAAATTGTATGACGTAAAACAGTGATGACGAAGTTAATTCTGATTGGTTGTAACGTGTCATTCTGGAACGGTCCTGAGGTTATCTCGAGTTGAGAGAAAAAATATATAATGGATTTTCTGTGTAAAGTGAGTGAGTGAAAAGGTGATTGTATGCAGTTGTTAATGAACGCTGAATAAGGTTTGAAAACTTCATATTCGACTCTGTGCCTTGTGGCTGATTGAACGGGTTGCGTAAATAAACGAATCTGAGTTACACTTTATCAGGACTTCAGCATTGGGGCTGAATCAACTACTGATAAAAAAAATACCAACATCAAACGAGTGTAACACCGACACACAGCCTATGTTTGATAGATCTATGACACTCAGCCTACGTTTGATAGATCTCTGACACTCAGCCTATGTTTGATAGATCTCCAACACACAGCCTACGTTTGATAGATCCCCGACACACAGCCTACGTTTGATAGATCTCTGACACTCAGCCTATGTTTGATAGGTCTCCGACACTCAACCTACGTTTCATAAATCTAATACACTCAGAGATGAGGTGCTACAGAAGACTTCTGGGCATTTCCTATACCCAACACATCACCAACGACGAAGTCCGACAGACCATCACACAAGCCATTGGACAACACGATGACCTGCTAACAGTGGTGAAGAAACGGAAACTTCGGTGGTATGGCCACGTCACCAGATCATCAGGCCTTGCAAAGACTATTCTGCAAGGCACAGTGCAAGGAGGTAGAAGAAGAGGGAGACCGAAAAAGAGGTGGGAGGACAACATTCGAGAATGGACTGGTTTGACACTGAGCGAAGCCATCAGGGCTGCTGAGGACAGAGAAAGATGGAGTATGCTGGTTAAACGATCATCTGTGGTGCCCCTACGACCTTCGGGTTACGGGACAGGATAGGATAGGATAGGAATACACTCAGCCTATGTTTGATATATCTCTGACCCTCAGCCTACGTTTGATAGATCGCTGACACTCAGCCTATGTTTGATAGATCTCCGACACTCAGCCTACGTTTGATAGATCTCTGACACTCAACCTACGTTTGATAGATCTCTGACACAGCCTACGTTTGATAGATCTATGACACTCAGCCTATGTTTGATAGATCTATGACACTCAGCCTATGTTTGATAGATCTATGACACTCAGCCTATGTTTGATAGATCTCCGAACTCAGCCTACGTTTGATAGATCTCTAACACTCAACCTACGTTTGATAGATCTCTGACACTCAACCTACGTTTGATAGATCTCTGACACAGCCTACGTTTGATAGATCTCTGACACTCAACCTACGTTTGATAGATCTCTGACACAGCCTACGTTTGATAGATCTCTGACACTCAACCTACGTTTGATAGATCTCTAACACTCAACCTACGTTTGATAGATCTCTGACACTCAGCCTACGTTTGATAGATCTCTAACACTCAACCTACGTTTGATAGATCTCTAACACTCAACCTACGTTTGATAGATCTCTGACACTCAACCTACGTTTGATAGATCTCTGACACAGCCTACGTTTGATAGATCTCTGACACGGCTTACGTTTGATAGATCTCTGACACAGCCTACGTTTGATAGATCTCTGACACAGCTTACGTTTGATAGATCTCTGACACAGCCTACGTTTGATAGATCTCTGACACAGCCTACGTTTGATAGATCTCTGACACAGTCTACGTTTAATAGATCTCTGACACAGCCTACGCTTGATAGATATTAGACTCTCAGGGTCGCCTGTTTAGAGGAAAATGACCTGCTAATCAAACTGAGGAAAATTCAATTGTGCCTACCCACAACTGTAGCTATTGGATCCACATTTATTAGTCTCAACGTCAAAACGATCCATAGGATTGCAAGGGATGAGGTCAGAGATCCCGGAGCCAGCACAGGTGATGTACACCCAACAGCGGCTACAGGATGGGAGGTCACCACCGTGTTTGTTACAACCTCGCAAGTCGTCCACACAGCATACTGCCCCTAAAGGGGAAAAAAATCATAATTGTTATCATCATCATAATCTTCATCATCATCAACAACAACATCATCTATATTTAGTTTTATTATTATTATTATTATTATTATTATTATTATTATTATTATTATTATTATTATTATTATTATTATTATTATTATTATTATTGTAGTGGTGTTGGTGGTGGAGAGAAGATGATAAAGTGATGGAGGCTAGGGTGATGAAGAATTCTCACACATTCTCTCTCTCTCTCTCTCTCTCTCTCTCTCTCTCTCTCTCTCCAACGCCAGTTCGTTGATGACCGTTGAAAGTTTTAATCTCGAAGTGCATCATACAAAAGAGAGCGCAACAGGCAATGCTCGAGTCGAACAACCCTTATCTGCTACGTTGTGTCATATGCTCCGTTGTGCTGTGTTGTGCCTGTTGCTTTACTCTGTGTGTCGAATAGTTAGTTAAAATAGATTAACGTCCCCGGACACATAAGCGTATAGGGGACGGGTGAAACACCACTCTGTGTCGAATATTTATATTTTATTTTTTTTCAGTTTATAGTCCCCTCTCGTCCCGGTAAGGATTTTCAGAGAGGAGACTGACATTGTGTGTCGAATATTTGCACGTCAGGGCTTTTATGTGTGCTCGCAAGCCGTACTGAGACTACTGCTTAACGCGTGCAGTGCGCCACAAAATGTTCGGCTCTCGCGGTATTTTGTTTTAGTTGTTAATCTTTATTTTACAAATAAGGCTTGAAACGCCAACGAACACTATACAAATTATATATGGGCGGAAACGCGGAAATACGACCTTTCTACTGATATAAGAATCTCGGACCTATCTGCTACGAAATAAAAATAATACGGAAATTAAGAGGGAGTTCACTGCTGATCTTAAGAATGTCACGAGTCTAAACTCGTAAAAACTCTTCAATTTAATATAATTATAAATAATAATAATGACAAAGAAAGAACAACGTCTCCCCTTTCCAACGATATATAATATCACATGGTCACTATTATGGGTTCCGACTATGACGGACTAAATTAGCAAACACCTAACACAACAATATTTACATCTAGCCCATCTTCTTACAACTTTTCCTCTGTTTCTCTTCCGATGTGTGTCCCTATAAAACTAATATTTAAGTTAAGTATATACTATTAGAGAGTGAACTAAGGCATCGGAAAATATCACACTTAAGGTATTACAGTGGAAAATCTTTGCTATCGCCATCCTCGACAATTATGTTCTGGAGCTGAGACGTACAAAATTGTCACTGAATTACTATTTAAAATTAAAAAAAATGATCCCATGAACTGTGACTATGACTGTGTTTTCAACCCAGATTTTGTTCAGAAATTTGAAGCCAAACCTAATACAATTCCTTCGTTTGGCATCAGAATGCAGGCTTTATTTGGAAAAAGCAGGCATTGATGTTGCTTCCATCAACGATGATGAGCTTTGAACTGAAGTTCCTCCATGGAAATTACGTATCCCAAACATTAATTGGCAATTGTCCGCTTTCCTCAAAAACAACACATCTGAAACCGTCTATAACCAACTTTATTTAGAACAGTGTGCTTTATACCCAGGATATGAGAAACTTTTTACAGACGGGTCAAAGAAAGGAGACTCAGTTGCTGCTGCGTCAGTCTCTGGGAGACACTTAGACCAGCCTTTGCAACAGCGTCTACCTGATTGTTGTTCTGTTTATACAGCTGAGCTCAAGGCAATTCATCTAGCTTTGAAACAGGTTTATCAATCCAAAGGAACCTCATTTTTAATCATGTCTGATTCACTGTCAGCACTAAAGGTTCTTTCCACGAGAAAGATATCACACCCTTTTCTGGCAGAGATACATGACCTCCATACACAACTTGTTTCTGAGGGTAAAAATATAGTTTTTATGTGGGTCCCTGGTCACATGGGCATCCGTGGCAACATTGCAGTGGACAAAGCGGCTAAAGAAGCTCTGCATCTCGATTTCCCTTCAGAGATTTTTCAGTTTGTTCCTTACTCTGACCTGCGTTGTATGATTGGATCTTATTGTAAACGGCTGTGGCAGACTGACTGGTCTAGCCATACCAATAATAAATTAATTCAAATTCTTCACACAAAAAAAAAAAAAAAAAAAGGGTGGGTGGGGGAAGACAGTTAAACAAATTAGCTACTGGTGTATCAATTAAGATTTTTTTCCCGTCGTGGCAAAAATCTTAATTGATACACCAGTAGCTAGATTTGTGTAACTGTCTTCCCCCCCACCCACCCTTTTTTTTTTCGGTCCTGATTTGGCTCGGAAGAGTCCGCTGGACCTAAAGCAACAATCAATCAATCAATCAAAAAAAACCCTTTTTTTTGTCTTATCACCTTTGGTGAACAAGACATTAATAAACCAACCAACCATCAAATTTTTCCTGATTTGTCAGCTTCTTTGCCTAACTTTGCATCCACTCGCAAAGAAGAAACAGTTTTATCTCGCCTTCATATTGGGCATACTGATGTCACCCACAGTTTCCTTTTAAAAGGAGAAGAACCACCATGGTGCTTTGCATGTGATAAATCCTTCTCCGTTCGCCATTTCATGTCTGAATGTGTTGATCTGTTTAAGGAGAGATAAAGATATTTTGGTTCAATACCTTTCAAAGAAATTTTTAAAATATGCAATGGTCAACACCTGTTTCAATTCTTACATGCTGTTGGTTTGTTTTATCGCATATAAATCATGTTGCCTTGTTTTGTGGTGGTTGGATTTTATTGGTGGGGCTTAGTTTGGTGATTTGATTAGGGAAAGGGAACATATTTTTAATACATCAGTTTTAAAGAAGATTTTTCACGAGGTTGGATGTGAAAGTTTGTTTGAGTATTTAAGAGTAATATGCCTGTTTTTTTAGGATTTAAACCGTTTTATAATAGTTTAAGATAACGTCTCTCTGGTCCTGATTTGGCTCGGAAGAGTCCGCTGGACCTAAAGCAATAATCATGTAATGTAATGTAATGTAATGTAATGGGAAGACTGAAGCAACCGGTCAAGCTCGTATCAGCGGTGGCTTCGCCCCCACAACAGCGCGGTGTCTTTATCAATGTGATAGGCATCGCGCTATTCTAAACACCACGCTCTCATTCAAAACTGCTACATAAATCACAAATAAAGTTTATATATTGTAATAGAGAATTAAATGCTGCGTCTAACGATTATCTGCTTTAAGGGATCTGAAAAGTATATCTCAAGTTGTTGCATACAGCTAGTTTAAACATAACAGAGAACAGAGTGAGGCCTAACGTATCGTAATGAGCAGAAATTCTTCGTAGCCCAGCCCGGCTACATTATTATTATTATTATTATTATTATTATTATTATTATTATTATTATTATTATTATTATTATTATTATTATCTCGATGGATTCGGGCACTAAATAGAATAGACCCAACGTTTCCCGGCGTGTCGTGAGGCGACTAACAGAGGTGATGTCAGCACGACATCACTGGGCGAAAGTCTTCTACACAGAAGTCACCGGCCAGGACGGAGGTATCTCACGTTACTACAAGTTGAACGACCACATGCTCGAGGCCAAGGCAAGCCACACTGTATTGGTGGATATCGGCGGTGGCCAACAGCATGGCGAGGATTGGGCCCTGCAAGGTCTCTCTTGCCCACGACACGCCGTAGGATGAAAAGAGCCACTCACTCCATTCTTCATCTATCGTCGCCCGGGTCAACAAGGACCGCGCCTTCCGTTGGCCATCAGGACGAAAGTGGTAAGGAAAAAAACGACAATCAAGCAAGATCTGCACGAGAGACAACATCGTCATAGGAGCCTGGAATGTCAGGACCCTAACCGCGGAGGGAAAATTAGAATAACTGGCTTACGAGCTGGACCACTATCGCTTTTGGTTTCAGCGAATTGCGCTGGAAAGGCCTAGGTGAAACAACGACCAATAAAGGCCACAAGCTTTATTTCAGCGGGTGAGATGACAGGCACGAACACGCCGTTGGATTCTTGAAACCGTGGATCACATCTGAATGGTTGGACCTGTGTGACAAGTGTGTGGAAGTTTACAACATAAATATATTTAAAATATAGGTAAAGCGCTAGGCCCTGACGACATTCCAGCAGAACTACTGAAGAACAGAAATGACAAGATTCTTGACAGCCATCTGTCAGAAAGTTTGGGAAAATAAGGAATGGCCACAAGATCACTCCATAAGGAAGGCCATCTGAAACAGTGCAAGAGCTATAGGACAATCAGCCGCATTAGTCGTCCCAGTACGGCCATGCTATCCTAACCTATCCTGTCCCATAACTCGGAGGTCGTAGGGGCACCACAGATGATCGTTTAACCAGCGTACTCCATCTTTACGGCGATGCTAAAAATTATAATTAACCGTTAAATGCGGCAGGCCGAACTTGCAGAGGAACAAGCAGGGTTCAGACCAGGAAGAAGTACGGTAGAACTAATCTGCAACTGCCGTATCGTCATAGAAAAATGCCTGGCAACATCAAAAGGACCTCTATTACAACTTTATTGACTTTAAACTGGCCTTTGATAGTCTGGTTAAAAGGGCTGTGGCATGTCCTTCAGCGCTTTAATATAGAAGAGAGATTGGTTCAGTCAATTGAAACACAATACATCCACGCCTGCATCCATGCTGTCTTCATTAACGGCTAGATAGGATAATCTTTCTAGATTGCAGTGGGCATCAGTCAAGGATGTCTACTGTCCCATGTCCTCTTCAACTCATGGAAGAAACTCTACTGACCTTCCACACCACCATTTCTGTTGGAGGAAGATCACTGTGCAACCTCCGCTTCACTGATGATATTGACGTAATGGAAGGCAGTCAGCGAACTCCAAGACCTGACAGACAGGCCATGCGTCGCCTATGGCGTGGGGGTCAGCTAAAAAAAGAGCAAGGTGTTGATGGACTGCCATGTGACATTAGCGCCAACATCACTGTGAGAGCTAGCTGCTCACAATAAATTGAATTTTTTGATTGTTTGTCCTTGTTTTACTTTTTAATGAAACGTTTTTGTTTTAGTTGCCTTTGGAGTCAAAATGTTGTTTTAGTTAGTTTTGCCAGTTTCATATGAATTTTGAAGTGAGAACAACTCATCCATGTGTCTCAAATAATTGTTTTGCATGAGCTCTGTCAATTATTTGTTTGCTGATAATTTGATATTTGTTCATCTTAAACCAAGACTGTGAGCTTGTCTTTGCCTTTTGAATACAGTTGTGTTTTGTCCTTTGGCTTGCCAGGACTTGCCTTTTTTTGCCTGCCCATGTTGACTAGGGAATTTGTATTATTTTGTGATTTAGGACGCCGAACTATAGGTAACTACTTTGCATTGTTTTGTTTATTATATTTTGATAATCTTTATGGAAATATGATTCTGAAATTATGGAAGATGTTTTCATTTTGATATCTTATAAAATTTTGTTAGTTTGAACTCCTATTTGTTTTTAGTTGAACTCAGAACTTTGCTTGTGTTTGTAAATGAAAGACTAGTTTGAGTGTTGCTCATTTCGCTAACTGAAACTTAATTGTGAAAGTATTTACGTTGGGGTGTTAGTCTACTTGATTTTTGTTACATTCCTCTTATTGTTTGTTATTGCTGTTTGGAAGCGTCAATGTAGTTTGTTATTCTTTTGTTCTTTTAGTGCAGACTTCTTACGGTTTGTTATTGTTTCTTTGCCAGTTGTAACTGACTCGGATAATTCACCCGGCCATGCCAGAAATTTGAATAAAGCCTTCTTTCATCGAGTTACGAGTTTGAGTACTACTAAGTTCAATGAATGCTTGAAAGGGTTCCCAGACTCAGATAATTCCCCGAGCATCCAAGTCCCAAGAAAACCTGCGGCAGGCACAATCACCATAAATGGAGAGAAGCTGGGAGAGGTTCTATCCTATCCCTAACTCGGAGGTCGTAGGGGCACCAAAGATGATCGTTTAAGCAGCATACTCCATCTTTCTCTGTCCTCAGCAACCCTCATGTCTTCGCTCAGTGTCAAACCAGTCCATTCTCGAATGTTGTCCTCCCACCTCTTTTTCGGTCTCCCTCTTCTGCTACCTACTTGCACTGTGCCTTGAAGGGTGGTCTTTGCAAGGCCTGATGATCAGGTGACGTGGCCATACCATCGGAGTTTCCGTTTCTTTACCACTGTGAGCAGGTCATCATATTGTCCACTGGATTGTGTGATGGTCTGTCGGACTTCATCGTTGGGGATGTGCTGGGTATAGGAAATGTCTAGAAGTCTTCTGTAGCACCTCATCTCCATGCTTTGTATTCTTCGTTGTAGATTTGTTGTGAGGGTCCATGTCTTGTAAGTGTATAGGAAGATGGCGATGACAAGGAAGCGCAGCAGTGTCACCTTGGAATGTAGACTGATGGTCCTGTCTTCCCAAATGGGCTTCAACCTTGCCAGGGTAGCAGTTGTTTGAGGTATCCTGGAGAGGACTTCCTGTGGGGACCCATTGTCTGATACAATGGCTCCTAAATATTTGAAGCTATGCACTGTGTTGAGGGATTGGCCTTGGACTTTGATGTCCATGTTGATGCCATTGGTATTGGTGGTCATAATTTTGGTCTTCTCTGCACTTATTTTTATCCCATACGCCCTGGAGGTGGTGTCAAGCCTCTGTACTAGCTATTCAAGTCCTTGTTCCTCTCCAGCCAATCCATCAATGTCATCCGCAAAACGAAGGTTAGAGATTGCTCTACCCCTTATGCTAACTGTGCCTTCGTGATATGCAAGGGCATCTGACATGATTAGCTATAGGAAGATGTTGAAGAGTGTTGGAGAGAGTAGGCATCTTGACGTACACCGATTGTTGTTCTGAACCAGTTTCCGATGGCGCTGTTATGGAGGACTGCACTGGTAGACTTGTCATGCAGGCCTTTGATGACTTCAATAATTTTAGGGCTGATGTTGTACAATCTCATAGTAGCCCACATAGCTGCATGCCAGACTCGGCCAAACGCCTTCTTGAAGTCTACGAACACATGACATGGATGTTGTTGGGTGCTGTATGTATTCCTCGCAGATTATTCTGAGGTTGAAAATCTGTTCAGTGGTTCTTCGCCCTGCCCTGTGTCCTGCTTGCTCTTCAGCTATGATTTGCTGGACTTGGCGTTTCAACCTGTTGAGTATTATTTTCAGGAGGACCTTGCTGAGATGGCTAATGAGGCAGGGTCCATGGTGTAGGCCACTCCCCACTCTGCCAGATCTTGTAACAGATAATGGTGAAGGTGTCAACCATCGCTTCTCCCCCTGCTTGAAGCAATTCCGCGGTTATATTGTCCACTCCCGCTGACTTCCATTTCTTCAGCGAATGCACTGCTGCCTCAACTTCTTCTCGGAGATTTGGGAGGATTTCTTATTCTTTGTTCTGGGGACATGTTATAACTGATGGGTCTCCATTTGGTGTATGGTTGTAAAGGTCAGAGCAGTACTCTGTCCATCTGTCTAAGACTACTTGTTCTTCTGTAAAGCATTTACCAGACTTGCTTTGGATCGTGGAGACCTTGGGCTGTTTAACACTTGTCAGCCGCTTCACAGTCTGGTAGGCCTTTTTGCTGTTGTTCTTGTTCAGATTGTTCTTTATTTCTTGGCATTGATCTTCTATCCAGTTCTCCTTTGCTGTGCGCATGCCTTTTCGGATTTCATTGTTGATTTTTCGGTAGGCATCAGCTCCCTGTGTTACACTCGATATGACGATGGTGTTCTTCTATCAGTATCTGATTCAGCCCCGATGCTTGAATTCCCGATAGTTGTGTAACTCAGATTCGTTTATCCACGCAGCCCGCTCACTCAGCAACAAGACACGGAGTCGACGTATGAAATTTTCCACTTTTATTCAGCACACATCAACAACTGCATACAATCGCCTTTTCACTCTCAAATTTTACTTTCCAACTCACTATCAACAATTATTCTCTTTTGAAACAGCGCGGCACTTAAATAGTCTCTTGATACTCCCGAACAACCTGGATCAATCTCGTATGACGCAATTTAACCAATCGCTTCTAACTTCGTCATTACTGTCTTACGTCATACATATTTCTTCGCATACTTCGATATTTATCGGGAAGTTTCCATCGATAGTAAATACTCACATCTAGAAAATTCTCCAATAATATCGACTAACGAAAATTATCAACGTTATACAAAGCTTCTTCTAACAACAATGCAAACTAAATCAAAG
The DNA here is from genome assembly GCA_036898135.1 of Oncomelania hupensis. Lineage (NCBI taxonomy): Eukaryota > Metazoa > Mollusca > Gastropoda > Littorinimorpha > Pomatiopsidae > Oncomelania > Oncomelania hupensis. The sequence goes on from CM072517.1 coordinate 65,138,271, forward strand.
GTAAATACATTCCACTATTGAACGCTTTGCAAAACGAAACGACCAGATCTATCGTGCGCGCCTCAAACATACCTTCGTTCGCGTTTCAACGTAACATAACCCCCCACTCAAGAAGAAATTTACCCAATTTCTTTTAACAACGTTGAAACGTAATGCACAAACAAAGTTTTAATTCTAGACTTTCTGAATACTGTCATTGTGTTCAGTTCATTCACACAGAGTCAATGTTCTTCCATCCGCAAGTCTATCTGACTATTGACAATGTTCACACTTTATCTACATAGAGTCAATGTTCTTTACTCACACACTCTGCTGAGGAAGTCCACACCAACATTGTCTGATCCTTTAATTGATTCTACTCGCATGTTAAAGTTCTGCAAGTACATAGCCCATCTCATGATGCGACTGTTCACAAACTTGGCAGAGTTCAAGTAGGTTAGCGGCTTGTGATCAGTCTGTAGCACGAACTTCACTCCTTGAAGGTACAGTTCGAACTTCCGGATTCCCCATATGATGGCAAGGCACTCTTTCTCCATGGTCGAGTAATTTTTCTCAGCCCTGGACAGCTTCTTGCTGGCGTAACTGACCGGAAATAGTTTCCCTTCGTGTTCTTGCATCAGTATGGCGCCGATGCCTTCGTCCGCTGCGTCTGTCCTTAAGACGAATTCCTTGGAAGTATCGGGCAGTCGTAGCACCGGATCCTTCGAAAGGAGGTCGCGCACAGTCTGGTATGCCCTCTCCTGAGACGGTCCCCACTGCACTTGGTTTGGACAGCCTTTCCGCACCAGGTCCGACAAGGGTGCTGTGATGGCGGAGTAGTTTGGTACAAACTCCCTGTAATATCCAGCCAACCCCAGGAAAGATCGCACCTGCTTCTTGGTTTGGGGACGTGGAGCGTTCAGAATCTTGGTGACGTTTTCTAGTAGAAGCCCCTTTTGTCCTTCTTTCAGCGAATGGCCGATAAAGTCTACGTTGTCAGTCCCCAGAATGCACTTGCTGGGTCTCACGGTCAGGTTAGCTTCTGTTAGACGGTGAAACAGCTCCCTCAAGGTCTGCAGATGCTCTTCCCAGGTGCGGGTGTGGACTAGCAGGTCGTCCCAGTAACACACGACGTTGTCCATCCCTTTGAGCATCTTCCTCATTCCTCTCTTCAGGGTAGCTCCGCTGTTGACCATGCCAAAGGGCATCCTTAGGCACTCGTACGTCCCATCAGGAGTTATGAAAGCAGTCTTTGGTATGTCCTGTTGACGCACGGGGACTTGCCAATAACCCTTGCTGAGGTCAATCTTTGAGAAGATTCTACTCCCCGATAGTTGGCGGAAGAGGTCTGCTGCGGTAGGCATCGGCTCAGGGTCGAAGACGGTGATCTTATTAACCTTCCTGTAGTCGATGCATACTCTGTTGCTGCCGTCCTTCTTCTTCACGACCACGACAGGGGACGCGTAGGGGGAACTGGACTCCCTGATGATGCCCATCTTCAGCATCTCATCGATGTCTTTCTTCAAGGATTCGCGGGCCTTGAAAGGAATCGGGAAGGGTTTTGATCGAACGGGAATATTTGAAGTGAGGTGGACTTCATGTTCGACCAAAGTCGTAGAGCCTGGGACATCGCTGAAGCTATGGGGAAACTCGCCCATAAGGTCCTTGAGCTCAATCTTTTGACCTTCCGTCAAGCGTGGTCCTAGCTTAACATCATTGATGCCTTCTTTGCTATGGAAGTCTCCCAGTTCCAACAGTTCCTCGCTGTCAAAGCTGTTGTCGATCTCAGCTGCTGTTGCTGCATGCACAGTCTCTGATGGCCTTTCCACGTACAGCTTAAGGAGGTTGGCGTGGTATATCTTGGAATGCTGGCCGACCTTCACTTTATAGTCGTTGATCCCCACCACGGTCTCCACTTCGTACGGGCCTTTCCACTGCATCAGCAACTTATTGTGATCAGTAGGTAGCAGCACCAGCACTTTGTTGCCAGGTTTAAACTTCCTGTTCACAGCCCTACGGTCATAGTAGTGCTTTCCACAGTCCTGGGACTTCTTCAGGTTTTCTCTGGCTATCTCGAGAGTCTGCTCCAGCTTCTCCCGTAGCTTCTTATTTCGCCGATTAAGTCTAAGGCCACCCTCTTGAAAGGTCGGTCGATCAGAGGCATCCTCTGCATAGGCACTTTCGGGACCCTTCCTCGAGGTATGATCTTCTGGCAAATGTCACATGATCGGCAGAAACGGCTGACGTCCGCATGAAGTCCTGGCCAGTAGAACACCGCCTGGATTCTATCCGACGTCTTCTTGATACCCAGGTGACCTCCCATGATTGAGTCATGCGCTACTTCCATCACCTGGCGCCTTAGGGGTAACGGTACCAAGACTTGACGTAGTGGTTTCCCTCCGTTGACCCTCGGGTGCTGGAAGATTCGGTACAGGATCTTGGCCTTCACTTCAAAATAGACCGTACCACTGCCTTTGGTCACGTGGTCTTGGCGGTTCCTGTACTTGTTTAAAGTACTATCAGCTTCCTGGAGCTGGATCAGCTTATCTCTTTCCACGATGGCAGCTTTAGAGTTGTCGGCGACTTTCAGTGGCGTAGACGTCTTGTCTCTCCTGGCCTGGGCCCTAGTAGTAACAGCACCGAAGATCTCTGGTCGGCAGGGCTGAGCCGGAGTAGCCACATTGTCCCGTAGCAGCTCTGTGAGGTCTCCATCGGGAAATGGCAATGGATCCTCCTCCACAACTTCGACACGTTGGGTTGAGGCAGGACTCCATTCTGAATCGGGGTCGTCGGGTCGTCTCGCGCCGTCGATATTCCCGATCATCAAATCATACAGCGGCTTCTTCAGGCAAACCGCTTCGACTTCGCCTATGTAGAAAGGGGTGTTGACATGAATCTTCGCAACTGGCGCTTTCACACATTTGCTGTCGGCCATGAGTGTCCATTTAGAATCGCCAGTGAATTGTTCTTTAGCGATTAGGTCTTCTCTGACGATGACCCCACTGCAGCCGGTCTCTCTTAAAACAGTCACTTCATGATTTCCGACGCGTCCCTTGGAAACAGGCATGTTCTGTACGGTCACAGCTGCGCTGGCGACGACGGGGATGGATTTCCCGTTGGCAAGGACGAGTTGGCCATCAGTCATGCACTCTTGCACGTCCGCAGGGGTAGCTGTGCGCTCGGTCTCACTCGGAAGAATGACGCTCCCGCCGCACACTTGATGGTCAGATCTACTGGTTTGCCGTTGATTGGAGAACCGCTTCTGCCGGTTGCCCGCCGCTGAATTGTCCGTACTGCTCCGCTGTCCGCTACTTTTGTTTTGAGGACAGTTAGCCGCTCTGTGGTCTGTGGCGTTGCAGGTGAAACAGCCTCTTGAATGCCCTTCCCTGGGAGGTGGCGTGGAGTCCGTCTGTTTCTGGTTCGTCTGGCTCCCCTGGATCTGGTTCACATGGTTTCCAGTCTTCTGAAAATGTTTCGTCGCGCTGGGTGGCCCCAGGGTCTTCCCATGAGCGATGAGATATCTTTCAGCAGCCTCAGTCACATCTTTAAGCGTCTGCAGCTTTTGTTCTTCTAAGTGGGTCGCTAGGTCCTTGTGACAGGCATTGAGAAATTGTTCCTTCACGATCAGGTCATGGAGACTGTCGTAAGACTTCCTTTCGCCTGATAACTCCACCCACTTGTGTAGATATGACGACAGGCGCTCCACAGACTGCTTTGGCGTCTCGTCTGACTTAGGCCGGCATTCACGGAAGCGTTTACGGTAGCCCTTCTCTGTAAACTTGTAGCACTGCAATAGGGCCTCTTTCAAGACGTCGTAGTCTTTAGCGTCATCGTCCGACAATCTGGTGTAGACGTCGAGTGCTTGCCCCGTCAGAAGTGCACTTAGTCGAATCGCCCAGTCTTGAGGTTGCCAGTTAGAGCTTTTGGCAAACCTTTCAAATCTCGCCAAATAACTGTCAATCTGGTCCTTCCCGTCGACGAACGCCGGCAATTTTGGAGCCATGTGGTCGTTGATGACTTGTGGCGCATGCTGATTGTTTTGGATACGCGCCAACTCTAACTGGTACTGACGATCAGCTTCTAGTCGTCTCTCTTCCATCTCTCTTTCTTGACGCCGCTCTTCTCTTTCTTGACGCCGCTATTCTCTTTCTTCTGCTCTTCATTCTCTTTCTTCACGGCGACGCTGCTCTTCTAATTCTCGTTCTTGTATTCTCTCCTGGGATTTGACGTACTCCGTCAGCTGTTTGCCTTTTAGATTCAGTTCAACTCCTTTCTGCCAGAAATCTGCCATCTTAGTGCTTTTCTGGAAAGTTCTTTTCTGGAAAGTTCTTTTCTGGAAGGTTCTTTTCTAGAAAGTTCTTGACTGTGCTGTACTCTTCTAGACTGTTCTAGAACAGCACGCTTTCTGCAGTAGCGCTGATGCTTGTCACTAGTCGCTTTCGCTGACGCAGGCCCCGCTGTCCTCGTCGTATGCGACGCTGCACCGCGCTGGTGTTGATGTATACGCTTCTGTGCTGATGTAGACGCGACGTCCACTCGTCGCTCTCTCTAATACTGGCGATGTAGCTCCGAGACTGTCCCTCGACGTAGTCTTGCGGCAGCCACGTAGTCCCAATCTGTTGTTCGCTCACGAAGCAACTCTTCAGCGACTACACGCCCTTGCAGTCAACCCGAACCTATCGGTGATGTAGTCCCAGTATGTTGGCCCCTCTCGACGCAACTCCTTGGCGACTACCCTCGATGACTGCCTCTCGTAACGTTGACTCGCTTGTTGTAGCAGTTGAACCCTTGGCTATGGCGTGAATCGCGGCTTGACCCCCAAAATGTTACACTCGATATGACGATGGTGTTCTTCTATCAGTATCTGATTCAGCCCCGATGCTTGAATTCCTGATAGTTGTGTAACTCAGATTCGTTTATCCACGCAGCCTGCTCACTCAGCAGCAAGACACGGAGTCGACGTATGAAATTTTCCACTTTTATTCAGCACACATCAACAACTGCATACAATCGCCTTTTCACTCTTAAATTTTATTTTCCAACTCACTATCAACAATTATTCTCTTTTGAAACAGCGCGGCACTTAAATAGTCTCTTGATACTCCCGAACAACCTGGATCAATCTCGTATGACGCAATTTAACCAATCGCTTCTAACTTCGTCATTACTGTCTTACGTCATACATATTTCTTCTCCTTCCGGGAACGTTCGCATACTTCGATATTTATCGGGAAGTTTCCATCGATAGTAAATACTCACATCTAGAAAATTCTCCAATAATATCGACTAACGAAAATTATCAACGTTATACAAAGCTTCTTCTAACAACAATGCAAACTCAAATCAAAGGTAAATACATTCCACTATTGAACGCTTTGCAAAACGAAACGACCAGATCTATCGTGCGCGCCTCAAACATACCTTCGCTAGCGTTTCAACGTAACACCCTGTGATGTGTTCTTTTTCTTTTTTAGCTCTCGTCGTTTATCACACAGATCCAAAGTTCAGTTGTGATCCACGGCTTCTTCTTTGGTCGGTGCTTGCCGGATATCCTGTGTACTACAAATACACTTCCATGGCTGGCAAGGCAAACAATGTATGTCTGGCAAGGCAAACAATGTGTATGTCCCTCTGTCGAGGGATAATTCCAAAAATAAAAGTTAAAGTTGAGCCGTGTTCTCATGGTCCGAGCCGAGAGTCGGGAGTCAAATATTCCGCTCGGTAACAACGGCAATAACAACAACAACAGCAATAATAATAATAATAATAATAATAATAATAATAATAATAATAATAATAATATTATTATTATTATTATTATTAATAATAATAACTTTAATAATAATAATAATAATAATAATAACTTTATAATAATAATAAAAATAATAATAATATTAATAATAATAATAATAATAATAATAGTAATAATAATAATAATTTTATAATAATAATAATAATAATAATAATAATAATAATAATAATAATAATAATAGTAATAGTAATAATATTAATAATAATAATAATAATAATAATAATAATAATAATAATAATAATAATAATAATAATAATAGTAATAACAACAACAATAATAATAATAATAATAGTATTAACAACAAAAATAATAATAATAATAATAATAATAATAATAATAATAATAATAATAATAATAATAATAATAATAATAATGAGAAGAAGAAAAAGTTTAAGAAAAAAAGAAGAAGAGCAAGAAGAAGACGATGAAGAAGAAGAAGATTTAAGATGATGGAGAAGAAGACGAAGAAGCAACAACAACAACAGTAATAAACTGTTAATAAAGAGCAAAGAAAGAAACAACAAAAGCAACCTGTTTGATGATAACATGGCTGCATGGAACGTTTTTCAACACAAGAGTCGATATGTGCATTGCTGCAACTGACCTGAGTTAGCCCGCCACAAGGCGAAGTGGACGCTGGCCAGCAGAGCGAGGTTGACCACTGTCCAATGAAGACACGCAGGTTTGACCCTACCGCACTCCATTTGACCACGGTGATAAGAAAGTTCCTCAAAACAAAAACAAAAAAACGCATGCATAATTATTATGTGCACAATAGCGATATGACCGCTGGCAGGGGCGATAGGTAAGCCTACCTCCTGTACTTCCGTCACTTCTTAGAGGATGGTATGTTAATGGCAAGATGGCAAGCCATTCAAATGTATTCTAAGACTCTCCAATACATAGCTGATAAAATAAGCATTTTCAAAAGTGTAAATTCTCTTTGTGGAATGTTCTTTGTCATAAAGAATGGAAAGGAAAACGTGGAATGATGGGCCAAAGATCTGAACTATCGGCAAACCAAACATGCTCCAAAGCGGATGAGCCAATGTTTAGACACGGTACAAAACGTTAGACACGGTACAAAACGTTAGACACGGTACAAAACGTTAGACACGGTACAAAACGTTAGACACTGTACAAAACGTTAGACACATTAGACACGGTACAAAACGTTAGACACAGTACAAAACGTTAGACACGGTACAAAACGTTAGACACGGTACAAAACGTTAGACACGACACAAAACGTTAGACACGGTACAAAACGTTAGACACGGTACAAAACGTTAGACACGGTACAAAACGTTAGACATAGTACAAAACGTTATACACAGTACAAAACGTTAGACACGGTACAAAACGTTAGACACAGTACAAAACGTTAGACACAGTACAAAACGTTAGACACGGTACAAAACGTTAGACACGATACAAAACGTTAGACACAGTACAAAACGTTAGACACGGTACAAAACGTTAGACACGGTACAAAACGTTAGACAAAACGTTAGACACGGTACAAAACGTCTTCAGAAATTGGTGAAGCACAAAAATATTGACCTTTGACAAAAGTAAATAGGAATGATCCATGGTTAGTAGTACCTACAAAGTAAATAGGAATGATCCATGGTTAGTAGTACCTACAAAGTAAATAGGAATGATCCATGGTTAGTAATACCTACAAAGTAAATAGGAATGATCCATGGTTAGTAGTACCTACAAAGTAAATAGGAATGATCCATGGTTAGTAGTACCTACAAAGTAAATGGGAATGTTCCATGGTTAGTAGTACCTACAAAGTAAATAGGAATGATCCATGGTTAGTAGTACCTACAAAGTAAATAGGAATGATCCATGGTTAGTAGTACCTACAAAGTAAATAGGAATGATCCATGGTTAGTAGTACCTACAAAGTAAATAGGAATGATCCATGGTTAGTAGTACCTACAAAGTAAATAGGAATGATCCATGGTTAGTAGTACCTACAAAGTAAATATGATGAATTTTGGTAAGACTGCTGCGCTCTCTGGTCATCTCCATCTTCCTATATGCTTGCGAAGCATGGACCCTCACAGCAGATCTCCAACGAAGAATACAAAGCATGGAGATGAGGTGCTACAGAAGACTTCTGTGCATTTCCTATACCCAACACATCACCAACGACGAAGTCCGACAGACCATCACACAAGCCATTGGACAACACGATGACCTGCTCACAGTGGTGAAGAAACGGAAACTCCGATGGTATGGCCACGTCACCAGATCATCAGGCCTTGCAAAGACCATTCTGCAAGGCACAGTGCAAGGAGGTAGAAGAAGGGGGAGACCGAAAAAGAGGTGGGAGGACAACATTCGAGAATGGACTGGTTTGACACTGAGCGAAGCCATGAGGGCTGCTGAGGACAGAGAAAGATGGAGTATGCTGGTTAAACGATCATCTGTGGTGCCCCTACGACCTTCTGGTTATGGGACAGGATAGGATAGGATAGGATTCTTGACATAATCCAAAAACCGTGTTTGGGTGTTTTTTTTTTTTTTTTTTTTAAACAAAAACGTTAACTTCGGAGGGACGGTCCAACCGGCTGTCAGATATCCGGACTACTGATGATACAAGTGCGTCCATGGATTAGCCCCTTCCTACCTCAACCAGAACATTCACTTTTATAAGCCATCTAGAAATCTTCGTTCTTCCTCTGACACCCTCATGCTACAAATACCCCGCTCCAAACTCTCCTCCGCAGGCTGTCGATCCTTCTCAGTGCTTGGTCCTTCAACTTGGAATTCTCCTCCTCTCTCTCTTCGCAGCTGTCCGAACATAGCCACTCTCAAGACCAACTTGAAAACTCATCTCTTCCTTAAAAAGGTGTGATCTCATCTCCAATCACCATCGTCATTCTTTCTTTTCTGATTCAGACCACCGCCGTCACACCGCACGCCCCCAGCCCCCTCACTCCTTAGCTGTTCTCCTCCTCCCCCTTTCTCCCCCTCCCTCCCTAGTCTTGTATACTTTACTTGTAAAGATTTTTTTTCATGTTTGTATTATGTCTTTGCATAATTTATCAGTGTCTCGTTTTTGTTTCACTTTTTTTAAAAATGTATTTGATGTTAACGTTAAGTATAAATGCGTGAGAACTGCGCTTTGAACTGATGCCATTAGGAAAAAGCGCTATATAAATTCTCTTTTTATTATTATTATTATTATTATTATTATTATTATTATTATTATTATTATTATTTCCTCCACCTCTTTACACCCCTTCCCTCTCCCCCCCCCTTCCCCGTAAGGGTGCCGGGGGTTTCTGTATAAATAGTATCCCCACTTTCTGGAAATTTATTGCTTTAAATTTCCACTTTCGCTGTCTTTCTCATTTGTTCATTTTCATTCCTACGCTGTTCTATCAATCTACTATACTATCTTCTTCTTTGCTAGACCAAGCACCTACCCTTTGTCTTGAAAACTCTTCAGGGACAAAACTTTCTCATTCCTAGAGAAAGTATTAATACCAATGATCTTGGCCTTGGAGAAAGTATTAATACAAATGATTTTGGCCTTGGAGAAAGTATTAATACCAATGATTTTGGCCTTGGAGAAAGTATTAATACCAATGATCCAACATGGTAAGTGTAAACACAGATAAGGTTACAAGTGTGTTTTGAGCCAAAAACAAGTGAAATTGGAAGCGACGGACCGACAGACTGACCTACTGTCCGAGAACTGGACTGCTGCTGAAGGATGATCCATGATTTGAAATACCTGTATTCCGAACCCCAAACAAAACTGGTTTGTTCAAAATTCGCTGTTTGCATAATCTCAAGAATATCGGAAACGAAATTCATCATTTTTGCTTTGCGGATACTTGAACTCCTGCTAATCATGTTACATTACATTACATGGTTATTGCTTTAGGTCCAGCGGACTTTTCCGAGCCGAATCAGGACCAGAGAAGGGAAAGAGGACTCACCCCTGATCCGCATAAAAGATCTGCCGAAACAACCCTAGTGGTAACACTGAAGGCAATCTACCAGCTGGTCACTTTACAATAAAGACATCATCCCACGCAGGGGACGCTGAGGCTATACTCTAACTTATCGTACCTCCGTTTACAAAAACAAAATAGAATACAAACATCATTATACAATATCAACAAAACACATACATATAAAAGGCCTACATTGCTAAAATATAACATCATAGGAAACTCCAGTGGCCATTTGGCAGAAAGCGTCCAATATTCCCAAGCTAATCCAACGGACCCACTATACACAAATGAGTATTGTCTCGGAAGAGTTTTCAAGAAAAAAGGTAGGTGACTGGTCTCGCGAAGAAGAAGATAGCATAGTAGATTGATGGAACAGAATAGGAATGAGAAAGAACAAATGAGAAAGACAGCAACAGTGGGAATTTAAAGCACTAAATTTCCAGAAAGTGGGAATACTATTTATACTGAAACCCCCGGCACCCCCAAGAATGGGGGAGGGGGGGGGGGCGGGGGCTTATCATATTAGATCATTCGTATTTGTACTATCTCAAAGGTCAAGGTCATTGCGCTTCACTATTTTCTATACACGTTTGCAAAACTTGGCTAATCCGATGTTGATAATGGTTTGCTTGCACATTGTACAGAGGATAGTCTATCATTGCTTGTTTCCCTTTCGCTTCGTTTGGATAAAGCCCAATCTCAACACAGCCAATGAAAGTAGCACTTTGGAAAATGCGGCTTTTGTCGGCTATGTGTGTGAGTATCTGGAAGTCCATTTGAATAGCTTGTTATATTGTTGTAAGACTCTTTTTTTCCCCGGTTGCGCAACACTTACTGTGCATGTCAAAAAGGATCTGCGACGCTGAAAAGTGTAATTTTAGTACCCTTTGAATCGTTCATAAAACTCCATAATGTAATTATAGTTGCGAGAACATTTCAGAACACAGGGAAATGTGTTATGTGTACTTCAAAGGAACAACATCAACAAAGAAGAAGAAGAAGAACAACAACAACAACAACAACAACATCAACAAAAAGAACAAGAATAAGAAGAACAACAACAAGAAGAACAAGAACTAGAAAATCAAGACCAAGAAGACAAAGAAGAGAAGAACGAAAAGAGACGAAGACCAAGAAGAACAAGAACATGAAGAAAAAGAAGAAGAAGATGAAGAACAATAACAAGGAGAACAAGAACAAGAGGACAACACACACAGAGAAAAAAAAGTACGAGTAAAAGAAACTAACAAAGAAAGTTTGAAACAAAGTAAAAACAGAGAAAGAAATAAAGGAACAAAATAACGGACAAAATAATAAATTTAAAAAAATCAAAAGCACAAACTTTTATTTTCTGACGATTACTGGCTGGCTTCTATCACAGGAGGTAGACTAAAACCTCGATGTCTATTGCATGAAGCCTCAGCAACCTTTCACATTACATGTTCACCAGTGTGAATTTGTTTTTGTCTGATCCTGTCATTGCTTTCCAGGTGTTAATTTATCTGTCTGTCTGTTGGCCCCAAAAGAGAGCTTTACACAGTGGAACTTCACTTTCTGGCTATAAACCTTAAACATCCGTGTCGTCACAATTCCACGTTAAAGCACCCGGACCATTTCTGTCGAAAGAATAGACAATCATTTCAAATAAATTCACGTACAGGGTTAGTTTCAATAGCTGAGTGCACAATGTAAGGACGTTGTTTTTTTATGTAGCTCTAAGATAACCTTTTTACGTTCAACCAGATGTTAAATATTACTGTTGACAAAACTTAACAGTCAATAAATAAATAAAATAATAAATAACTGAAATATTAAATTTTACCCACCAAAAAATGTTTCATTGCAGAAATTGAAACATTACCAAAATAAATAAATAAATAAAAATCCCAATGCAAATGACACATTTAAATGCTCCATACTTTTGCATTGGTACAACATATCTGTTTATCAATATATCAAATATAAGTCTCTATACAACTTATTGTAAATCAAATAAATTATTACAATACTACAACACACAACAACGAAACAGCACAGTCAAAATTCACACACGAATTCGAACACGAATTCACTTATCGTCCACATCAATACAACACCACATTGATATTGTCAAATCAATTCAATAATTTGTTGTTGGTGGTGTTGTTGTTGTTTGGTTGTATCCATTTTTATTTATCAGATTAACGTAAGTTTTACTGATATAATAATTATTTTAACGTCTGTTCACATGCATGTGGTTTGGGAGCATACAGACCTGGTAACGCCTGGACACAAAAACATATAATAAAATATAAGAATTTAAAGTTGAACTATAAGCATACAAAGTACATAACTACTACAAAACTTGTCAGTTTACTTTGCAATTCACTGATTTGTCTGTATCCAAGGGAGTCTGGTTTTTACTTTACTTTACTTTAATTGCCTTTATTTTAAATTTACCTAGTTTCCTTAACTTGACTTGGTTTTGTTTTAAACTTATTTAAATCAATCCAATTGAATTCGTTCAATTTTTTTTAAATCTCTTCTTCCATGAATTGATTTCAGATTTTAGTATAACGATTAAACAATCCTTCTTAATGTTAAAACATCCTATTTATTTAATTTAGATGAAATACGTGTATTGAGCTACTATCACTACATACACACATATCAGTCCTTATACCAGGAGGTCTATCCACAATCTGGCAGACGACAAGACGTCTCCGTGCTGTTTGGTAAGCCTTAGCCAGGGTAGCCAACATTCTCCGAGTTGTGCCCAGAGCAACCAGAGTTGTCAACAGCCTACTGAACAATGCACATTGAAAACAATACAAAACACAAGGCAATCAAACAATACGAATAGGAAAATTTATTGCAAAGGGGGATGGGACAGATGGATACAAAAAACGTGAGGTCGAACCGCACGATCAATGTAAGAATAAAAGATCTAATCATTGACATCCAGAATTGCAATATATATCATCTTTAATATTGAGAGTCTTTTGTAATTTATATTTTTATATTCATTTTTTTATTTATTTATTTTTGCTTGTCACAGTTAATGATGTCAGCCAAGGGGCAGGTGCATGATGTCAGTTAGCAACAACAGCTTTCTATTAAAGTTTGCTCTCTCGCAGGGGTATGAGTCGTCTGGACAGTCTTCTTCCTCGTATAGAGAACCTATCCTATCCTATCCTATCATATCCCGTAACTCGAAAATCGTTGGGGCACCACAGGTGATCGTTTAACCAGCTTTCTCCAATCTTCTCTGTCCTCAGCAACCCTCATGACTTCGCTCAATGTCAAGCCAGTCCATTCTCGAATGTTGTCCTCCCACCTCTTTTTCTGTCTCCCTCTTCTTCTGCCTCCTTGCACCGTGGCTTGCAGGGTGGTCTTTGCAAGGCCTGGTGCTCTGTTGACGTGGCCACTCCATCGGAGTTTGCGTTTCTTCACCACTGTGAGCAAGTCATCGTATTGTCCAATGGCTTGTGTACCCGTTAGCATTCAAAATTTATAATAATGACAAAAATATGTGTACATGAAAACCTGATTTGTAAGTTGTCGTTTCTTTAAAAAAAATTGTATTGATATCATTGTTATATATCGCTTTTTCAGCTCAAGAGCTGCTCAAGGCGCTGGCCGATACAGGATCCCACCCAAGCCGCCCGTGGGACCCACTTGCACACTTTGGGCGCAAAGTCTACGTTCAGACGACTGAGCACAATTCTAGACGACTGGAGATGGGGAGATGGGGTGAGAGGTGAGGGGAGGGGGAGTGGGAGGGGGAAGAGATGGAAGGGCACACTATACAGTGCTCACAGTCAATGTTTATGTCCGTGCAACCTGGAATGGAACCCGCAACATTTGTAAAACGGGCTCGCCGCTATTCCAACTGAGCAATCCGGATTTTTTTTTTTTTTTTTTTTGGTGGTACAGATTACCATTTATTTGGTTTATGTTCATATTTGTTACCCATTAAAATTCCAAACATGACTCAAGTACCAGCAAACAATTCCCCTACCCACCCACCCCACCCCACCCCCACTTTCCTCTCTCTCTCTCTCTCTCTCTCTCTTATATATATATATATATATATATATATATATATATATATATATATATATATATATATATATATATATATATATATATATATATATATATATATATATATGAATCCACATCCTCACCCACGCCGCCCTTCTTACCCCCATCACTCCCTCCCCTCTTCCTTCTTATTCGCCGTCTCCCTCTTCTTCTCAAATTTCTTCGGTCCTCCATCTTCTTTTTCAATCTACCAGGGACATTTATGAGGGTTTTTTTTATATTTATACAACATAACTTTTGGAGTTATCGTATCAAAAGGGTCTCATCCTAAACTGCCTACTTCCAACGGGCCTAATCTCAACTTGAATTTTCTAAAACAAAATAACCAAAAAAAGTGCTCTACATCCACTTGATCTCTTTTGACGATTGAGTGTCAATCAGACTACAGGCGCCCGAATTGATAGGGCGGAGAGGGACGCACCCTGAACAGAAACACTCTCGTATCCAGAGGCGTGCGCCTATGTCACCGACAGAGAGAGAGAGAGAGAGAGAGAGGGGGGGGGGGGTGCACGTAGGAGACGATTACACAGAAAAGCTTTTGTCATCGTTGTCTATCAGCGTCGTCGTCATCCTCATCGTTATAATTAGCATTATCATCCTCCTACTCGTCGACGTCATCCTTACTATCCTCATCACTGTCATCAATGTCGTCGTCAGAGCATCTTCAGCATAACCGTTTTGGCCATTGCCTTCATTGTTAGTGTTGAAGTCACTTTATTTGTTATTAGTGTTATTGTTAGTATTGGTGGAGCTGGTGTTGCAGCGATTGTTGTTTTGTTGTTATTATGTTTCTGTGGCGCTGTTAGGGGCGGCTGCGCCCACTGGGGTCCTTTGGACAGTCATTGGCAATGCATGTGTTGAAGTGTTTCTGTTTCTTTAGGCACCATCACAAAATATTGTTCCCCTGTAAATGCATTTGGACAAATTGTATCCTGTATCTGTATCTCGTATCCTGTATCTTTTTAGCTGGATTCGGCGGGATCCAAGGCGAAGGAACCTCTGGATTTAGGTCCTGTGAGACCTACACAAACATGAACAGCGTCGTCGTCATCCTCATCGTTATAATTAGCATTATCATCCTCCTACTCGTCGACGTCATCCTTACTATCCTCATCACTGTCATCAATGTCGTCGTCAGAGCATCTTCAGCATAACCGTTTTGGCCATTGCCTTCATTGTTAGTGTTGAAGTCACTTTATTTGTTATTAGTGTTATTGTTAGTATTGGTGGAGCTGGTGTTGCAGCGATTGTTGTTTTGTTGTTATTATGTTTCTGTGGCGCTGTTAGGGGCGGCTGCGCCCACTGGGGTCCTTTGGACAGTCATTGGCAATGCATGTGTTGAAGTGTTTCTGTTTCTTTAGGCACCATCACAAAATATTGTTCCCCTGTAAATGCATTTGGACAAATTGTATCCTGTATCTGTATCTCGTATCCTGTATCTTTTTAGCTGGATTCGGCGGGATCCAAGGCGAAGGAACCTCTGGATTTAGGTCCTGTGAGACCTACACAAACATGAACGGGTTTGAAGGGATCAAGAAGCTCTACATGTTTCCTAAAATTGACGTTACTAAGCGTAACCAGAGTAAGCAAGGGTTTCCAACCTGATAGTACGCATGGCTTAATCCATTGGATCGGATTACAAAATGCACCCTTCCTACCTCCCACTAATCCATCTTTTATATGAAAAATGGGTTTTTAACATTGTTCACACTAAATAATAAATCGGTTTAATTTTTTTTTTAAGAAGTGGGTTCACCTCCAGGGCCCCCACCTTTTTTTTTAAAGCCTTGTACAGAGCAGAAGAGCTCCAAAAAAAATTCGTAGAACTAGTATTTCGTAAAAGTTACCATTAATTATGTTTGCTAACTTCCGGTATTTTGATTTGCACACAGCTTGCTGTGTGAGCGAGTGTTTAAACCCCATTTATTACTGAGTGTGAATAATGTTGGAAACTCATTTGTCATGTTTTGCACGCACCAAATAATCCACTTTTCGAAGATTCTGTGAACTGAAACCTAAAATCGTTTTTGAAGATGTGTGATGATTAAAGATATAAAGGGACCCGAATCTACCAACTTGCTTGTTTTCAGAGCTTTTGGGCAATGTAGAAACAGTGGAACTAATTTCTATTAGCAGTGACAGTGTACCCAGTTGTTGTGTATTGCAGGTTTATGTGTATGTGTGTTGATACATGGTGAGTGTCGATCGGCGCGGTAGAGCAGTGATTTGGGCACATGCCAGTCGCGGATCGAACCCCCACGCCCGTTCGTTTGATACTGAAACTTCGTCATCGGATTCTAGCCAAACCCCCCCCCCCCCCTTCTCCCTCCCTATCTTGACGCCGAACTTGCCACAATTCCATCAATATTTCATTTATTGTCTATTCACACTTTCAGGCGATATTAGACTTTAATTAATAATAACAATATCAATCAAATCATAATGAAGAAACCTTATAACAAAATGGAATGAAACGGGAAGAGGGATTTAACACCAAACTATAAAAGTCTACCAATAGGCGTCGTTGCAATAATTTTTACAACTGCGGTTATCTGTGATTGATGTAAAATATCAACTAAAGAATGCCCATACTCAGTCAAACGATGTCTTTGGTTTCCATACAGTTCATTTAAACCTCAAATAAAATATAGTAAATTGCCACAATTTCAAAATCATTGGGGTGGGTGTGAGGGTGCAGGTGGATGGAAGGTGGAGGGGAGGGGGCAGTGGAAAAGTAAATTAAAGTACTGAATTGATGTCAAAACAATGCATGAACTTGTGACGCGGTCTTTGTACTGAAACATCATTATCTCGCACTCCATAATTACCTTTTAACTGTGGTATTTATAGCTTTTCATTCCATGATATTTCATTTAAGCTACACGAAAGCATGCAGCCAATCTGTAAATTAATTATTATTATGCGTGGAAAATGCTAAGAATTTAGACGTTTGGTTTGGCACTGCTTAATGCAGATCGTTCAAAACGCTCCGACACGACCTTTACACTCAAAATTGTCCAACTATAAAAAAAAAACGTTTGAAATCATATATCAGCATTCTCCTAGCGTGAATGAAGTATCTTAATGTTGGCATTGTGAACATGGATTCAGACTCAAATATACAGTGAGTGTCGCCCACATGGGATAAAAAAAGATTAATCCCCGAAATAACCTCTTTCAAAACATTTTATATAAATCGATAATTTTATTCGTTGATGGGCCTATTATAAGCCTCAAGGCTGGCTTCAAAACTAGCATAGCAGTGTGGTCGGCATAGTTAAACGTTTGGCACAGTTAACCCATTTGCACCCAAATTTTATTTTTTGATGAAAGTTATTTGAATGTGTAGCATTTAGCATACACACAACATATCTGATAGTTATTTTGAGGAATTATGTTGGAAAAGTGGTTTTATGAGAGTGTTTGTGGTGATCCCAAATATGGGATCGTTGGAGCGAGAGGGTATGGGTTTTCACTTACGAGCACATCAAGAAGTCACGCAAACAGATGTGTTTAATTGAACTTTATTTTTATCTGTTTCAAACATCACAAGTCCTCTGTCCTCTTTGCCATAATGAAAAGTTTAAAATGACAAATGACTAAATACCGAAATCTCCCAGAAATAGTGCAAAGTGCAGTTTGGTCAGTGCAGTCTCAAATGAATCATTTTCAAAGAAATGTTCCATCTTGGTACACAAACAGATACAACCTAGATAAATACAGATAATTTTACAAAAGAAAAAAATGCATGTGTGATACAATTTAAAAAAAACTGTCACAAAGTGCCAACACGGTGAAGTGCCATCATCAAAGAAATCTGAAACAGATATTGAAAGTCTACTAAATGCAATCTAAAAATTTGAAAAAGGAACATAGATTATTCCAAACATGAATGGTTTGAATGAGGAGACCACATGCAATAACATCAGAGCAGAATGTATTTCAGTCCTATCATCAGCATCATTGTGTCATTTCACTGAGAATGAAACATGGCAAAGCATCTGTCATGTACACCAACACGATATTTCATGCCTATGGGCTTCGTCTTCATGCCACAATAGGCACACTTGAGCTGGTTCGGTGAGGGCTGCACCAGGTGATGAAGTCGGTCCAATTGGATGTTGTCTGGGACATGCTTGTCAAGCTTGGGGAACCCTCTGGGACGTCCTTGAGTAGAAGCAGGAGCGCTGGTTCTGGCAAGGAGTGATCGAGCAATTGAACGACGGGTGGCCAGGAGGTCGTTGGTCCTGTTCACTTCATCACTCGACAAGAGGTGCCAGGCTTGTTGGACACACAGGTCCACACTTCTTTGATCTGATCGTCGTCCGATATTTCTCCACATTCTGATCCATTGGATCAATTCCACCCATGGTGCGGTTGTAGTGTCTTATGATGTTAGGCTGGCTAATGTTGACACGTCTCCCATCTGCTTTGCTGACTGTATTGGGTTTACAAAAACGAAGTTGGAGACGGCATTGACAACATTGTTGTCATTCCACCTGACAACCACAGTTCCATTTTTGATGTCAGTAAAATAGTCAATTGTGCCTCTTGGGGTTTTCTCCATCTCCTTCACAGTCTTGAGGGGACAATCTCCAGTGAGGTTTGAGCTAAGTGTTCCAGTGCACGCAATCTTCTTCTTGGTCAGGCATTCGACAAGGGCCAGGGAGGTGAATAAGTTGTCAAATGTTAGGTGGTAGGAGTCGCTGCCTTCTTCTTGAAGCTCTGAAATGAGGTCTACTACCAGGGAACCCCCCATTCCAAGTCCAGGATACTCGGTTTGTCGTCCTCGAGCTCCTTGGTAGGTATCAAACTGGACCACTGTTACACTCTGTTTGATGATGGTGTTTTCTATCAGTATCTGATTCAGCCCCGATGCTTGAATTCCTGATAAGGTGTAATTCAGATTCGTTTATCCACGCAACCCGTCCAAACAGCATACAAGTCACAAAGTCGACGTATGAAGTTTTCTGCTTTTATTCAGCACACATCAACAACTGCATACAATTCTCAACTCAACTCAACAACTTTCACAGCAACTCTTTAAATCACTATCAACAACTTTACTTTCTCCCAACAGCAACTCGGCACACGATTAAATAACCTCTCTCTCTTCTCGAACAATTTGTACACGGTAGAAATGACGCACTGCCACCAATCGAACTAAAGATCGTCATCACTGGCTTACGTCATACACATTTCCTCTACTTCCGGGAACATTCACGACCTTCGATATCCATCGGGAAATTTCTATCGACAGTAATAAACATGCAGATCCCGAAAATTCTCCAACAATATCGACTAACGCAAATCATCAACGTTATACAAAGCCTCTCCTAACAACAATGCAAACTCAAATCAAAGGTAAATAAACTCCATTATTGAATACTTTGCAAAACGAAACGATTAGATCTATCAGGCGCGCTTTAGACACACTTTCGTTCGTTTCAACGTAACATAACCCCCCACTCAAGAAGAAATTTACTTAATTTCTTTCAACAACGTTGAAACGTAATGCACAAACAAAGTCTTAATTCTGGACTTTCTGAATACTGTCATTGTGCTCAGTTCATTCACACAGAGTCAATGTTCTTCCGTCCGCAAGTCTATCTGGATATTGTCAATGTTCACAGTTCATCCACACAGTCAATGTTCTTTACTCACACACTCTGCTGAGGAAGTCCGCACCAACATTGTCTGATCCTTTGATAGATTCTACTCGCATGTTAAAGTTCTGCAAATACATAGCCCATCTCATGATCCGACTGTTCACAAACTTGGCAGAGTTCAAGTAAGTTAGCGGCTTGTGATCAGTCTGTAGCACGAACTTCACTCCTTGAAGGTACAGTTCGAACTTCCGGATTCCCCATATGATGGCAAGGCACTCTTTCTCCATGGTCGAGTAATTTTTCTCAGCCCTGGACAGCTTCTTGCTGGCGTAACTGACCGGAAATAGTTTCCCTTCGTGTTCTTGCATCAGTATGGCGCCGATGCCTTCGTCCGCTGCGTCTGTTCTTAAGACGAATCCCTTGGAAGTGTCAGGCAGTCGTAGCACCGGATCCTTTGAAAGGAGGTCGCGCACAGTCTGGTATGCCTTCTCCTGAGACGGTCCCCACGGCACTTGGTTTGGACAGCCTTTCCGCACCAGGTCCGACAAGGGTGCTGTGATGGCGGAGTAGTTTGGTACGAACTCCCTGTAATATCCAGCCAACCCCAGGAAAGATCGCACCTGCTTCTTGGTTTGGGGACGTGGAGCGTTCAGAATCTTGGTGACGTTTTCTAGTAGAAGCCCCTTTTGTCCTTCTTTCAGCGAATGGCCGATAAAGTCTACGTTGTCAGTCCCCAGAATGCACTTACTAGGTCTCACGGTCAGGTTGGCTTCTGTGAGACGGTGAAACAGCTCCCTCAAGGTCTGCAGATGCTCTTCCCAGGTGCGAGTGTGGACCAGCAGGTCGTCCCAGTAACACACGACGTTGTCCATCCCATTAAGCATCTTCCTCATTCCTCTCTTTAGGGTAGCTCCGCTGTTGACCATGCCAAAGGGTATCCTTAGGCACTCGTACGTCCCATCAGGAGTTATGAAAGCAGTCTTTGGTATGTCCTGTTGACGCACGGGGACTTGCCAATAACCCTTGCTGAGGTCAATCTTTGAGAAGATTCTACTCCCCGATAATTGGCGGAAGAGGTCTGCTGCGGTAGGCATCGGCTCAGGGTCGAAGACGGTGATCTTATTAACCTTCCTGTAGTCGATGCATACTCTGTTGCTCCCGTCCTTCTTCTTCACGACCACGACAGGGGACGCGTAGGGGGAACTGGACTCCCTGATGATGCCCATCTTCAGCATCTCATCGATGTCCTTCTTCAAGGATTCACGGGCCTTGAAAGGGATCGGGAAGGGCTTGGATCGAACAGGGATATTCGAAGTGAGGTGGACTTCGTGTTCGACCAAAGTTGTAGAGCCAGGGACATCGCTGAAGTTGTGGGGAAACTCGCCCATAAGGTCCTTGAGCTCCATCTTTTGACCTTCCGTCAAGCTTGGTCCTAGCTTAACATCATCGATGCCTTCTTTGCTGTGGAAGTCTCCCAGTTCCAACAGTTCCTCGCTGTCAAAGCTGTTGTCGGTCACAGCTGCTGTGGCTGCGTGCACAGTCTCCGATGGCCTTTCCACGTACAGCTTAAGGAGGTTGGCGTGGTATATCTTGGAATGCTGGCCGACCTTCACCTTGTAGTCGTTGATCCCCACCACGGTCTCCACTTCGTACGGGCCTTTCCACTGCATCAGCAACTTATTATGATCGGTAGGTAGCAGCACCAGCACTTTGTTGCCAGGTTTGAACTTCCTGCTCACAGCCCTACGATCATAGTAGTGCTTTCCACAGTCCTGGGATTTCTTCAGGTTTTCTCTGGCTATCTCGAGAGTCTGCTCCAGCTTCTCCCGTAGCTCAAACACGTACTGGTAGCTGTTCTTCACCTCTGGGGTCTCTACTTCTTTCGTCCACAGTTCTTTTAGGATGTGCATCGGCCCTCGGATGGTTCTTCCGTACAGCAGCTCGAACGGAGAAAAGCCGGTGGACTCCTGCGGTACTTCTCTGTAGGCGAAAAGTAAGGCGTTGATGTAGCGATGCCATTGTCTGGGCTGCTCGCTGCACAGTTTCTTCAGGGTGGACTTCAGCGTAGCATTGAACTTTTCGACAAGCCCGTTGCACATCGGATGGTAGGGTGTCGTAGTTAAATGCCGGATGCTCAGCAGTCTGTTGACCTCCTTCATGCAGTCAGAGACGAACTGCGTCCCGAGGTCTGTCAGAATTTCTTCAGGCACTCCAAGTCTACTGAACATGTCCACTGCTACAGATTCAGTGTCAATCTTCTTCAGTGGCACTGCTTCTGGGTACCGAGTCGCATAGTCCACTAAAGTCAGTACCCACCGATGACCTTCTTCACTCGGAGGTCTTATTTCGCCGATTAAGTCTAAGGCCACCCTCTTGAAAGGTCGGTCGATCAGAGGCATCCTCTGCATAGGCACTTTCGGGACCCTTCCTCGAGGTATGGTTTTCTGGCAAATGTCACACGATCGGCAGAAACGGCTGACGTCCGCATGAAGTCCTGGCCAGTAGAACACCGCCTGGAGTCTGTCTGACGTCTTCTTGATACCTAGGTGACCTCCCATAATTGAGTCATGCGCTACTTCCATCACCTGGCGCCTTAAGGGTAATGGTACCAGTACTTGACGTAGTGGTTTACCTCCGTTGACCCTCGGGTGCTGGAAGATTCTGTACAGGATCTAGGCCTTCACCTCAAAATAGACCGTGCCACTGCCCTTGGTCACGTGGTCTTGGCGGTTCCTATACTTGTTTAAAGTGCTATCAGCTTCCTGGAGCTGGATCAGCTTATCTCTGTCCACGATGGCAGCTTTAGAGTTGTCGGCGACCTTCAGTGGCGTAGACGTCTTGTCTCTCTTGGCCTGGGCCCTGGTAGTAACAGCACCGACGATCTCTGGTCGGCA
This sequence comes from Oncomelania hupensis, assembly GCA_036898135.1. NCBI lineage: Eukaryota > Metazoa > Mollusca > Gastropoda > Littorinimorpha > Pomatiopsidae > Oncomelania > Oncomelania hupensis. Next base: position 65,160,634 of record CM072517.1, read on the forward strand.
GGGCTGAGCCGGAGTAACCACCATGTCCCGTAGCAGCTCTGTAAGGTCTCCATCGGGAAACGGCAATGGATCCTCCTCCACAACTTCGACGCGTTGGGTTGAGGCAGGACTCCACTCTGGATCGGGGTCGTCGGGTCGTCTCGCGCCGTCGATATTCCCGATCATCAAATCATACAGCGGCTTCTTCAGGCAAACCGCTTCGACTTCGCCTATGTAGAAAGGGGTGTTGACATGAATCTTCGCAACTGGCGCTCTCACACATTTGCTGTCGGCCATAAGTGTCCATTTTGAATCGCCAGTGAACTGTTCTTTAGCGATTAGGTCTTCTCTGACGATGACCCCACTGCAGCCAGAGTCTCTTAAAACAGTCACTTCATGATTTCCGACGCGTCCCTTTGAAACAAGGCATGTTCTGGACGGTCACAGCTGCGCTGGCGACGACGGGGATGGATTTTCCGTTGGCAAGGAGAAGTTGGCCATCGGTTATGCACTCTTGCACGTCCGCGGGAGTAGCTGCGCGCTCGGTCTCACTCGGAAGAACGACGCTCCCGCCGCACACTTGATGGTCAGATCTACTGGTTTGCCGTTGATTGGAGAACCGCCTCTGCCGGTTGCCCGCCGCTGAATTGTCCGTACTGCTCCGCTGTCCGCTACTTTTGTTTTGAGGACAGTTAGCCGCTCTGTGGTCTGTAGCGTTGCAGGTGAAACAGCCCCTTGAATGCCCTTCTCTGGGAGGAGGCGTGGAGTCTGTCTGTCTCTGGCTCGTCTGGCTTCCCTGGATCTGGTTCACATGGTTTCCAGTCTTCTGAAAATGTTTCGTCGCGCTGGGTGGCCCCAGGGTCTTCCCATGAGCGATGAGATATATTTCAGCAGCCTCAGTCACATCTTTAAGCGTCTGCAGCTTTTGTTCTTCTAAGTGGGTCGCTAGGTCCTTGTGACAGGCATTGAGAAATTGTTCCTTCACGATCAGGTCATGGAGACTGTCGTAAGACTTCGTTTCGCCTGATAACTCCACCCACTTGTGTAGATATGACGACAGGCGCTCCACAAACTGCTTTGGCGTCTCGTCTGACTTAGGCCGGCATTCACGGAAGCGTTTACGGTAGCCCTTCTCTGTAAAGTTGTAGCACTGCAACAGGGCCTCTTTCAAGACGTCGTAGTTTTTGGCGTCATCGTTCGACAGTCTGGTGTAAACTTCGAGAGCTTGCCCCGTCAGAAGTGCACTCAGTCGAATTGCCCAGTCTTGAGGTTGCCAGTTAGAGCTTTCGGCGAACCTTTCGAATCTCGCCAGATAGCTGTCGATCTGGTCCTTCCCGTCGACGAAAGCTGGCAATTTAGGAGCCGTATGGTCGTTGGTGACTTGTGGCGCATGCTGATTGTTTTGGATACGCGCCAACTCGAACTGGTACTGACGCTCACCTTCAAGACGCTTCAGCTCGAACTCTCTTTCTTCACGGCGACGCTGCTCTTCTCTCTCTTGACGTTGCTGTTCAATTTCTAGACGCTTCTGTTCTAATTCTCTTTCTTCACGGCGACGCTGCTCTTCTAATTCTCGTTCTTCACGGCGACGCTGCTCTTCTACTTCTAGACGCTTCTGTTCTAGTTCTATTTCTTTTTCTAGACGCTTCTCTTCCAATTCTCTTTCTCGTATTCTCTCCTGAGACTTGACGTACTCCGTCAGCTGCTTGCCTTTTAGATTCAGTTCAACCCCTTTCTGCCAGAAGTCAGCCATCTTGATGCTTCTGGAAAGTTCTTTTCAAGAAAGTTCTTTTCTAAAAAGTTCTTTTCTGGAAGGTTCTTCTTCTAGAATGTTCTTGACTGTAGAGTTCTTTTTTTTTCTGGAAAGTTCTTGACTGTGCTGTACCTTTCTAGACTGTTCTAGAACAGCACGCTTTCTGCAGTAGCGCTGATGCTTGTCACTAGTCGCCTTCGTTGACGCAGGCCCCGCTGTCCTCGTCGTATGCGACGCTGCACCACGCTGGTGTTGATGTATACGCTCCTGTGCTGAAGTAGACGCGACGTCCGCACGTCGCTCTCTCTAATACTGGCGATGTAGCTCCGAGACTGTCCCTCGACGTAGTCCCGCGGCAGCCACGTAGTCCCGCTCTGTTGTTCGCTCACGAAGCAACTCTTCAGCGACTACACGCCCTTGCAGTCAACCCGAACCTATCGGTGATGTAGTCCCAGTATGTTGGCCCCTCTCGACGCAACTCGTTGGCGGCTACCCTCGATGACTGCCTCTCGTAACGTTGACTCGCTTGTTGTAGCAGTTGAACCCTTGGCTATGGCGTGAATCGCGGCTTGGCCCCCAAAATGTTACACTCTGTTTGATGATGGTGTTTTCTATCAGTATCTGATTCAGCCCCGATGCTTGAATTCCTGATAAGGTGTAATTCAGATTCGTTTATCCACGCAACCCGTCCAAACAGCATACAAGTCACAAAGTCGACGTATGAAGTTTTCCGCTTTTATTCAGCACACATCAACAACTGCATACAATTCTCAACTCAACTCAACAACTTTCACAGCAACTCTTTAAATCACTATCAACAACTTTACTTTCTCCCAACAGCAACTCGGCACACGATTAAATAACCTCTCTCTCTTCTCGAACAATTTGGTACACGGTAGAAATGACGCACTGCCACCAATCGAACTAAAGATCGTCATCACTGGCTTACGTCATACACATTTCCTCTACTTCCGGGAACATTCACGACCTTCGATATCCATCGGGAAATTTCTATCGACAGTAATAAACATGCAGATCCCGAAAATTCTCCAACAATATCGACTAACGCAAATCATCAACGTTCTCTGGATCTGGATCTGGATACTGCCGATGATGTTGTTGGCAGAAAACACCACAGGAGCCATAGATGGCTATTAACGTGGTGGTGGTGTGTGCGCGCTAATTAATTTGATTTAAAAAAAGAAAAGAAAAAAAAAATTATGCTTCATAGTTCTTTTTGTACTAACTTCATATTGCCTATTGTAGTTCTGATTTTATTTAATTATATTCTTAAAAGGGCTCCTCTTGTGGAAGCCTGGTGATATGTGTACAATTAAAAGTTTAAAATCACTGTTCTATTATGTTGACTCTATAAGAACTTACAGTCAGCATCCCTGTACCTCCCGATTGCAGAGGAGAATGAGCTAGGTGAGGATAGGTTGATGATGTCATCGGGAAGGCTATTCCATTCCACTACTGTCCTTACGAAGAAGGAGTTTCTGTAGAGATCTGATGATGAGGGTGGTAAGATAAAGCATGTGTTGTTGTTGTTTATCTGCCTCTCTATGATGTTCTGTGTGTCATATCCTTTAAAGGTGGTGGGGCGGATTTTCCGTTTGTTCTTTGCAGCAGTAAGGAAGGTGTTGGGAGGGAGAGCAGTAACTAGTCCTCTGGTTATCTTGTAGAGCATGGTCAGCCTGAGTTGTTGGCGACGTTTTGCAAGTAGTGGGAGGTGGAGCTCGTGAAGCATCCTGCCAATGCATCCTGGGTCCCGGGATCTGTAGTCTCTCATAATGAACCGTGCAGCCTGGCGTTGGATGCGTTCCAGCTTGTCGATGTCTTGTTGGAGGTAAGGATCCCACACCACTGCGGCATACTCGAGAGTGGATCTAACAAGTGCGATGTAGGCTAGGCGTCGGCACTCTTGTGGACAGTTCCGGAGATTTCGGCGTAGGAAGCCCAGTGTGGATCCAGCTTTCTTGCAGGCGCTTGTGATGTGGTTAGCCCATTTCAGGTCCGCAGAAATTTGGACGCCTAGGTAGGGGGTAGTATCAGTCTGTTGGAGTATAGTGTTTCCAAGGCTATAGAAGTGTTGTGACTTGTGTCTGGTGGAGAGAACGTAGCACTTTTGCGCATTAAATCGCATTCCCCACTGCTTGGCCCATCTCTCTAGGTCTTTGAGGTCTGATTGGAGTGTGATGTGATCCTGGAAGGAGCGGATCTCTCTGTAGAGTAGGCAATCGTCTGCGAAGAGTCGCACTGTTGATTTTACTGTGTCCGGCAGGTCGTTGATGTGGCAGAGGAAGAGTAAAGGACCCATCACTGTGCCTTGGGGGACTCCGGATTCGACAGCTACTTCCTCTGATGCCTCTCCATCCAGGACCACTCTCATCTGGCGCTTGGTCAGGAAGTTTGTGAGCCAGGTGTGGATGGTGCCTCGTATGCCGTAATGATCCAGCTTGTGTAGTAATTTGTTGTGTGGCACAGTGTCAAATGCCTTGCTGAAATCCAGGATGATGATGTCGGTCTGATGGCCTTTGTCATGTGAGGAGAGAATGTCTTGCATAGTAGTGAGTAGTTGGGTTTCGCAAGAGTGGCCTGTTCTGAATCCGTGGTTTCTACTGGTGAGGATGGTGTGTTTTTCGAAGTGGGTATGTAGATGTCGACAGATGATGTGTTCCAGTAGCTTACATGCAACGGATGTTAAAGATACTGGTCTGTAATTTTCTGCTTTGTTTCTATCGCCTTTCTTGAATATTGAGGAGACGTTTGCTGTTAGCCAGTCTGCGGGGAGCTGTCCAGTCTCTAGTGAGGTGTTGTAGATGGCTGCTAATCCTGGGGCAACAGTTTCGGCGCAGTTTTTGAGAATTTGATTAGGGATGTTGTCTGGTCCTGTAGCTTTGTTGGGGTTCAAGTCTTTGAGTAGTTTAACGACGCCTTCTGTAGTAACCGTTAGTTTCTCTACAGCGGGGAAGGGGGTGCCCTTCATCTCTGGCAATGGTGTGTCCTCTCTTTTTGTAAAGACCGACTGGAATTGTTGAAGCAATATCTTTGCCTTGGAAGAACTATCACTATGGAGAGATCCTTCATTGAAGAGCGGGGCAACTCCTGTGTTGTCTTGTCGCCTTGTCTTGACATAGCGCCAAAAGGGTTTGCAGTTGTTGTCTCTTAGCCCGTCCTCAATGATGGTGTTAATGTGGCGCCATTCTGCTTGCCTCATTTTCCTCCTGCATTCCTTCTGATGGAATCTAAAGTTGGTCCAGTTGCCGGTCTTCTTGGCTTGGTTGTATAGTCTCTATTTATGCTTTAACAGTCTCTTAAGTTTGTAGTTGACCCAGGGTAATGTAAAGTTGATTCGTCGAAGGCTGGTAGGTATGAAGCGTTCAGCTGCTGCTATCAAGTTAAGTTTGAAATGTGTCCACATGTCTTCAACGGGAGTTCCTTCCTTTCTCATTGTCATGATGTTGTCTGATAATTGCAAGATTTCAGAGTTCAGGTGGTTCCAGTCTGCTTTAGAATAGTTGTATCGCTTGCGGGGCTTCTCTTTGATGCGGTTAGGGTAGAGGTCAAAGTCTGTAACCACAATGCTATGATCACTAATGCCTGGGATTGACTTGGAGCTCTTGGTGAGAGAGGGGTTGCTGGTAAAAACTAGGTCTAGGATGTTGTGTTCTCTTGTTGGTTCGTCGTGGACTTGTGTGAGGTGTGCTGATGAGGTGATGTCGACTAGCGACTCCTGGATCACCCGATCTGGCGCTCCAGGGGCAACTGTACCATTGTTCCACTCTACATTAGGGCAGTTGAAGTCGCCGGTAAGAATAATTGTCCTCTATTATTTATTTTTCGTAGTGACTTATCTAGCTCATTCAGGTCTGTCTGGTTTCGGTGAGCCATGTAAAAACAGCCTATCGTTAGGTCTTTGTTTTGTTGGAGGTGTATTTTTGCCCAGAGTATTTCGCATGCAGAATCTAAGTCCGGCTGTATAGATGAGATGAGATTTTGGTTTACTAAAATGAAGACACCTCCAGCTAGGCTACAGCGGTCTTTCCTATAATAAACAAAGCCATCTGGGAATATCTCTCTCTGCTTGATGTCTGGTTTCAACCATGATTCTGTGCCACAAATGATATCTGGTTTTACATAGTTGACAATGGCAGCAAATTCAGCTTTCTTTTTCTCTATGCTGCGGCAGTTTACGGTCATGATGCGAAGGTTCTTTTTCTTTGATATGTTGGGGTTGTGGCTGGAATCATTGGCAGTGTGGTAGCATTCTGCGTGATGCGACTTGTAGGTGTTGGATGGGTTTTGTCCTGGTGGACTAGGATGGCTGAAACATGTGGAACTGTGGTAGTTGTTTCCTTGGCCTGGTGATTTATAGGATGGGTTACCGGTGGTGCTCTGGTAAGAATTCGAATGGTGAGAGTTTGGGCTGTGCTGGTTAGATTTGGGGCTGCTAGTTCTCAGGGGGCTGAAGCGGTGGGTATGGTTGAAGGAAGTTATGCTACAGTCCGTGTTTTGGAGGGGGGCATAGTAGTTTTCTGATAAAGAAAAGCTCCTGAAGGTGAAGCTATCACAGTTTATACTGTCGCATTTTGGACAAATCCATTGCACGCTTTGTCTCTGTAGTGCTCTGAAATCACTAGACGAGAGTTCGACACATGACCTGTGGTACCAGATGGAGCAATCATCACAAGCAATACAGTCAGCACATTTCACGTCTCTGTCACACAAGCCACATGGGTAGTAGCTCTTCTGGCGTGGGCCCGGGTTGCTATGAATGTCTCCAGCCAGCAAGATCGATAGTAGTGCAAGTGTACTGACCTGTCGTTGCGACGAGTAGGTTCCGATGGGCAGTTTAATTGCCTTCCTAATGTTCCCTTTCACGAGTAGTCCAGGTAATGTGTGGTCAAAGATCGAGTAAGTAGATCGTTGTGTGAAGAAGTGGCACACACACAAAATGAAACACAGTAATCCAAGTGTAAATCTAGCATTCGCCATAATGGCGATTTAAATTATAGAAAATCAAACCAGAATCGTATGTTTAGTGATTTAGGCCTACTGTTATGAAATAACGGCAGTCGGACGCTAGTGTCGTAGTGAGTTCACAGTGCGCGCTCTATGCTCTAACTATTTGGCCATATATCGGCTTCGCTAACACAATCTATACAAAATCAAAGTAATAATAATGTCACAGAAACCTTATTCTAACTGTAAATTAACTTTTTAAAGAATGTCACTGTCAATAAATTAGTTTAATCCACATTAAATTGGCGTTGATTCTTAGAGCACTCGAAAAACACGTCTTCCTTCCAGCGCATGCGCACACACACCTCCATTATACAATTATTACACCTCCGTTATACAAAGCCTCTCCTAACAACAATGCAAACTCAAATCAAAGGTAAATAAACTCCATTATTGAATACTTTGCAAAACGAAACGATTAGATCTATCGTGCGCGCTTTAGACACACTTTCGTTCGTTTCAACGTAACAACCACATAGCCCAGTGGTGTAGCCAAGACCCACATCTTGAAGCCAAAACGAATAGGCTTGCCTCTGATGAATTGTTTAGCTCCATGTTTGCCGAAGTATGGGATCATTGACTCATCGATACTCAAGTTCTGGGTCTTCATGAATGTGAAGAACATCAGGAACTTCTCGCAGAGCAAGCTGACGAGCATTCTGACTTTGCTAAACTTGTCACCAGCGTCTAGGTTGGCATTATCACTGCGATGTAGATATCTCATGAGCTCATCAAAGCGGTTTCTAGACATTGCAGCAGAGACAGCTTCATTGTGGACATCGGGGTCAAGATGGACAAAACTCATGTAGGTTTTACGTACTGAAAAAACACAGGACAAATATTACGGTAAATTTTGGTAAAAAGACAACAGCAGAGAATGTTTTAGAATGTTGCTTATGTTCCCTAGCATTGTAAGAACCTGTAAATAACATTAGAGCTAACTTTGAGCCACGCACTTTTGAGTACATGAGAACGTAGAACATTAGAATACTACAAGTGAAAAACCCCTACCCTCTTGCTACCGCGATCCCATATTTGGGATCGAACTTTGACCTTTAGCTAGATCAAAACTAAAAGTAAAAGTAACAGTAGCGAGTGCTCCAACCACTGCGCTATCCGACACCCCACGGGTTAAAAAAACATTTTGTAAAAAAATTGTCATTTTTTTACGAACATTTGTTGACCCAGTGACCTTGGCCTTGAAGTGAAGTCATTCATTCACTGATCATTTATGAGGTCTCATGAATATACGCCATCTAACCAAGTTTGGTTGTGATAGTTGAAATAGGTTCTCAGAAATTAATATACTTGCAAGTTTTTCACATCCAGACGACGGACAGACAGATAAACGGACGGACAATAAACATTTCGAATGCCTTTTTTTTTATATTTGGGCCTTATTTCGCACCTATTTGCTAAAATCTGTTGTTTTTGTGGTGTTTTTTTTCTGGCCGGGGGAGAATGAGGGAGAGGAGGGTGAATATATAGAATCACATTGCTATGCATGAGAGTCAAAAAACCCATTTGAGACATGTGCATGGTGAAAGCCTGATCATCACAGGCCATGGTACACTGGATCCATGACAGGGTTTCTTCACAAGCTATGTTTTATGATGAATTTGTTTTCTTCTTCTGCTAGTTTGTGTCCTGTGCTCCCCTGTCTCATGTATGACCACGTAACAAATGCCTAATCAAGCAGTGCAGTGTCAGGCTATACGGACTGTGATATTGTTGCATACAGACTATGATATTGTTACATAATAATAATAATAATAATAATAATAATAATAATAATAATAATAATAATAACGGGTTTTTATATAGCAGGTACTCCAGCTTATGACCAGACTCACCACGCTTTACATAGTCATTACATAAAAATGCATGCACTCGATCAAACATCGCTTTTGCTACGATACACCAAAAGATAAAACAGTAAAAGTAAAAACTATTTACAACTATGTACACAAATGACAAAAAAAGACAGAAATAGAGTAGAAAAAACCTATTCACAGCTATTTATATGCCCGGTTAGACACAGGAAGGAAAACAGTATAAATATAAGCCGTGTATACACTCACGGATCAGACAGAGACAAAAGAGGAGAGAATGGCAGCGGTATGCAAATCAGTCTGAATAATGCAGTTTGAAGAGGTGAGTTTTGAGGGCCTTTTTGAATGCTTGTGTTGATTGTATGTTGCGGATATGGGAGGGAAGGGAATTCAGACTATGCGAGACTATTATGACGTGGTCAGCTCATCGCCTTCACGTCCGGGGATCAACTATAGCATTCTACGGAGACAATGTTTTACACAGACAATTGAGAGACAGTTTTTCGAGAGATTTAATTTGCTAAACCACAACTCTTTCATTTTGTTTTTCTAACTATTTATTTATTGCGCAACACACATCAAAACATTAAAATACAAAATCTTCATCCTACCTTTCTAGTATAATTCCATCACTTAATGTGGAGGCAGAGAACAAAGAAACTGAGAGCTGAGACAGAGAGCGGTGGTTAGCTCCTTTCACTCGTGCATCATCTTATATCAAAATGGGTATTCAGCCTCAACATTTCGCCTCCCAACTTAATAACGATTGGTCAACTGTGCAATTATGAATATTTATAACAACACCTATATGGACATGCGCCGTTCTTTCTCTTATTAATATTAATTTCCAGACACTTTCCCAAACCGTCTCACTATCTCTTATCATCCTTACACCATTCTGTGGAGTTTCATTCACCACCTTACTGGCTCCACGATGTTAAAGGTGAAACAAAACTACATTAACCATCCTCCACGTCTTTCCTCTAACTTTGATTAAAATTTACTTTCCCACAACAAGGCATCGCCTCACTATCTATCTTATCACTTTTAAACACTCGCCTAACCTCTAAACCATTATTTCTAAATTACTAATAGTGCATCTATACTTGTAATCACCTCCACATCTCTGAATATTTACAAATATATTATACACATCTCTGAATATTTACAAATATATTATACACTAACTCTGTATTGCTGAATAACCAAACCTATCAATGTCTTTATTTATATTCATGCTTCACAAATTTCCTTTATAACCCACTCCCATAATCAACAATCATATTTCTTGTTTTACTTCTTATTTCCTGTTTCTTGTTTTAATTTCACAAAACCCACAACAATTTCTGACATTTCCACTACCCCTTTAATCATCTATCTCAACAATTCATTTATCTTCCGCTTCCTTAAGGTTTGGATAATTTCGGCGCTAATGACGTTTTCGTTTGTATAATCTCTTATTATCAACACTAACACAGACTTCTTTAGATCAGAGCTAAGCATTTCCAGCAACTGTAATACGCTTCTAAAATTTGTTAAAACATTACATCAATTCCAACAACTGTGGTACACTTCTAACATTGTATTAAAACCATAATTTGGACTCTGACATATATGCCACTGGTCCGGAAAAGGAGAGTCCTCTCTCCGAAAACATAAAAATTACAATTATGCAATTGATGCACACTGAAAAAAAAAAAAACGCACGAAAAATCATAACAAGGTAGGTGAAGACAATGTAATAGACTATGCTAAAAAAAAACGATACATAACAATAAAATAGCGTGACAACACCAAGTATAAAATGAATAATATTCTACACAACGACCAAGGCATGCATGGACCAACAAATCAAAGAGGAGACTCGACCGGTGACCCAATGTATATAACCGTTAGCGGTTAGGCAAAAAAATATCACGGAGTTTTTGCGAAAGCAACTCAACGCGTAATCGACATGGGACACTGGGAATCGACCAAATATAGCACGGAGGACTTCAAAAGTCACTCAACGTGAGAAGACATCCACAGAAAAAATATGCAAACGTCACGGAGCGATTAAAACCGCTCTACGTTTCAAAGATGTCTCAGGTATCATAGTTTATTGTGTGTGTGTTGTAAACCGATAATACCGTTCAAGAATTTTAAAAAAATTGATACCCTTTGCATGCAATATCAACACCAAAAAAACATATACACATTTAAAAAAAACACAAGTTTTTTTTTTTTTTTTTTTTTTACGGATTATAATAAAATAACAATTACATAACAAACCTTTACAAACACAGTTAATGTCGACAGCGTTAAAGTATGATTTTAAACAAATATAACGTCTACAAAGTGGGGAACAAATTGTAAACAAACAAAAAAACAACATATTTCTTGTTTTACTTCTTATTTCCTGTTTCTTGTTTTTATTTCCTGTTTCTTGTTTTTATTTCACAAAACCCACAACAATTTCTGACATTTCCACTACCCCTTTTAATCATCTATCTCAACAATTCATTTATCTTCCGTTTCATAAATGGTTGGGATAATTTCGGCGCTAATGACGTTTTCGTTTGTATAATCTCTTATTATCAACACTAACACAGACTTCTTTAGATCAGAGCTAAGCATTTCCAGCAACTGTAATACGCTTCTAAAATTTGTTAAAACGTTACATCAATTCCAACAACTGTGGTACACTTCTAACATTGTATTAAAACCATAATTTGGACTCTGTCATATATGCCCCTGGTCCGGAAAAGGAGAGTCCTCTCTCCGAAAACATAAAAATTACAATTATGCAATTGAAGCACACTGTGAAAAAAAACGCACGAAAAATCATAACAAGGTAGGTGAAGACAACGTAATAGAATATGCTAAAAATAACTATACATAACAATAAAATAGCGTGACAACACCAAGAATAAAATGAATAATATTCTACACAACGACCAAGGCATGCATGGACCAACAAATCAAAGAGGAGACTCGACCGGTGACCCAATGTATATAACCGTTAGCGGTTAGGCAAAAAAATATCACGGAGTTTTTGCGAAAGCAACTCCACGCGTAATCGACATGGGACACTGGGAATCGACCAAATATAGCACGGAGGACTTCAAAAGTCACTCAACGTGAGAAGACATCCACAGAAAAAATATGCAAACGTCACGGAGCAATTAAAACCGCTCTACGTTTCAAAGATGTCTCAGGTATCATAGTTTATTGTGTGTGTGTTGTAAACCTATAATACCGTTCAAAAATTAAAAAAAAATGGATACACTTTGCATGCAATATCAACACAAAAAAACATATACACATTTAAAAAAACACTTAAAGTTGTTTTTTTTTAAACGGATTATAATAAAATAACAATTACATAACAAACCTTTACAAACACAGCCAATGTCGACAGCGTTAAAGTATGATTTTAAACAAAGATAACGTTTACAAAGTAAGGAACAAATTGCAAACAAATAAAAACCAAACATATTTCTTGTTTTACTTCTTATTTCCTGTTTCTTGTTTTAATTTCACAAAACCCACAACAATTTCTGACATTTCCACTACCCCTTTTAATCATCTAACTCAACAATTCATTTATCTTCCGCTTCCTTAAGGTTTGGATAATTTCGGCGCTAATGACGTTTTCGTTTGTATAACCTCTTAATTATCAACACTAACACAGACTTCTTTAGATCAGAGCTAAGCATTTTTAGCAACTGTAATACGCTTCTAAAATTTGTTAAAACGTTACATCAATTCCAACAACTGTGGTAAACTTCTAACATTGAATTAAAACCATAATTTGGACTCTGTCATACTATGATATTGTTACATAAAGACATTGCAGACAAAGTTCGCGCACTGGCTGTTTCAAGCTGGGACTGACTCGAACGACAAATGGACGTCATGGTTGGTTTAGGTAATCGGTTCAGAAAGATGGGCCAGGGCAGATTCATTAATACACTGATATGCTAAGCCAAGTTGATTGCAATTTAGAGGTGTCCGGAACTCATAACCGACCAGTTTAGGGTATCCAGCATTGGAGTAATAGGGAAACTTTTCTGTCTCGGCAGTACAATGCCAGCTGTTGTGTTATGAACACGTTGAAGCCTCTGTAGTTGATTCTGTGGTAATCCCCAGAGAAAGCTGCCGCAGAAATCAAGTCTCGACAATATCAACGAAACTGCGACTGCATGGCTGTATGTTGGTTGGTTTAGCCTAGGTCGAAGTCTACCCAGCATTGAGATGAAGACATGGCTAGTCTTAACGACTGTGTTGATGTGATTCACCATAGACAGTTGACTATCAATGATGAGGCCTAGATTTCTCACCGAGTCAGAAAGAGCAATGTATGCTTGCTCCACACGTGTGACTGATATTTTCTCCGGAGTATGCTTTTAACTGCGGGTTTTTTTTTCAGATCCAGCAGAGAGCACAGTATTGGCTCTCCAGGATTGCGAAGTCAGGTCAATCACAAGACGCAAAAGAGCAGTTTCGGCGCAGTTATATTTTGGCCAATATGCGGACTGGAATTTATCCAGAAGGTTGTTCGACTCCAGATGACTGACCAGCGTTTGGGCTACAACTCGCTCCAATAGTTCTAAAAGAGATGGCAAGTTAGACACAGTTCTGTAATTCTTGGAGGCAGCTACAACACAGAAAGTAGCCTAGCCTATAGAAGGGGGGACTGGAGTCGAAGAAGTATTAAAAGTTAAGGTTAACAGTTACTCTCGGTGGACGTACAGTTACTCTCAGTGGGCGTGATCCTGGACGCTATCGACCCTTTCCTGCAATCGCCCTCACAGTCCAGAGGATTACTATTGTCAGACTTCACTGTGCTGCCTAGTTCTCTTCTCCTCTTGTTCTGACCTGTCCTGTTTGCCTGCTATCTTAGTGCACTTGCAGATGGTGGAGACGATGTCAGGGACAACGATAAAAGCGAGCAGGACCAGTATGATCACGGAAGCCGTGATACCCATTGACACGCTGGACGTTCGGTCGTCCGGAGCCGACTTTTTCTTATTGATCGAGGATGACAGCTGTGTAGTGTTGACGGCTAGCTCGTCCTTGATGTATTTGCTTAATTCGGTCTTCAGCTGCAGCCTCGCCGTGTCGTTGACTGCGGTAGCCCTCCTCACTACTTTGACACAGTTGCAGCTCATCGTGTCGTACTTGACTTTATAGGCTTTTGACGTCAGCAGTGGCTTGGTGGGCGTTTTTGTAGAGGTGGGTTTGCTAGTTGTCGTGCTTGTTGGCGGTTTTGTTGTAGACTGGGTAGTAGATGCTACAGCAATCGACGTTTCACATCCTGTTGTTTGCGGGTCACAGGTCGTTACTGGCGGAACAGTTGTTGGTTCATTTATTGTCGTCGTTGTTTCCGTTGTAGTCTTTACTGGTTCTGTTTTAGTCTTTGCTGGTTCTGTTGTAGCTTTTGGTTTACCTGTTGTTGTCTCAGTTGTAGTTGTTGTTGTCTCAGTTGTAGTTGTTGTTATCTCAGTTGTAGTTGTTGTTGGTTCAGTTGTAGTTATTGTTAGCTCGGCTGTTGTTGTTGGATCATCTGTTATTGTTGAATCATCTGTTGTTGGCGGATCAGTAGTTGTAGTTGTTGGCGGATCAGTGGTTGTAGTGATTGTCGTTGTTGATGTTGCTACAGTTGCTGTTGTGGGTGCAGGTGTTGTGGTCGTTGTCGTTGTGGTTGTTGTTGTTGTTGTCGGAACACAGACCGCTAAGGTTTTCCTGAAAGAGAATGACATCATCATTACTACTTCAACTACATGTATTACTACTTCTACCATTTCTGCTACTACTTCTTTTACTTCTACTACTAGTGCTGCTGCTGCTACTAATGCTGCTTCCGCTGTTGCTTCTCCGCCTTCTACTTTACTACTACTATTTTGCTATTACTGCTTATAATGCTGCTACTGCTGGTTACATCACTACTACTACTACTACTACTACTACTACTACTGCTGCTACTACTACTATTACTACTACTACTACTACTACTACTACTACTACTACTACTACTACTACTACTACTACTACTACTAATAATAATAATAATAATAATAATAATAACTACTACAACTACTACTACTACTACAACTACTTTTTGAAAACTTGTTCTTATGTAGATCTTTCCCAGCGCAGCTCAACAAGGTCTCAAGACGCAGGCCCACACAGATCTAATTCAAGGCGCTCACTTGAGCGCATCGTCCGACGCCACAAAAAAATGTTATATCAAGTATAGTATTCATTGCACCAATTTATTGTTTTAACTAGGAGGGCAAAGCCAATATGACTCACATGCTCCTTATGGATCTTACAATATTTAACATGAAAAGTAGTGCCCAGAAAAAACGAAATGAAACGGCCGCATTAAAACGCAAAGTAAAACCGACTTTGATCTTTCTATGCTCTTGACCCATGAGATGACCTGGACCTCCGGCTCCAAATGCACTTATGTACTATCAAATAAAGTACAGCAAAAAATGTATTGTGCTAAAAATAAACGGTGACCTTAGGAGACCTTGACCTTGGATGACCTTGACCCTCACGTGACCTCTCGTGCATGTCTGATCAAATACCCCAAGGTTGTTCAACACTTTGGGTTATATAAACAGCCATTCCACTATATAATGACCTATATTTTTAATGTTTTTGCAAGGCCTTAAATGACCTTCTCCTTCAAGATCAATGTAAAAGCGGAACAAATATGAAAGACCTTCTCTACATACAACAAGTTTGGACTTTATATCTTTCATAGTTTAGGGTAAAGGTCACTTCAAAGTACCTATACTAACCAACTTTGGATCGCTCCAGTGACCTTGACCTTGGAGTTAAGTTGACCAAATGTGCATAGGATGTGTGTCTCGTTGACATCTATTATGCAAAAAGAATCGTAAGTTCAATATTAATAACCTAGAAAAAAAAGTGAAATTTTGTGGAATTGTCGTTTTTTCACTAACATTTGTTGACCCTGTGGCCTTCACTTAAAGTCATTCATTCACTAATCATTTATGAAGTTTTATGGGTATGCACCATGTGACTAAATATGGTTGTGATAGTTGAAATAGGTTCTGAGATATTAATCCACTTGCAAGTTTGGCACAGACAGACGGCGCGCATACAAACGTACGGATGGACACTTTTTTTTTAGATTTCATTTTTTGGACTATTTAGGACTCATCTCACAGAGATTTGAAATATCTGGGAATTGTTTTTGATGAGGTGAGTACACAGACCCAAACTGCTATGCATGTGAGTCAAAACATGAATTTCGTTTGCTGACCGGTGTCCCCTCTCTCTTCGCTGTAGGGACCCTGATTATCTTCGCTCTATTCACACTTTTCTGCTATCGGATAGTCGTGTCGGATAGTGCAGTGGTTGGAGCACTCGCTACTGTGTCGAAAGTGAAGCACCGTCCGGTGCGGTTAGCACTTGGATGGGTGACCGCTAAGGTGTGAAGCGACAAACAACAACGCCCCCAGTTGACTCAACTGTGATTGAGTACCTACTCTCTTGAGGGTGGGGAAGGTAAAGCAGCGAGGGAGAGAGTTGGGCATCACCCTCATTACGCTGGCCCAAGATAAGTGTGATCTCCAACATCACGCTCCCCTACGGCCACAAGGCTATGGGACTACCTTTACCTTTACCTGCTATCCTATGCACCAACGGGAATCCCCCATGTAAGAGGGGTAACTCTTTCCGTTACCGTGAAACATTCTTCCCGTTTCTTTCTCCGCGTATTGTTTAACCGAGTGTTTTGAGTGAGTTATTTCCAAATATTCAAGAATATGTCGAATCACATGAGAAAGCGTTGGTGGGAGCATAAAAGAGAAAGTGTTGCAGAGAATGCCTGATGGATTTGAAGTGCCAGTTGTGACAGTCAAGTTTACAGTGGGAAGACAACATGTGTCACTGGCCACCGGTATCGTACCCTCACATAGTCAACTACTTCGTGTTTTGTGAAGGTTGCGACGGCGAAGCTACAAGAGTCTTCAGGTCCTGTTTCACTTTCTGTCGATGATCGTTCTTTAATCGTTGTATCTCTAGCTCTTCCATCTGACGACTGACGTTTTCGTGGTGGCTTTCTGCCGATCTTCACTTTGCTGTCGTAACCAAGAAACAGCCGGGGAGATGGATTTTGAATGATGGGCTCTCGGTCAGTAAAATGAGAGGAACAGACACAAATTGTCTTCGGTGGACGTTTTAAATGTTGTTTTGACAGACACTATCTGGTCACTATTTGAAGGGGTGTGCAGTTTGTAGGGCTCCTGACACACGCACTCTCCATGAACCATTGGGTAGTGATCAACGCACCTCCGAAGTCGTCACAAATACAGGCCTCTACGATTGTTTTTGCATCCTTTCACTGAGCATGTACTTCCTCCACCGTTTTTATACTAATCCCACTCGTTTTCTGGCTCTAACAATCGTCGTTTTCGGCAATTTGCCATATTTAAAAGTCATGCATCAAGTTTGAGAAAAGCAAAACAAGCCAGACCGGAACTTGGTTTCACTCTAGCCTCGTTTTAATTTATAATGGCGATCCCCACTTTCTGTAAATTTAGTGCTTTAAATTCCCACTGTCGCTGTCTTTCTCATTTGCTCTTTCTCATTCCTGCTCTTTTCTATCAATCTGCTATACTATCGTCTTCTTCGCTAGACCCGTCTCCTACCTTTTTTCTTGAAAACTCTTCCGGGACAAGACTCCTTGTTTGTGTATGAGGTCTGTTGGATCAGCTTGGGAATATTGGACGCTTTGTGCCAGGTGTCACTAGGGCTTCCTATGATGTTATTATTTAGCAATGTAGGCATTTTATATGTATGTGTTTTGTTGATAATTTATAATGATGTTTGTATTCTATTTTGTTTTTGTAAACGGGGGTTCGATAAGTTGGGGTGAAGCCTCAGCCGTCCCCTGCGTGGGATGTCTTTATTGTAAAGTGACTAGCTGGTGGAGAGCTTTCGGTTTTACCACTAGGGTTGTTTCAGCAGATCTATGCGGATCGGATGTTGTCCGATCCTGATTTGGCTCGGAAGAGTCCGCTGGACCTAAAGCAATAATAATGTAATGTAATGTAACTTTGCTCCAGCCACTGCCGCGCTATGTTTACTGACGCTCGCTGCGTACGTGGACAGGCCGTCGCTTTTGATTGCCCAGACCTCCGTGAGGACCTTGAGCCCCTCCTCTCTATCTGTACCGCCAACGACAATGGCCATAGTACGGTAGACATGGTCGCCTGTCCTCTATCTTCAAACCCTCATCTTCTTTCTGTTTTTGGCCGCTTCGTCCATTTATCACTCAATAATGGCGCGCAGTCTTTAGACTCTTTTTTTTTAAATGGAGGTGGTGTGCATTCATATAAACACTTACATTTTAACTGTATAGTTTACTGCGCGTGAATGACAAGTTGTTTTTCACCCGGTATCTCCGGAGGAATGAATGGGTAAAAGATGAGGGTTTTCACCCGGCTTCACCGGAGGTGTGTCTGAGTATGGCTACCCGGTTTACCTGAGGGCTGAATGTTGACCATCATGTTTACCAATTTATTACACCCCCTCCCCATCGAATCCCACCCCACCTTCTCCGTGGTTGATTAGTCCACTTATTAGTAGATTAAAAAAAATTGTATTATAATAAATCTTAACCCTTTCCAAGGTTGTGTATTTTACAATAATTATTCGTAACCTTTCCCTCTTTCCTATCCTATCCTATCCAATCCCGTAACTCGGAGGTCGTAGGGGCACCACAGATGATCGTTTAACCAGCGTACTCCAGCTTTTTCTGTCCTCAGCAACCCTGATGGCTTCGCTCAGTGTCAAACCAGTCCATTTTCGAAATGTTGTCCTCCCACATCTTTTTCGGTCTCCCTCTTCTTCTATCTCCTTGCACTGTGCTTTGCAGGATGGTCTTTGCAAGGCCTGATTGTCATGAACTGGCTAGTTTTAACTCTGCCTATTACTATTCAGCCTTGTGTAGTCATTGTAACAGTAGAGAGTCATTAAATTACACAGCAGGCCACACACAGCGAGCCAGCCACACACAGCGTAGTGAGTCAGCACTTGAGCTTTGAATCTGACCGTTTTTAACCAATGAGCAGCAGGCTAAGTGGGTAGAGCAGTTTTGACTGTGTCAAACCCTAGCGCAGTTTGAATCAGTCGTGTGTGAGATGAGGAAGAGTCAACATCTAAATACATAGCTAGAGAAATCTCTTCACTCATAGACCAGGAAGCAGGACTTTAGAATCTTAGAATTCTCTCAAGTCATCACGGGCCTGAACTTGTCAAACAGGTAAATGAACACCCTTCTGTTTCATCGTGATATATTTATATTATTGTTGAAATTATGTTTGTGGAATTTGCTATGCATAAATGTAAATTGTTAATCCGAATTTGCGTGACCATGTGGAAAAGCCGAACACGTGGCGAAACACGACCGGTTGCGCCGCCATGTTGTATACCATACGGAACCACTGTTGTTTAACTTATATGTATGTTTGCAGACCAGTGGCTGTACCACTGAATGTTTATATTATTATTAATTCTGTATGTGTATAGTTAGACACGATTGATATTTATGTATGTATAGGAATTTAGAGTTGAGATTCCAGTGGACCCCGGAAGTAGCAGAATGTTCGTCGCTTATGTATAGAGATGTGGAGCTATCACTGAGGGCTACTTTGGCTTTCAGTGAGACGCTCTGCACAAACCGATTATTCAGGGTTGTGCAGAATTTCGTCTCTTATATTATAGACGAGCAGGCGAGCTATCCTGTGCACCCCACTCCACAGAAACGACGAGTTGGTTGAGGAGCCTCTACCGCACAAGTCGGAAAGAGCTACCCGGAAAAACACCCTGTCAGACCCCACAGCGTGGCAAGGGAACCCAACTACACAACGACACAGGTGGACCAGAAGCTACCTCACAGAAGGACTTCGCACGCACCATCTAGCAGTTAAGTGTAATCTCCGAAGGTGAACTTAAACTGATCGAAACAGGACCACAGTAGTCCAACTCTTCAGAAACTGTAAAACGGACCACAGTAGTCCAAATCTACATGAAATATAATAGCAAGTGCCCGAGGAAGATATAACAGCTGCCTAGACTATCAGCGATCGAACTATTAGCAGTAACTGAGACTTTTTAAGTTAGATTAGTACTTAGAGAATCTTGTATAGAGTAGAAGAAATAAATGTGTGATTTTAACTGTTATCAAGTGGCTGGACTACATATGATTCATAGCCGTGTGAAAGCTAGTGTGACAGTAATCTTTTACCATTTTATCTATCTATCTCTGTACCCCAACCTTAACACAGAACGAGCTAAACAAATAAATTTATTAAAGTAATTCATAGGGTGACTTACTAGCAGTTCCCACCGAATAAACGTGAGGGTCCATAATTCCATTGTGCAGAGCCCATAAACCCCACGTGACACTTTAATTGGCGAGCCTAGTCAGGATGTGTGTATAATAGGAATTGGGTTTAACCGGACCTAGGTACAATAAAATTAGACAACAGCAGTAGTAGAATAACTTAGAATAGTGTAAGGGTATAACATTGACTCAGTTTTGGTGCACTATTCTTTAGTTAAAAACTTTTTTGCTTCAAATATTTTTGTGCCTGTATGTTGCATTGTTCTTTTGCAGGTTTTGCTTAAATAACTGTTGTATGCCATTTGACTCTTGTTTTATTCTATTATTGATTACGAATTTGATTGTCTTTGCATTGTTGTTATTGAATTGCAATATTGCTAGTGTTTTGGTATTCCACGTGATTCAGAGGTTGTTCATAGACACTTTGGCAATGTCGGACCCAGTGGCCTTGAGATTGCGCTTCAAGGAATTAGGGGAAGCTTTACACTTAGCAGGGGGAGACCTAATTGCGTATATCAATGCAGAGGTAGAGAAACAGGAGGCTAAGGCAGAGAGAGCAGCAAAGAGAGAGGCGAAGAAACTCGAAGCAGAACAGAGAAAAGCAGAACTAGAAGCAGAGCAGAAGAAACTAGCATTAGAGGCAGAGCAAAAGAAAGCAGAGTTAGAAGCAGCAAGAGAACAGAAAAAAGCAGAATTAGAAGCAGAGCAAAAGAAAGCAGAGTTAGAAGCAGCAAGAGAACAGAAGAAATTAGAATTAGAAGGAGAACAGAAGAAGACAGCATTAGCAGCAGAGAGAGAAGCAGAAGTTAGGAAATGGGAGTATGAGAGGGCAGAAAAGGAAAAAGACAGACAGCATGAGTTAGAGCTAAGAAGATTGGGATCAGGAGCTTCAAGTTCTTCCTCAACCCCTCCCCACTCAGATCAGCTAGAGGTAGCATCCAACCCTGTACAAGGAATGTCATTTCCACTGGGAACATTCAATGAGAGAGAGGAAGGTCTAGATCTCTATCTGACTAGGTTTGAGCGTCTAGCAACAGAGTACAAACTAGATCCCACTCATTGGTCTTTCAAGCTTAGTCAAGGGCTTAGAGGAAAGGCTTATGACATCTACAGTAAGCTACCGACTGACAGAGTGACTGACTATCACAAAGTAAAAGAGGCACTCCTAACGGGATTCAAACTAACAGGAGAATGCTACCGGCAAAAGTTCCGCACCAATCGGAGAGTGAAAGGAGAGAGCTATGCGCAGTTCGCGGATCGGTTGTCCACAATGCTGGATAAGTGGATTAGCCAGTCAGCCACGGCTAAGACGTATGATGGACTGACAGAACTGTTAGTATGGGAACAGCTACGGGAAACCATGACCCCCGAGCTGATAACCTTCTCAGTAGAGCAGGGCGCGGAAAGACTGGAAGATCTGGTCAAGGTCGCAGATAGGTACGTGGCCGCCCACGGAGAAGCCAAGAGCTTCAGGCGAGACCTAAAGCCTAACGGGAAAGAGGCACAGAAACGAAGCCCTAACCGGGAAGAGCGCACCGCGAATAAGCCGAATAACCCCAGACCTGGGCAGAATAAAGGACCCAACACGGAATTCGGGAAAAGAGGTCCTGCAGAACAGAGACGGTATTGTTCGTTCTGCAACAGAAACAATCACTCCACCGCAGAATGTTTCAAGTTGGCCGCACAACGTAGGGAAGAGCGCGAAAGCCGGCCAGCGCACAGAGTTCTAACTCAAAGTAGCGGTAACAAGCCACACACTATCGGAGATCACCCATCGGTGACAGACACGGTCAAGGTCAACGGAAAAGAAGCGAACTGTCTGTATGACACAGGTCTATCATACGACGCGATAGTTAGCGAATCTCTTGTATCGCGCGCGGACTTGACAGACAAGACAGTCGACTTACAAGGAGCAGACTTGACGAAACCGACGACTACTTGCCCAATAGCATGGATCGAAGTTGAGAGTAGGTACGTCACAGGACGAATCCAAGCAGCTGTTTTACAGAAACCCCTGTATGATCTAGTGCTAGGTTGTAGGTATGTGTTCTTAGGCACGCCCCCCAAAACTGTAGAGATAGCTGCAGTGCAAACCAGGGCCCAAACTAAAACCCAACCACCCCAGCCCGATTTCGCTCCGAATCCAGGACTCGAAGAGATCAAAACAGCACAGAAAGAAGACACCTCGATAGCGAAATGCTTCCAGAAGCTACCCAAGGCGCACACACCCCCGCACAAGGGAGACTTCTACATGGAAGAGGGAGTTCTACATCGACAAGGAGATGGAGATCACACCCAACTAGTACTACCAGCCACCCTTCGAGCCCAAGTACTAGAATTAGGCCACAGCATGCCACTCAGCGGACACATGGGAATTGGATTCACAGAGCTAGAATTTCTGGGACACACCATCAGTCAAGGAAGCCTGCGACCGGTAGAAAAGACAGTGAAACGCCTACTCGACGCTCCTAGGCCCAAGACCAAGAAGGAAGTACAGTCGTTTCTAGGACTCTGCGGCTTCTACCAGAAGTTCATCCCCAACTACAACAGCATCGCCGTACCACTGACAAATGGAACCCGGAAAATCGCCCCGGACAAAGTAGTATGGACAGCCGAATGCGAGACAGCATTCCAAACACTCAAGGACAGAATGACATCGGCGCCAGTACTCCACCTACCCGATTTGACTCAGCCATTCGTTCTTCGCACCGACGCAAGCGACTTAGGCCTCGGAGCAGTACTGCTACAGCGCGACCCCAAGAATGCAGAGAAGTTATTCCCTGTCGCCTACGCCAGCAGAAAACTGAGACCCGCCGAAACACACTACGCCACGTCGGAGAAAGAATGTCTTGGACTAGTCTGGGCCATACAGAAGTTCCAACTCTACCTGTATGGGACCCACTTCACAGTTCAGGTGGACCACCAACCACTATCGTTCCTGGCAGCCTCCAAGTCTTTGAACTCTCGCCTGATGAGATGGGCACTCACCCTTCAGGCATACTCATTCCAAATCGAGTACATCCCCGGCAAAGAGAACCACGGAGCCGACTACCTCAGTCGCCATCTCGTGGAGGACACAGCAGCTGTCGCCCACCCAACACAACTAAGGGCCACAGCACCAGAATTCGTCCCCGCCCAGTAATACCCTGTCACTAGTGTCCATAGCTACCTGGCACAGCATTGCAGCTCAGGTAGAGCAACTTAATTAGTTTGTAAATAGGACCCTAGGATAGTGCAGTGTTAAACTAGGCTCTGTAGTAGAAAAAGGTCGAATCCAGTAGTCATCGCCTTTTTTTCAGTTGAGGGAGCCTGTCATGAACTGGCTAGTTTTAACTCTGCCTATTACTATTCAGCCTTGTGTAGTCATTGTAACAGTAGAGAGTCATTAAATTACACAGCAGGCCACACACAGCGAGCCAGCCACACACAGCGTAGTGAGTCAGCACTTGAGCTTTGAATCTGACCGTTTTTAACCAATGAGCAGCAGGCTAAGTGGGTAGAGCAGTTTTGACTGTGTCAAACCCTAGCGCAGTTTGAATCAGTCGTGTGTGAGACGAGGAAGAGTCAACATCTAAATACATAGCTAGAGAAATCTCTTCACTCATAGACCAGGAAGCAGGACTTTAGAATCTTAGAATTCTCTCAAGTCATCACGGGCCTGAACTTGTCAAACAGGTAAATGAACACCCTTCTGTTTCATCGTGATATATTTATATTATTGTTGAAATTATGTTTGTGGAATTTGCTATGCATAAATGTGAATTGTTAATCCGAATTTGCGTGACCATGTGGAAAAGCCGAACACGTGGCGAAACACGACCGGTTGTGCCGCCATGTTGCATACCATACGGAACCACTGTTGTTTAACTTATATGTATGTTTGCAGACCAGTGGCTGTACCACTGAATGTTTATATTATTATTAATTCTGTATGTGTATAGTTAGACACGATTGATATTTATGTATGTATAGGAATTTAGAGTTGAGATTCCAGTGGACCCCGGAAGTAGCAGAATGTTCGTCGCTTATGTATAGAGATGTGGAGCTATCACTGAGGGCTACTTTGGCTTTCAGTGAGACGCTCTGCACAAACCGATTATTCAGGGTTGTGCAGAATTTCGTCTCTTATATTACAGACGAGCAGGCGAGATATCCTGTGCACCCCACTCCACAGAAACGACGAGTTGGTTGAGGAGCCTCTACCGCACAAGTCGGAAAGAGCTACCCGGAAAAACACCCTGTCAGACCCCACAGCGTGGCAAGGGAACCCAACTACACAACGACACAGGTGGACCAGAAGCTACCTCACAGAAGGACTTCGCACGCACCATCTAGCAGTTAAGTGTAATCTCCGAAGGTGCACTTAAACTGATCGAAACAGGACCACAGTAGTCCAACTCTTCAGAAACTGTAAAACGGACCACAGTAGTCCAAATCTACATGAAATATAATAGCAAGTGCCCGAGGAAGATATAACAGTTGCCTAGACTATCAGCGATCGAACTATTAGCAGTAACTGAGACTTTTTAAGTTAGATTAGTACTTAGAGAATCTTGTATAGAGTAGAAGAAATAAATGTGTGATTTTAACTGTTATCAAGTGGCTGGACTACATATGATTCATAGCCGTGTGAAAGCTAGTGTGACAGTAATCTTTTACCATTTTATCTATCTATCTCTGTACCCCAACCTTAACACAGAACGAGCTAAACAAATAAATTTATTAAAGTAATTCATAGGGTGACTTACTAGCAGTTCCCACCGAATAAACGTGAGGGTCCATAATTCCATTGTGCAGAGCCCATAAACCCCACGTGACACTGATGATTTAGTGACGTGGCCATACCATCGGAGTTTCCGTTTCTTCACCACTGTGAGCAGGTCATCGTGTTGCCCAATGGCTTGCGTGATGGTCTGTCGGATTTCGTCATTAATGAAATGCTGGATATAGGAAATGCCCAGAAGTCTTCTGTAGCACCTCATCTCCATGCTTTGTATTCTTCGTTGGAGATCTGCTGTGAGGGTCCATGTATCGCAAGCGTATAGGAAGATGGAGATGACAAGGGAGCACAGCAGCCTCACCTTGGAATGTAGACTGATGGTCCTGTCTTTCCAAATGGGCTTCAACCTTGTCAGGGCAAAAGTTGTTTGTGCGATCCTGGAGCTGAAGTCCTGTCAGGACGCATTGTCGGATACAATTGCTCCTAAATATTTGAAGCTATGCACTGTGTTGAGGGATTGGCCTTGGACTTTGATGTCCGTGTTGATGCCATTGGTGTTGTTGGTCATCATTTTGTCTTCTCTGCACTTATTTCCATTTCATAGGCTCTGGAGGTGGTGTCAAGCCTCTGTTCCAGCTGTTCAAGTTCTTGTTCCTCTCCAGCTAATCCATCAATTTCATCCTCAAAACGAAGGTTAAAGATTGATCTGCCCCCTCTTTACGTACTTGATATGAATATCGCTTATATAAGGATGAATGAAAAATACAACTATATGCATACGAAGAGCTTTTTAATAATTTAAAATATATTATAGGTTTTGTTGTCCCAAATTTCTCTCTTTCTCTCTTTGTAATGGTATACTCCTTTTACCCGGCTTTAATTCTTATTTGTATTTAATGATTCTTCCTGCATTGCAATGTTACCAGCCTTCCTTTTTTCTGTTTTTTTTTTAACCCCTGGACTGTTGCTCTTCTGGTAACGATAGTAGTACCTCTTTCATTAATATAGTTATTAATCGTGATATTACACTATTCAACCTCTTTCTATTTTGTTTTGTTTTTAAACTCTCCTGGGCGTATTCCTGATCCTGTCAACGAATACTCTCCCAAGGGGGTCCTTGAACCCTTTTTATTGCTTAACTTTTAACTTTTAACTGGACAGACAGACAGAAAACATTTTTGTACATACACATACACACACAAAAAATTGAATTAATGTTAAAAAAAACAACAACAACAGATTTTGTGAAATCTGTGCGAAATAAATCCTAAGTAGTCCAAATAAGACATGTACAAAAATATTTTTGGTCTGTCCGTCCGTCTGCCTGTCCGGCGTCCGACGTCGGGCCCCTGTCGGAGCAATTTCCATTCTTATTTATTTTCCCGTGTATATATATATACACAGTGTTACACTCGGTTTGATGTTGGTGTTTTCTTTATCAGTATTTGATTCAGCCCCGATGCTGAAGTCCTGATAAGGTGTGTAACTCAGATTCGTTTATCCACGCAGCCCGCTCAAACAGCATACAAGTCACAAAGTCGACGTATGAAGTTTTCCACTTTTATTCAGCACACATCAACAACTGCATACAATCGCTCAATCGTCTTTCCACTCTCAAATTTACTTTCCAAATCACTATCAACAACAACTCTATCTCATTTTTGAAACAGCGCGGCACTTAAATAGTCTCTTGATACTCCCGAATAACCTGGATCAATCTCGTTTGACGCAATTTAACCAATCGCTTCTAACTTCGTCATTACTGTCTTACGTCATACATATTTTCTTCTCCTTCCGGAACGTCTTCTTGCTGCGACATGTATCGGGAAATTTCTATCGAGAGTAAACACGCAGATCCAGAAAATTCTACAACAGTATCGACTAACGAAAATTATCAACGTTATACAAAGCCTCTCCTAACAACAATGCAAACTCAAATCAAAGGTAAATAAACTCCATTATTGAATACTTTGCAAATCGAAAGGATTAGATCTATCGTGCGCGTTTCCGACGTACTATCATTCGCGTTTCAACGTAACATACAGTGTCAGGTTGACAGTGTTTATGTAAAAATATATTAAAGTTAAAAATGTGAATGTGTCCCTTTAACTGTAAGTCTAAAAGTCGCAGTAGCAAGAAAGTGAAGCGCACGTGCGAAACGATATTAGCGTTGCACCTCGTGCTATTGTTTAGCGACGGGCTGAGTAGCGTGTAATGCTTTATGAAATTTAGTAATAATATAGAAGGGCACAGCAAAGTTTGACTTTGGTTTTAGAATTATCGTAGTGAGTTCTTTTATTTTTCTAGAAAGTTCGGGGTGGAAATATATATATATACGTAGGTTAGTGACATTGAGGCAGGGAGACATATTTTTTGATGTGGTTGTGCGACCAACTTGGATTTAGTCTAGCACTGAAGTCAAGGACAGTAGACATCTTAGGTCTGTTGTGACCGGTCTATAGGTGTGTTTATATCTAGGTATAAGCAGACAGTCGAGTGTCCACAGGTCAAAAGATTCGAACACGGACTGGTAAGTGAATGCTTTGTTTTCTTACAGCCGTTGCTTCTTGTCTTGGTGTAAATGAAAGATAGTTTGTTTGTGTTCCTATTTATTTCTCCCGTTTTGCTTTTTTTATTGCATTTTGTTAGGTTGAAATGTTGGGTCAGGGGCAGGTAGCATTTTATATGTCCCCAGGTTATGTGTTGTGAATGTGTTGGAATGTTTGAGAATGTATATATTAGACGATGTGTATATGTATATATATTCCGTAATTAAGAAAACATCATGTTCATTTGTAATAGAGATTATCTTTCCCGGGTTATATATCGGTGGTATATATGAACATTCTTTGGGATAATAATCGGCAGGGGGTAAATAATTGTATATTTGCACTGGGACTTATGCTCGTGCCTGATTACAGGATGAGTCTTCGTTCTTCATTTTCCTCGTTCTTCCTCTACTTCATCAATGACATCTTCATTAACCACATAGTCCATTGGTCATCTGGGCCATCACCACGTTTACCCGGTCGGCTACCGAGCTGGGTGACACCGGGCGATTTCAGTCAAGACAGAGCGGCATTGGCAGTTACCGGTGTGACTGGGTCTGCGTCTGGAACCGTCTCAACCTTCCCGGGCCGTCGGTACGACCGGGTGCAGCAGCGGTTGTCAGAGAACCCCGAGGGTGGGCAGGTTGAAGCTTTCCTCGCCGCCTTCTGCGGACAGTGCCTTACCCCCCTCGGGGTGTTCCTCCCTGGACCTTTGCCAGCGGTGCCGGCTCAGCGGTCTTCTGCCACGTGGTCTACATTATTTATTTAGTCATCCTTCTAACTGGTTTATCAACTAGTTTTTTATATTGATTCTTTTGAAGCAAAGAAAGGCACCTATTAACTATAAATGAACGTTTGACTTTCGTGCCTGATTAATAACCAAAGACAAATTTGGAAGTTTTCTTTCCTAATGGTATTTTTTCTGGTCTAAGCAGTGTGAAATACCATTTGATTTACTTCGTTGTTTTTTTAGTCATGTTTAAATAGTGCATTCCAATTCAGTCATTTATCATCTCATTTCATTCATTTTCCATTTCATCTGATTATATTTTTGTTGATGCTTTGTTTATGTATGGTTGGTATGATTGTTGTCTTGTGCGTATGAAAGTGTCTGTGATTTTGGGAAGTAAATTTGTTTTTTTATTTTAAAACTTCATTGACGTGTTTGTTACTTATTTTGTGTGCGTGTGCGTGTGACTGTTTAGTTTCGGGTAGATAGTTAGATAGCTGGGTTGTTCGGGAGGGATCTCTGTCCGACATTAGGTCGTGACATATATTTGGTGACCCTGACGTGATTACGATTGACCGACGTGATTACGATTGACTGACGTGATTACGATTGACGACGACTGACTGACTGACTGCTAGGATAGTATTAGTAGTGTTAGTAGCCTGTGTTTAGCTAGGGTGTGTTGTGAGATTGTGGTGTGTATGCAACTATTTTTCAGTGGGAGGTAGGCGGGCGTCCGGGGCCTTGTGCAAGCGGACTTACACCAGGTTCCACGAGGGAGTTGCGGCTGGGAGAGGACGTTCCTTGTCAGTCCGTGTTCTGTGGCCAAGACGCGGACACTCACTCGCGACGACTGTCTGCACTTCTATTGTAAGTAGTTGGTTAGGTGGGGAAGTAGGGTAGGGTGTTTGTTAGGGTGTTAGGTAGGTTGTTTCAAGAATGGCATTAAGATCTGGGGGAAAGTATCAGCCTGAGTTGAGTAATAGTGACGTTGATGAGAATGTTGACGCGAAAGACTTGGTTGTGGCAGCCACTGGGGAGACTGTGGTCACTGGTATTGTCGGGAAACCCGTGACGGAAACCACTCCACGTGGAGGACGCACCAAACCCCAAGCAACACCGATCAGCGCGTTCAAGATGACGGCAAAGGGACGAGGTATGTCACCGTCAAGAGGAGCGTCAGGAGGAGCGACATCTTTTGGTAAGGAGTCGGGGGTGGGACGTTACATGTCTATGCTTGTCTCGTCAGGAATGACGATGGGGCCAGACTTGGTTAAGATGGCCGCAGACCTCGCTAGAGCGGATGAGGAGCGTGACGTTCGTCAGGAGGAGCTCAGGAGGCAGGCGGAACGTGACACTCGACTGGAGGAGTTTCGCCAGGAAGAGCTCAGGCAGCAGGAAGAGTTCCGGAAGGGGGAGCTCAGATTGAGACAGGAGGAGCTCAAGAGGCAGGCGGAACGTGACACTCGACTGGAGGAGTTTCGTCAGGAAGAGCTCAGGGTACGCCGCGAGGAGCTAAAAAAACAAGAGGAACTGCGAATCGAGGAAGTGAGTACTTTAAAGGAAGTACTAAAAGCACAGAGCAGTAAGTTAAATGATAGTGGGTACCGGGTGAAGATTTCGTCTTTTGATGATAAGGATGACATGGACCAGTATCTTCTTCATTTTGAGCGGGTTGCGACAATGCATGGCTGGGAAAGAGCTACGTGGACGAGTAGGTTAGTTCCACTTTTGCAGGGTGCAGCTCGGGAGGCATTTTTGCAGTTGACGCCAGAGGATGCCAAGAACTACGATGAAGTGAAGAAGGCCTTACTGTTTCGTTTTCGACGGGACGCCGACTACTTCAGGCGTACGTTCAGGTCGATGAGGAAGGAGCCGGCCGAGAACTTTGCGTCTTTCATCAAGAGGCTCAAGCAGATGTTGTCTCGGTGGTTTTGCCTCGCCAACGTCGACCAAAAGGACCCAGAGCAGGTAGTAGATGCTTTTGTTTTAGAGGAGTTTGTGAACACTCTAAACCCAGAGTTAGCTATCATTGTGCGGGAGCACAAGGCGGCCACCCCAGAGCAGGCTGCAACGGTTGCCGACGATCGCGTGTTAGCCAGACGGTCGGTGAGGGATGATCGGGTCGGATCTAACCAGGATGGCAAACGACAAAAGCGGACGGGAGATCGGTCGCCAGAATCTAGTAAGACGAGTGGGTCAGGCGCTAAGCTCAAAGGTGATGTGAAAACAAAGGAAATTATTTGTTTTCAGTGCAAGCAACCAGGTCATGTCCGGAGAGATTGCAAGCAAGGGAAGACAACCAGGTCAGCAGCGATGCGACCGGAGTCGCCGGAGCCAGAGATGCGAGACGTCCCCAGTTTGTGTGACCAATGCAACCAGCTGGAAGTCGTGTCAGAAGCTAAGGTCATCGTGAACGGTGTCCCAGCGGTAGCTTTGCGAGACACAGGAGCTGAGCTGTGTATCGTTTCAGCCAGGTTAGTCTCAGAGGAAGACATTTTGGCGGGGATGAAACAAAGAGTATCGCTTGCAGATCCAACCGTCATGCGTGAGTACCCTGTTGCATCTGTGGTTGTTTCTTCTCCATGGATAAGAGGGAGAATACACATGCTAGTAGCGGACCATCTGTGCCGTGACGTTGTAATAGGCAGCACTGTTACTTTTACTAGTGGTGAATCTGTCAAGGTGCCAGTTTATGCATCACGAAGTTTGGCTGCAGTCCAAACTAGAGCCCAGGCCAAGAAGGAGAGGGAGACACATCCCTTGCCTGTCGACAGGATATCAGGGCTGGACGTTACTCCAGAACAGCTGAGTAAGCTGCAACGGGAAGACCCTACACTTACCAGAGCCCAACGGGCTGCAGACACAGGTGAGCTCGTTGTTAGCCAAGGAAAGCAAAAGGGCAGAGTCAAGTTCATCAGAAAGAAGGGATTGTTGTTGAGGGTAGTCGAGGATGAGGGGAGGACGTATAAACAGATATGTGTCCCAAAGTCTCTTCGACAGGATGTCATGAAGTTGGGCCACGACACTCCCATGAGCGGACATGCTGGAGGAAGACGGACGTTGCACCGGATCTGGACTGATTTCTATTGGCCTCAGATGTCGGGAGACATTCGCCGGTATTGCCAGTCATGCGACGTGTGTCAGCGAGCGTTACCCAAAGGTAGAGTGCCGAAAGCAACATTGGTAAGCATGCCTTTAGTGGATCAGCCGTTTGAGAAGGTAGCTGTTGATATTGTTGGGCCGATCATTCCATGTTCTGACCGTGGGTACAGATTTATTTTGGTCATGGTGGACTACGCAACCAGGTACCCAGAGGCTACTGCTTTAAAAGACATTAGGGCAGAAACCATCGCCGAAGCACTATGGGAGATGTGGACAAGGTTGGGCATCCCAGGTGAAGTGCTCTCTGACCGAGGTTCGCAATTCACTTCAGAGGTAATGAAAGAGGTGTACAGGTTGTTAGCTGTTAAGGGAAACCTCACGACGCCATACCATGCCATGTGCAACGGGCTAGTGGAACGGTTTAATCAAACCCTAAAGTCCATGATCAAGAAGTTATGTTCGGAAAAGCCAAAAACATGGGACAGGTATATTCCGGCATTGTTGTTTGCCTACAGAGAGGTACCACAAGCAAGTACAGGTTTTTCTCCTTTTCAGTTGCTGTACGGTCGTACACCCAGAGGACCGATGCAGGTACTCAAGGAACTGTGGACTCGAGAGACGCAGGAGCAGGAAGTCAAAACAGCCTTACAACACGTGCTCGATTTGCGTGAAAAAGTTGAAGAAACTTGCAGGATAGCAAAAGAATCCCTTGGAAAGGAAGCTGCACGTCAGAAGCGTCACTTCGACAAGAAGGCAAAGCTCAGGGTTTTTCCAGTAGGATGTAAGGTGCTCATGTTGTCCCCATGCAAAGAGAACAAAATGAAAATGTCTTGGAAGGGACCTTACGTGGTGCAAAGCAGAGTGGGTCCTACGGATTACAAAATACAGGTGGGAGACAAGGTAAAAACTTACCATGTAAATCTGTTGCAGCGTTACCTGGAGCGAAATGGAGTTGTCGCCGCTGTATCTGTCCTGGACGAACAGAATGACTCCGAGGTTCAGGAGAGTTCCGGATCTCTACCTGTGTTCCCCTTAGTTGCAGAGGAGTCTTTGGACAACATCAATCTGGATCCAGAAACGCCAGAGATCCATGATGCCGTTCGGGAAGTGGTGGGACAGTTCGCTGATGTTCTCACCGATTTGCCGCTGAGGACCGAGCTGGCTGAATGCGAAATTCGGACGATGGACGACACTCCAGTGCGAACCCGGCAGTTCCCGATACCTTTTGCACACAAAGACATCATCCGTAAGGAGGTCGAGACCATGCTGAAGCCGGGGGTCGTCGAACCAGCCCAGTCGCCCTACAGTTCACCGGTAGTGTTGGTCAGGAAACGGGATGGCTCCATCCGTTTCTGCGTCGATTTTCGTCGACTCAACAAAAAGGTAATTTTCGATGCTGAACCGTTACCTGATGTTGAATGTCTTTTTGCCAAGTTAGGGAAGGCCAAGTATTTGACGAAGATTGATCTCTCCAAGGGATACTGGCAGATTCCCGTCAAGCTAGAGGATCGACCTAAAACCGCCTTCACCACGAAATTGGGTCAATTCCAATTTGTAGTCATGCCATTCGGGCTGAAGACGGCAGGTGCCTGTTTTTCCAGGATGATGAGAGCATTGTTGATTCCTCTCAAGTTGGAAGAAGTGGACAACTTCATGGACGATATATTAGTTGCGACCGAGACTAAGGAACGCCATATCGAGGTCCTGAGGTTGGTACTGGGTCGTTTGAGAGAGGCAACATTGTCTGCTAGACCATCGAAATGCTATTTTGGTTTCAGGCAGCTTGAGTACTTAGGTCACATGGTGGGAAATGGCAAGATGATTCCGTTGGAGCGGGTCATGGAAAAGATTCGCCAAGTGGAACCACCCACAACGAAAAAACAGGTGAAATCGTTTTTGGGGTTGGTTGGGTTTTACCGTCGTTTCATTCCCCATTTTGCTGAAATTGCTTTACCACTGACAGATCTCACAAAAGGTGGAACAAAACCGGGGCCAGTGCAGTGGACTGAACGATGCCAGAAAGCCTTTGACGAGTTGAAAGAGAAGCTGTGCAGTCAACCCGTCTGTTGCCTACCAGATTGGACCAAGGAGTTCGTGCTACGAACGGATGCGTCTGATGTCGGGCTGGGAGCAGTACTTCTGCAAGACCAGGGGTTTGGGTTCCAGCCGTTGGCCTGTGCCAGCAAGAAGTTGAACCCGGCAGAAAGGAATTATTCTCCCATTGAGAAGGAATGCTTGGCAGTGGTGTTCGGGGTACAGAAGTACAGCCAATTCCTCTTGGGACGTCACTTCCGAGTACAAACGGACCACAGTCCTTTGCAGTGGTTGCATAGGATCAAGCCTCAGAGTCCCAAGTTGATGAGATGGGCTATGCAGTTGCAGGCATATGACTTCACCGTGGAAGCAATACCAGGCAAGCAAAATGTTGACGCCGATTTTCTGTCCAGAAATGTTTGAAAGACAAAACTGTAAAATGTAAATATCCCTGCTTAAAACCATAATTGTAATTAAACTGGTAGTTTAATCTTGGTGGGGGGGTATGTCAGGTTGACAGTGTTTATGTAAAAATATATTAAAGTTAAAAATGTGAATGTGTCCCTTTAACTGTAAGTCTAAAAGTCGCAGTAGCAAGAAAGTGAAGCGCACGTGCGAAACGATATTAGCGTTGCACCTCGTGCTATTGTTTAGCGACGGGCTGAGTAGCGTGTAATGCTTTATGAAATTTAGTAATAATATAGAAGGGCACAGCAAAGTTTGACTTTGGTTTTAGAATTATCGTAGTGAGTTCTTTTATTTTTCTAGAAAGTTCGGGGTGGAAATATATATATATACGTAGGTTAGTGACATTGAGGCAGGGAGACATATTTTTTGATGTGGTTGTGCGACCAACTTGGATTTAGTCTAGCACTGAAGTCAAGGACAGTAGACATCTTAGGTCTGTTGTGACCGGTCTATAGGTGTGTTTATATCTAGGTATAAGCAGACAGTCGAGTGTCCACAGGTCAAAAGATTCGAACACGGACTGGTAAGTGAATGCTTTGTTTTCTTACAGCCGTTGCTTCTTGTCTTGGTGTAAATGAAAGATAGTTTGTTTGTGTTCCTATTTATTTCTCCCGTTTTGCTTTTTTATTGCATTTTGTTAGGTTGAAATGTTGGGTCAGGGGCAGGTAGCATTTTATATGTCCCCAGGTTATGTGTTGTGAATGTGTTGGAATGTTTGAGAATGTATATATTAGACGATGTGTATATGTATATATATTCCGTAATTAAGAAAACATCATGTTCATTTGTAATAGAGATTATCTTTCCCGGGTTATATATCGGTGGTATATATGAACATTCTTTGGGATAATAATCGGCAGGGGGTAAATAATTGTATATTTGCACTGGGACTTATGCTCGTGCCTGATTACAGGATGAGTCTTCGTTCTTCATTTTCCTCGTTCTTCCTCTACTTCATCAATGACATCTTCATTAACCACATAGTCCATTGGTCATCTGGGCCATCACCACGTTTACCCGGTCGGCTACCGAGCTGGGTGACACCGGGCGATTTCAGTCAAGACAGAGCGGCATTGGCAGTTACCGGTGTGACTGGGTCTGCGTCTGGAACCGTCTCAACCTTCCCGGGCCGTCGGTACGACCGGGTGCAGCAGCGGTTGTCAGAGAACCCCGAGGGTGGGCAGGTTGAAGCTTTCCTCGCCGCCTTCTGCGGACAGTGCCTTACCCCCCTCGGGGTGTTCCTCCCTGGACCTTTGCCAGCGGTGCCGGCTCAGCGGTCTTCTGCCACGTGGTCTACATTATTTATTTAGTCATCCTTCTAACTGGTTTATCAACTAGTTTTTTATATTGATTCTTTTGAAGCAAAGAAAGGCACCTATTAACTATAAATGAACGTTTGACTTTCGTGCCTGATTAATAACCAAAGACAAATTTGGAAGTTTTCTTTCCTAATGGTATTTTTTCTGGTCTAAGCAGTGTGAAATACCATTTGATTTACTTCGTTGTTTTTTTAGTCATGTTTAAATAGTGCATTCCAATTCAGTCATTTATCATCTCATTTCATTCATTTTCCATTTCATCTGATTATATTTTTGTTGATGCTTTGTTTATGTATGGTTGGTATGATTGTTGTCTTGTGCGTATGAAAGTGTCTGTGATTTTGGGAAGTAAATTTGTTTTTTTATTTTAAAACTTCATTGACGTGTTTGTTACTTATTTTGTGTGCGTGTGCGTGTGACTGTTTAGTTTCGGGTAGATAGTTAGATAGCTGGGTTGTTCGGGAGGGATCTCTGTCCGACATTAGGTCGTGACATACAGAGAGAGAGATTTATCTTTGAAAATGTTAAGTTGCCCACCCAGTGCGTGCAGGGTGTATTTGTGTAGCCGGCACTCATCCGTTTAGGGACATAAGCGTCACGGTCCTAAAAGTCCATGTGATGGAATGCTTGCGTGCACAGACTAGACCTCGGTTTATACTCTCATTGCAAGGACTAGGAGAACGGTGTCTCAAGTTCTTTTTTCCCTGTTTGTTTTTCTTCCTGAGGCCGTTAACGAGGTTTGAACCACTGCCTGTACATGCTTGCTATGTTATCGCTTGACAGTCCAGTATACTGCGTACACCACGGAGCCAACTGCGCTCCACATATGTACAAATAATGAATTACTTTTCAAGCATTAACAGACATTTGACTTAAAGGAAACACACTAACAAATAAGTCGAATCAACAGACGTTTTGCCGCTATCTGGCTGCTACCAAACTTATAAAAGCAGTGATTCTGATCCCAGCCTGAGTGTCAGAGGCTGTTTGAGGGCATACGCCGACACTCAGATACGCTTGTTAGATCTCCGACAAAGCCTACGCTTGATAGATCTCTGAAACAGCCTACTCTTGATAGATCTCTGACACAGCCTACTCTTGATAGATCTCTGACACAGCCTACTCTTGATAGATCTCTGACACAGCCTACTCTTGATAGATCTCTGACACAGCCTACTCTTGATAGATCTCAGACACAGCCTACTCTTGATAGATCTCTGACAAAGCCTACGCTTGTTAGATCTCTGACACAGCCTACTCTTGATAGATCTCTGACACAGCCTACTCTTGATAGATCTCTGACCCAGCCTACTCTTGATAGATCTCTGACACAGCCTACGCTTGATAGATCTCTGAAACAGCCTACGTTTGATAGATTTCTGACACAGCCTACTCTTGATAGATCTCTGACACAGCCTACTCTTGATAGATCTCTGACACAGCCTACGCTTGATAGATCTCTGAAACAGCCTACGTTTGATAGATTTCTGACACAGCCTACTCTTCATAGATCTCTGACACAGCCTACTCTTGATTGTCGCGAAAATATGCGTCTCTTTATTAAGCAACGGTGCATCGTTTGTTTTGTTTTTCTCGATGTTCATAATAACAAGGTTTTAAGGTCTTCAGTATCGATAGAATTCCAAAGTCTGTGTTTTGACGTCGTCGTGTCATACATCACAGACCGATTGCGTCATAGTAGACATAAACACAAATCTTCACTGAGAAAAAAAAATCTTGCAACTCAGGAGGACATTGCTAGCTCAGACATCCAACACGGCATAACGAGTGCAAGGCAAACCAGTCAAAAAGATCGATCAAGGAGGATACCGAGGGGTACCTTAGGTGCACTGCGAGTCAGCGGGAATGCACGGGTGGGAGTGACCACCAAGTTTTCACTAACTCGGAGGTCCAGTGACCAAGGTCGTCGACTGGCCGTTACCGTGTGGGAGGCCATTTGCTTTCACGAACCGTTGGGTTCAATTCTTCATGCGCCATCGTGGGTATGTGTTCAGCTAGGCTATACTAGGCTAACAGGTGCCAGATAGATAGTATATATGTAACAAAACCAATAATAACAATGTGTTTTATTCCATGTTAGTTAGTTTATTTTCGTGTGAAATAAGTGTAACTTTTCCATCATTGTTTCTATATTTTTAGCCTCAGCGCATCAGATCTAGACCGATTCTTAGATCTTTTAGACTTCATCTCACAGCGTTGATTGATATATAGGTTTATGTTCAGTTTTAGATCTCTTGCAGAGGATCCGTTTTGGAGAGCACTTGGCAGAAGTGTTTGTTTATGTCATTGTATGTAAGGCATGAAAGTGGAAGCATGAAGGAACGGTCATCAGTCATCTCATCTATTATTCATTATCAACTATTGTGTGTTATAATTATACACCATTGTGTACTTTGTAATGCTTCGAAGAACATTACACTATATTTGTGGTTCGTTATAGAAAATTCATATCTGGGACATTAGGTCACCACCTGATCGTTTCAGGCGCAACAAATACAGGCCGGGAGATGTATGGACGTTGGGGGAAACAATAACATCGAAGTGACCAGAACATAATGACAAAGCCAACGAAAAGAGAGCTAGAGGAGTCGAAGAAATAGAGTGACATCAAATAAAGTCAACGATACCATCATCATTGGAAGCGAGAACATTCGTGTCTATACTCCAGTCTCTCTACTTAAGATAAGTAGATTTTTTTAAATACATCATGAACAGCAGATGGGACAACACCGGATTGTTAGTCCGGATATAATTCAATTGTATATGACTATATCATCGTTCTTATCATTCATAAATATCATAATTGAGTGAAGAAGTTGATTTGCATCACTATCATCATCAGAGTGTACGCGTTTATGGTGCAAGTGCGCGCGTGTTCTCATCTGATCTTTGATGCTGTGACTCAGTCCTCAACTGCACACACCGCCTATTTATTAAGATCACCGAAGCAACGGCGGCGGGTGGTGCGGCATCCCCCTGAAATCATTGCGTATTTTGGG
This sequence comes from Oncomelania hupensis, assembly GCA_036898135.1. Taxonomy (NCBI): domain Eukaryota; kingdom Metazoa; phylum Mollusca; class Gastropoda; order Littorinimorpha; family Pomatiopsidae; genus Oncomelania; species Oncomelania hupensis. Next base: position 65,198,539 of record CM072517.1, read on the forward strand.
GTAAGGGCCGCATAAGGATCCTCCCGTGCGTTGACATTGATAGATCTCCGACACAGCCTACTCTTGATAGATCTCTGACACAGCCTACACTTGATAGATCTCTGACACAGCCTACGTTTGATAGATTTCTGACACAGCCTACTCTTGATAGATCTCTGACAAAGCCTACGTTTGATAGATCTCTGACACAGCCTACGTTTGATAGATCTCTGACACAGCCTACGTTTGATAGATCTCTGACACAGCCTACACTTGATAGATCTCTGACACAGCCTACTCTTGATAGATCTCTGACACAGCCTACTCTTGACAGATCTCTGACACAGCCTACACTTGATAGATCTCTGACACAGCCTACGTTTGATAGATCTTTGATGATGTGACTCTGTCCTCAACTGCACGCACGGCCTATTTATTAAGATCACCGAAGCAACGGCGGCGGGTGGTGCGGCATCCCCCTGAAATCATTGCGTATTTTGGGGTAAGGGCCGCATAAGGATCCTACCGTGCGTTGACATTGATAGATCTCTGACACAGCCTACGTTTGATAGATTTCTGACACAGCCTACTCTTGATAGATCTCTGACACAGCCTACTCTTGATAGATCTCTGACACAGCCTACGTTTGATAGATTTCTGACACAGCCTACTCTTGATAGATCTCTGACACAGCCTACTCTTGATAGATCTCTGACACAGCCTACTCTTGATAGATCTCTGACACAGCCTACGTTTGATAGATCTCTGACACAGCCTACGTATTAGACTCTCATGGGGGCCAGTTTAGTGGAAAATGACCTGCTAATCAAAATAAGGAAAATACAATTGTGCCTACCCACACCTGTAGCCCTCGGATCTACAATTATTAGTCTCAACGTCAAAATATTCCCCATTCGAGCATTCGAAGCGGGCAGGGTCCCAAGAGCTATCACAGAAAAAGTACAACGAACAGCGGGTACAGGATGGGCGGTAACCAACGTGTCCGTTACAACCTCGCGACTCGTCCACACAGCATACTGCCCCTAAAGAGAAAAAAATCATAATTATTATCATCATCATCATCTTCATCATCATCAACAACAACATCATCTATATTTAGTTTTATTATTATTATTATTATTGTTATTATTATTATTATTATTATTATTATTATTATTATTATTATTATTATTATTATTATTATTATTATTATTATTTTTGTAGTGGTGTTGGTGGTGGAGAGAAGATGATAAAGTGATGGAGGCTAGGGTGATGAAGAATTCTCACACATTCTCTCTCTCTCCCCACAACGCCAGTTCGTTGATGACCGTTGAAAGTTTTAATCTCGAAGTGTATCATACAAAAGAGAGCGCAACAGGCAATGCTCGAGTCGAACAACCCTTATCTGCTGCGTTGGGCCCTGTGCTCCGTTGTGCTGTGTTGTGCCTGTTGCTCTCTCTGTGTGTCGAAAAATTTGCACGTCCGGGCTTTTATGTATGCTCGCAAGCCGTACTGAGACTACTGCTTAACGCGTGCGGTGCACCACAAAATGTTCGGCTCTCGCGGTTTTTTGTTTTAGTTGTTAATCTTTATTTTACATATCAGGCTTGAAACGCCAACGAACACTATACAAATTATATATGGGCGGAAACGCGGAAATACGACTTTTCTACTGATATAAGAATCTCGGACCTATCTGCTACGAAATAAAAATAATACGGAAATTAAGATGGAGTTCACTGCTGATCTTAAGAATGTCATGAGTCTAAACTTGTAAAAACTCTTCAATTTAATACAATTACAAATAATAATAATAATAATAATAATAATAATAATAATAATAATAATAATAATAATAATAATGACAAAGAAAGAACAACGTCTCCCCTTTCCAACGATATATAATATGACATGGTCACTATTAAGGGTTCCGACTATGACGGACTAAATTAGCAAACACCTAACAAAACAACAATATTTACATCTTGCCCATCTTCTTACAACTTTTTCTCTGTTTCTCTTCCGATGTATGTCCCTATCCTATCCTATCCTGTCCCGTAACCCGAAGGTCGTAGGGGCACCACAGATGATCGTTTAACCAGCATACTCCATCTTTCTCTGTCCTCAGCAGCCCTGATGGCTTCGCTCAGTGTCAAACCAGTCCATTCTCGAATGTTGTCCTCCGACCTCTTTTTCGGTCTCCCTCTCCTTCTACCTCCTTGCACTGTGCCTTGCAGAATAGTCTTTGCAAGGCCTGATGATCTGGTGACGTGGCCATACCATCGGAGTTTCCGTTTCTTCACCACTGTGAGCAGGTCATCGTGTTGTCCAATGGCTTGTGTGATGGTCTGTCGGACTTCGTCGTTGGTGATGTGTTGGGTATAGAAAATGCCCAGAAGCCTTCTGTAGCACCTCATCTCCATGCATTGTATTCTTCGTTGGAGATCTGCTGTGAGGGTCCATGCTTCGCAAGCATATAGGAAGATGGAGATAACAAGGGAGCGCAGCAGTCTTACTTTGGAATGTAGACTGATGGTCCTGTCTTTCCAAATGGGCTTCAACCTTGTCAGGGCAGCAGTTGTTTGTGCGATCCTGGAGAGGACTTCCTATCGGGACCCATTGTCTGATACAATGGCTCCTAAATATTTGAAGCTATGCACTGTGTTGAGGGATTGGCCTTGGACTTTGATGTCCGTGTTGATGCCATTGGTGATGATGGTCATCATTTTGGTCTTCTCTGCACTTATTTCCATTCCATAAGCTCTGGAGGTGGTGTCAAGCCTCTGTACCAGCTGTTCAAGTTCTTGTTCCTCTCCAGCCAATCCATCAATGTCATCCGCAAAACGAAGATTGGAGATTGCTCTACCCCTTATGCTGACTGTGCCTTCATGATCGGCAAGAGCATCAGACATGATGCGCTCTAGGAAGATGTTGAAGAGTGTTGGAGAGAGTAGGCATCCTTGACGCACACCGATTGTTGTTCTGAACCAGTTCCCGATGGTGCTGTTGTGGAGGACTGCACTGGTAGCCTTGTCATACAGGCTTTTGATGACTTCAATAAGTGTAGGGCTGTTGTTGTACACTTTCATTGTTGCCCATAGAGCTGCATGCCAGACTCGGTCAAACGCCTTCTTGAAGTCTATGAACACATGATATAGATGTTGTTGGTGCTGAAGGTATTTCTCACGGATTATTCTGAGGTTGAAAATCTGCTCAGTGGTACTTCGCCCTGCCCTGAATCCTGCTTGTTCTTCAGCTATAATTTGTTCAGCTTGGGGTTTCAACCTGTTGAGAATTATTTTCAGGAGGACCTTGCTGAGATGGCTGATGAGGCTGATGGTGCGGTAATTTTCACACTCCTGAAGGTTACCTTTTTTGGGAAGAGTGATGACAAGCGACTGGGTCCATGGTATAGGCCACTCCCCACTCTGCCAGATCTTGTTACAGATAATGGTGAGGGCATTAATCATCGCTTCTCCTCCTGCTTGTAGCAGTTCCGCGGGTATGTTGTCCACTCCCGCTGACTTCCCTTTCTTTAGCGATTGCACTGCTGCCTCAACTTCTTCCTGGAGAATTGGTGGGATTTCTTCTTCTTCTCTTTTCTCGAGACATGATAGAACTGATGGGTCTCCATTTGGTGTATGGTTGTAAAGGTCAGAGCAGTACTCTATCCATCTGTCCAAGACTTCTTGTTCTTCTGTAAGGCATATGCCAGACTTGCTTTGGATCGTGGAGACTTTGGGCTGTTTGACACTTGTCAGCCGCTTCACAGTCTGGTAGGCCTTCTTGCTGTTGTTCTTGTTCAGACTGTTCTCTATTTCCTGGCATCGATCTTCTATCCAGTTCTCCTTTGCTGTGCGCATGCCTTTTTGGATGTCATTGTTGATTTTTGATGCCCTGTGGGTTCGGGCATTAAATAGAATAGACCCAACGTTTCCCGGCGTGTCGTAAGAGGCGACTAACAGGGGTGATGTTAGCACGGCATCACTGGGCGAAAGTCTTCTACACAGAAGTCACCGGCCAGGGTGGAGGAACCTCACGTTACTACAGGTTCAACGACCATGTGCTCAGGGCCAAGGCGAGCCACACTGTATTCGTGGATTTCGGCTGTGGCCAACAGCCTGGAGAGGATTGGGCACCGCCAGGTCTTTTTTGCCCAAGACACACTACATGATGACACCATCCACTAATTCCATACCGGATCGGTCGTCGCCCGGCACAAGGACCGCGCCTTCCGTTGGCCACCAGGACGGAGGTGTTAAGTATGCTACTGATGGACAATTTAGGCAGATCCGCACGAGAAACAACATTGTCATAGGAACCTGGAATGTCAGGACCCTAACTGCGGAAGGAAAATTAGAAGAACTGGCCCACGAGTTGGACCACTATCGATGGAACGTTCTAGGCATCAGCGAACTGCGCTGGAAAGGCCTAGGTGAAACAACGACCGACAAAGGCCACAAGCTCTATTTCAGCGGTAGAGATGACAGGCACGAACACGGCGTTGGATTCTTGGTCCACAAGAACATTCTAGCCACTGTCATGGGTTGCCGCCCAGTCTCCAGTAGACTCATTACCATCCGCCTGAGAGCAGCCCCTTTCAACATCACCATCATCCAGGCCTATGCCCCAACATCAGACTATGACGACAGCGAAGTGGAGGATTTTTATGCAAATCTACAGGCGGTCCTTGACCAAGTGCCGAAGAAGGACATAGTCATAGTGCAAGGCGACTGGAATGCCAAGGTTGGCCAAGATGCGCACCACAACTGGGGAGACACATGTGGACCCCACTGCAACAACGAGACAAATGACAGGGGTCTGAGACTCTTGGAGTTTGCCAGATACAACAATCTGGTACTGGGAAACAAGCTTGGTCTCCACAAAAACTCCAGACGATGGACATGGCACAGTCCCTGCGGGGAGCATCACAACCAAATAGACTACATCATGGTAAATAAACGCTTCAGATCAAGCATCAACATGGCAGGACACGCACTTTTCCAGGAGCAGACATCGGAAGTGACCACGATCTCGTGATGATGTCTTTCCGGCTCCACTTGAAGAGAGTAAATACAGCAAAGTGCACTAGACTGAAGTTCGACCTGGACAAACTGCAAGACCCAGAGGTGGCAGAACTATTTCAGACCACAATTGGAGGGAAATTTGCACCACTGCTCATTTTGAGGGCTGGTGAAGTAGATGTCAACACCATGACCACCACGTTCAACTCAGCTGTGACAGATGCCGCCACTGAGATCCTTGGCAAGCACCGACCGAAGAAGAAGCCGTGGATCACACCTGAACTTTTGGATCTGTGTGATAAACGAAGAGAGATAAAAAAAAAAAAAAAAAAAAAAAAGAACACCTCACAGGGAGCTGACGTCTACCGATGTATGTCCCTATAATACTAATATTTAATTTAAGTATATACGATTAGAGAATGAACTAAGGCATCGGAAAATATCACACTTAAGGTGTTACAGTGGAAAATCTTTGCTATCGCCATCCTCGACAATTATGTTCTGGAGCTGAGACGTACAAAATTGTCACTGAATTACTATTTAAAATTAAAAACAGATCCCATGAACTCCGCCTATGACTGTGTTTTCAACCCAGATTTTGTTCAGAAATTTGAAGCCAAACCTAATACAATTCCTTCGTTTGGCATCAGAATGCAGGCTCATTTGGAAAAAGCAGGCATTGATGTTGCTTCCATCAACGATGATGAGCTTTGAACTGAAGTTCCTCCATGGAAATTACGTATCCCAAACATTAATTGGCAATTGTCCACTTTCCTCAAAAACAACACATCTGAAACCGTCTATAACCAACTTTAAAAATAGAGATCCGTTGGATCTTATTTTTGATATGATGATGATGGTCATTGTTGTCAGGGTGGCGACGTGATGATCGTCCTTAACGCTCATGCAATAGGACGTTAAGCATCGTTTTCCGTAACCAACTTTATTGTCACAGGGCAGTCTGTGATGAAACCGGGTAGACTGTGTGGGTGGATAGTTAATGAGTTAGGGGCAGTAACTGCGTGTTGTCGTATGCGTGGTTATGCGTGCAAATCGTGTTTCAACAGCGTAGGCTATGGGGCGCCATGTGTCCATTAATTCTATGTGACCATTCTATACATAGAATAAATTCTATGCACATAGAAAGCATTCTATACACACAAAAAGCATTCATAAGTTGAAATTCCATTTATAAAAAAAGAAACCAATATTGTAAGTCATAGAATAAAATTCGTTGTATAGAATAACATTCTATAATATAGTGTAAAATTCTATGTCCATAATAAAATTCTATGTATAGAATAACATTTTATAATAGAGAATAAGATTCTATGTATGTAATACAATTCTATATTATAGAATGCACTTGTATGCATAGAACTATATTCTATAACATAGAAAGAATTCTATTACAAATAATGAATTCTATAACATAGAATGAATTCTTTAACATAAAATAAATTGCATGACATAGAATTAATTCTATGTGCATAGAATAAATTGTATAACATAGAATTAATTCTATAATAAATAATGAATTCAATATGCATAGAATGAATTTTATAGCATAGAATGAATTCTATGACATAGAATTCATTCTATGACATAGAATGAATTCTATAGGCAAAGAATGAATAGTATAACATAGAATGAATAAGATTACATACAATGAATTCTATGACATAGAATGAATTCTATAACATAGAATGAATGCTATAGCATAGAATGAATTCTATGACATAGAATTTATTCTATAGCATAGAATGAATTCTATGTTACAGAATGAATTCTATGTCATAGAATTCATTCTATGCTATAGAATTTATTTTATGTTATAGAATTCATTCTATGCTATAGAATAAATTCTATGTAATAGAATTCATTCTATGTCATAGAATTCATTCTATGTTATAGAATTCATTCTATGTCATAGAATTCATTCTATGTCATCTTATTCATTCTATGTTATACTATTCATTCTATGCTATAGAATTCATTCTATGTCATAGAATTCATTCTATGTCATAGAATGCATTCTATGTCATAGAATTCATTCTATGTTATAGAATGAAATCAATATAAAAACCTTTTTTTAAATAGTAAAAACTGGGGCACTGTCAAGGTATAGAGAAAATTTTGTATGGCATGGGACTGTATTGCAGAGAGATACACATTGCCACATCCCATCACCACACCACATCACTCTACATCAATGGCTGACGTACGTTCCTAATGCTATTATGCTATCCATTTTATTAACGGAAGGAACTATACATAAATGTGGGTGTTCTTACAAAGGGAGGCCAAATTCTCAACAGAGCTATTTAGCTGAAAATAGGTTATGGGGGGGGGGGACGCCTGGGGTGAAATAGTTTTTTTTGCAAAAATTATTATGTCTCAGAGTTGTATAGCAATATTCGACCTTTAATTATATTAATTATTGCTTTTTATGAGTGTACAGTACGGTTATTTCTTCGGTATTGAGCAAAAAGAACTGATTATTTAATTAGATTTTGTCACTATAAACCCTTACAGAACCTCAGCACATTGTAATGAAAAAGTAATCACGCAGGGGCGGAGGGGGGGGTGGGGGAGGGGAGGGTGTGACGTCAATTATTTTTATTGCTACTCACACTGCTTTGAAGTCGTCGGCATCAAGAAACCTAAAGGCCCCGCCACACATGCCGATTGTGCAACGATTTTGTTTGCGATCCGATCCCGAATGCTACGTGATGACGTCAGAACTACTGCTTGCCTGCGGTCCGATTTGCAATCCACTCGGTATCGTGCGATTTGAGCCTGTTCTAAAGTCTGATAAAGCCCGCAGAACGCTTGGCACGTCAGCCATTTCTTCAGTTCTCGCGCGCGTGCACATGTCCCTTTATTCCTCAAAGCCTCATTTCACAAAGAATGACCTAGTTGCGCATAGAATGAACATTCTATATTATAGAATGCATTCTATGTTAAAGAATGCACATTCTATGTTATAGAATGGATTCTATGTTATAGAATGAACATTCTATATTATAGAATGCATTCTATGTTAAAGAATGCACATTCTATGTTATAGAATGGATTATATGTTATAGAATGAACATTCTATATTATAGAATGCGTTCTATGTTAAAGAATGCACATTCTATGTTATAGAATGGATTCTATGTTATAGAATGAACATTCTAAGTTATAGAATGGATTCTATGTTATAGAATGAACATTCTATGTTATAGAATGAATTCTCCGTTATAGAATGACCATTCTGGATCTGGATCTGGTCGTATAGTTGCAGGAACCAATGTCGGTTATCTTTGCAACTGGGGGAAGCGCACGATTTATAAATTCATGGCCCTAATATAAAGGCTAGGTGCACAGCTAAAACATAAATATTTTAAGTGTCTTTAAAAGCTGGCTAAAAACAGATCAGTGTGAGCGTTCAGCGGAGGGGGTGGGGGGGGTGAGAGCCCTGACAACTTCGTCGCCGATGATGCTGCGCCGGTTGGTCGGGCTGGTCTGGCTGGCAGGTCTGTGTCACTCAGCTGATTCCACTCAGCTACAGTACGGACAAAAAAGGAATTCCTGTACTGGTCAGTTTTGCTGGTAGGGATGATGAAGCCTCGTGTGTTGTTCACAGCCTGTCGTTCGATGATGTTGATGCTGTCGAACCCCTGAAACCTCGTGGGAATGACTCTTCGTCGACCTCCGACAGCAGGGGTGAGGAACTTCTCTGGAGGTAGCGCTGGGACCAACCCCTCTGTGACCCTATTCAGAAGGTTGAGGCGTAGTTGCCTACGGCGCTCTTCTAGTGGGGGGAGGTTCAGGTCTCTGAGGATGTTGCTCATGCAGCCCTGGCTTCGGGACTTGTAGTCACGCGTAATGAAGCGGGCGGCCTGGCGCTGCACTCTCTCTAGTCTGTCAATGTCCTGTTGTAGATGGGGATCCCACACCGTTGCTCCGTATTCTAGCTTGGATCGTACGAGCGAGATATACGCCAGGCGCCTGCACTCTTGGGGGCAGTTCCGGAGGTTCCGGCGTAGGAAGCCCACTGTCGATGCTGCTTTGCTGCATGTGTTGGAGATGTGGGCGGACCATTTGAGGTCAGCTGACAGTAGTATGCCAAGATATGGGCTCTGTTGTACTTGTTGCAGTATTACTCTGTCTAGGCTATATAAGTAGGATGACTTATTTCTGATGGAGAGGATGTAGCACTTCTGCGCATTAAAGCGCATGCCCCACTTGGTAGCCCAGATTTCCAGCTGTCGGAGGTCGGCCTGGAGCTCGAGGTGATCTTGGAAGGTGCGTATAGTCCGGTAAAGGAGGCAGTCGTCAGCAAACAGTCTGACTGTAGACCTCACAGACTGTGGCAAATCGTTGATGTGGCAGAGGAACAAGAGAGGTCCCAACACCGTTCCCTGTGGTACGCCTGACTCGACCGGCGCCACTTCCGACGCCTCTCCCTCCACCACCACTCTCATCGTTCGCTTCATCAAGAACTGGGTCAGCCATGCATGGATTGGTCCACGCACACCGTAATGGTCCATCTTCTGCATAAGCTTGGCGTGTGGAACGGTGTCAAACGCCTTGGAGAAATCAAGTATGGCGACATCCACCTGGGCCCCATTATCGAAGGACTTCAGTAAATCATTCGATGTGGTGAGGAGTTGCGTCTCGCAGGAGTGGCCAGATCTGAATCCATGGTTCCGGTCGGTTAGGATGTTATACATTTCAAGGTGGTTCCGGAGGTGCCGACAAATAACATGCTCCAGGAGCTTACAGGCCACTGAGGTTAGGGAGACTGGTCTGTAGTTTTCTGCCTGATTCCTATCGCCTTTCTTGAATACCGCCGAGATGTTTGCGGATAGCCAGTCGCCAGGGAGTTGGAATGTTATAGAATGGATCCTATGTTATAGAATGAACATTCTATGTTATAGAATGAACATTCTATAACATAGAATGCACACATCGATCACATCATCACATCACATCACTGCATCACATTGCTTCATCACCATCATCGTAAAAACGCACCACCACATAAAATCACATCACATCAACAAATCATCACATCACATCAGCCGACATCACAGCAGCAGCACATCTTCACATTGCAGCAGACAGCACATATCATGGCATCAGTGAATCACATCACATAATCTAATCACCCCACCCCTCCCACCCATCACATTTGTGGTGCAGTGTGGTGTGATTTAGAGTGATGTAGTGTGGTGATGTGATGTGGTAATGTGTATGTATGTATCTGCAATACAGTTCTATTATGCCTTAAAAGCGAGTGAATCAGACCGCATCATCACATAACCTAATCACTCCACCACACCTACCCATCACATTTGTGGTGCAGTGTGATGTAGAGTGATGTGGTGTGGTGATGGGATGTGGCAATGTGTATATCTCTCTGCAATACAGTCCCTTGCCATAAAAAATGTTCTCTATACCTCGACAGTGCCCCAGTTTTTACTATTTTAAAAAAAAGTGTATGTATTGATTTCATTCTATGACCATAGAATGAATTCTATGACATAGAATGAATTCTATATCATAGAATAAATAGTATAACATAGAATGAATAAGATGACATAGAATGAATTCTATGACATAGAATGAATTCTATGACATAGAATGAATTCTATAGCAAAGAATGAATTCTATGACATAGAATTTATTCTATAGCATAGAATGAATTCTATAGCATAGAATGAGTTCTACGACATAGAATTCATTATGTAACATAGAATTCATTCTATGCTATAGAATTCATTCTATGTTATAGAATTCATTCTATGTCATAGAATTCATTCTATGTCATCTTATTCATTCTATGTTATACTATTCATTCTATGCCTATAGAATTCATTCTATGTCATAGAATGAATTCTATGTCATAGAATTCATTCTATGCTATAAAATTCATTTTATGCATATAGAATTCATTCTTTATTATAGAATTCATTCTATGTTATACAATTTATTCTATGCACATAGAATTCATTTTATGTCATATAATTTATTTTATGTTAAAGAATTCATTCTATGTTATAGAATGAATTGTATGCACATAGAATAAATTCTATGTTATAGAATTCATTCTTTGTAATAGAATTCATTCTTTGTAATAGAATTCATTCTATGTTATAGAATATAATTCTATGCATACAAGTGCATTCTATAGTATAGAATTGTATTACATACATAGAATCTTATTCTCTATTATAAAATGTTATTCTATACATAGAATTTTATTATGGACATAGAATTTTACACTATATTATAGAATGTTATTCTATACAAAGAATTTTATTCTATGACTTTCAATATTGGTTTCTTTTTTATAAATGGAATTTCAACTAATGAATGCTTTTTGTGTGCATAGAATGCTTTCTATGTGCATAGAATTTATTCTATGTATAGAATAGTCACATAGATTAAATGGACACATGGCGCCCCATATAGGCCGGGTAGCCAGTAAAGAAATATGCTCACTATTAGGAGAACAGGTTTTGACAGAGTCACAGAGAGGACGTGCGGTCTTGTTTCTCTGGAGTTGTTTTTTGTTCTGGAAGTAAGGGAGGGACAGTTATTGACGTAAATAATAGCTGGTTCCAAAAGGAATACTAGATGGAAGTGTTACAGTTGTAGTAGCAAGCTCGGGAAAGAGTGTAGCTCAAAATAACTAAGTTTTGTGTTTGTGGTAGGTTAGTGTTGAGGTATTATCCACTAACGGAAACTACTACGCACTGGATTACCTTACTTGGAGTACTGTGTAGACAAGCAGGGGAAAGGGCTACAGGTACTATTACATTCGAACCGTTTGGGTAAGTGTGATGGTGGTATTTTCCTCACTGTGCCAGTAACCGAGGGCCGGCTGTTGGGGTGTTGTACGATAGCTGTGTGTGAGGCTGGGGGAGGATGAGGATGGTTGCACTGAGGAGAGGCAGAAGAAAGGAAGAGTGCGACTGAAGGAGGGAGAATGAGGGAGGAGAATGGGGGTGGAGTGTGATGAAGGTAGGATGGAAGTGGTTGCTGTTGTTGTTGTTGTGGTTGCTTGAGATGAATAATGTGTTGATGTTTACATGTATTCATTTGCAGCATTGCTCATTTCATACATTCATAATTTCATTGAGTTTCATGAATTATGTGTTTGATTACAAGTGACAATAATAGTAGCTAAAGAAGGGAAATAAGCGAGAGAGAGACAAGGAGGGGAAAGCAGACAGCAGTTGTCTCCTCAAGCATCAGAGATTAGTTGAGTTGAGAAGGAGGGGGGGGGGGAGTGTGAGGAGTGAGGGGGACAGAATCAGGTGGTCAGGATATTAACAATACGACAAGCATGTTGCAGGTTCGACCATTCGTCGTTCGGAAGTTCGTTCGTATTCATCAGTTCGTCACTGGGTAACGTGGATCGACGTTGACCAGCGTCGTGCGACAACGACGACGCCACTTGGTCGTGTGGACTGAACATCATCATCACCACCCGTTCGTCTACGTCCACATCATTGTGTACATCATCATTGTTCCACAACCCCACCCTTCCCGTGGTGGTTGTGACGTCCGTGGACGGGACCTGGCCTCGACGTCGCAGTCTAGCTGACTGGAGGGGTCCAGCTGAGAGACGTCGACGGCGGCAGGGCTGCCGCGACTACGGCGTCACCATCACCATCATCATCATCGTCAGCGGCGAGAGGGAGCGGCGACGCCACTACGTTTGGACATCAACAGCAACGGTCCGATAACAGCTACGAGGAGGGGCGGATACCTTTACGGAGACTTCGACAGGGACGTCATACTGCCAGGTTGGCTCTTTCCTTGTTGTCCCTCTCTTAACACTCGAACCCCCCTTTTCGGTTGTTTACGTGCAACGGACATTTGCTGTGCACAGTTCGATACATAGACGTGGTTGATTAGTAGCAACCCTCGATCATCTGACATACTATTCCATTGTTCATCGACCCATTGATTGTTCCATCACCATTTTCTTCGTTTCATGTGTAAATGTTGTATGTGTATGAGTGTGTGGTATGAATGAATAAATAGCTTGAAAGTTGTATATATATTTGTTGTGTTTTCATCACTTCCGTCTGCGGGTAATCGCCATTCTGTCTGAGTTGTCTGCGTGTGGAAGTTGTTCGTTTGTGGCGTCTGCTCAGGGGGAGTCGTGGCGGTGACATGGTGGAGATGCAGATTAGAGTGAGTGTGCCCAGACGTGAAGTTGTCTCGTAATTGTCCTGTGGTGTCCGAGTGTGTGAGGCGTGAATCGGTGAGAGTGTGCACCCCAGCAGGTGGTTGGAGGGAGTCAGGTCGCTGTTTAGCGGAGGCTCACAGCCGGCCTGGGTTCGACCACACGTGAGGGAAGGGGCCATTGCACTCTCCAACCGGTTCGCTACCTCGCGGGCCAGTTTCCACTGTTTGAGTGGGAGGAGGTGGGTGATAGGTAGGAAGATAGCTTAGTTAGGTAAGTTAGTATCTCAAGCTAGGTTAAGGTAAGATTAGGTTACGTGGGGTTGTTGACTTGTTGTTGTTGGGGTTGTTGTTGCTTTCCTTGTAAGCAGGATGGCATCGATCGAGGAGGCTGAATGGGTGTCTCCGATCGCGGGTCGTACGCGTTCTCGCGTGGGTGTCACGATGGACGAGCGGGCGACGACGGCAGCAGCTGACACGGGAGTCACCGACTTACCTTCCGCGATCGAGCAGCGGAGATCGCCGGTCAGGTCATCGCGTCGGGGGTCAGTGGACGAGGAGTTGACGACGTTTGAAGCCAGAGACACAGTGAGTGACCCTTTTGTGACGGGATTTGGTGCGACTGGCGGGATGTCAACAGGCGCCGATTTCTACGGAGACCAGGATCGCCTGAGCGACGCAACGAGGCCGAAGAGGTTCGAGACCAATCCTTACCGTTCGATCTACAAGGTCGAGGCGGCACCGACGCCGAGGACAGGACCGTTCGCGGACGAGACGCCGATGGAGCGGATCTTGAGGCTCGCCAAGCGCGAAGGGTTGAAAGGTCAGGCGGCGTTAGACTACGCGATAGACCAAGCGGCTAGGGAGGAGGAAGCAAACTGGAGGGCCAGGGAGAGAGAGATAGAGCTGACGGCGAAGGCAAGCGAGAAAGACGCAGACCGGAGGGAGAGAGAGAGGGAAAGAGAACACGAACTAGCGATGGCGCAGCTGACGTTGCAAGGCGCCGGAAACCGCAGGAATCGTCAACCCGAGTTTGAGACGGTCAAGCTTAGGTTACCGTTCTTCGAGGACAAGGATGACCTAGAGACCTACTTGTGTCAGTTCGAGCGTTTCGCCAAGGCACAGGAGTGTGTCACCACCACGACTCTCCCCGGGCAGACACCACAAACAGACAACTTCCACACGCAGACAACCCAGAAAGAATGGCGATTACCCGCAGACGGAAGTGATGAAAAACACAACGAATATATATACAACTTTCAAGCTATTTATTCATTCATACCACACACTCATACACATACAACATTTACACATGAAACGAGAAAAATGGTGATGGAACAATCAATGGGTCGATGAACAATGAAATGGAATGTCAGATGAACGAGGGTTGCTAACCAACCACGTCTAAGTATCGACTGTGCACTGCAAATGTCCGAACACAGGGGGGGTCGAGTATCAAGAGGGGGACAACAAAGAATAAGCCGACCTGATAGTAGGGCGTCCCCGTTGATGTCTCCGAAAAGTAGCTGCCCCTCCTCGTGACTGTCACCGGACTGTCGCTATGGAATCCAGGCGTAGTGGTGTCGCCACTCTCTCACACCGCTGACGATGATGATGATGATGATGACGCTGTAGTTGCGGCAGCCCTGCCACCGTCGACGCCTCCCAGCCTAACTCCTCCAGTCGGCTAACACCGTGACGTCGAGGCCAGGTTCCATACACAGACGTCACAACCACCGCGGAAAAGGTGGGGTTGTGGAACAATGAAGATGTACACACCAACACGGACGAGGACGAACGGGTGGTGATGATGATGCTGGGTCCACACGACCAAATGTCGTCGTCGTTGTCGCGCGACGCTGGTCAACGTTACTCCGTGTCGAGCTGATGAGTACGACGAACTTCGAAGACCCTCGAACAACGAACTTTCGAAGACCCTCGCACAACAAACTTTCGAACCTGCAACATGCTTGTCTTATTGGTAATGTCATGTCCACCCGATTCTGTCCCCCTCCCTCCTCACACTCTTCCCCCCTACTACACTAACTAATTCCTGTATCTTGAGGAAACGCCACTGCTGTCCACTTCACTTCCCTTGACTACTATTGCTGTCACTTGTAATCAAACACATAATTCAAAAACTAAATGACATTATGAATGCATGAAATGAACAATGCTGCAAATGAATACATGTAATCATCAATACATTATCCATCTTGAGCAACCGCAATCTCAACAACAGCAACCACTTCCATCCTACCTTCACCACACTTCACCCTCATTCTCCCTCCTTCAGTCGCACTCTTCCTTTCGTCTGCCTCTCCCCAGTGCAACCATCCTTCCCCCAGCCTCACGCACAGCTATCGTTCAACACCCCAACAGCCGGCCATCGGTCATTAGCACAGTAAAGGAAGATAACACCATCACACTTACCCACACGGCTCGAATGTAAAGTACCTGTAGCTAGCCCTTTCCACTGCTCGCCTACACAGTACTCCAAGTAAGGTATCCAGTGCGTAGTAATTCCTGTTAGTGGACCACCTCTACACTAACTTACCACAACACGCAAACTAGTTATTTGCTCTACACTTCCTTGAGCTTGTTACCACTACTGTAACATTTCCCACTAGGTTTTCTTTTAGAACCAGTTATCATTTACGTCATCAACTGTCCCAACCTTACTTCCAGAACAAAAGACCCAGAGACACAAGACCACAGGTCTTCTCCGTTACTCTGCAAAACGTGTTCTGACTACAGTGAACACATTCCAAAACTGGCTGGCCGAAGTCTGCTGTTCCAAAATCACGCTTTCCACGCATAACCAAACATACGACAGCGCGCAGTTACTACCCCAACTCATTAACTCTCCACCCACACTTTCTACCCGGTTTCATCACAGGCTGCCCTGTGACAGAGTGGAACAAGGACACGTGGGCTATTCGCTTGGGGACCTTGTTGAAGGGGAAGGCGAGGGAAGTTTACGTTGGCTTGAACGAGGACGACTCTGCCGACTACGAGATCCTGAAGGCAGCGTTGTTGGTGCGTTTCAACCTGACGGCCGAGACGTATCGCAAGAAGTTTCGCCAGCTACGAAGGGAGCCACCAGAGACTTTCAAACAGTACCTACGGAAGTCGGAGTTGTTCCTGGAGCGCTGGATGGGACTTGCGAACAAGAAGGCCACGTACGGAGACTTGCTAGGCTTGGTGCTGATGGAGCAGATGGTCAACGGTTTGACGCCAGAACTGGTCACGTTCGTGCGCGAACGCAACCCAGCAACGGTGGAGGAAGCCGCGACGTTGGCACAGCAGTACGTCGACGCCAGGGCAGGAACCAACCTACGTTTTCCAGGACGTCAACCCTTCACACCCAGAAATAAGAGCGAGGGTCGCAAGCCAGTGGGACCACGACCCAACTCGCCTGACAAGCGGGAATGCTACAGCTGCGGGCAGAAGGGGCATTTGAAGCGGGATTGTCCGAAACGCAGCGAGCGGAGTGGAGCAGCGTTGCGCGTCTTGAAGGAGGCAGGCAAGAGGGGAGATCCTCGGTTCCAGAGCCAAGTGGTAGTGGAAGGTGTTCCGCTGACGGCCGTGAGGGACACGGGGGCCGACCTGATATGCCTGCGGAAAGGAGAGGTTGCCAACCTCAAGTACACGGGACGCACGCGGCGCGTCGGATTCGCCATTCGACAGCTGTCCAAGTCACTGCCAACAGCGTGGGTGCAGTTTGAGTCACCGTTCTACACCGGAAGAGTGGAGGTAGTGGTGGTACCAGACCTGACCTACCCAGTGGTGATCGGCAACTGGGCGAGGACGGAACAGCAACGTGACACAGCACTGCCGGTGTTCGCCGAGGGGGACGCAGAGCGTTGTGCGATGCAGACTCGAGGACAAGCGGCCAAGGAGCAAGATGCTGCGGAACCATTGGTGGTCGGACCAAGCAGGAACGTCGTCGCGACGCCGAAGGAGATTCGTCAACTTCAGTTGAGAGACGACGAGCTCGCGAAGGTGCGGCAGCTAGCAGACCGGAAGGCGGGAAAGGAGAAACGAGGCAAGGGGCAAGTGGCATTTGTGTGGAAGCGAGGCCTGTTGTACCGCGAGTATACAGGACAAGACAGAGTGGATCGCAGCCAGTTGGTGGTACCAGCCAAGCTTCGGTCAGAAGTGCTACGCATGGGGCATGACACACCTATGGCTGGGCATCTGGGAGCCAAGCGGACCCAAGATCGAGTGTGGGCCGAATTCTACTGGCCTGGGATGTGCCGTGACGTCAGGAGGTACTGTGCGTCATGCGACGCGTGCCAGCGGATGACACCGAAGGGGCGCGTCAGAAAAGTACCAGTTCGGAGAGACGGCAAGAGCAGGAAGTTGAAGCGCTACGTAGTACGCAGAGCGGAACCAGAGACGACGGTGGCAGTGGTGATTGACCAGGCTGAAACAGAGGGGATGTCAGACATCAGCTACCAGGGCACTGTACCACTGATACCGCTACGCGCGAGCGAAGGGCCAGGGGACTTTCAGATAGATACGACTCTGTCTGTACATCATCGGAGCCAACTACAGGAAGTGTGCCAACAGTACGCGAGTCAGCTGACCGATCTACCCCAGCGCACCAACCTGGACGAGTGCGAGGTAGTGCTGACCGACGACAACCCTGTGCGTATACGTCAGCATCCGCTACCATTTTCACAGATGGAGGTCGTCAAGGGTGAAGTGGAACCGATGCTGGAGTCGGGAGTTATCGAACCTTGTACATCGCCGTACAGAGCACCGATCGTGCGAGTAAGGAAGAAGGGAGAGGTCAACAGGAGGGCTGACTGTCAGAAAGCCTTGGATGACGTGAAGAGAGCGCTGACCAGTGAGCCAGTGGTCAAGTTACCGAACTTGGACAAGGTTATCTTGAGGACGGACGCACCTCAACAGTGCCAGACTCACCTGTTGGGCTATGCAGCTGCAGGCCTACACATTCACAGTTCGACCGATTCCAGGGAGAGACGACATAGAAGCGGATTTCCTCAGCAGATCTGACCCTGTGGAAGTTTAGGTTTGGAACTCTCCGTAGGTTCGTCTTGGGAGGGGTGTGTGTCACAGGGCAGTCTGTGATGAAACCGGGTAGACTGTGTGGGTGGAGAGTTAATGAGTTAGGGGCAGTAACTGCGTGTTGTCGTATGCGTGGTTATGCGTGCAAATCGTGTTTCAACAGCGTAGGCCGGGTAGCCAGTAAAGAAATATGCTCACTATTAGGAGAACAGGTTTTGACAGAGTCACAGAGAGGATGTGCGGTCTTGTTTCTCTGGAGTTGTTTTTTGTTCTGGAAGTAAGGGAGGGACAGTTATTGACGTAAATAATAGCTGGTTCCAAAAGGAATACTAGATGGAAGTGTTACAGTTGTGGTAGCAAGCTCGGGAAAGAGTGTAGCTCAAAATAACTAAGTTTTGTGTTTGTGGTAGGTTAGTGTTGAGGTATTATCCACTAACGGAAACTACTACGCACTGGATTACCTTACTTGGAGTACTGTGTAGACAAGCAGGGGAAAGGGCTACAGGTACCATTACATTCGAACCGTTTGGGTAAGTGTGATGGTGGTATTTTCCTCACTGTGCCAGTAACCGAGGGCCGGCTGTTGGGGTGTTGTACGATAGCTGTGTGTGAGGCTGGGGGAGGATGAGGATGGTTGCACTGAGGAGAGGCAGAAGAAAGGAAGAGTGCGACTGAAGGAGGGAGAATGAGGGAGGAGAATGGGGGTGGAGTGTGATGAAGGTAGGATGGAAGTGGTTGCTGTTGTTGTTGTTATGGTTGCTTGAGATGAATAATGTGTTGATGTTTACATGTATTCATTTGCAGCATTGCTCATTTCATACATTCATAATTTCATTGAGTTTCATGAATTATGTGTTTGATTACAAGTGACAATAATAGTAGCTAAAGAAGGGAAATAAGCGAGAGAGAGACAAGGAGGGGAAAGCAGACAGCAGTTGTCTCCTCAAGCATCAGAGATTAGTTGAGTTGAGAAGGAGGGGGGGGGGGGGAGTGTGAGGAGTGAGGGGGACAGAATCAGGTGGTCAGGATATTAACAATACGACAAGCATGTTGCAGGTTCGACCATTCGTCGTTCGGAAGTTCGTTCGTATTCATCAGTTCGTCACTGGGTAACGTGGATCGACGTTGACCAGCGTCGTGCGACAACGACGACGCCACTTGGTCGTGTGGACTGAACATCATCATCACCACCAGTTCGTCTACGTCCACATCATTGTGTACATCATCATCGTTCCACAACCCCACCCTTCCCGTGGTGGTTGTGACGTCCGTGGACGGGACCTGGCCTCGACGTCGCAGTCTAGCTGACTGGAGGGGTCCAGCTGAGAGACGTCGACGGCGGCAGGGCTGCCGCGACTACGGCGTCACCATCACCATCATCATCATCGTCAGCGGCGAGAGGGAGCGGCGACGCCACTACGTTTGGACATCAACAGCAACGGTCCGATAACAGCTACGAGGAGGGGCGGATACCTTTACGGAGACTTCGACAGGGACGTCATACTGCCAGGTTGGCTCTTTCCTTGTTGTCCCTCTCTTCACACTCGAACCCCCCTTTTCGGTTGTTTACGTGCAACGGACATTTGCTGTGCACAGTTCGATACATAGACGTGGTTGATTAGCAACCCTCGATCATCTGACATACCATTCCATTGTTCATCGACCCATTGATTGTTCCATCACCATTTTCTTCGTTTCATGTGTAAATGTTGTATGTGTATGAGTGTGTGGTATGAATGAATAAATAGCTTGAAAGTTGTATATATATTTGTTGTGTTTTCATCACTTCCGTCTGCGGGTAATCGCCATTCTGTCTGAGTTGTCTGCGTGTGGAAGTTGTTCGTTTGTGGCGTCTGCTCAGGGGGAGTCGTGGCGGTGACATTTATTTAGAACAGTGTGCTTTTTACCCAGGATATGATAAACGTTTTACTGACGGGTCAAAGAAAGGAGACTCAGTTGCTGCTGCGTCAGTCTCTGGGAGACACTTAGATCAGCCTTTGCAACAGCGTCTACCTGATTGTTGTTCTGTTTATACAGCTGAGCTCAAGGCAATTCATCTAGCTTTGAAACAGGTTTATCAATCCAAAAGAACCTCAGTTTTAATCATGTCTGATTCACTGTCAGCTCTAAAGGTTCTTTCCACGAGAAAGATATCACACCCTTTTCTGGCAGAGATACATGACCTCCATACACAACTTGTTTCTGAGGGTAAAATAGTTTTTATGTGGGTCCCTGGTCACATGGGCATCCGTGGCAACATTGCAGTGGACAAAGCAGCTAAAGAAGCTCTGCATCTTGATTTCCCTTCAGAGATTTTCCAGTTTGTTCCTTACTCTGACCTGCGTTGTATGATTGGATCTTATTGCAAACGGCTGTGGCAGACTGACTGGTCTAGCCATACCAATAATAAATTATTTCAAATTCTTCCTGATTTGTCAGCTTCTTTGCCTAACTTTGCATCCACTCGCAAAGAAGAAACAGTTTTATCTCGCCTTCATATTGGGCATACTTATGTCACCCACAGTTTCCTTTTAAAAGGAGAAGAACCACCATGGTGCTTTGCATGTGATAAATCCTTCTCCGTTCGCCATTTCATGTCTGAATGTGTTGATCTGTTTAAGGAGAGATAAAGATATTTTGGTTCAATACCTTTCAAAGAAATTTTTAAAATATGCAATGGTCAACACCTGTTTCAATTCTTACATGATGTTGGTTTGTTTTATCGCATATAAATCATGTTGCCTTGTTTTGTGGTGGTTGGATTTTAATGGTTGGGCTTAGTTTGGTGATTTGATTAGGGAAAGGGAACATATTTTTAATACATCAGTTTTAAAGAAGATTTTTCACGAGGTTGGATGTGAAAGTTTGTTTGAGTATTTAAGAGTAATAGGCCTGTTTTTTTAGGATTTAAACCGTTTTATAATAGTTTAAGATAACGTCGCCCTGGTCCTGATTTGCCTCGGAAGAGTCCGCTGGACCTAAAGCAATAATCAGTTAATGTAATGTAATGTAATGGGAAGACTGAGGCAACCGGTCAAGCTCGTATCAGCGGTGGCTTCGCCCCCACAACAGCGCGGTGCCTTTATCAATGTGATAGGCATCGCGCTATTCTAAACATCACGCTCTCATTCAAAACTGCTACATAATTCACAAATAAAGTTTATATATTATAATAGAGAATTAAATGCTGCGTCTAACGATTATCTGCTTTAAGGGATCTGAAAAGTATATCTCAAGTTGTTGCATAGAGCTAGTTTAAACATAACAGAGAACAGAGTGAGGCCTAACGTATCGTAATGAGCAGAAATTCTTCGTAGCCCAGCCCGGCTACATTATTATTATTATTATTATTATTATTATTATTATTATTATTATTATTATTATTATTATTATTATTATTATTATTATCTCGATGGGTTCGGGCACTGAATAGAATAGACCCAACGTTTCCCGGCGTGTCGTGAGGCGACTAACAGAGGTGATGTCAGCACGACATCACTGGGCGAAAGTCTTCTACACAGAAGTCACCGGCCAGGACGGAGGTATCTCACGTTACTACAAGTTCAACGACCACATGCTCGAGGCCAAGGCAAGCCACACTGTATTCGTGGATATCGGCTGTGGCCAACAGCATGGCGAGGATTGGGCCCTGCAAGGTCTCTCTTGCCCACGACACACCGTATGATGAAAAGAACCACTCACTCCATTCCTCATCGATCGTCGCCCGGGTCACCAAGGACTGCGCCTTCCGTTGGCCATCAGGACGAAAGTGGTAAGGAAAACAACGACAATCAAGCAAGATCTGCACGAGAGACAACATCGTCATAGGAGCCTGGAATGTCAGGACCCTAACTGCGGAGGGAAAATTATAATAACTGGCTTACGAGCTGAACCACTAACGCTGTAACATTTTTGGTTTCAGCGAATTGCGCTGGAAAGGCCTAGGTGAAACAACGACCAATAAAGGCCACAAGCTTTATTTCAGCGGGAGAGATGACAGGCACGAACACGGCGTTGGATTCTTGAAACCGTGGATCACATCTGAATGGTTGGACCTGTGTGACAAGTGTGTGGAAGTTTACAACATAAATATATTTAAAATATAGGTAAAGCGCTAGGCCCTGACGACATTCCAGCCAAACTACTGAAGAACAGAAATGACAAGATTCTTGACAGCCATCTGTCAGAAAGTTTGGGAAAATAAGGAATGGCCACAAGATCACTCCAAAAGGAAGGCCATCTGAAACAGTGCAAGAGCTATAGGACAATCAGCCGCATTAGTCGTCCCAGTACGGCCATGCTATCCTATCCTATCATGTCCCATAACTCGGAGGTCGTAGGGGCACCACAGATGATCGTTTAACCAGCGTACTCCATCTTTATGGCGATGCTAAAAATTATAATTAACCGTTAAATGCGGCAGGCCGAACTTGCAGAGGAACAAGCAGGGTTCAGACCAGGAAGACGTACGGTAGAACTAATCTGCAACTGCCGTATCGTCATTGAAAAATACCTGGCAACATCAAAATGACCTCTATTACAACTTTATTGACTTTAAACTGGCCTTTGATAGACTGGTTAAAAGGGCTGCGGCATGTCCTTCGGCGCTTTAATATAGAAGAGAGATTGGTTCAGTCAATTGAAACACAATACATCAACGCCTGCAGTGCTGTCTTCATTAATGGCTAGATAGGATAATCTTTCTAGATTGCAGTGGGCATCAGTCAAGGATATCTACTGTCCCATCTCCTCTTCAACTCATGGAAGAAACTCTCCTGACCTTCCACACCACCATTTCTGTTGGAGGAAGATCACTGTGCAACCTGCGCTTCACTGATGATATTGACGTAATGGAAGGCAGTCAGCGAACTCCAAGACCTGACAGACAGGCCATGCGTCGCCTATGGCGTGGGGGCAGCTAAAAAAAAAAGCAAGGTGTTGGTGGACAGCCATGGTGACATTAGCGCCAACATCACCATAAATTGAGAGAAGCTGGGAGAGGTTCTATCCTATCCCTAACTCGGAGGTCGTAGGGGCACCACAGATGATCGTTTAACCAGCGTACTCCATATTTCTCTGTCCTCAGCAACCCTCATGGCTTCGCTCAGTGTCAAACCAGTCCATTCTCGAATGTTGTCCTCCCACCTCTTTTTTGGTCTCCCTCTTCTGCTACCTACTTCCACTGTGCCTTGCAGGGTGGTCTTTGCAAGGCTTGATGATCAGGTGACGTGGCCATACCATCGGAGTTTCCGTTTCTTTACCACTGTGAGCAGGTCATCATATTGTCCACTGGATTGTGTGATGGTCTGTCGGACTTCATCGTTGGGGTTGTGCTGGGCATAGGAAATGTCCAGAAGTCTTCTGTAGCACCTCATCTCCATGCTTTGTATTCTTCGTTGTAGATCTGTTGTGAGGGTCCATGTCTTGTAAGTGTATAGGAAGATGGCGATGACAAGGGAGCGCAGCAGTGTCACCTTGGAATGTAGACTGATGGTCCTGTCTTCCCAAATGGGCTTCAACCTTGCCAGGGTAGCAGTTGTTTGTGCGATCCTGGAGAGGACTTCCTGTGGGGACCCATTGTCTGATACAATGGCTCCTAAATATTTGAAGCTATGCACTGTGTTGAGGGATTGGCCTTGGACTTTGATGTCCATGTTGATGCCATTGGTATTGGTGGTCATAATTTTGGTCTTCTCTGCACTTATTTTTATCCCATACGCCCTGGAGGTAGTGTCAAGCCTCTGTACTAGCTATTCAAGTCCTTGTTCCTCTCCAGCCAATCCATTAATGTCATCCGCAAAACGAAGGTTAGAGATTGCTCTACCCCTTATGCTGACTGTGCCTTCGTGATATGCAAGGGCATCTGACATGATTCGCTCTAGGAAGATGTTGAAGAGTGTTGGAGAGAGTAGGCATCTTGACGTACACCGATTGTTGTTCTGAACCAGTTTCCGATGGCGCTGTTATGGAGGACTGCACTGGTAGACTTGTCATGCAGGCTTTTGATGACTTCAATAATTTTATGGCTGATGTTGTACAATCTCAATGCCAGACTCGGCCAAACGCTTTCTTGAAGTCTACGAACAAATGACATAGATGTTGTTGGGTGCTGTATGTATTCCTCGCAGATTATTCTGAGGTTGAAAATCTGTTCAGTGGTTCTTCGCCCTGCCCTGTGTCCTGCTTGCTCTTCAGCTATGATTTGATGGACTTGGCGTTTCAACCTGTTGAGTATTATTTTCAGGAGGACCTTGCTGAGATGGCTGATGAGGCAGGGTCCATGGTGTAGGCCACTCCCCACTCTGCCAGATCTTGTAACAGATAATGGTGAGGGTGTCAATCATCGCTTCTCCCCCTGCTTGAAGCAATTCCGCGGTTATTTCCCTCCAATTGTGGCATGAAATATTTATGCCACCTCCGGGTCGTTCAGTTTGTCCAGGTCGAACTTCAGTCTAGTGCATTTTGTTGTGTTTACCCTCTTCAAGTGGAGCCGGAAATACATCATCACGAGATCGTGGTCACTTCCGATGTCTGCTCGTGTAAAAATGCGTGTCCTTCCAATGTTGATGCTTGATCTGAAGCGTTTCTTGACCATGATGTAGTCGATCTGGTTGTGATGCTCCCCGCCAGAACTGTGCCATGTCCATCGTCTGGATTTTTTGTGGAGAACAAGCGTGTTTGCCAGTATCCGATTGTTGTATCTGGCAAACTCCAAGAGTCGCAGACCTCTGTAATTTTTCTCGTTGTTGAAGTGGGGTCCACATGTGTCTCCCCAATTGCGCATCTTGGTCAACCTTAGCATTCCAGTCGCCTTGCACTATGACTATTGCCTTCTTCGGCACTTGGTCAAGGACAACCTGTAGATTTTCATAGAAATCCTCCACTTCGTCGTCATAGTCTGATGTTGGGGCACAGGCCTGGATGATGGTGATGTTGAAATGGGCTGCTCTCAGACGGATCACAATGAGTCCACTGGAGACTGGGCGGCAACCCATGACAGTTGCTAGAATATTCTTGTGGATGAAGAATCCAACGCCGTGTTCGTGTCTGCCATCTCTGCCGCTGAAATAAAGATTGTGGCCTTTGTCGGTCGTTGTTTCACCTAGGCCTTTCCAGCGCAGTTCGCTGATACCTAAAACGTTCCATCTATAATGGTCCAGCTCGTGGGCTATTTCTTCTAATTTTCCTACCGCATTTAGGGTCCTGACATTCCAGGCTCCTATGACGATGTTGTTTCTGGTGCGGATCTTGCTAAGTTGTCCATTAGTAGCACATTTATCACCTTCGTCCTGGTGGCCAACGGAAGGTGCGGTCCTTAGTGACCCGGGCGACGACCGATCCGATATGGAGTGAATGGTTCTATTCATCATGCCGTGTGTCTTGGGAAAGAAAGTCCTGGAAGGACCCAATCCTCTCCAGGCTGTGGGCCACAGCCGATATCAACGAATACAGTGTGGCTCGCCTTGGCCCCGAACACGTGGTCGTTGAACCTGTAGTAACATGAGATTCCTCCGTCCTGGCTGGTGACTTCTGTGTAGAAGACTTTCGCCCAGTGATGCCGTGCTGACATCATCCCTGTTAGTCGCCTCGTACGACACGCCGGGAAACGTTGGGTCTATTCTTTTCAGTGCCCGAACCCACAGGGCCTTTAAACGTCGTGGCTCCAACATTACATCGCAGATCGTCTACAGAGGTCAAGATCAGGCTGGCAGTGGATATGTCAACAATGGCTGGACTGAGTAAGGTCTGAAAGAGCAGAGAAATACGTTTCTGCACAAAGATAAAACACTTCAGGGCTTTTTGACTGTCGTTCTGTTGTACGGCTGCGAGATCTGGTCCTTGACAGCAGAACTGGAAAAACGTATTCAGACCTTTGAAATGAAATGCTCCCGCAGAATGCTGCAA
>CM072517.1:65229673-65245103 GCA_036898135.1 Oncomelania hupensis
TGATGATACAAGTGCATCCATGGATTAGCCCCTTCCTACCTCAACCAGAACATTCACTTCTATAGGCCATCTAGAAATCTTCGTTCTTCCTCTGACACCCTCATGCTATACAAATACCCCGCTCCAAACTCTCCTCTATGAAGGCTGTCGATCCTTCTCAGTGCTTGGTCCTTCAACTTGGAACTCTCTTCCTCTCTCTCTCTCTCTTCGCAGCTGTCCGAACACAGCCACTTTCAAGACCAACTTGAAAACTCATCTCTTCCTTGAATAGGTGTGTGTCACAGGGCAGTCTGTGATGAAACCGGGTAGACTGTGTGGGTGGAGAGTTAATGAGTTAGGGGTAGTTACTGCGTGCTTATCGTATGCATGGGTATGCGTGCGAATCGTGACTAAACAGCATAAGGTCGGTTAGCCAGTGAAGAAGTTTACTCACTGTAAGACAGAACAGGTTTTGGCAGAGTAACAGAGAAGACGTGCGGTCTTGTTTCTCTGGGTGGTTTTGTTCTGGAAGTAAGGGAGGGACAGTTGTTAACGTAAATAATAGCTGGTTCCAAAAGGAAACCTAGTTGGAAGTGTTACAGTTGTGGTAGCATGCTCTGGAAAGAGTGTAGAGCAAATAACTAAGTTTTGTGCTTGTGGTAGGTTAGTGTCGAGGTTATTGTCCACTAACGGAAACTACTGCGCACTGGAATACCTTACTTGGAGTACTGTGTAGGCAAGCAGGGGAAAGGGCTAGCTACAGGTACTATTACACTCGAACCGTGTGGGTAAGTGTGATGGTGGTATTTTTCCTTACTGTGCCAATGACCGAGGGCCGGCTGTTGGGGTGTTGAACGATAGCTGCGTGAGGCTGGGGGAAGGATGGTTGCACTGAGGAGAGGCAGACGAAAGGAAGAGTGCGACTGAAGGAGGGAGAATGAGGGAGGAGAATGGGGGGTGAAGTGTGATGAAGGTAGGATGGAAGTGGTTGCTGTTGTCGTCGTTGCGGTTGCTTGAGATGGATAATGTG
The DNA here is from genome assembly GCA_036898135.1 of Oncomelania hupensis. Taxonomy (NCBI): domain Eukaryota; kingdom Metazoa; phylum Mollusca; class Gastropoda; order Littorinimorpha; family Pomatiopsidae; genus Oncomelania; species Oncomelania hupensis. Next base: position 65,230,683 of record CM072517.1, read on the forward strand.
TTGATGTTTACATGTATTCATTTGCAGCATTGCTCATTTCATGCATTCATAATGTCATTGAGTTCTTGAATTATGTGTTTGATTACAAGTGACAATAATAGTAGTCAAGGGAAGTGAAGTGGTCAGCAGTGGTGCCTCCTCAAGATACAGAAGTTAGTGAGTGTAATAGGGGGGGAGAGTGTGAGGAGGGAGGGGGACAGAATCGGGTGGACATGACATTAACAATACGGCAAGCATGTTGCAGGTTCGACCATTCGTTCGTATTCATCAGCTCGTCACTGGGTAACGCGGATCGACGTTGACCAGCGTCGTGCGACAACGACGACGGCACTTGGTCGTTTGGACCGAACAACATCATCACCACCCGTTCGTCCACGTCCGCATTTGTGTACATCTTCATCGTTCCACAACCCCACCTTTCCCGTGGTGGTTGTGACGTCTGTGGACGAGACCTGGCATCGACGTCGCAGTGTTAGCCGACTGGAGGAGTCAGGCTGAGAGACGTCGATGGTGGCAGGCTGCCGCGACTACGGCGTCACCATCATCATCATCATCATCGTCAGCAGCGTGAGGGAGTGGCGACGCCACTACGCCGGGACATCAACAGCAACAGCCACGAGGAGGGGTGGATACCTTTACGGAGGCTTCAACAGGGACGCCATACTATCAGGTCGGCTTTTTCCTTGTTGTCCCTCTCTTGACACTCGAACCCCCCCCCCCCCCCCCCCTTTCTGTTAGTGAACGCGTGCATCGGACATTGGCAGTGCACGTTCGATACATAGACGTGGTTGATTAGCAACCCTCGTTCATCTGACATACCATTTCATTGTTCATCGACCCATTGATTGTTCCATCACCATTTTCTCGTTTCATGTGTAAATGTTGTATGTGTATGAGTGTGTGGTATGAATGAATAAATAGCTTGAAAGTTGTATATATATTTGTCGTGTTTTCATCACTTCCGTCTGCGGGTAATCGCCATTCTGTCTGAGTTGTCTGCGTGTGGAAGTTGTTCGTTTGTGGCGTCTGCTCAGGGGGAGTCGTGGCGGTGACAGTGTGATCTCGTCTCCCATCACCATCGTCATTCTTTCTTTTCTGATTCAGACCACCGCCGTCACACCACACGCCCCCAGCCCCCTCACTCCTTAGCTGCTCTCCTCCTCCCCCTTCCTCCCCCTCCCTCCCTAGTCTTGTATACTTTACTTGTTAATTTTTTTTTTCATGTTTGTATTATGTCTTTGCATAATTTATTAGTGTCTCGTTCTTGTTTCACTTTTTTTAAAAATGTATTTGATGTTAACGTTAAGTATAAATGCGTGAGAACTGCGCTTTGAACTGATGTCATTAGGAAAAAGCGCTATATAAATTCTCTTTTTATTATTATTATTATTATTATTATTATTATTATTATTATTATTATTATTATTATTATTCTCTTTTTAGTATTATTATTATTATTATTATTATTATTATTATTATTATTATTTCATTTCCTCCACCTCTTTATACCCCTTCCCTCTCCCCCCCCCCCCTTTCCCTGAAGGGGGCCGGTGGTTTCAGTATAAATAGTATCCCCACTTTCTGGAAATTTATTGCTTTAAATTTCCACTGTCGCTGTCTTTCTCATTTGTTCATTCTCATTCCTACGCTGTTCTATCAATCTACTATACTATCTTTTTCTTTGCTAAATGGTCCTGATTTGGCTCGGAAGAGTCCGCTGGACCTAAAGCAATAATCTTGTATTGTATTGTATTCTTTGCTAGATCAGGCACCTACCCTTTTTCTTGAAAACTCTTCAGGGACAAAACTTTCTCATTCCTACGCTGTTTTATCAATCTACTCTACTATTTTCTTCTTTGCTAGACCAGTCACCTACCTTTTTTTCTTGAAAACTCTTCCTGGACAAAACTCCTCATTTGTGTGAGAGGTCTGTTGTGTCAGCTTGGAAATATTGGACGCTTTCTGCCAGGTGGTCACTTAGGATTCCTATGAAATTATTATTTAGCAATGTAGGCATTTTATATGTATGTGTTTCGTTGATATTTTCTAAAGATGTTTGTATTCTATTTTGTTTTGGTAAACGGGGATTAGGTAAATTAGAGTATAGCCTCAGCGTCCTCGCGTGGGATGCCTTCATTGTACAGTGACCGGCTGTTGGAGAACCTTCAGTATTACCATTGGGGTTGTTTGAGCAGATCTTTTATACCATCAGGAGTAAGTGCTCTTTCAGCCAAATTGTGGTCTTGATTTTGTGGTCCTGATTCTGCTCTTTGCAGTCCGCTGGACCCTGTAAGCAATGAATAATTAACTAACTAAATAACTTTTTATATTATTATTATTATTATTATTATTATTATTATTATTATTATTATTATTATTATTATTGTGACGAATAACTCATGATTTGAAGTACGCGATTAATAATAATAATAATAATAATAATAATAATAATAATAATAATAATAATAATAATAATAATAATGTTCGTAAGGCGCCTTAGCCTAAGGATCAAGGCGCGCAAAGGGTTGGGGGAATGGGAAGACAAGACAGACAAAACTGGACAAAAGATACATAATATACATATGTACAAAATGCAGTTAAACTATGAAAAACACAAGCACGCACACCTGCTTACACTCTCTTGTAAATGATTAATTGAAATATTCCCTAAAAAGGTATGTTTTTAACTGATTTAAAAGAGGAAATGGAGGAAGAATGTCTAATCTTGTATGGAAGGGAATTCCAGAGTTGAGGACCAAAGACAGGTAGAGAGCGGTAACCATGCGATTGTCTGTTGAAGCGGTTCTGTCTAAGAAGACGTGTGTCAGCAGATGATCGCAGAGCTCGAGAAGGGGTGTATATGGATAACATTTCAGAAGTATAAGCAGGAGCTGTGCCTGTAAATTACCGAAATCGCTTTAGCCGTTTTTCAAATATTGAGCAAAGCATGTTTAACAACCAAATGACTCAAGTGACCTTCACCTTTGCAGTAGAGCAAAAATAATGACGTAGACCACTAACTAACCTGGGTAATGTTCCTGTAAAGTTTGGTCAATTTTCTTTTAATGGTTCTTGGTTCTTGGCTTCCAACGCACCCACGGACCGACAGACATGTTTCAAAGTATCTCCAGGTAAATCTGGTAAAACAAAACCTATATCCAAGATGCTATTCATTTTTCCTGGTCCTGGTTAAAGGACAACGTTACGGGTTGTAGCTGAAATGTAGTCTCCCTTTTTTAATCTCGCCACAGTCAAATAGACGTACTTTTTCAAATGAACTACTTACAAGAACAAATCAACAATAGCAACAAAATTGTTTACAAGGAATTTTCAGACACTCACCGACATAGCTGATAAAATAAGCATTTTCAAAAAGTATTAATCTTGTTTGGCGGTGTGGTGACTCGGCTTTATTATAAAGAAACAAAAGATGGCATGATGGCAAGTGAAATTGGGGGCTATGGACCGACAGACTGACCTACAGTCCGAGAACTGGACTGCTGCTGAAGGATGGTCCATGATTTGAAATACCTGTATTCCGAACCCCAAACAAAACTGTTTTGTTCAAAATTCGCTGTTTGCATAATCTCAAGAATATCGGAACCGAAATTCATCATTTTTGCTTTGCGGATACTTGAACTCCTGCTAATCATGTTACATTACATTACATGGTTATTGCTTTAGGTCCAGCGGACTATTCCGAGCCGAATCAAAACCAGAGAAGGGAAAGAGGACTCACCCCTGATCCGCATAAAAGATCTGCCGAAACAACCCTAGTGGTAACACTGAAGGCAATCTACCAGCTGGTCACTTTACAATAAAGACATCATCCCACGCAGGGGACGCTGAGGCTATACTCTAACTTATCGTACCCCCGTTTACGAAAACAAAACAGAATACAAACATCATTATACAATATCAACAAAACACATACATATAAAAGGCCTACATTGCTAAATAATAACATCATAGGAAACTCCAGTGGCCATTTGGCAGAAAGCGTCCAATATTCCCAAGCTAATGCAACGGACAAATACACAAATGAGTATTGTCTCGGAAGAGTTTTCAGGAAAAAAGGTAGGTGACTGGTCTAGCGAAGAAGAAGATAGTATAGTAGATTGATGAAACAGAATAGGAATGAGAAAGAACAAATGAGAAAGACAGCAACAGTGGGAATTTAAAGCACTAAATTTCCAGAGAATGGGGATACTATTTATACTGAAACCCCCGGCACCCCCAAGGATGGGGGGGGGGGGGGGCAGAGGCTAATCATTTTAGATCATTCGTATTTGTACTATCTCAAAGGTCAAGGTCATTGTGCTTCACTATTTTCTATACACGTTTGTAAAACTTGGCTAAGCCGATGTTGGTAATGGTTTGCTTGCACATTGTACAGAGGATAGTCTATCATTGCTTGTTTTCCTTTCGCTTCGTTTGGATAAAGCCCAATCTCAACACAGCCAAGGAACGTAACACTTTGGAAAATGCGGCTTTTGTCGGCTATGTGTGTGAGTATCTGGAAGTCTATTTGAATGGCTTGTTATATTGTTGTAAGACTCTTTTTTTTTCCCGGTGGCGCAACACTTACTGTGCATTTCAAAAAGGATCTGCGACGCTGAAAAGTGTAATTTTAGTACCCTTTTAATCGGTCATAAAACTCCATAATGTAATTATAGTTGCGAGAACATTTCAGAACACGGGGAAATGTGTTATGTGTACTTCAAGGGAACAACATCAACAAAGAAGAAGAAGAAGAAGAAAGAAGAAGAAGAAGAAGAAGAAGAAGAAGAAGAAGAAGAAGAAGAAGAAGAAGAAGAAGAAGAAGAAGAAGAACAACAACAACAACAACAACAACAACAACAACAACAACAACAACAACAACATCAACAAGAAGAACAAGAATAAGAAGAACAAGAAGAACGAGAAGAAGAACAAGAACTAGAAGATCAAGACCAAGAAGACAAAGAAGAGAAGAGCGAAAAGAGATGAAAACCAAGAAGAACAAGGTCATAAAGAAAAAGAAGAAGAAGATGAAGAACAATAACAAGAAAACAAGAACAAGAGGACAACACACACAGAGAAAAAAAAAGTACGAGTAAAAGAAACTAACAAAGAAAGTTTGAAAGAAAGTAAAAACAGAGAAAGAAATAAAAGAACAAAATAACGGACAAAATAATAAATTTAAAAAATCAAAAAGCACAAACTTTTATTTTCTGACGATTACTGGCTGTCTTCTATCACAGGAGGTAGACTAAAACCTCGATGTCTATTGCATGAAGCCTCACTCAGCAACCTTTCACATTACATGTTCACCAGTGTGAATTTGTTTTTGTCTGATCCTGTCATTGCTTTCCAGGTGTTAATTTATCTGTCTGTCTGTTGGCCCCAAAAGAGAGCTTTACACAGTGGAACTTCACTTTCTGGCTATAAACCTTAAACATCCGTGTCGTCACAATTCCACGTTAAAGCACCCGGACCATTTCTGTCGAAAGAATAGACGATCATTTCAAATAAACTCACGTACAGGGTTAGTTTCAATAGCTGAGTGGTCCATGGAGATGCACAATATGCAGGATTACAGTAAAGTGGGATCTTTTGACAGCTTGTGTTCAATCTACACTTTAGACAGCTTGTTCAATCTTCGATTTGAGTAGTCCATGCACAATGTAAGGACGTTTTTTTGTTTGTTTTTTTATGTAGCTCCAAGATAACCTTTTTACGTTCAACCAGATGTTAAATATTACTGTTGACAAAACTTAACAATCAATAAATTAAGAAAATAATAAATAAATGAAATATTACATTTTACCACCACCACCCCCCCCCCCCACCACCCCTCCCCCCCAAAAAAAAATGTTTCATTGCAGAAATTGAAACATTACCAAAAAAAATATTTAAAAAAATAAAAATCCCAATGCAAATGACACATTTACTGTAAATGCTCCATACTTTTGCATTGGTACGACATATCTGTTTATCAATATATCAAATATAAGTCTCTATACAACTTATTGTAAATCAAATAAATTATTACGATACTACAACACACAACAACGAAACAGCACAGTCAAAATTCACACACGAATTCGAACACGAATTCACTTATCGTCCACATCAATACAACACCACATTGATATTGTTAAATCAATTCAATAATTTGTTGTTGGTGGTGGTGTTGTTGTTGTTTGGTTGTATCAATTTTTATTTATCAGATTAACGTAAGTTTTACTGATATAATAATTATTTTAACGTCTGTTCACATGCATGTGGTTTGGGAGCATACAGACCTTGTAACGCCTGGACACAAAAACATATAATAAAATATAAGAATATAAAGTTGAACTATAAGCATACAAAGTACATTACTACTACAAAACTTGTCAGTTTACTTTGCAATTCACTGATTTGTCTGTATCCAAGGGAGTCTGGTTTTTACTTTACTTTATATATTTACTTTAATTGCCTTTATTTTAAATTTACCTAGTTTCCTTAACTTGACTTGGTTTTGTTTTAAACTTATTTAAATCAATCCAATTGAATTCGTTCAATTTTTTTTAATCTCTTCTTCCATGAATTGATTTCAGATTTTAGTATAACGATTAAACAATCCTTCTTAACGTTAAAACATCCTATTTATTTATTTAGATGAAATACGTGTATTGAGCTACTATCACTACATACACACATATCAGTCCTTATACCAGGAGGTCTATCCACAATCTGGCAGACGACAAAACGTCTCCGTGCTGTTTGGTAAGCCTTAGCCAGGGTAGCCAACATTCTCCGAGTTGTGCCCAGAGCAGCCAGAGTTGTCAACAGCCTACTGAACAATGCACATTGAAAACAATACAAAACACAAGGCAATAAAACAATACGAATACGAAAATTTATTGCAAAGGGGGATGGGACAGATTGATAACAAAAAAGTGAGGTCGAACCGCACGATCAATGTAAGAATAAATGATCTAATCATGGACATCCAGAATTGCAATATATATCTCTCTTTAATATTGAGAGTCATTTTCAATTTATATTTTTATATTTATTTTGTTATTTATGGTGTTTTTTTTTGCTTGTCACAGTTAATGATGTCAGCCAAGGGACAGGCGCATGATGTCAGTTAGCACCAACAGCTTTCTATTAAAGTTTGCTCTCTCGCTGGGGTATGAGTCGTCTGGACAGTCTTCTTCCTCGTATAGAGAACCTATCCTATACTATCCCGTAACTCGAAAATCAATGGGGCACCACACGTGATCGTTTAACCAGCGTACTCCATATTTCTCTGTCCTCAGCAACCCTCATGACTTCGCTCAATGTCAAGCCATCCATTCACGAATGTTGTCCTCCCACCTCTTTTTCTTTCTCCCTCTTCTTCTGCCTCCTTGCACCGTGGCTTGCAGGGTGGTCTTTGCAAGGCCTGGTGCTCTGTTGACGTGGCCATTCCGTCGGAGTTTGCGTTTCTTCACCACTGTGAGCAAGTCATCGTATTGTCCAATAGCTTGTGTACCCGTTAGCATTCCAAATTTATAATAATGACAAAAATATGTGTACATGAAAACCTGATTTGTAAGTTGTCGTTTCTTTAAAAAGAATTGTATTGATATCATTGTTATATATCGCTTTTTCAGCTCAAGAGCTGCTCAAGGCGCTGGCCGATACAGGATCCCACCCAAGCCGCCCGTGGGACCCACTTGCACACTTTGGGCGCAAAGTCTACGTTCAGACGACTGAGCACAATTCTAGACGACTGGAGATGGGGAGATGGGGTGAGAGGTGAGGGGAGGGGATGGGGGAGTGGGATGGGGAAGAGATGGAAGGGCACACTATACAGTGCTCACAGTCAATGTTTATGTCCGTGCAACCTGGAATGGAACCCGCAACATTTGTAAAACGAGCTCGCCGCTATTCCAACTGAGCGATACCGATTTTTTTTTTGGGGGGGGGGGGAGGTGGGGGGGGGAGGAAAGGGGTACAGATTACCATTCATTTGGTTTATGTTTATATTTGTTACCCATTAAAATTCCAAACATGACTCTAGTACCAGCAAACAATTCCCCTACCCACCCCCCACACCACTTTCCTCTCTCTCTCTCTCTCTCTCTCTCTCTCTCTCTCTCTCTCTATCTTTATATATATATAATGTATCAACATCAATGTGTGTGTGTGTGTGTGTGTGTGTGTGTGTGTGTGAATCCACACCCTCACCCACCCCGCCCTTCTTACCCCCCTCATTCCCTCCCCTCTTCCTCCTTATTCGCCGTCTCCCTCCTCTTCTCAAATTTTCTCGGTCCTCCATCTTGTTTTTCAATCTACCAGGGACATTTATGAGGGTTTTTATATTTATACAACATAACTTTTGGAGTTATCGTATCAAAAGGGTCTCATCTTAAACTGCCTACTTCGAACGGGCCTAATCTCAACTTGAATTTTCTAAAACAAAATAACAAAAACAAAAAAAGTGCTCCACAACCACTTGATCTCTTTTGGCGATTGAGTGTCAATCAGACTACAGGCGCCCGAATTGATAGGGCGGAGAGGGACGCACCCTGAACAGAAACACTCTCGTATCCAGAGGCGTGCGCATATGTCACCGACAAAGAGAGAGAGAGAGAGGGGGGGGGGGGTGCACGTAGGAGACGATTACACAGAAAAGCTTTTGTCATCGTTGTCTATCAGCGTCGTCGTCATCATCATCGTTATAATTAGCATTATCATCCTCCTACTCGTCGACGTCATCCTTACTATCCTCATCACTGTCATCAATGTCGTCGTCATAGCATCTTCGGCATCACCGTTTTGGCCACTGCCTTCATTGTTAGTGTTGAAGTCACTTTATTTGTTATTAGTGTTGAAGTCACTTTATTTGTTATTAGTGTTATTGTTAGTATTGGTGGAGCTGGTGTTGCAGCGATTGTTGTTTTATTGTTATTATGTTTCTGTGGCGCTGTTAGGGGCGGCTGCGTCCACTGGGGTCCTTTGGACAATCGTTGGCAGTGCATGTCTTGTGTTGTAGTGTTTCTGTTTCTTAAGGCACCATCACAAAATATTGTTCCCCTGTAAATGCTTTTGGACAAATTGTATCCTGTGTCTGTATCTCGTATCCTGTATCTTTTTAGCTGGTTTCGGCGGGATACAAGGCGTAGGAACCTCTGGAGTTAGGTCCTGTGAGACCTCCACAAACATGAACGGGTTTGAAGGGATCAAGAAGCTCTGCATGTGTCCTAAATGAATTTATAAATTGACGTTACTAAGCGTAACCAGAGTAAGCAAGGGTTTCCAACCTGATAGTACGCATGGCTTAATCCATTGGATCGGATTACAAAATGCACCCATCCTACCATCACCCCTCCCTCTTTTATATGACAAATGGGTTTTTAACATTAAAAGGTAAAGGTAGTCCCATAGCCTTGTGGCCGTAGGGGAGCGTGATGTTGGAGATCACACTTATCTTGGGCCAGCGTAATGAGGGTGATGCCCAACTCTCTCCCTCGCTGCTTTACCTTCCCCACCCTCAAGAGAGTAGGTACTCAGTCACAGTTGAGTCGACTGGGGGCGTTGTTGTTTGTCGCTTCACACCTTAGCGGTCACCCATCCAAGTGCTAACCGCACCGGACGGTGCTTCACTTTCGACACAGTAGCGAGTGCTCCAACCACTGCACTATCCGACACCCCTCTTTTTAACATTATTCACACTAAATATTAAATCGGTTTATAAATTTAAAAAAAAAAAGAAGTGGGTTCACCTCCAGGGACACCCACATTTTTTTAAGCCTTGTACAGAGCAGAAGAGCTCCAAACATAGTCGTCGAACAAGTATTTTGTAAAAGTCACCATTAATTATTTTTTGCTAACTTCCAGTGTTTTGATTTGCACACAGCTTGCTGTGTGAGCGAGTGTTTAAACCCCATTTATTACTGAGTATGAATAATGTTGGAAACTCATTTGTCATATTTTGCACGCACCAAATAACCCACTTTTCGAAGATTCTGTGAACTGAAACCTAAAATCGTTTTTGAAGATGTGTGATGATTACAGATATAAAGGGACCCGAATCTACCAACTTGCTTGTTTCAGAGTTTTTGAGAAACAGTGGAACTAATTTCTACTACCTGTGACAGTGTACCCAGTTGTGTATTGCAGGTTTGTGTGTGTGTGTGTGTATGTGTGTGTGGGTGTGTGTGGGTGTGTGTGTTGATACATGGTGAGTATGGATCGGCGCGGTAGAGCAGTGATTTGGGCACATGCCAGTCGCGAATCGAACCCCCACGCCCGTTCGTTTGGTACTGAAACTTCGTCATCGGATTCTAGCCACCACCCCCCACCCCCCACCCCCCTCTTCCTCCCTATCTTGACGCTGAACTTGCCACAATTCCATCAATATTTCATTTATTGTCTATTCACACTTTCAGGCGATATTAGACTTTAATTAATAATAACAATATCAATCAAATCACAATGAAGAAACCTTATAACAAAATGGAATGAAACGGGAAGAGGGATTTAACACCAAACTATAAAGGTCTACCAATAGGCGTCGTTGCAATAATTTTTACAACTGCTGTTATCTGTGAGTGATGTAAAACATCAACTAAAGAATGCCCATACTCAGTCAAATGATGTCTTTGGTTTCCATACAGTTCATTTAAACCTCAAATAAAATATAGTAAATTGCCACAATTCCAAAATCATTGGGGTGGGTGTGAGGGTGCAGGTGGATGGAAGGTGGAGGGGAGGGGGCAGTGGAAAAGTAAATTAAAGTACTGAATTGATGTCAAAACAATGCATGAACTTGTGACGCGGTCTTTGTACTGAACCATCATTATCTCGCACTCTATAATTACCTTTTAAAAGAGAGAGGAAAGTGGTGTGGGGGGTGGGTAGGGGAATTGTTTGCTGGTACTTGAGTCATGTTTGGAATTTTAATGGGTAACAAATATGAACATAAACCAAATGAATGGTAATCTGTACCCCTTTCCCCCCCCCCCTCCCCCCAAAAAAATCGGTTTCGCTCAGTTGGAATAGCGGCGAGCTCGTTTACAAATGTTGCGGGTTCCATTCCAGGTTGCACGGACATAAACATTGACTGTGAGCACTGTATAGTGTGCCCTTCCATCTCTTCCCCCTCCCACTCCCTCACCCCTTCCCCTCACCTCTCACCCCATCTCCCCATCTCCAGTCGTCTAGGATTGTGCTCAGTCGTCTGAACGTAGACTTTGGCCCAAAGTATGCAAGTGGGCCGCACGGGCAGCTTGGGTGGGATCCTGTGTCGGCCAACGCCTTGAGCAGCTCTTGAGCTGAAAAAGCGATCTATAAGAATGATATCAATACAATTCTTTTTAAAGAAACGACAACTTACAAATCAGGTTTTCATTTACACATATTTTTGTCATTATTATAAATTTTGAATGCTAACGGGTACACAAGCCATTGGACAATACGATGACTTGCTCACAGTGGTGAAGAAACGCAAACTCCGACGGAATGGCCACGTCAACAGAGCATCAGGCCTTGCAAAGACCACCCTGCAAGCCACGGTGCAAGGAGGCAGAAGAAGAGGGAGACAGAAAAAGAGGTGGGAGGACAACATTCGAGAATGGACTGGCTTGACATTGAGCGAAGTCATGAGGGTTGCTGAGGACAGAGAAATATGGAGTACGCTGGTTAAACGATCACGTGTGGTGCCACAATGATTTTCGAGTTACGGGATAGGATAGGATAGGATAGGTTCTCTATACGAGGAAGAAGACTGTCCAGACGACTCATACCCCAGCGAGAGAGCAAACTTTAATAGAAAGCTGTTGGTGCTAACTGACATCATGCGCCTGTCCCTTGGCTGACATCATTAACTGTGACAAGCAAAAATAAATAAATAAAAAAATAAATATAAAAATATAAATTAAAAAGACTCTCAATATTAAAGATTATATATATTGCAATTCTGGATGTCCATTATTAGATCTTTTATTCTTACATTGATCGTGCGGTTCGACCTCACTTTTTTTGTTATCCATCTGTCCCATCCCCCTTTGCAATAAATTTTCCTATTCGTATTGTTTTATTGCCTTGTGTTTTGTATTGTTTTCAATGTGCATTGTTCAGTAGGCTGTTGACAACTCTGGCTGCTCTGGGCACAACTCGGAGAATGTTGGCTACCCTGGCTAAGGCTTACCAAACAGCACGGAGACGTTTTGTCGTCTGCCAGATTGTGGATAGACCTCCTGGTATAAGGACTGATATGCGTGTATGTAGTGATAGTAGCTCAATACACGTATTTCATCTAAATAAATAAATAGGATGTTTTAACGTTAAGAAGGATTGTTTAATCGTTATACTAAAATCTGAAATCAATTCATGGAAGAAGAGATTTAAAAAAATTGAACGAATTCAATTGGATTGATTTAAATAAGTTTAAAACAAAACCAAGTCAAGTTAAGGAAACTAGGTAAATTTAAAATAAAGGCAATTAAAGTAAATATATAAAGTAAAGTAAAAACCAGACTCCCTTGGATACAGACAAATCAGTGAATTGCAAAGTAAACTGACAAGTTTTGTAGTAGTTATGTACTTTGTATGCTTATAGTTCAACTTTAAATTCTTATATTTTATTATATGTTTTTGTGTCCAGGCGTTACAAGGCCTGTATGCTCCCAAACCACATGCATGTGAACAGACGTTAAAATAATTATTATATCAGTAAATTTTACGTTAATCTGATAAATAAAACTTGATACAACCAAACAACAACAACAACAACACCAACAATAACAAATTATTGAATTGATTTGACAATATCAATGTGGTGTTGTATTGATGTGGACGATAAGTGAATTCGTGTTCGAATTCGTGTGTGAATTTTGACTGTGCTGTTTCGTTGTTGTGTGTTGTAGTATCGTAATAATTTATTTGATTTACAATAAGTTGTATAGAGACTTATATTTGATATATTGATAAACAGATATGTCGTACCAATGCAAAAGTATGGAGCATTTAAATGTGTCATTTGCATTGGGATTTTTATTTATTTATTTATTTTGGTAATGTTTCAATTTCTGCAATGAAACATATTTTGGGGGAGTAAAATTTAATATTTCAGTTATTTATTATTTTATTTATTTATTGATTGTTAAGTTTTGTAAACAGTAATATTTAACATCTGGTTGAACGTAAAAAGCTTATCTTGGAGCTACATTAAAAAAAAAAAACGTCCTTACATTGTGCATAGACTACTCAAACCGAAGATTGAACAAGCTGTCAAAAGTGTAGATTGAACACAAGCTGTCAAAAGATCCCACTTTACTGTAATCCTGCATATTGTGCATCTCCATGGACCACTCAGCTATTGAAACTAACCCTGTACGTGAGTTTATTTGAAATGATCGTCTATTCTTTCGACAGAAATGGTCCGGGTGCTTTAACGTGGAATTGTGACGACACGGATGTTTAAAGTTTATAGCCAGAAAGTGAAGTTCCACTGTGTAAAGCTCTCTTTTGGGGCCAACAGACAGACAGATAAATTAACACCTGGAAAGCAACGACAGGATCAGACAAAAACAAATTCACACTGGTGAACATGTAATGTGAAAGGTTGCTGAGTGAGGCTTCATGCAATAGACATCGAGGTTTTAGTCTACCTCCTGTGATAGAAGACAGCCAGGAATCGTCAGAAAATAAAAGTTTGTGCTTTTGATTTTTTAAATTTATTATTTTGTCCGTTATTTTGTTCCTTTATTTCTTTCTCTGTTTTTACTTTGTTTCAAACTTTCTTTGTTAGTTTCTTTTACTCGTACTTTTTTTTTTCTCTGTGTGTGTTGTCCTCTTGTTCTTGTTCTTCTTGTTAGTGTTCTTCATCTTCTTCTTCTTTTTCTTCATGTTCTTGTTCTTCTTGGTCTTCGTCTCTTTTCGTTTTTCTCTTCTTGGTCTTCTTGGTCTTGATCTTCTAGTTCTTGTTCTTCTTCTCGTTCTTCTTGTTCTTGTTCTTCTTATTCTTGTTCTTCTTGTTGATGTTGTTGTTGTTGTTGTTGTTGTTGTTGTTGTTCTTCTTCTTCTTCTTCTTCTTCATCTTCTCCTTCTTTTTCTTCTTTTTCTCCTTCTTCTTTTTTCTCCTTCTTCTCCTTCTCCTTCTTCTTCTTCTTCTTCTTCTTCTTCTTCTTCTTCTTCTTCTTCTTTGTTGATGTTCCTTTGAAGTACACATAACACATTTCCCTGTGTTCTGAAATGTTCTCGCAACTACATGTATAAATTACATTATGGAGTTTTATGACCGATTCAAAGGGTACTAAAATTACACTTTTAAGCGTCGCAGATCCTTTTTGAAATGCACATTAAGTGTTGCGCAACCGGGAAAAAAAATGAATCTTACAACAATATAACAAGCCATTCAAATGGACTTCCAGATACTCACACACATAGCCGACAAAAGCC